>JAVJAQ010000137.1:14979471-15619595 GCA_032362365.1 Zygogramma bicolorata | reverse complement strand
TATTTCTATAAATATTTATTATTCTCTGCCGTTTATTCAATATGGAAGCAGATTCAGTTTCGAACACCTTCTGCTTCAATGAGCCCCATAAAAAAAGCCTAAAGGTCTCAAATCTGGCAAGCGGGCTGGCCATTCCGTAGTACCTCAATGGCCAATCCAACGACCATAGAAAGTATTATCCAAATTAGTTTCTCACTTATCTGGAGTTATGTGTTGGTGCTCCATCTTGTTGGAATAATAATATCGATTTCATTAGGATTCAATTCGACGATTTCGGTGATTAGAGGATCAACAGTAGTTGCCAGCATATTCGAATACAATTCCTTTGTTGAACTTTGTTCAATTGACCATTTTGGAAATAGTTCACGTGATAACTATCTACTTATAAAATCAGGAACTGTATGAGAATATTAGAACTGAACAATGATGTTCGTTGTACTGAATTTTTTTTGAACAAAAAATAAACAAACTATTATTTTTGAGATTGCAATATGACAGAGACGAATATTTCTAGAAATATCGAAATTAATGTGTTTGTTTTCAGGTAATTATTAAATGTTCCGGCATTTTGTAGTAGGTGAAGATATTGACTTCATATTCTAGGGTTGTTAAGTATTCATCAGGAACTTGAAAATGATGTATCACAAGACTCGCCTTCCCATTTTTTTTTCGATATGGCGCCCAGTCGTCATCTTGAAATTTTCATTTGTCAATTTTCATTATCCCAAGTTTCAATTTTCTGAGTTGATCCGTTCAAAATATTAAGGCGGGGGGGGGGGGGAAACATTAAAGAAATGCATTGTTATGCGAACGTTAAGGTGGTTAATGTTTTTACGAGGTTGTAATTTGGAATGTTGTGTATTTTGGCTTTCAGGCGAAGGAGTACAAAAAGATCTTGAAAAAAAAGTCACCAAACTTGCCTGGAAATTGCACGGGCGCACTTATAATTATGGACTTGCGTTGCATAAAAATCAAAAATGAAAAATCCAGTATTATTGTTTTTTACCCAGGAAGCATGGATCACTTATAATATTGCTTTTTATCAAAGTGTCATTTTGCTATAAAATAAAGCATGTTTCGAATTCTAGATGATATATATGAGGTGTGTTATAAACCCTACAAGGCCAATATGTAGCAAATAACAGATGAGGTTGAATATTGTCCGAAGCGCAGTCAAAGATTATAACAACCAAATGCGTTATTTGCGTATCGGCCATGGGTCGTTCGAAACTGTTGAAAGATTACATTTTGATTCCAAGAAAAGAACAAACCATATGTCTCGTGATTCTACAGAAAAATCCCAACATCGTGTTGTCATGGAGCAGTTCAACAATATGCACAAAAATGCTATAACGGCCTCCGGCCGTTGATGAACTTAACGGACGGGGGACGTTATCAATATTCTTTCAATTGTCATCTGAATACCATTAAATCAGAATAACAGTATGGGATTACAAAAAATAATATATGCCTGTGTGTTGGCAATTTCTCACGTGGCTGCGGAAAAAATTTCTTTTCTCCACATTAAACATATTGAGATCGGTTACTGCATAATGAAAATAAATAAAAACTCAATCACTCATTACATTTTTAATCAACACATTCAATTCATAATGTCATAAGTGTATTAACACCAAAATTCAGAAAATTATTATAGTAAACACCAATATTCATAAAATTATTATAGTACAGGTAATAACAACGCCAATATTGAATATGGAGTGTATAGTTTGAATACAAGAAAAAGCTTTCAAACTAATCGGAAAAATTACAATGGATTGTTCAACGAATTTTAACGTATCGTATAGAATTATAGATGAATACATAGGATGAAACGGTTAACTCAGAAAAACCATTTATCAATGTTGAGAAAAATATACTGAAATTTCTACCAACATTTAAAAAAATCATTTTTCAAATATTCAGAACGTGTAAGTGAGGCAAAATTTTTGAAGTTTCATCATAAAATAAATAAATATAGCCCAACGAAGTTCACTTGGTATCTCAAGGTTGAATGTGCTGTGGTAAAATGATATTTTTCTAGCTCACTCATAGCATCGTTTCTGTTCTTTTATTGCGCATCTCTGAGTCAAAGTGAACTTCGTTGAATTGTATAGCCATGTACATACAACAATAAAAAAAAACAAAATGTTTTGCGCAATAGGTTTATATATATATATATATATATATATATATATATATATATATATATATATATATATATATACATAAATCCTTTATTATACTCATTGACTAATTTACATTCGATATTACTACATTGATTTTAAAATATCCATAATGTCTCATCTAAAATACACAGAATAGTCAAACACTTAATAAAATAAACAATATGTGTCACATATATACATAAATATCCGTATACTCAGTAATGAACAAGTACTGATGAATCATATGAGAGTTGAAATGTGATTGATTGTAGGTGTGAAGAAAATCAATTGATTTTATAATTATTCACCAAGAAGGATTAGGGATTACTTTTCTCCAACAAATGTTTTTTCAGAGTAATTTTGAAAGAATTGAGAGAGTGTGCACTTTTAATTAATGTGTCATCAGCATACAAATGAATTTTACAATTTCCTGCTGCTTCGACTATATCATCAATGTATATCAAGAACAATAATAAAGGTCCAAGCACACTTCCCTGTGGAACCCCATAATCATTTTCTATTTCTCCAGAAAATATATTACCAAACCCTAGTTTTTGTTTTCTGTTGTTCAAATAATTAGCAAACTATTGGATTTAGATGACCAGCCAATGACATAGTTATTTGTGATTGTTCAACAAAACTTTCTAATTGACCTTTTTGTCTGGTTCTCATTCAAGTATGAATAGAAGACTAACTCAAGATAAAGAAGTCTTACATAATTTTTAGGTTTTAAATTTCTCTATATTGGGAGAGGAGAGAACTTAATTATGTTGCAATATGGATAATTTAACATTTTTCAAACCAACACGAGTTCTCATTGAGTTTGAAATATTTTTACAATATTTGTGTATCAAAGTTCTCAATAACAAATTCAACATATAATCTCTATGTTCACGACAACATTCACTCACTTGCATCCAACTGGGATGTTTTTCTTTCAAACTATGACAAATAATAGATTTTAAATTTTGAATGACTTTCGTTGTTGAAAATTTGGTAATACTTTCACTAAAGATTGTCATACAAATCATAGCAAATTTTTGCACCAAATCTGTTGGTGTCTTTAGTGAATTTTCTTGTTCTAAATTATAATTTTTGTAAAAAATCAATAACTCGTGAACATTTTCAACGTCTTCAACTCCTTCAAGGCATTGTTGACAATACTGACAGTTAAATTTTTTAATACATTTTCTTACCAAGTACCCAGCAAAATATACTGTGGAGCAATTTTCTAAATTAAATTCTTCGATTAAAACAGGATATTGTTTAGATTGATTTCCACTTGAACTCACACATAATGAATCATCCGCGTCTATTGTTTCCAAGAGTATTTTCTTCAGATGCAGAACCAACAGAAGCTATTAAGTCTTCATTATCAAGAATGTTTTGATCATGATCGATATTTGATCCAGAATTTGCACTTAGTGCGGGTCTTATTAAATTAGTCACAATGCTCATTTTAAATGCTGCCCGAAATGTTTTCACTGTGGGATTTCTATTATAACCACCCTTTTGTCTAAAAATTGAAAATTGATTTTCGAGGGGATCCTGATTCAACCTGCCTGCGAACAAGAAAGTGAAACCTAATTGCTTTTGTTTTCCGAAAAACATTTTTACTGCCCTGATGGTTTGTAAAAAAAACATCAAAAGAAGGAGGCCTACACATTTTATTTTTTTTATCAATTTTCTATAATATTTTCAATAAATCATAACCAGCATTGAGTGCTTCCATTACCTGAGGATTTTTCTCACACATAACACGATTATATGGATTAGCACTTTCATAATGAGTACTATTTAGTGCATCGAACAAATTGTTGAGTGTATTTATGAAAAATGCTGTTTTCGGCAGTTGAGGAAACAAGTTCTCCACTTCTCACTGCAACTTTGATTGCAGCTGACACACTTTGACTCAGAAGTTGAGCAGCTAATTTAACATTCATCTTTTCAAATGCATTTGGAGAAAAATGTTTATCAGTTAATTTCAAAAGACATCGGCCAGTTTTGCTACTTTTATCGATTTCGTAAACCTTCTTGACATCAGAAAATGTTATATGTTTATCATCAAAAATGAAATAATTATTCAAAAAATTATTTCTTAAGCACTTTAACAAATGTGGGGCATCATAAAATGCAAAATATGTTCTCTCCTCCTCTAAAAAATAAGGTTTTGTGTATGATACATTCAAATTTTTATAAAACTGTTGGTTTACTTTTGATAAATCACATGAGATTATTGTTTGGAGCTACTCTCAATTATATTGTCTTCAAAAAGCCTTATACTAGTTACCTACATAAGATTTTGAACACGAAGCCACTTGCAGTGAAGGCGGGCTACTTTCCACACTTCTACTGTCTGAAACAAACTTTTCCGGAACAGCATCTACTGGCAAGGTCCTTGCAGCCACTTGATCAGCAGTAAAATGATTGCTGCATAAATTTTTTTTTCGCAAAGACTTCGGACTCAAATCTGCCAATCTGCCATTACCTGAAATAACAATTCAAAGGTGTTATTTATAGGAAATTGTTGTTATGAAATAATATATAAATATAACAATGAAAGGTTTGATTGGTCACAGAAAATGTTTTGCGACAAAAAATGAGATATCGAATGAATAGTTTATTGATGTCATTACACTGTCGTGCTCACATACGTCAAACAGTAGAATTTTTACAAACATATAGTTCAGCAATATGAATCAAATGTATATATAAAAAAAAAGAAGTATAGCAGCTATCACAGATCATATATGTCTTTGGTTTTCGATACACGCACAAATTGAAATCATTAAGATTAATGTACATATTACAAACACAGTCAAGATAAAAAAAAAATGAACAGAAATCTGTGAAGAAATTCCAACTTGGTAGTGCAGTACTACAACACTGGCATAGAAGAGACAGCCCCATCTGACATAAATTCTTCAATACTGTAGTAGGACTGTTGAATAAGAAAATGTTTAACTGTCTTCAGAAATCTTTTAGTAGGGATGTGCCTGATGGAGGGGGGAATCATATTAAAAAAAATCGGCCCATAATAGTTTTCATAGTTTCTGAATGAGAAATAACAGAGTCAACGAATTGAATAAAGAAAAATATGATCAAGTGAAATGTGTAACTAATGATGCATAATTTTCAATAAGTAGTCTGTTTTATTTTGCAGGAGAGATTAATATGTAAAACATTATTTTTGATATTTACTGTGCAAAACCGCTGTTTGACTTGATTAATAATTCATTTAAAATTTTGCACATCTTATCTAACTTATCAGTTGAGAACTCAACTTCATCCATTGCGTTACTACAAAATGAGTAGAACTACACTTTGGATACAAGATATTCAACTTCAATGGATTGTGCATTGAATTTCACTAAATTATGCTTATTTTTTCCGAACCAGCTCTTATAATAAAATGTGACACCTCGAAATTGAAGTTACTTATGTCACACCCTGTAGCAGCTATAATAACTTACCAGAATGAAGTATCCATTGTTTGCACCTTTCGGAATCGTTCACTGGAAATCTATAGAACCTCAAAGATCCATCAGTCCTGGCGGATTGACCATATTTATAAAATTGACACTTATTTCCAGCCATCTGAAAACACAACAATAACTGTTAAAATTGCAAACTTCAAATGAAAAAGAACACTCAACTCTTTTCTTAATGAGATGCTTCTACAATTTTTCGGGTAGTATTCCAACTCAAGTATGCATTTGAAATCGCTGAACACAAATCCGAAGTCAAAACGCAGCTTCAAAACTTCAAAGGGCATATTTGGGCTTTTTGCACCTAAAAACTATCAAGAACACAAGTTTATATTCGTTTTGGTGCCCGGTACACATCAGTCCACCTCCTTCATAACTTTCTACCGTTCGTCAATAAAAAACTCGAGAAATAATTCCTGACACGATTTTCAGAATAACCGAACCTAACCTAACTTTAATCAATATCGAGGAATTTGTCCTTCTAAACTTTGAAGGGCTTTAACTTCGGAAAGGGGAAACCGTCTCGTTTTGACTCTGATTCATTTTAAGCGACTCGAAATACACAAAAGTAGGCACTGATATTTTTTAAAAAACTTGATGTCGGCGGAATAAACACAATTTTACCTAAATTTACCTTCCTTTTTTCAAATAAGTTAGACTTTCATTGAAATGGGTAGACTACTTACCGTTTATAGATGTATCCAAAATACAAAGAGGTTGAGCGTCTCCAAAAAAATTCATACTACACAATCGAAATGTTGATGCAAACGTCACTATTTTAAGGTTCTCAACTCAGTCTGATTATATTGATTATAATTCACTTCCAGCACATCATCTATCTATATATAGTCAATCTCCAGTCTTATGGCACATCCAACGACCGATATTCCATCCCAATAATCTACCTGATACACAAGATAAATAGGAAACTCATTACGCAAGTGAATCTACCCACCACTAACTCATAAACAACGACACTCGACCCTAATGCGGATCTGTCCGATATTTCTATGGATAAACCCAAACCTTTCTCAGGTCAAATTCTGCAAGGCAAGCGATTTTCGCCTCTATTGGTGGCGGGGATCTGATATTCAAAAGCGAGTCTCCATTTTCACCTACGCCATCTAGTGATCTAGTGACAATTTCCATAAGGTTATCCTACTATATAATCTATATACAAAGTCGATACCTTTCGACTGGGTTGAGTAAGTAATCAATAGATGGCGCTGCTGAGCCCATCAGTTGGCAGAACAAATTGAACCAAGAAATCCAGCTCAAAGAATCAGGACAGCAGAAGGTCATGCACAACCATAAATGGTTTAGATTTGAAAAATCCATGTTTTTCTCATGGGCAACTATATGTTGCGTGTTCACGTGTTGGGAAACCGTCGAATCTATTTGTGTTAGCTAAAGACAGGTTAACCAAAAACATTGTGCACCGATTGGTGTTAAATTAAATTGAAATTGATAGTATTTATAATTCAAAAAAATAGATATTAATGTTATTTACTGTATTATACTCTAATATACTTAAATTTGTTATAAAATTAAATAGAAATAATAAATCTGATAAATTTTTATTCTTCTGCTTAATATCAAGTGTAAGAACATTTTAATTGATTGTGTTCAACGTACTTCCCCTTCAAATCTCAATCCAGTGAATGTGTATACCAACATCAACATTTTCGTCTTTGGTCGTAAATAATTTTATTGTACTGAAGGGTTATAGTAGTAGAAAGTCAAATAAGGAGATCACCATATTTTTTTACAAATACCATCTGCGTGTGAAAAAGCATAGTGGACTCCGTGACTGATGTTCTCTTATTGTTCCTCTTAGATTGTTTACTATAATGTGATATAACAAAAACTTTAGCCACAGCAACGCGTGGCCGGGTCAGCTAGTATATATATATATATATATATATATATATATATATATATATATATATATATATATATATATATATATATGACGCAAGGGTAGTAGCGAGACAGCTACCCTCACCAAAATATATATTCATCTTGGACATATCCAATTTGCACATATAGGGTATATTGAGCATATATATAGCATATGCTATATTGGTGATATAGGTATATTCTGAGGATATTTGAATATATTCAGTGTATATATATTTCAATCATATACGTAGCATATACTACTTGTGGCCAAAAAAATATACCTAGCACATTCTCAGCATATAGTAACCATATTCTGTGCTATCCCTATGCTAGGGATATAATCTCAATATTCTTATGCGTTTAGGAATATGTTTAGCACATACTTGGTATATTATTTTGCTATGTGGGTACAAGTATCTGAGTATCGTTTCCTATCTTTCGCGCATATTCGAACTCGATGTCTTGCTCCGTTGAAATTTCATTTTCGAAGTGCCAACTTTGAGTGTAGGCTCATTCGTTTTGTCTTCATAATATTCGTGTAACTACATGAGATTTACTACGGTCATCTGCACGGATCAATCGCAATATTATTCTGTAGATCTTATCGAAATATTTTTTTTCGATGGCATGACATCAACTTTTTCTTAAATTTCTCACTCATTATGTGGAACGCTCCTATCACGCAGCCCATTTTTATGGTGATGTCATGCCATTGAAGAGAAAAAAATGGAAAATGATAAAAAAATTGAGGAGAGACCTCAAGTTACAAGTATCTGAGTATCGTTTTCTATCTGACGGATATCCTTTCGCGCATATTCGAACTTGATGTCTTGCTCCGTTACAATTTTATTTTCGGAGTGCCAACTTTGAGTGTAGGCTAATTCGTTTTGTCTTTTAAATATTCGTGTAACTACATGAGATTCACTACTGTCACCTGCACGGATCAATCGCAATATCAGTGGCGTAAATAACGCCTTGGCAACCTTGGCGGCGCCAAGGGGCGCAGTGCAGGAGGGGGCGCAACAAAAGGCATTCGATAACAAAAAAAAAAAGAAAATCTGAAATGAATAAACCTGATGAATGTCATAGAGATAGAGAGGGAGGTAAACAATTGACAATTGAAAAAAATCAGGAGGAATGTGTAACTCATTAAAGAAATTTAAGTAGTCTAAGTTCTAACTGATTTTAATATAAGCTGCGTTCTATTTGACGCCTTAATGCCCGAAACAATCCGGGCGCGTTCTCAATAACCTGAATCACCTCATTGCATTTATTTTCAAAGTCGGGGCGAGTTCTGTTCCATTGTTTTCAATTGCATTGAAAGCCAATACACTGCTCGCTCGATCGGACCTCAACTCGAACGCCGCATCTTTCAATTTCACGCCGCCTCTGGCTAACAATCGGGGTTCAGAGATTTTTTTGAATATAAAATTCCTACGCCTCTCGCTGGTAGTCATGCGTAGTCGCAACGAAAACAATTTGGAGGTCATGAAATATGGTAGTGATAGGGAAAATAGAATAAGCGTTAGCGGGTGTGTAAATAAGGCAAGTGTCACTCCTTGTTCGTTTATTTATACGTAAATGTTAAGTTTGTTCTAGCAACACATTTGACGGTTTGGAAATTGGTCTGAAGCAGTCAGAGGCATGCGCAAAATGAATAATGCTCTCCAATATTCATCTTGCGCATGTCTTTGACTGCTTCATACCAATTTCCAAACGGTCAATGTGTTGCTAGAACAAACCTATTATTTGCTTGTGCTTTGTGAGTGTTTATGTGAAGTATTTAATCATGTCCGATGAGTGTAAACGGCCTAGTGGAACAGAATCGGGAAAAAAGAAAAAAATTAGGAAGAAAAAAGACAAAAGCTGCCTGAAATTGATTATTTTTTAAATAAAAATAGTGATCTCGAAGAAACTAGATCTGGTTATGATGATAGTGTTGGTGTTATTCACGCAACCGAAATGCCTAAACTTTTGAAAACTTCTTACTGTGTCAGTGAGCACAAAAAAAAACATTTGTGAAGGATGAATAAGCAAACATATTACATCAAAAACAAGATTAAAATTGGTAGTGATTACTTTTTTTGAATTAATTTCATAACTAATTTTTGTCACGTGCAGTCAGTCGCAGCGTGTTTATGGAGATTAGAATTAAAATTTACGAGAAATGACATAAATATGACAAGAATTTGTAAATCTAAATATTCATGACACAACAACTATTTGGCTGCTGCTTATGTGAACATTTAGCCAATTGACTGAACTCAATACGTCACTCCTTTGAGCTTAGTCAATTGTTTAAATTTTCACACAAGCAGCAGCAAAATAGTTGTTGTATCTGTCATACTTCATAAGTATTCACATTTACAAATTATTTATAGGGTGAAATAACTTTTTCATTGCACTAAGAATCTGTATTTGAAAAAGATCAGTTCAAATATAAAGGTTCAAACATCAAATTGTTTACATCCTCACCGACACAAAATAGCTTTAAATTAATCACAATAAAAATTATTCTTTTCACATAATATGGAAACAATTATATAAAAAATGTATACTATAATGCACCAAATAATAATGATACTAAATGGAATATGGTTTAACCAAGAATTCTGAAAACGCCTTCACATTTTCAGAACCTCTAACTTCTTTTTCTAGAAGAGGTAATTTCGTAACATGAAAATCTTCATATAAATCAGCGATCTGATCCAAATATTTTTCTTGAATTTTATATCTGGCAGAACACATTTTCCGTATCTTTTATAAACAGTAACTGATTAACAATTATATTATGAGTATCAATTTTACATTTTGTTAACTCCTGCACCAACCTTTCTGTTTCATAGAGGGACAAGAATTCTGCTATGCATACACAAATGAATGTAGTCTGGTCAGGATTTTTGAATTGTTCATTGACTTGTTTGATCACATTCAACATTTCCTCCATTTTTGAAGAGAAATTATCGGCATTGAAGTCTGGATGGCCAAGGAGTCCACATATGATCAACGCAATATTATTCTGAAGACCTTATGGAAATATTTTTTTTCGATGGCATGACATCAACTTTTTTTTTATTTTTCACTCATTATGTGGAACGCTCCGATCACGCAGCCCATTTTAATGGTGATGTCATGCCATTGAAGGAAAAAAATGAAAAAAAAGTTGAGGAAAGACATCATGTTGAATATATTGCACCGTTGTGTACTCCATCGCCCTATAGCTTCCAGATGTTCAGTTTACGGTTACCTACGAGTTTTTGTTTTACAGTTGATATTAACATAAATGAAAAAAAACAATTCTGAAGTTGTCAAATAAAAAGTTCATTCACAAAATAGTATCATTCCCATTTTTCATCAAATAACCCAACAGGTTATGGGCCCAGGCCACTCTGAGTAATATAAAGAGTAAATGGTATAATTGGAAATGGCAGCAGTGTCAATGCAAGTTGAAAAATTGGGAAAAGAAAATTATGATACTTTGAAAATTCAGATCGAAGCAATTCTTATCAAGAATGACCACTGGGGCTATGTAAACGGAGATACTCCAAAACCAGCTGATGCAACACAAGCTGCAGTTTAGACGAAAAATGATCAGAAGGCAAAAGCTGATATAATTTTATCCATTCAACCATCCGAGTTATGTATTGTGAAGCACTGCACAAAAAGGATGGGAAATGGTGCGATATTATGAAAAATGATGTGTGAATGAAAACTATGTGAATTGCAATCGTTTATTGCTGTTAAAAAAAATGTGAAATATGACATCCTACAAACTTTGACAGGCTATATCTCGAAAACTAATCGAGACCGAAAAAAATAAAAACTGTTCTGGATTCCTCGCACCATGTAGTATCATCCCAGAAAAATCTCGAGAATCCGTGAGTATCCCATAAAGTACAATTTAGCCCAGAACTTCACTATGGGGGCTCCGCCCCCATTACCAATTCTCTATGGGGGCTCGAGCCCCCATTGCCCCCATGGTTCCGGCGCCCCTGATAGTGCACATTATTCAGATGAGAAAATAAGTGGAGGCGCATGTTCCATCAGATAGATGATAATTTGCAGTGCTTGTAGAAAATCAGATATAAAGTGTTTTTCACATCAAGAGATTATAGAGCAGGGAGATAATATAGATATGCCAAATACTGATTAAAGACGATATGTACTCAGTAATATTCACAATAATAATTGAGATAGTGATGTTTTGAAACCAGATTTTTTCAATACTCTTGATAACACCTCATCATAATTCACCAGAATGATCATAAACGAATCTGAACTGAAGAGAAAAATTAGAGACGAACAAAAAATATATTTAGCAAATATACAGAGTAATAATAAGAACACACGATGCTTTTTTGATATTTTTTTTATGGAAAACAAAGAAAAGCGTACAGAACGTTTCAGAATGCATTCACTTCTACCATATGAATTCGAATGACTATATAATATATAAGGCAAGAAATATTATTTCTTGCCACGTATCCAAAGCGTGTGTGGTAGATCATCATGAAATATTGCAAAATACGAAGGAACGCGACTCAGATCATGTTCCTATTCAAGCTTCGTAATGGTTTATTCAAAAGTTCGTATTGATCAGTACTGATTCCCATTTCCAGCACCCAGATTACATCCAGGTTCCCTAGAGTGAACAGTAATCAATAATTGTCCAATTGATGGATTGTATCGCACATTCCACGTCCACTCCAAAATATCCATATCATCTGAAATTGAACTACATTTCAACAATCCCAATAAATTATTAAAATGTGGGTGTTGAATGTTTTATGGGAATGCCTCCTTAGATTTGATAACAATCCATTTCGGTTCAAAGGCTCCTTGAATTTTTTCGATCGGCTGTCAAGCTCGGCCTATAAATGATGGAATTGGGATATTGATAAGATCTTGAGATATTTTAATTTGATTCAGTGGTTAGCGTGTTACTATAAAGTCTAGCTCCATGTGCCAATATTGAATAGTATCGAAATGAATTCAAAAAGGATATTCAGTTTCATTTTCATCATCAGTTGTCTATTTTTAGTTTCTATCGAAGCGGTGAGTTCTGATTTTTTTAGTTTTTCAGGAATATTTTTTCAATATGAATTTTTTACTTAGAAGTGCTCAACGGAGGAAAATATAAATGATTATTTCCCTCAATGCGAATAAGTTGAAGGCTAGACTGCTTTTACAGAGTTTTACAGCGATTAAATGCACTAGACCTTTTAACCGATTAAAATGTTCGAAATAAACCGGGCGTTTGGATCACTTTTCAGGTACTATCTCTGGTACTATATTGTTCCTGTGTTCGATTTCGATGTTTCCTGAGTTTACATGTTTTCTGGAAATAATCTCTAAACATATATCCCTCCTTCACCAAGTTCAATCGAACAAAATGCGTGCATTTCCATGATTTTCAAAATTTTGCTTTCAAGCCAATGCTTTCGTGTATAATTGTTTAAAATAAAATCCCTCGACCTGCGGTCTCGGGATTTTATCAAATTATCATACACTCAAGTCATTTGCTAAGCAAAATTTCGAGAATCATGGAAGTGCAGCACACATTTTATCCGAATAAACTTGGTGCACTCGGGATATAACCCCCGAATAAATGGACAATAAGAATAAGAATTTGAACCTACCAACTGATAATATGATTTCACAGATTCAGAAAAAGCTGACCCCTCCTTGGATAGGGATTCACGAAATAAGAGTCGACATACACTTCTCATCTTTTTACCGTTTGTCAATATAAAACTCGAGAAATAATTCCCAGAAGGTTTTTAAAGTCAGGTAAGATCGGGTCGTATCGCGAATTGTTTTTCAAGTTTCATATTAACAAACGGTGAAAAGTTCAATTGGAGGGTGGAATGATGTTTAACGGACACAGAAAGAAAAACGTGTTTCAGATCGTTTTTTTGCTGCAAAAAAGGCGGAATATGCCACTCTTCCAAACTTTGAAGGGCCATAACTTCGGAACGGAAGAGCGCCGCGATTTATCTTCTGATTCCTGTTCAGCGAATCGAATTACATAATTTGATTCTTTTTTTCGTGACTTGGTTGCTGTACGGTGAACGAATATCAACCATGAAAATATATTGTTTATGAACAGGGTGAGAGAAGTAAGTGGCAGCTAAATATCAGTGATATCAAAATTTCACAGTGCATAAGGTCTAAAACTGTAAATCCCGTTATATTCGACTGAAACACCCATTCTCATTCTTATACAATATTTTCTATACCATTCATTACTTTGGAACTGATCTGATGAAAAAGCATTTGAGAAGGGATGCAGATGTACCATATACCATCAAAATACTGAGACAACAAATATAGGTAATTCACTAATTATTGACTCTGTAATCTGCATTGCAATTCAGGGTGAAATGTTAGACAATGTTTTGAACCATTCAAGTTATTTCTCATTCCCAGATTTTTATTGTCATTGATTAGAGGATATGTTCTGGGTAACCGGTTCTGCTGACTCGGCAACTGTTAAAACAAATCATAAAATAACGAACGAACTGTAGGTATGGTTTCTTTTTCAGACCAGTGAAGATGAGTACATTGTTCAAATATCCAAGGGGAAAATAAGGGGTCGGTCCCGAACGAGTGCTAAAGGAAATGAATACTACAGTTTCCAGGATATTCCATATGCGGCACCTCCTATAGGCGAGAATAGATTTCAGGTAAACCAGCAGAGTTCATTCGAAAACCGTTGAATCGAAGTCAAAGATACTGATTATGATAACTTCAGCTGAATGATATTTTATGGAAAAATCTACGATTGAGTATGATATTCGTGGTTTGATCGTACCCGAAATGATGAAAAAAATTGACAATCCATTGTTCGAATCTGTTTGGAAATCTGAAAAAGTATATCTCCACTGTTAAACACTATATTTATATGTTATCACCAACAGTGGACCACCTCTATCAGATAGGGACTTTCTCAATAGATTACAGCTCACGGTAACTCCGTTGGGAATGGATGGGTAAATTGAAAATTCCCATCAAGGATTTCCACCATAACTGGATTCTATACTGTATCACATGTCATCCAACACTATGTGTTATATATATTAGGTTTGATCTATAGTGTAGCCGCTGAAAAGATAGAATGATCACGTGAACGGCACGCACTCTTCGAATGTTCCTCTCCCCAATGTTACAAGTCCGATTTACACCACTCAACAAAAACGTCGCCGCGTCGTTCTCCCATCAACTCTTGGGATGCTTTTTTATAAGTGTTCATTATTACGCCTTTTTCCTCTACAGTTAAATGTCGTTTTTTTGATCTTTTTCTTGGAGATGAAAGAGTGTTTCCATCCATATTATTTAATCAACGTAACACACGTAAATACAAAGCACAAATGAGTACAGTACAGTGTAAACAGTTCTTCATTTATTTCAGTTTAGAAGGCGTGGCTATGCAGGCATTCAGTGTTCACGCGTCCTTGAATTCTATCTTTTGAACGGCCCGACTATAGCAACACATTTGACCGTTTGGAAATTGGTCTGAAGCAGTCAAAGGCATGCGCAAGATGAATATCGGAGAGCATTATTCATTTTGCGCATTCCTCTGACTGCTTCAGACCAATTTCCAAACGGTCAAATGTGTTGCTAGAACAAACCTATTGTTTATTACTAACATCTCATTATGCATCCTCACCAAAGTCGTTTGTACTGTATTTATTCATTTGAAAAAAATCACACATTTTAGATTGCTTTTCGTAGTCTTTTGAATACTGCTTATAATCGTTCAAAATGTTCTTCAACAGTAGTTGCTGAGTATATAATGACATAGTCCGTCCTTATACACTGAGTTTCGTTCACCTCGTAGGTAGTCCTAATAGTGAATTAACCATGAATCTACAAAATACAGTTGGGGCTATTTTTCATCCCGAAAGTCATACGAATACGAATGTACTCGTAATGTCCCTTCTCTACTGAAAATGCAGTTTTCTCTATGTCTGAGTCGTTTATTTCTATTTGGTGAAAACCACTTGCCAAATCTAGCGTGTGAAACAAGTACCTACCTACCTAACTTATCGAGAATGTCTGAAATATTCGGAAGAGGGCATTTATCCACAGTGATCTCATTTGTTTGCCAGAGGCGTCCATTTTTTTGGGGACGACCCATATAGGGAAATACCAAGGGGAGGTAGATGGTCTATGAATCCTCGTTTTAGCATTTTATCTATTTGAATGTTGACTTCTTACCAATGAATTTGCGGATACCTATATGACTTTGTAAATATTGGTTCCGCATTGCCTCTATAAATTAAATGCTTTATTCCATTTGTAAAAGTTAGAACATCAAAGTCTAAATGAAAGATGTCGACAAACTGTAGACATAGTTCTTCAATTCTTTGTTTATCGTTTTTGTTCAGATGGTCCAATCTCAGTTGATTTTTTAATTTATAAATTCTGCCATAATTTGGGTTTTCGTAGTCCATATTAATATTATTCATCTATGCTTTCAATTGGTTTGATTCCTTCGAGTTGAATGTTAAAGAAATCTACAGTTTTCGCTATAAAATTTGGATTCATTATTGAGGTTAAAAATTCTCCTTCGTTGTTAATTTTTACTAAAGCATTTGCAAACGTACCTTTTATATTACTTGAGCTATCAGTATTGCTTCGATATTTTTAAAATTTTTACTTGGTTTATAAATTTGTTCGGTTCTTGGTGGAATATGGTTCAATTATTGTAAGGGAACTGAACAGTTTGTTTCCTCGTCTCCTAATTTATAAAAATAAACAGATTCCCAAAATCATATAATATTATCTTGATTCAGTAGATATCGATAGCAAGCAAAGCCTCATTTGATTAGATCGATATCATTTCATGGAACGAAATGGAGATCATGTCTAGACCCTCTCATCGGTGCGCCCATGTACGCCATTAAATCTAAAAATAGATCCAGTAGTTCTTCCAGCGACCACCCTACCCAGACCGAAAGGACGGTCATTCACTATCAACATCGAGAGCCGAGCACTGAGCACTGAGTAGTCGTTGCTACTGCTACATCTCTCTCTACATTACACAGTCTATGTCTATACAATTCAATACTTGTAAAACAATTTCCATCATATCATGAGACCTGATTTACCTTCAACTGTTTCAATTGAGGAGCTATTCAAATTGGCATCCACATGTAGTGGAAGAGTCGAGGAATGTACGGGTCGAATGTGTGTTTTTATTCCAACAATGGATAAAACAAAATTAATGCTATCTTCACAAATTTCGTTGTGCTGTGTTGAAAAATTATACAAACAACTACTGAAGATTTGTGTAAATTAAAAACAAGTAATATCATTCGTTACAGATACCACAACCGCATGAAGGCTGGAACGGAATTTTGAACACAACAGACAACTTGAAAGCATGCATTGGTGATACCAGGCCACGTCCACGTCATATTTCTGAAATAGAGATAACGCAAACAGAAGACTGTCTGTATTTGAATGTTTATACGCCGGTGGTAAGAATTTTTGGAATTCTAGTTTGAATAATCCGTACAACTGACGTTTACATCTTGCTACAAATTAAATAAATGACGATTGTGAATGAACAATTATGAAATTGGGCAACAACTAATATTCTTCCAACATATCATCATATTTTTTCAATTGTATGATTGAGTACATAGCAATCACTTCATGACGAATCTTCCCTCCATCATTTCATGTTTGACAAGTATTTGGTTGGCAACAATAGTATCTGATTTCATGAAATGAAAATGTTGTTGGAGGCAGATTGAACCATCGAATTTCTCAATATATTTCTGTTATAAATAGACAAATCATTTTTAGTCTTTCTTCTCCGAATCAAAAAATAGAAATTACAACTTCTTTGGAAGGAGTAGAATGAAAAAAAATTCAAAGTATTCAACTCGTGATAGGAACTTGGGATTTTTTGTGGAGAGAATGAGGTTTGGGGAATTATTTTCTGACTATTTCTCCTCCGAATCAAAAAATAGAAATTACGATTCTTATCGAAGAAGTGAAGTTAAAAAAAATGAAACACTCCCTGTTTATAGGTACGTGTAGGTATATCATTCGAAGCCGCTTGATTCATCCACTATATGGCACGACGGGCACTTGGTTATATAGAAATCACTTTTTCTTGCTCAATTTGTATATCAAGCATATAAAAATAAAATCAAATATAAAGCATAAATAGAAAAAATCTTCACGAGGCAAAAGAAAAAATTATTTGAAGAGAAAATCTCACCATTATAATTTTTTCTTCCAGCTCAGATAAGATCTTTTTTCGCTCAAAGAAAATTATCTCTAGAGCTCTTCAGTAATTTCAGGAGGAAAACGAAAAAATAATTTCTCAAGTTTCATTTTCTCCACAAAAATTCCCAAGATCCTAGCAACTGTTGTAGATAGGATAACGAACTAGAATGTGTCTTATTTTGCTTTGTTATACCCGTACATCAGATCTGAGAACTTTTGCTCCAAAAAAAGCTATGTATCAGTTGACAATTTGTGATATATTCATTGGCGTGATTTTCTGTAGAAAGGGGATGTCATGAGAAAGTTACTCATTGAATGTTCCTACCCCAAAATAAATGCGAGGGATCACTGTGAAATCTCATATCAAATATAAATTGAAACAATGTAAATTGAGGAAAATAATGTCAGAAATGAAAAAAAAAAAAATGTGCGAATATAAAAGACACTGAAATCGAACCAATGAAGGAAAAACATTCAAAGAAGTTATACGAGGAGTTGCTGAAATATTGAAATTGTTGTATCCAAAAGAACTTGTCTTTTAATTAACGCAGCAACTTGTCAGGGTAGAGACTCTTTCTACTCTTGTATATACGTTTATAGATTTTGGTACATAGAAAGCCAGAAAACTATGAAAAAAAGAAAAGGCCACCACAAAATAATGACTTTTTTGTACATTACTCACTCAATATCCGATTTCAGATAAGTGTTTACTCACATTGGTCTGGTCACTAGTATTCGCAATCATTTTCAGACATCACCTGTTCAAATTTTTTTTAACTTTTCAGAAACCTGGAAGTTATATATCATTGCCAGTTCTTGTCTTCATACATGGGGGTGCATTCAAAATCGGAAATGGGGCATTCTCATTATATGGTCCGAAATATCTCATGGATCACGATATCATCGTGGTAACAATGAATTATCGATTTGGAGCTTTCGGTGAGCTTATTTCTGGAAATTCATCAATACTCTTGAATCAGTGATTGTATCGAAAGGAGATTTGTTATGAGTAAATAATTCGGATGTAGATAATAGTATATTATGCAACGATCGTGTAATGATGGTTATTAATACATGAGAATAAACCGAGATACGTAGGGTTTATGCGAGTGTATTAATAACCATTACATGAGAGTTGCATACGATATTTTATCTACACCCAATAAATAATGAAGAACTAAAAATATTATATTATTAGGTATTTATATTGAACACAATAATATTAGGTAATCAATCGTATTTCTTTGAAAAATTCTACAAAATTATAATTAATGGTATAACCACGGAAAATACAACAATGAGAAATGTCAAAAGGAAAAAAATTAAAAAAACTTCTGCCGAGGTCAGGAATTGAACCCGGACGTAACTGACCACTGCCGGCGCCATTGACCACTCGGACACGAGAGCTCATATAATTTGGTTGAAAATAAAAACATATGTGTTGCATTTGTCAAATGAAAAATATTATCCTTTTGATTGTCTAAGACATCTGTGGAGGGTCGCTGGTAATTCTTCTATATCACTGCTATAAGACATTTTCATACGATTATCGAAAATTGATTAAATTCTTCAAAAATTCAATACCTACTGATTTTGACTTGACAAACGTCAAAATGCAAAGCTTGCACATCATGCTTGATTGAGAAATAATGGGTTTCTATTGGTTGAAAATCTGTATCATAATGAAAATCTGTATCGTAATGGATTTCATTATAAAACGGGTTGTGGGCATATAAGTTTATTATTAGAGTACGGGTGTAGATGAAATATTTTTTCAACATTCATGTATCTAATTTTCAGGATTCCTTGCCACTACTGATGGAGTGATTCCAGGAAATTTGGGTCTCAGAGATCAAAGTTTAGCTTTGAAGTGGGTTCAAGAAAATATCAAGCAATTCGGGGGAAATCCCCTGAAGGTAACTGTCTCAGGTGAAAGTGCAGGATCTGTTTCAGCTGGTTATCAACTATTAAGCCGACAAAATAAAGGTGAGAATCCATTTCAAAATCATTTGAAAATTATTTGGGAGGATGCTTCGGGTCGAACCTATTCGTGATCTCGAGATATTGTGACAATGATAGATCTTCACTTCAAATTGCTGAATTATATAGTCATCTATCCCGATGTCTGGATTTGTTCGAGTCATTCAGTTTCGAGTAAGAACCTTGAACATGTGGACAGTTACTTTGACTGCACCTTTTTGTTGATTTTTCATAAGGATATCTGAAAATTCTTTGGGATAGCATCGATATCATTAATGCCCTTTCTGTTATTACATGAATAATAGCCTGTTTCGACGATGCAAGTTTGTCGCTGCAACTCCAGAAAATTGCATGTGTTCATGCAAGTTTTTCGAGTTGCATGACTCTTTTTTGGTGCGATAAGTTGCAGCGACTTAGTTATTTCTATGGTGATTTTGTTGCCGCAAACTACAAATATGTGGAGGCATCGTTGTGAAGAATGTTGATTTTGAACATTTCAATTATTTTTTCGAAACATAAGGAATCAAGTTGAATAATGAGGTGATTTAATCAATATATCAATTATTAGAAATGAATGAAATTATTTATCAGTGGTGATAATGTAGACGTTCATCTTGGTAACATTCAGTGCTATTTTTTTATATTGGCAATGCAAATTGACAGCTAGATGATATATCTCGCAGCGACAAGTCGCCGAGAGAAATTGCAGCGACAAATTGCATCGTCGAAACGGGGTGTTAGAGTACCTCCATGTATTTTTTGAGTTTTATGGAAATCCGAGGGCATTTCATATTGGGGAAATGTCATATAGTCTATATTCTGTTTTACATATCAGTGTTCCTCTTCATAGATAATGTCAGGTATCTCATTTGTAGATAGCACTTTTATTTTCGATAATTCATAAGACAGTGATTGAACAGTCACGAATTATGATCTTAATATTGATAGGTAGGCTATGTTGTAACAGTTTTGTGGGGGTTGATTTGAAATTGTTATTCCCAACAAAAATCAAATATTCTCAGTTGTCGATAATAAAATACGAATAAGCAATTCAGCATGAACATAAGTTGACAATTTTTAGAAAGACTTTAAACTTATTAAAAGTATTTGGGATAGCACACGAACGTTTCACGAAAAGGAAAATATATTTTTGGTAAATTTGAAAGATTCCTTGTATGTAACATTTTGCTATTCTGCTGGACTTTTGTACGCTTATCAAAGACAGAAAAGTCTCAACTCGTTAACTCTCTCAATCTTATAATTCGACAATATTTCTGCAACAGCAGATTGAACCAACAATACTTTATACATGGTGCGAGTCTATATTTCGTGACGACTAGTAGATATTGGAATATCTAAATATATAGGATTGAATAAAGGAATGAATATTTTGAATTTTTCACAGGTTTATTCAGTAGCGTTATCTTGCTAAGTGGTACCGCTATAAACACATGGGGCTTTCAGTCAAACCCAGATGGTTATGCACTCAAACTGGGAAATATATTGGACAAATCATTCGACTCTCTGGACTCGGAAAGATTATTGTCACTTTTGATGAGGGCTTCAGCAGATGATATTAATAAGGCCTCGGATCAAGTAAGTAAGAACATAGTAAACTATTTATTTTATTATTTAATCAGGGAAAACATAACAACAATATTGGCACATCTAATTAATATTATATTCACCTCCGGAAAATTCCCAAACTCACTGAAACAATCAGTCATAACACCTGTCTACAAAAGTGGTGATAAAGGTGAACCTAAGAATTATAGACCATCTCAGTTATATCGGTAATAGCTAAAATAATAGAAAATATCACCCCGCCAATTTGATTTCAGGGAAAATCTTTCCACAGAGGACGCTCTATTCCACTTCACAAAAAGTATCCACGTAAATTTGGAAGAGAACAAAAAAGTTATAGGAATATTCATAGACTTGGCAAAAGCATTCGACAGCATATCTCATGAAATGCTTTTGAAAAAACTTGAATCGTACGGCATTCGCGGCATTGTGTATGAGCTTTTTAAGGACTACCTAACTAATCGAAGGCAAAAGGTTAAAATAAATTACTTCTTTAGCGGAAATCAACAAATACAATTCGGTTTTCCCCAAGGAACAGTTCTTGGTCCTCAGTTATTTACACTATATATATATATATATATAAATTACTTATTAGAAGTAAATATTTCGGGCGATATTTCATCATATGCTGATGATACTGTGCTACTCTTCGCAAGTCACACCTGGGAAGCAACTAAAATACAGGCTGAAATAGGTCTATATAAAATCAAGTGCTGGTTAGATAGTAATCTACTTTGCTTGAACTTTCAAAAAACCAAATTTATGACCTTCTCAAATAGTGCTGTAAACCAACCTAATTTCCTCACCTTGAAATATCACTCCAACTGCACAATAAATTCTTGTCTATGTCAAAGAACTATAGAAAAACTGAAAATGTGAAATATCTAGGCATAATAATAAACAATACACTGAAATGGGATAGCCACTCTGAATATTTAACGTAAAGGCTTAGAAAACTGGTATACACCTTTTATGAGCTACGAAAATTTCTCCCACTAAACATACAATTGCATACAGATCACTGATCGAATCTATTTTATCGTACGGTATCATCATATGGGGTGGTACTTACTAAAACCAAATAAAAACACTCATATTGACACAAAAATGGATCTTGAAAGTTATGTTATCAAAACCAAAAAGATTCTCAACAATACAGCTCTTCTCAGATTCAAGATTCATGGACTTACACCAACTTTATGTTTTCAACTCCTCTAAATACGTATATAAAAATAGAATAGATTCAAACATCACAACACACGAAGAACATAAGAAGAAGAGACAACATGAAAACACCCCAAACTAAAACAACCCTATTCCAAAAATTTATTTGTACCACAGGACCAAAAATTTATAATTGGCTACCCCAAAACCTAAAAAGCATAAGAAATTTCAAATTATTTTGCAAGAAAACGAAAAAATTCATACTTGACAACAGAGAAAATCTCAAGTCAATTCTATGATGAAAAGTTCAAAGCTAACTCTTATAAATTATTTATATATATATATATATATATATATATATATATATATATATATATATATATATATATATATATTATGAACGATAGAAACACCCTGTTGTGGTCTTCTTAATCACCAACCTAACCACTACATACTTGTAAGTTTGTTTATAATTAGTATAGGTTATCATTATTATTATGAACACCCTTTTCTATATTCCTACTCTCTTTACTGTTCATGAAACTACCCACTGTAGGTACTTTCATTTCCATGTATAAAGTATACTTCTTGATTTGTTAATAAATCTACTTGCTACGCAAATCTACCAGTCAGGCACACTACAACTTCTTCAGAAGTTAGGTGCAATGTCATACTGTTGAAAAATAGCATTTAACCTGAAATGTAACATTAGTTCAATAAAATTATATCTATTTCCCCTGAAGAGTTCCTCATGATCCATGATTTATGAAATTTGTATAACAGAGAAATTATTCCATCGTAGTCTGTAGCATCTAACTTAATTTCACTCAAGAATTAAAAAGTCCTCTGAGGCAAGTTTGACAAAGTACGGTGATCTTCTTAGTTACTCAACCAACTACTTACCGGTCAACTATCCTATTGAGATGAATACTTGATTACAGCAGATGTCAATCTGTTGACCCATGGATCACCTATAATCATTAATTAGGTGACGAAAAATTGTGAAATCGATCCCTATTGTTATCAGTTAGGTGAGGTTTGAGGTAATTAGGTCATCAGACTACGGTGAACAGTGAATAGGCCTGTTAGATTGAAAATGTCACTAATGATATAGTATAATGGTAATCTTCGTCTTAAGACCAGTACTCTTGCATAAGTTCAGGCATCCAATGTTCGATTGGCAGAACCTCGAGCATAAATCGTCAACTGTTTGAATTGAAAAAATATTTTCCCACAATGATTCGAAAATGATCCACACAGGGTAGCATGTTAGGCATATGGATCGATATGATGAAACGACATAATCAATTCATTCTGAATATAGGTCCTTGATGAGGAAAACATTCTCGGAATCACGGTTACGGATTTGATCTGGGCACCAACGATTGAGGATAATAATCTGCCGGATACTTTCATATCAGAAGCCATGTACGAGGATCTAGAGAGAGGAAAGTTCAACCAAGTTCCCATTATGATAGGGTTCACTGACGAAGAATCATTGACCTTTTTCCGAGGTAAGAATATTTTTCATCTCCGAGTTCCATCAGAATATAAAACTGAAATATTTTCATCATAGCCATCTATTGAATTCTAATGAAAACATCCTTTTTCCGATTTTTATGACTGCCATGAAATAAGTGTAGATACTTTTTCGAAAAAATCTTTGGCTATATCCTGCACATAATGAATCCTGACCTACTATATATGCTCTCTCACCAGCATCTTCATCAATTTCCATTCCTTCCATTATTCAAAAATTGAAATGTTTTGACAAATATTAATTGATAACTTCAGTGACAGTTAGAAGACATAAGTAGTTCATGGCATACTAATAACTTTCATTTTCAATTTCTCGACGTTATTTCATAAACACAGAGCTGTCGTTTCCTGTAGAAATCGGTCAATACTCACCGATAACTGATTCTGTCTTCGCTGATTGCCTTGGCCACAGAAGTCATTCTGAACTGTTACAGATATTGCCTATAATTTCCAATGAAATTCGTTTACGACCAGTTTGTTATAACTAACGTTTCTCCGCTTTGGGTGGGAGAGTTCCGCTTTCAGGCAGTCTGCCCCGCTGTCCCCAGCGAGGCCACCATAGTCTCACTTTTGCAAAGTAATAATTCGAAATGTATTTTCCATCTCTGAATGCGTGGCGAGTCACTGCGACTCGTACGGGAAGAGATATTCAATGATATTTTATGGCGTTCTTATCAAGAAGAGCCTGAGCACTCCTAGCAGGTAGTACTATTCGAGAAGAAAAATTATGATTGATTCGTGTGCCCAGACAGCACAAGTACATTCATAGAATATTCATAGAAGCACATGATGGAATGTTTGAATGTTCTGAGAATATTACCACAACACCATCCATATATTCTATGCACATTGTATGGACATCCAAAGTGGACTGAGTTTCACATTCTATAAACGTTCTCGGAATATTCTAAAGAATATTCTGAGAATATTCTTAGCAGCTCGATAGAATGTTTCCAGAATATTTCTTTCACATTCTATGCACATTCTATTAACGTTTTCCGAACATTGAGAGATATTCTGAGAATATTATCAAAATATTCTTAGTAGCTCGATAGAATGTTTCCAGAATATTTCTTTCACATTCTAGGCACATTCTATAGACGTTTTCCGAACATTCTGAAGGATTTTCTAAGAATATTATCAAAATATTCTAGCAGCTCGAAAGAATGTTTCCAGAATATTTATTTCACATTCTAGGCACATTCTATAAACGTTTTCCGAACATTCCGAAGGATATTCTGGGAATATTATCAAAATATTCTTTGTAGCTCGATAGAATGTTTCCAGAAAATTTGTTTCATATCCTAGGCACATTCTATGAACATCCCATGAACGTTCACTAAATATACTGAAAATTTACTGAGAACAACCACCAAATATTCTGAGAATGTCTACAGAATATGAGGAAGTCTACTGATGGTTGATTTTTTGAAAAGGAGCCACCCTGGATATTTCCGGAAATAAAACAAAATGATATATTCTCAAAACACGCCAAGTTCTGTTGAACATTTATTGGGATGTGACAATCCAACTGAAATATAACACGGAATACTATTATCGAATTTGCACTGCAGTATCTTTTGGTTGGTTCACAAGTTTCATTATAACAGCTGGTGATAATCTACATTATAAGGTTATTCGAGAAAAATATACAGAGGGAATATACAAATTCCAAAATAATAGCCACCTGTATTTTTGTATACCTTTGTAGACAGTGAAAATATCTTAAAAAAGGCAATAATTTCATATTACTTTTCAATTGATTTCACTTGAGATTTTTAAAGGGTAGCTAATGAGGACAGAGAGGTGATAGTGGCTTATATTTCTGACACACTGAAAATGCCCCTCTTCCAACAGAACTTGGGGTATTTGATAATTCCTCATTTTTGCTTTATTTTCTGAGATATCAGAGGGGTGGTCCTTTTCAAAAATGACCCGGTATATTTTCTGTGCGAACAACTGCACCCATGAATTTTGGCAACTGATATTTTTATATTAAATGCATTGTTTAGATCAAACACGTGAGTATTGCAAAAGTTGAGGGAAATGAGAAAATGTACCTTTGTATTAGATTTATTGAAAAAAACTGACATGCTTCCTCAAAAAAATAAAAAATTGCACTTTAAAATTATTTAAAGCTGATTATCAGCTCCCTTTTCGAATCTTTCTCTACTCTTAACAAGCCACTGTTTGGATGATGTTTCTACTTCCGCTGCATTGGATGTCGGATGAATAGTCATTACAGCATCTACAAAAAATATCTCCTTTAATATCAACTTTCTTAATGGAATAAAAAAAGATAACAGACTTGTTTAGTATCAGAGTTGTGAATCAAGTCCTTCTTAGGAGTTGACTAGGAGTAAAATTATATACAATTTTCTCTGCAAATTTATGATTGTTGCATATGATAAAAAAGAGTTCATAATACAGTGAGTTCCAAAAAGTTTGCACCATATGGGAAACTTTTTCATTATGCATTTGTCAGAAAATTTTAGTCTCCATAAAAGTTGGTGCTTTGCGAAAAACTTGTATTTGAGTTATCAAAATTCTGAATTTCCTAAAGGTGTACAGGGGAAAACAAAAAATAGGAATTCAGATCAAGAGTAATCCCCTTATTTTTGATATTATCAAAAAAGTTTATTCAGAAAAAAGGTTGAGAATCGAAAACAATATTAAGATTTGGAATCACAACCACCTACGCAACAAATTTGTTTTTCCTAAATTTTTATAGTTCTAGACTCATAAAGAGTACTAGTATCTCATACGCACCTTAGACGCCTCCCTCATATTCTTACAACGATATATTTCAATGCGAAATTTGGTACAATTTATCATTTGTACGAGAATATCTACTTTTGTTGAAAATTGTTTGAATTTTTAATAGTTTTTTGGTGCAAATTTGATATATCACTCTGTACGTATGTCCATAATAACTATTAGTATGATTTTATGGGAGGAAATCATTGAATAAATCAATTAATTATTGGTAAACGATTAAATAATACAATCACTTTAATCATAAAAAATTGTATATTTTCTATTTTTTATTTATTTAAGTGATCGAAAAGTTGCAAAATTGTATTATTTAATGGTTCTCCAATAATTAATTGATTTATTTCTTTTCAATAATTTATTTAAAACCATACTGATACTAATTTTGGACATACATTCAGAGTGATATATCAAATTTGCACAAAAAAACTAGTAAAAATTCAAACAATTTTCAACAAAAGTCAATATTCTCGTACAAATGATGAATATGAGGGAGGTGACTAAGGTTCATATGAGATACTAGTACTATTAGGCTAGAACTATAAAAAAATTGTTGCGTTGGTGGCTGTGATTCCAAATCTTAATATTGTTTTCGATTCTCAACAAGTTTTCTAAATAAACTTCTTCGATAATATCAAAAATTAGGGTAGATTACACTTGATCTAAATTCCTATGTTTTGTTCTCCCCTGTACACCGTTTGGAAATTCAGAATTTCAATAACTCAAACACAAGTTTTTTGCGAAGCACCAACTTTCAAAAAGAATAAAATTTTCTGACAAATGCATAATAAAAAAGTTTCCCATATGGTGCAAACTTTTTGGAACTCACTGTATTATGAACTCTTTTTTATCATATGCAACAATCATAAATTTGCAGAGAAAATTGTATATAATTTTACTCCTAGTCAACTCCTAAGAAAAAAGGAAACCTCACCTATCAAAACTTTTGCTATAAGCAGAACTGAAAAATTTTTCTTTTTTTTGAATCCAACCCAACTATATGCCATGCCAAGTTTACTGCTCAAAAGTTTGTCCATTATTCTTTTAACCATAATTTTGGTGGTATTTCCTCCAATTCTTGATAATTCCAATTGCTGAAAAACGAAAAACAACTCAGTTTTCTACAATTTATTCCTGTTTATAATTATGCATACAAATACGAGGAAGTGTTTAAAGAAATTTAATACTCACCACTTGCTTGTAATTATCTTTATCTGCTAAGAAATCTTCGAAGGTTTGAAGATCTTCCTCAGTTGAAAGTGGAAAATTAAATTTCAAGAATATCGAAGGAGAGGTGGGTACTTCAGGTTTTTTCAAGTTAATCTGAGCTATGTCTTCACCCAACTGATCAATTTTGAAATTTAGTATGGACAGGTTTCTGAGGACTTGACGTTTGAACTGTTCATCTAATAAAGAAATATTGCATGATATTTCTCATTACCACAAATACACAGAAGAAAAAGATACCTTTCATGTTATTATTTGAGCACACCACTTCATCAGTTTCTTTGATTCCATTGGCCGGTTCAATATTCTTGGATGGGTTAGTTCCATTGGTCGGTTCAATATTCTTGGGTGGGTTAGTTCCATTGGTCGGTTCAATATTCCTGGATGGGTTAGTTCCATTGGTCGGTTCAATATTCTTGGATGGGTTGGTTCCTAAACAGCTCATTTCATCTTCAATTGCTGAAAATCCATACATATATATATATATGATGTAAGATGTCACCAGTTACTTCTTGTTATATATAATATATATATATATTTATAGTGAAGAGAGTGTTTTCGATTTAATTTGAAACGAACCACAAAATCCAAAGTTAGAAATTCTTTTACTCATTGGCAGGCAGTCAACAATTTTGTTGTTCTGACCAATCCAAGGTTCAAAATCGAGTATCTAATGCGTCAAGAGGAACTCAAACAGAATCTGAAGTGAAGAGAGTGATTTTGACTTAATTTCGAGAGTTCCATCATCTGAGGACTATAATGAAAAAAATATAGACATACTTTATAGCATCGAGTACTATATTGGTTCCTTAGAGTACTGAGGACATTACTTACTGTAATGCAACAAGAATTCTATTTTTAAAGAAATCGTCGGAATATAAAATTTTGTATCAAATTTCGGACCATAAACAATCATTATGGTACTAGCTGTGTTATCAGACTCAGCTTCAGCCTCGTCTGATAATCTTCACTGCTAGTACTATAATGATCTTCATTATGATCCTCATATCATAAATATCTATTATAGTTCTTCACCTGCATTTCCAGAGACTGAGGTCGAACCAATTCTCAAATCATATGATGTGTGTACTGCAAAAAAACAAAATTACATACATAAAATAAATAACAACCTCACTTACTTATATCTTACCAGATTTTTTTTTCTCTCCTTTTTTTAAAACAGGCATTAGAATTTCAGACACTGGTGATGGGGTATCATCTTTTTCTTGGTCCGAGTCGGAATCCGTCAGATATTTCTTGTTCATTCGAATTTTTCTATGTCCTAATCCCAATAAGCCTGAATCAGAATTTAAATCTGACGAGTTCTCAGCTTCAACAGCCTTTACTCGAGCAACAGATAAATCTCCTGAAATATAATATAACATTTGATGTTCAACTCAAAAACTACTAGGGGATTTATTTTACTAACCGTATACGTCTCCAATTGTTCGGGCTTCATGTAAATCCCAATCAGAAACCGGTGGCATGCATTTACTAATGGCTGTTTTAAGCTTCAGCCCACTGAAGGGAGGCCAAAAACATTGGTTGGGGCTCCTTATCCATGAGATAGGTACTGCCTCCACTGTGTCTTCTTCCAGAAAAGTGACCACTCTCCATGCAGACATTGCGAAATTTACATGCGATCAACAGAAAGCATTAACAAAATTAGATAGAAAACTTTCCATAAAAAAATAAAAAATGATACATTTTCAGTCACCTAATATGTATTTGCAATACAAAAGCCAGATAGGTTCCGCTGCCAAGAAACCGAAGAAAAAATATCATCTTACTATCTAGTTTTATTTATTTCTAGTTCAACATTTCAAAAGGTAGATTTTTTTTTTTCAGAAAATAATTCATACTCAAGAAAAAACTAAAAATAATCCAAAAACATTTTGAAACCAGTATTTATAGCTTTTTTCTGTTGAAACCAATAGATAGATCTAGAGTGTCCTTCAAAGAGTTGGCATCATATGGAATAATCTTAAAATAATTTGTTGTGAAATTCGACTTGGTCGTTAAGTTGTGCTTTGAAAAAGATGAAAAATGACCCACTCGGACGGGGTCATGTGACTTTTGAGAATGTCAAAAGTCAATTTTTTTCAAAATGATCGCTGAAAATAGGCTTATTTGTTTGAATTTCAAGAAATTTTAAAGAGAAAAGTTGTTTCTATTTCGATTTACATCTGGGCAAAATTTCAACGTTTTGTTGCAACTTTTAATTTTTGCCATTTTTTTTAATATTTACGAAATTTCTGATATATAAAAAAAATTGTAACTTCTACAAAACTGTTTCATAACACTATAGTTTTTTCATATCAAATTTAAAATACTGAATATCGATGAAACCATGTTTTTCTTTAAGAAAATGAGAATACCATTTCAAATTGTAAAATCAGAAAAGAAACAACTTTTCTCTTTAAAATTTTTTGATATTCAAACAAATAAGCCTATTTCCAAGGACCATTTTGACATATAGCAAAAGTCACGTGACCCCGTCCGTGTAGGCCATTTATCATCTTTTTTAAAGCACGACTTAACGTCCAAGTCGAATTTCATAATAAATTATTATTAAAAATGTTTTCCATATGATGCCAACTCTTTGAAGGACACTGTATTATACCATATTATTCATCACTGCCAAACATATATAAAACTGATACTTATCAGCAATCATGTAAAAATGGAAATACAATATATCCATGATGGTGGGGTAAAGCTACCATTTTTCTCAAAATATTATCCAAAGGCAATGCTACTAATTCGCCTTCTTTGCTCACAAAATATACTTGGATATCTGATGAGTCACAAGGACAGGATGGACGAGAAAAGTAATCACTAGTTTCAGTAAATTTTTTTCCAAATACATATACTTTTTCCTTCTTAGCTATGAAATTGAATACTTTCATGATGTCCCCATTATTAAGTAAGCAAAACGTATCACCTGACTTCTTCACATTCAGTGTGAAACAATCAAATTTGACCAACTCAAATTGGGTAGAGTATCCTTCTAGAGTAGGACCATCATTATGAGTCCGTTCACATTTAGGAAATACTGAGTTTACTATTTTTTTATGCGGAACATTAATCATTTCAGACAAACGTTTAATAATTTGGGGAAGAGGTTTATCAGGCTTTCTCACCATATTTTTTAGAACCTGCATAAAATTTTCGAATTGGAATGCACTATAGCGATCCATCCTACCAAAAATTTTCACATCATCTATGACATGAATTAGTCCATGAATATTGTGAGACACAAATTCCTGGCCATAAATATTACCAAAATTTTGTACGAAATATATCAAAAGAGATTCAGCAAGTTCAAAATATTCCTTATTAACAATATGTGTGTCATTGCATAATATTCTGATTGCAATGTGCAGGCATATAAAGTTTTGATATTGCTCTTCAGGAATAATGTTTTTCAACACTACTGGTCCAGAATATAAAAGGAAAAACCTAAACTCCGTAGCTTTCCATCTTTTAACATCATCAAGAGAACGGGGCTTTCTAGCAAACTCTGTTGGAATGTGATTTCGAAAAGATACTAACAAACTGGACATCTCCCTAACTGCTACCGCTCCTAATTTGAAAGAAGGTTTCCCGTATATCCATAAATTCACAAGGAGCTTTTTCATGACACCTAGACAAATCAAATGCATATACTCCAAGGGAATGTCAGATATCATGTTGAAGTTAGGTATATTTTCAAGAGCTGAGGTTCCAGTATGATGTTGAATATTATTTTTTCTTCTGAAATCTTTATCCGTTCTTTTTTTAGAATTCAATTGGGGAAAACATGTACGATTTTTCACAAATACTCCTTTCTGAATACATTTTGTGCACGAAAAAAAACCTGTGTGACCCTTGGTGTAGGAAATGAATGATTTGGCAGGGGCATCAGCAATAAATGCTTTTATTTTGAAAGGTAAACACACACCATTCACAAAAATGCCATTATTTGACAGTTCTACTGCATCTTGAACAAAATCTCCTAAAAAGTCATTGGCATTCGAAGGTTTCTCATAACCATGGTATATACCGACAACTGCAACGTTTTTTGGTTTATCATATAGTGAACAAAGAATTGGGTATATTTGACTGCCAGAGCTCTTGCTAAGTGGCAAGCCATCAATATTAATGAGTAATTCTATGTTATCAAAAGTTTCATTTCCACAGAGGTAATTAACCGCCTCTGTTATACCAACATGGCAATAAAAGCCTGGATCAATATTTCTGATATTAACAGTTCGCTTTGTTGATAAAATTGTACGAGCATCATTAGGAAGTTGATCAAATTTACCATTTGAACTTTTCAATATATTCAACAGATCATTGAGGGCAACGTGACTTATGTTATATTTAATTGACCACAATTTCAAGTTTGACTTAATATCAAATTCAGTTTTTTTATCAATCCTAGTTTTTTCAATTTCAAAAGATTTTGATAATTCAATTGAATTATCAGAAGTGTAACTATAATTGTCTTCCTCCTCGATTACTTCTGAAATATTTTCCTTGGAACCAAAATCAGTATGATTGATCAACGGCATTTCAACATTTTTGGGAATGTCTTTCTCAACTTCCATTGAACAGGAAGCGATTGGAGTACTTGAGTAACTGATGAGGCTCATATCCGTTTGGGTTTTCACTTTTTTATAAAAGTTTGAGGAATACTTTCGTTTCATAGTGGCAAATTTCCAGACTTTGCAAATAGAAAATAGTAGCTTTGAAACAGATTAATTTCGAACCTAAAAAGTTAGGTTATGTATTTCCCTAGCTGTTGAATAACTTTCGGTTTGTAAAAAAATCAATACTTATTATTATAATAATATACCTGCAACAAATAACTCACTTTAACACAATTTTCTTGCTCACAATACAAACCACACACAAAAATAAAATCAAACAAACGAGGAACAACGCCAAAAATATGCCGAACTCGAGCAGACTGAGCAGAGAACAGAAAGAGAAAGATCGTTTTGGCGGGCGACGGCAGGCCGGCAAATAGTTAGAAGAGTAGACGCAGTGATGTTGTTTGTCATGTGTACCACATTGAAAGGCCAAATTGTAACATAACGTAACATGGCGGGAATTTCAAAATTAAAGCATTTTGCAAATGCCATTTTTGGACGGTGGTTTGTAAAAATACTAGTGCAATTAACAAGTTTAATAGTAGTTAAAATGGAATGAAATTCAAAACAAAACGATATAAAATAAAATATGGGGAACTCTTAAATAACATAAAAAAAACGAAAAATATCATAAAATTGGGAACAAAAAATAATGAATTACAGAAGCTAATCATTCAAAAACTAACATTTTCCATTTCGATCGGTAAGCGTGAGCTATCATCTGACGCTATAATACATCATCAATTCAATTAATCAAGAAATACGCGAATGAAAACAAATATTCTTGAGCAAATGTTCTCATTACATTTTATTTCATGAACATTCTAGAATATTTTATCTCGGGAGCTCCTAAGAATATCATTCCAGAATATTATTAGAATATTCAAATGAAACAATCTATGAACATTCTGGGAATATTATTTCAGGAACATTCCGGAATATTTTATCTCAGGAGCTCCTAAGAATGTCATTCCAGAATATTATTAGAATATTGAAATGAAACAATCTATGAACATTCTGAGAATATTATTTCAGGAACATTCAGGAATATTTTATCCCAGGAGCTTCTGAGAATATTATTTCAGGAACATTCTGGAATATTATCCCATAGGAGCTCCTTAGAATGTAATTCCAGAATATTATGAAAATATTCAAATGAAACAATCTATGAACATTCTGAGAACATTATTTCAGGAACATTCTGGAATATTTTATCTCAGGAGCTTCTAAGAATGTCATTCCAGAATATTATCAGAATATTCAAATGAAACAATCTATGAACATTCTGAGAATATTATTTCAGGAACATTCTAGAATATTTTATCTCAAGGAGCTCCTAAGAATGTAATTCCAGAATATTATTAGAATATCTCAACGGAACAATCCATGAATGTTGTCAACATTCCAAGAACATTTCATGAATATTCCAAAGAATATTCTACAAGATGACATTTTCGCACCTTGTGAGAATATTCTGAGAATGTTTGTGCTATCTGGGTGATAACATCAAAACAATTATGACAATATAAAACATGCATTTGTATCCTGGACTCAGTCAGTATCACGACAGCATTGTTTTAGGTCAAGTCGAAATAAACTAGGATCGTGTAACGCAACGCAGTGATTTTTAACACAATTATGATGTCTGAACGCAAGTGTACTTTTAATATCAGTATGCATCGAAAGTATCCATTTATGAAATTAAGAAAATATGATACCACAGACGTGTGAGAAGTGTTGTACTGATTTTAGTGTTGGACATGGTGATGCCAGTGATATAGAAAAGATTTGAAATCAGAAAAAACACAGGCTTGACGATTAAGCTGCTGCTTCAGGCTCCTCAATGCTTAGTTTTTTCTCAAATGAACAAAATACGGACAAGTGATAGAACAACACATTTGGGAGTCGCAGTAATGAAAGCTATTTTGAATACATATTAATGAATCACATACTGAGTTTCACACTTATCTAAAAACAAAACTCGATATTTTGAAACAAATTTGTTGAGCTGTGTAATTCCATTTTCTGAATTGAAAACTTGTGGAACATTGAAAACTTTAATTTATATCAAAAAACTTGTAGGATACCAAAATTTTTTTCATATAAAATTCTGCAAATGTCCCACTTCTGCAAAAAAATGGTCACGTTAGGTATATCAGTTTTGAACCCAGTCGAATGAGGAGAAAACTAATTGGTGCGTTCTTTTGACATAATAGCTAGAGAACTAACCAGTTTCCAATCTACTGTTGAAAATCTCACATATCAGTTGATTCCCCAATAGCCAATCGAATGTGTTGGCCAAACACTTCTCAACATTCAGCTTAAGCCTAGCAGGTGATTGGAATACCGGTTCTAGGGTATGATGCGATATGAGTCACAATTTTTTTTCATAATGCCAGCAATGAAAACATTTTTCAGATGTATACTGCAAACCACTCACAGTAACATCTAATTGAAGAACTCATTTTAGAAACAGCAGCTGATGAAACCGCCAAATTATTCGATGAAAATAACAGTTTGTTGGTGAATGACAAATTCCATTTGGATCCTCATAACAAGAGTATTATGGGAAGTGAGCTCTATGAACTATATACTCGAAACAGTACATTTAAAAAGAATATGAGTGCGTTGGTTAGGGTGAGTAGAGTATTATATATTATATTGTGGATTCGAAGATGTTGGGGAAACATTCCCAATTTCACATTAACAAATTTTCTTGTCACTTGATATAAGATAATAACCCTGAATATATTTTAAGGCATACTATACCGATGCAAATGATGAAACTACTACTTGGTATACAAATTGAGCAAGAAAAAGTGGTTTCTATGTATTGCAGAGTCCGTCGTCGACATATAGGCAGGAGAGTAGCTGTTTTAGATGGATTTTTTTTCCTTTTTGTGAACGAATCAAAATTTTTTGAATGATATAGGTACCTATCAACAGAAAGTATTTTTTTATTTTCTCTTTTTAAATTTTTTATTTAACGTCGGCCTATTTCCGCTACCAAGGCCAATCGCCGATGAGCACACTTCCCCCAACCGGAAATTTTGCCGAACACTATGGTATTCGAACCAGAGGTAGGACTAGGGGCGAAGAAAAACCCAAAACTAATTCATCAAACTTTATTCTTACCACAAAAATACCCAAGTACCTAATTATAAATTCTGTGAATGATGTATTTCATCAACTACTCTGGAAAAATCAGTGAACATAATAAGTTGACTCACCCTGCTTCAATGAGTCATATTATGTTCTGTATTAGTTGCTGAAAGCTACTTTTTTTCAGTTCAAATATTTCATCTGTGCTTATCAACAGTGAAGTGCGAGGTAATTGCTGAAAGGGTATTATTTTGTATTTTTTCAGCATTATTTTTTACTTTATTACTTCTCACATTTCAGTAAATACAATCCCAATGGTAGATAACCAGATGTAACGGCTGCAAGAGGTTATTGTATCCAATTTGAACTTTCTATTATTTATTTTTGTGAAGTTAGCAGAGAATTTACCAGCAAAGATTTTTTAAAATTTGGTAGGGCAGATTTCATGCAGTTCAGAATTATTTATTGTATTTCACGAAGTGAGGAAGTGAAATGAACGTACCTAATACGTTGACAACCATTTTTCAAGCTTTGTTGGAGAAAACTTAGAATTCGAAGAAAATATCGAAAACAAATTGAAATCCCTTTATTAATGCTTTTTTCCGATATCAACACGTATATCTCAATAACAAGGAATGGTGCCACCGTAAAATTCAACAAAAGTATGGAAAATGATGTGTTCTTTCTAGTTATCGCAAAAAAAAATTCAATACTGGGAAGAAAATCGGAATATAACCAAAATCCTGTTTTTTATTGTTTTTTCCGATATCACACGTATATGTCAAGAACATTTCACGGTAGCACCATTTCCTGTTCTTGAGATATACGTGTTTATATGATATAACAATAAAAGCAGGATTTGGGTTATGTTCCAATTTTTTCCCAGAATTGGATGTTTTTTTTGCCATAACTTATCTCTCGATTTTCTTTCCTGAATTGAAAAATTCATTTCACGCACCATTCCTTGTTCTTGAGATATACGCGTTGAAATCAGAAAAAAAAAATACCGAATTTATATCATTGTTCGATTATCTTTCCGGAATTGAAAAAATCTCTTAACCATAGTTAGAAAGAACACATCAGTATCCATACTATTGTAGATTTTCACGGTAGTACCATTTCTTGTTCTTGAGATATACGTGTTGATATCGGAAAAAACAATAAAAAAAGGATTTTGGTTATTTTCCGATTTCTTTCCCAGAATTGAAAAAATTTCGTTGACCATAACTATATATACCTAACACAATTTGTCATATTACTGTTGAATTTCATGGTGGCACCATGAGATATACGTGTTGATATCGGAAAAAACAATCAAAACGGGATTTTAATCAGCTTTCGATATTTTCTACGAATTCAAAGTTTTTTCCCTCAAAGCTCGAATAATGATTGTCAACGTATCAGGTACGTTCGTTTCAAACTCTATTTGTGAGATTCCTAACTTCGTGAAATACAATATATAATTTTGAACTGCATGAAATCCACCCTGCTGGTAAGGAATTCAAAAAATCGTTCCTGGCAATTTCGTTGCTAACTTCACACACATCTATTATTTCATTTCTTCTCGTATGAATATTTTATCACCAATTACTTCATACATTCCAAAAATATCAGATTATAATCCCTCCGCACGTCACCAGATGTTTTAATAGAAAAAGGCTCTCAACATCCACAGAACATGGATGCCAGCGGTTCAAAATACACACACTCTCCCAATGATAAAGAAGAGGGTTCCTAGGAATCAATTAGAGGTAATAGACAGTCCGATTCTAGGCCCAATAAAGAGTAGAGAAAGATACTATGACCATTGCCGCATCGCCTTTTAGAATGTTTGCCGCAAATGCAAACACGTCAGGCCCAAAAACCTGTAGAATCCCGGAAACATCTGACAATTCATCAGTTACCGGCCGTGAAAGCTTACAATCTTTGAATTAGAATAGTATTCGTCACTGGGACAGGATGATTTTTCCTATTTCATTGCCATTGAAGATTTAGGAGTCTTCGTTACTTATGCTTCATTTATAGATTTCATTGATCTGAAATTAATTGAACTCTCTGATGAACCTAGAACGAAACATTTGTTGATTCAAATAAATACTACTGCTTTCCAGAGAGAAGATGCCGTTTCTATTCTTGGTTATCATCAAAGATGGCGGACGCGATTAGTGACGCTACTGTGAATTCAGAAACAAAACCTTGCAAAAGATGCCAAAAGGTAGCTCAAAGTGGCATGAAATGCATTAAGTGTGGTACTTTGTCACATATTGGATGCATCAAGTTATTGAAAAGTGTTAAGTACCTAGACAACCATAACATATTGTGTTGTGATGAAATACAAAAGACTATGGAGGAGGAACCTGACAGATACTTTGAAAGTGCCAGTGATCTGATGAACGATGACTTCAAAGCCATGGAAATAAGGTATTTAAAAACTATTATCGAGAAAAATGAACTTTTGATCGCGAATCAACAATTGACCATAACCTCGCTACAAGAACAAATAAAGTTATTGTATACGGTTAACAACAATCAACCTACGCCATCTAATTTGCGAGAGACGAACGAAGTGAAACTCGACAGTAGAGTTCTTTCCACAAGTAACGTGTGCTCAAATCAGGATAACCACCAAACATATCAGATGTCGGTAGCAGAAACAAAAACCACTTCGTTCTCTGACACAGTAAAAAATAATACTAAGAAAAGTGACCCAGTGAACGATCGCATAAAAACCACGGCACCCAAACAAGGGAATTCCCATGTGATAAAAAAGGCAGAAGTCGCAGCTGGTATACACGAGGAACAACACAAACTGAAAATGAACCAATACATAAATTTAACGAAAAACACTCCAACAATTACAGAAAATGGCTCGACATCTACAGCCCAGGATAATAATTGGACGACAGTTCTACCCAGAAAAAATAGAACCCGGAAGACTCAAGTGATCTTTGGTAATAATAAAAACAATGAACTCGTTAAAGGTGTTCCTAAATTCATTGACTTACATGTTACTAGATTAAACACTAACACGACTGAAACATCTCTTTCAAATCTGCTGAAAGGATCCTTTCCGGAAGTCAATTGTGAAGTGATCCAATCCAGATTTCCAACAATATATTCGTCTTTTAAAGTTAAACTGTTAGCGGAAAATTTCAAGAAAGCTATGGATCCGACATTGTGGCCTCATGGAGCATGCATAAGCCGTTTTTTATACCACAAGAGAAGAATAACGGACGAAATATAACCTTTCACCCGGATCTCACTGTCCTCAATATAAGAAAAATTACAGACCAAAAAATTAACAATTTATTTGTAGAAATATGTGATTTTGATGTAAGTTTTATATGTTTGACTGAAACGGGATTTTCAGAATCCTCGAAAAACTCGTTTCACCTCAAAAATTATGAAGTAAGGAGTAGTTATTGCCGAGAAAACAAGAAAATGGGAGGTGTTGCCATACTGGTAAAAAATAATATTAATGTAATCTCGATTGATCTAAAACAATATTGTAGTGAACAGGACTTTGAAATTTGTGGCATATCCTGTAAACTAGACATTGGCCACACTATAATCTTGACTTGCTATAGATCCCCATCCGGAAATCTCAATATTTTCCTTGAAAGAATACATGATGTTTTAGATGCAGTTTCCAAACCAGGTATGAATATAATTTTATGTGGCGATTTCAATGCCAACTGTTACGGTGAGCCAAGTAGACATTTTCTGAAGATATCTGATCTCTTAAAATCCTTCAATCTCAAACATAAAGTACAATGGCCCACTAGGGTTACCAGTAATAGTGCTACAACGATAGATCAGGTTTTTACGAATTTGGGTGAGGATTCAGTGTGCTGTGTCGTTGATACTGATTTGTCAGATCACAATCTATTGCTATTTGACTTTGGGGGGATCTCTGAATGCAGTCCCCAATCCCGTGAGTACAAAAGAATATTCAAAGACGCAAATATCCGGGAATTTATCGGTGACCTACAAAAAGAAAACTGGGAGGAGCTTTATTCTGAATCTGATGTTAATCAAGCATTCAAAAAATTCTGGAGCATATTCTCCCATTACTTCGAAATACACTTTCCGCATAAATATAAATATCATGTCGCAAATAAAAATAGAAATAAAAGCTGGGTAACACGGGAAATACGCAAATCCAGTCAAAATCTAAAGGACCTCTTCAATCTGAAAAAGTATAACCCAGAATATTCCGAAATATACACCGCAAAGAAAAAAATACATGATAAACTAATTTCGACAACAAAAAAAAATTACTATCAAAATAAAATACTAGATTCTGATAATCCATCCAAGTCTATATGGCAAGTCATAGCAGAGTTATCGAACAAGCCAAGAAATGCTAAAACAGATTTCTTAATTAAATACGAAAATAATCTAGTTAAGGATCCGCTAGAATTGGCTGATTTATTTAACAACTATTTTTTGGGAGTCCCTAAGTCTATCATCGAATGTATAGGATCAGATGTGATGAACTACAATGAATTCATGAAAAATAGCTATTCACCTTGTAACTCCTTCTTTCTTGAAACTTATAATGAAAGTGAATTGTTCAAGTTGTTACAACTCAAGCTAAAAAACAAATACTCATCAGGATCTGATGATGTTCCAATGTATTTAGTTAAAAAAAGTCTATCTGTGATCCTAAAACCACTGACATTTCTAGTCAATCTATCTTTCACTACGGGAGTCTTCCCGAACCTATTGAAAAATGGCAAAATAACTCCAATTCATAAAAAAAATAGTCGTCAACTACTTGAAAACTATCGCCCTATAACGGTACCCTGCAGTTTTTCGAAAGTGTTCGAATACAGTTATTTATATCGACTTTTATCTTTTATTGACAAAGAAAAAATAATGTCGAACAACCAACACGGTTTCATTAATAATAAGTCGACGACCACAGCTCTTCATTCGTACTACCACAAAATTATTGATTCCATTGAGGCCGGCGAATGCCCTGTTGGGATTTTTTGTGATCTAAGCAGGGCATTCGACTGTGTAAATCGTGGCATTTTATTAGACAAGCTGTATCGATACGGTATTAGAGGCACTCCTTTTGAATGGATACAGTCATATCTGTGCAATAGGAAGCAATATGTCTCAATACAAAATAGATCATCCAAGTATATGGAAAACGATATGGGAGTCCCCCAAGGATCAATCTTGGGCCCCATCCTCTTTATCATCTATATAAACGATATTGATAAGCTCCAAGTGCCAGCCTCCTTCACAATCTATGCAGATGATACCTCCCTCATCATTTCTGATCCTAAAGAAAAATCATTAAATGAAAAATGTGAAACTACCCTGAACGAAATAAATAACTGGTTTTCGGCTAACTTCCTCTTTCTCAACATCGACAAAACGCAGTGCCTAAGATTTCACAACCCTCAGAAAACCTGTAAAAAAATCTCATTTGGATGCCCTGAAATTTCTACACTTGCTACAAGGGCAAAATTCCTGGGACTGAATGTTGATACACACCTCAACTGGAAATCGCAATGTCAAGACCTCATTTCCAAACTCAACACAATTGCTTATCAATATAGAAATATTAGAGGAATTTTAAACCTGGATCAGTTGTTGCAGCTCTATTATGCGCAAGTCGAAAGTAGGCTTCGGTATGGTGTTACCTTCTGGGGAACATCAACTTCAGCACCGAATGTCTTCATTGCTCAAAAGCGTATTATTCGGTCAATGTTGGGACTAACCAATCGGACTTCATGTAAAAATGTTTTTAAAGATCTTAAAATTCTAACCCTGCCGTCAATTTTCATTTTAGAATTATGTTTGTATCTGTTTAAAAACAAGAATGAATTTCTCCGGAATGACACCAAGCATATGTACAATACCCGAATTAAAGACAACTTCATTGTACCGTTTTCGAGAATAAGAATAACTCATAATGCTCCAAATTCCATGGCACCAATTATATTCAATTCACTTCCTAATGACATCAAAGAAATAAGCAATTCAATATATATTTTCAAAACGAGACTGAAGGAGTTTTTGATAGAGAATAGTTTCTATTCGGTAGAAGAGTTTTTAAAACGGCGATTTTGATAAAACTCAACATAGATTATTTATATTTTTATATTTACTCATATTTGTACTGGGTTCTCCCTGTAGGTACCAATTGTGTTTTATTTTGTATTATTTTAATTTTGTTTTGTTACATGTAAATTGTGCTATATTATGTTGTTTTTTAACTAGAGATAATTCACCTCTACACTTTTGACTTTTTCCATACAGTTTGTACTGTCTTAAGGAAATAAACGATATTCTATTCTATTCTATTCTTATATTCTATATATTGATATGTCTGACTTGAATATATAAAACATCCGAACATGAGATTGACTTTTTTATTTCAGTCAATTTGCAATATATATTTGTTAGTCTCCTGAACACTCCAACAAGGAACTGATTAATTTTTTTATTATATAGGAAATGATTTCCTGAAGCAGAATATACAATACCAAAATTGATTTTCAGTTCACTTCAGACTCTTTCATGACTAGAAGTACCATTCGACATGCCGAAATAACATCTCGATATGTTCCCACCTACCTATTCCAATTCTCATATGGGGGTGATGAGCCTAGAAAGTTTCCAGGTAGGCGCTGTGTATTACCTAGATCAATTTACGTCGTATCTCAAAATCCACTCTGTACTTTGATAGTAGTATATAGCATAAGTAATATTGTCAATAATTCAACGTCAGTTGGTCATTTTTGTGATACATAGGTATATTCAATATTGGCTGTTGCTTGCCACAACAAGCGGTCACCTTAGTGCAGGGATGGCGAACCAATGGCACGGTTGCCATTGATGGCACGCCTCACAATATTTTGGGCACGTCACCTATCACGAAATTCATTATGAACTAATAAAAAGTGATGGGTGTGTTCGGGTTCACAACAGCCGTATTCGGGTTCGTAGTACATACTCATCCAGGACGGTTCGAAATAGTCACCCACTCAAAAATTGTAGATATATTCGAGAAAAAACCCTTCACGCCTCAACAGTCCAACTATATTTTATGACGATCGAACGCGAGTGATCCTACCCTACCATCTTTCGATGATTTCGATAATAACGATAAGATAATTCAGCGAATCAAAGATACACCTCTATCAAGGAACACAATAAAAGAAAGAATCTTAAAACTGGCCGAAAATATAACAGATCAACAAAAAACTGACATTAACTATGTTTCTTTTGACAAAATAGTTGAGGCTTTCGCGGCCGAGGTTTTCAGTATCACTACTTTTATTCGGGTTTGAAGGCCGTCGTTTTTTGGAATTTCTTCCTTTTATCAAGTTGGTTGTAAAGTCTCCATATTTCCTCCCCGTAGAGGTTTTTGACAAAATAGTTGAGGCTTTCGCGGCCGAGGTTTTCAGTATCACTACTTTTATTCGGGTTTGAAGGCCGTCGTTTTTTGGAATTTCTTCCTTTTTATCAAGTTGGTTGTAAAGTCTCCATATTTCCTCCCCGTAGAGGTTTTTGACAAAATAGTTGAGGCTTTCGCGGCCGAGGTTTTCAGTATCACTACTTTTATTCGGGTTTGAAGGCCGTCGTTTTTTGGAATTTCTTCCTAAAGGTAGGAAACGGAAAGCACACTTACTGGAAAGGAAGAAATTCCAAAAAACGACGGCCTTCAAACCCGAATAAAAGTAGTGATATGTTTCTTTTATATCGCTATGTCTTGACGAAAGCACTGACGTCACTAAATCTGCATGTTTAGCAGTTTTTGCTCGATATTGCGTAGGAAACGTCATTAAGGAAGAATTAATTGCAATAAAATCGTTGCTAACAACTACAAAGGGAACAGATATTTGTAAGGCAGTAAAAAAATTGCTTGCTGAAAAAGAAATTGATTTAAAAAAAATTGTTTCTGTAACAACTGATGGTGCTCAAAGCTCCAAGTATGTTGGCTAGAAATAATGGCTTCATGAGTTTATTTCAAACAGACGCAGACGTAGGACATTCGATTCTTGAATTCCACTGCATCATTCACCAACAAGCGTTGTGTGCTAAGGGTGGTTTACTATCCCTTGATAATGTAATGGCGGTAGTTACAAACAAGCGGAAGTTCGATGCTTTGTTGGATGAAGTCAACTCGGTGTATAATGGCTTACTGATGTATAATAATGTTCGCTGGTTGAGTCGGGAGAACGTATTCGAAAGATTTGTTGATTGGTTGGAAGAAATCAGACTGTTTCTGCAAAATTGAACAATACCCAAAGTTGTTGGACGTTATGTGGCTTTCAAAATTGATGTTTTTCACGCAGACATATGCCAACATTTGAATGCACTCAACGTGAAACTTCAAGGGACAAACAAAACAATTATTGTCATGATAGATCTCATTCGCGCTTTCGAGGCTTAACTGCAAGTTTTCAGGAAAGATATTATCACAAAAAATTACAAGTATTTTCCCGTTAATATCCACGAGATATCAAACAAAGAAAAATTCACTGAAGAATTTATTTCTGTGATTGATTCTTTAATCAAGGAATCCTCAGCGAGATTTTCTCAGTTCAAAGAATTGTCAGAAATACTCAAGTTTATTATTTACCCTGACGTGACATTATTTCATAAACTGAACTTCTCTCAATTCGATTGGTTGGAAATTGAAGAATTTGAAATGCAGCTGATTGATTTCTGGTCTAGTTCAATATGGATTCAAAAATTTATTGAAACAAGAAAAGAGTTGGACTTAATTGAAACAAAAAGATTGACAAAAATTTCAAGTGAAAATGGTAATAACAAAATTCTGGAAACATGGAATGCGTTACCAGACACATTTAGCTGTTTGAAGAAGCTGGCTCATGCTATTTTGATAATGTCTTCATCTACCTATGCCTGTGAGTCATTATTTCAGAGATGAATAACATTAAAAGCTCGGTTAGAAACCGCTTGACAGATGAATCCAGTTCAGCATGCATCTTGCTGAAAGTAACATCTTACAACCTCAATATATCTTATTTGTCATCGGACCTACAACAACAGAAATCACACTGATTTAACAACAATTTGAATTACGTGTGTGATAAAAACATTGTGAAATGTAGAAAATAAATAGTTTTGATGATATTCATTACCATTATTATTATTTTCCAAATAACCAGAAAGTCAACATTATTTGATGGCACGTCTATGATCTCATCAAACATTTTTCAGGAAAAATGGCACGTTGATGCATAAAGGTTCGCCATCCCTGCCTTAGTGTATTCAGTTGTCAGCTATACTCACTTCGAGATTTCTTCATGACATGAGTAAACCAAACTTCATAATATTCTTGGACTGTTCCTGAGAAACGAGGCATCAATCTGAAGCCTATAAAAATATGTCAGGCCTTGGTTGGCAATATTCCTCGAATACCAGTAACACTCTATTTCAAGGAAGGAATGAAGATTACGTATTGTTGATGAAGTTGAAACTTTTTTGAAAGAGAAACGCAGAGAAATGTGAATGAAAACCTTTGTTTTTTTTTTTCAGATACTGGAAAAGTTGGTCATGGTAAAGAATTGCGATTCATTTGGGAGTCTAATTTCAATGATACCAAAGATTTCGATAGTGTTATGCGAGAACGTTTTCTATTATTATGGACAAACTTCGTGAAATATCAGTGAGTATTTGAAGAAGATGCTTATTTGATAGTCAAGTACGCTCAATTTTCCAATGCAAATTACGTTCATTAAACTGGGATCAATTTTGTTGAAAGAGAATTGAGTTCATTCATATCATCATAGTTTCTAGAAATGATCGTCCTGACCAGTTAGCCCGCTAAGCATTCAAGCCACAAAATCCGTACGAGGAATAATGTCTTTTGTATAACAAAAAAATGACATCTCCAGAAAATTGAATTGAATCTGAGTGTTATTAGATTTACCACTTATGCATATGAAATCGTTTCTGTCATCATGGTGCAACATTTTCTACCACCCTATCGATACAAACACGCCCTGTGTTTTATATATTTATATGTATATATATATATATATATATATATATATATATATATATATATATATATATATAAGCATACCACTATCTACCGAGCGTCCGTACATTAACAAATTACTATCTTCCAAGCGTCCGGCTCCAACAGAGCGTCCATATATGGACGCTCTGAAGAAACTGTGTAGAATCTGAACTCAGAGCACCAGAGTAGTTCACATATTTGAAAATTCGTTGGACGCCTTCTTGATAGTTGTGCAAATTTTTCGAATACTTTTGTATATTATTAGTTCATCAGGTTTGCCGCCAGCGACGCGAGGAGCATTTCTGAATATTCATTGAAAGGTATATATCACTTTCGGACCGTCGATTTCCAAGCGTCTTTCAATTTTTGAAGAAGAGGCAACGCTGAATAGGGGCTGATTTCAGAAGGCAGCGTGTTTTAAAAAGTGCAGTATTTGTTGACAAACATTCGTTGAGTTAAGAGTGAGTGATATTTGATAAACCGATTTCAGGCAGGTTATGAATCAAATGAGGTTTTGACGCACACTCATGACTACTTTGTATTCTTTAGCTGTTTCTGCTTGAGTTCATCAACGCACAGACCTAGAGTAGGGGGTTTTTCAAGGCGAACTAAGCTTTTCGCGAGAAACCACACCATTCCTAGCTCCTTCAAAGGCTAGCCACTCGCGCCAGCAAAACGTCAGGAAGAAATTCCAAAAAACGACGACCTCCAAACCCGAACAAAAGTAGTGATACAGATGGCTTTTCCTTTAAGGATATCATGCCAGAGTGGTGATAGGATGTCGTGTGTGTCCAATATCCTTCACAACTATTTGGTTTGAACCTCACAACAGGGAGAACAAAAAATTAATTTCAATTCGTTATTTACAACCTCTATGGATTGTGTAATAGATCATTCATCAACTAGCCCCCATGAATTGAATGAATCGAAATAATTCATAATCGGTATTTTTGATACATGGTGGTAAAAAAATTGGTTTGAAAACCATTTGTTTTTCATTCCGGATACGCGATGTGATATCATATACAGGGTGGCTCATCGAAAATATATCGCAAGGCATTAGAGGCTGGAAAATTAATTTCGATAAAATCCGAATACACGTCAGAAGGACAATTTTTGACAGAAAATCAAAAATTTTATTCGATTCAACTCAAAAACATACCGTATTAGTTAAGTGAATGTGCACACTGTTGAACGCTTATCTTTGGATCTTTCGGAGGCTGTGAACTTTGGTTTTATATGCTCAAAAAATACTAAAAGACTCAAGTCGGGCGACCAAGAGGGCCACTCAGTTGCACCCCTTCGTTTACCCAGGGACCTGGAAACGTGCTAGTCGAGTAATTGCGTACATTCAGCAAGTAATGGGGGAGCTCCGTTTTGTGGAAAAATATTTCTTGTGCATCACATGCAGGGTCATTCTCTATGATATTTGTCATTCTATATAATATTTGTAATTGCGTACATTCAGCAAGTAATGGGGGAGAGCTCCATTTTGTGAAAAAATATTTCTTGTGCATCACCTGCAGGATCATTCTCTATGACATTTGTTATAAATGAGTCGATGGCAATTTGTAGTGAATCCAGATACAGGACCCACGATGAAAATTACCTGTTATTGAATAATACCAAGCTAGGTAGGGTCCCATCAGAAAAACAGGGAGTTCTGCCAATAATCTCAAGCCCTATGAATGTTGTCTTATTACCTCAGGTGGTCAGTCAGTATACTCAATAACGATCGGAAATTCTGAATCGATTGAAACGTCGCGTCGTGCTGATACTAACAACTCAGACAATGGAAGTCTGCGATAACAGTAGCAAATTTACATCACTCTAAAAATTAAAAAAAAAATATGCGAAGGATATGCACAGCATTAAAAAACAAAGGAACCTCTCGAATAAATTTATTGGAATAAAACGGTCAGTATTTAGGTGAAATAAAATCGGTTCTTGCTTTTTTCGTCAAAGGTAGTGTTGAAATTCGATATTTTCTGAACGAGAAATATCTTATTTGAAGAGTTATCACTTCATTTACTTCTTTCTGAATGATTCGAGTGCTAACGCCTAACGCTCCACTTAGGGGAAGGTTTGGTTATGCTTCTGTTGCTGTTGTTGTAAAACTCACACCTAAAACTCCAGAAAATTGCATGTATTCATGCAGGTTTTTCGAGTTGCATGATTTTTTTTTTGGTGCGATAAGTATTGCTACGTCTATTTTCGGGTGTGTTGGGCCACAAAAAATATTTAATATCATTCAGTGTCTCAGAACTTCGTATTTTCTTATAAAAATATTGGCGTGGAATCATGAAAATTTTTTTGCAGTCATTATTATATCCATCCGTACAGTGGCAACTGTAGTAACCTTTTTTAATTAAAAAAGACTACCAATGCTAGCCCGATACAGTGTCATCCCCAAAGTATGCACCATATGGGAAACTCATTTATCAAGGGTCTTTCGACAAAAGGTATTCCTGATAACAGTTTGTGCATCCCCTGAAACCGAATATGCACCAACAAAATACGGTAAAATAGACGTTACATACGAGGAGCCTTCAAATATTTGATTTTGAGACAATATAAAGTAATCTTATTCTGAAAAATCTCGGGAAATGTTATTTGGAGAAGTTGTTCATCATCAAAAAATACATCAAGGTTTGAAGGCATGGCCATCTGAGTGAAGTTTAATTTTTTACCCACTTCTCTCAAATGGGGACTACAAAAACAAAAATTTGTTAAAACGATAAATAGACAGCATCCTGTATACCACGGTTTATTTTAGAAGGCTGTAATATTACAAATCACACAAGTAAGGTGTCAACCACGGTCAATTTTCTTGAAGAGTTAAATAATTTTCTAAGTTTTTGGTTCAAGGTTATTTTTATTTTTTGTTGACACTGAATGTTACTGAAAATTACACAGTATTCTAACAATAACTTAATATTCGATAATATCAAGTCACAAAACGTCAAAATAAAATAGGTATTTTGGAAAAAACTCATTGATTTTCTGGAGATTTTCTTGTCCAAAATAGTTATCAAAAAAAATGGGTAAAAAAGTAAAACTTCACTAAGATGGCCATGCCTTCGAATCTGGATGTATTTTTTGATGCTGAATAACTTTTCCAAACAACATTTTCCGAGATTTTTCAAAATACTCTTGTCTCAAAATCAAATATTTGAAGGCTCCTCGTATATCACGTGTGTTTTACTGTATTTTGTTGGTGCATGTTTAGTTTTAGGGGATACACAAACTCTTATCAGGAATAACTTTTTGTCGAAAAACCCTCAATAAATAAGTTTCCCATATGGTGCATACTTTGGGGATGACACTGTATATGTTTGGCCCCCCTCTCAACATATATTTTGGCTGCTCATTACAAACACAAGTGGACACTTTGCCGTGTACCCTTTTATAACAGAGTATCTCCACAAATAAATTTTTCTTAATATATTCATTTATTTTTTATGAGTTGGAATGTGATTCTTAGGGCCATTTTTCAGATATGTGGTCATGTCATGATTTAGTAATATTTGAAGAAAAATATATAATTTCTTGTAGGGACTGGTATTGAGTAAGCTTAATACAAAGCTAAATAACGAACAACAAGACCACAGGTAGTGTGGCAATTAATACCAATGTTTATAAGCTGTGGAAAAAGTCAGTTTTACATAAATTGTATATATTTAACAAATCACATATGAGTGTATAGATAAAAATAACAAGTACATAGTGAAATTAGAAAAGTATCAAAGCAAAATATCAGAGCTCAGAAAGTCAACCCACGAGTAGCATCTTAAAGTTACCTATTGCCGTTATGGTTTAATCTGGCATCATCGCCGGGCGCTTACGAATCGGAAGGACGAAAGTAAAATATATAAAGCGGACGCCAGCTAGCGGAAATTCTTGAATATATTGGACGCTGAGAGGGGGCTCCATGAAAGGACGCTGAGGAATGGACAAATGAAAATTCCAATTATTTATAGTCGAAAAACAAAGTCCAAACAGTTTCCATGACACGTCGTGTATGAATCTTGAAAATATTCATCTGTACAACTACAGGTTTCTTGAGAACTACATGACGGACGCTCAGAGATTGAGTTGTGAAAAGACGCCAGGAAGATAGCTGGATGTATATACATATATATATATATATATATATATATATATATATATATATATATATATATATATATTTAAATAGAATAACGATTTCGTGATTGGCTTGAGTGTAGGTCCTGATATAGTGTGACTGCAGTCAAAAAAGGGGCTGAACTTAACTGAAACTGTTATCTGTCGAGCTTTCGGTATTGTTTATTATATTCTTCGGAACAACTACTATAAAAAGGTCGATTACAATATATATATATATATATATATATATATATATATATATATTGTATATATATATATATATATATATATATATATGATGAGTTGTTTTTTCGGGTTTCATTCCGTGTTCTGTGGTTTTGATCCTCTGAAGGATAATTGTCACAACGTTTCGGCAAAGTCTCATTTGCCATCTTCTAGGTGATGATTGAGTTTCGTCCTCCGAACTCCGATATATATGTATATATATATATATATATATATATATGTGTATATATATAATATATATATATATATTTATTTATTTATTTATTTCAAATTGTGACTGTATGCGTTATGTAGAGAGACTTATTTGGGTTGCAGTCTGCAGACTGCAACCCAAATAAGTCTCTCTCTCTCTCTCTCTCTATATATATATATATATATATATATATATATATATATATATATATATATATATAAAGTTATTTCCAAATAGAATTTCGTGTAGGATGGATAGATAAATAAACCATTTGCACATGCATGTATCCAAATGAACGAAATTATGAAAATTTATCGTGAATATCATCTGTTAAAACCTCCTCTATAAAAGCTTTCTGATGTCACTTCATTGTAAAATAACAAGGGATAAATTCATTAGCAAAAAATATTTTTTTTGATTTTCCAAATATGTTGGTTCATAAAATTATTATTTTCGATTTTACGACGAAAATAAAAAAAAAAAATTGAGAATTCAATTTTTTGGGAGATAGGGCGCGAAAACCATTTCTACCCCTTTGATGGTGGCAACAGGACAGGGCATTTGAACCTACCCTTACCCCCCCCCCTCATTGACAAAATATAAGTGTGTCCGCTGAACCTCCTTATCATGGCATATCCAGGTCAAATTTTACATCTGTATTGAAGCCGACGTGTTGGCTCCGCTACGTGGATGAAGTATTTGTTCTCTGGCCTCATGGATTCGAAAACACCTCCCTTACTCACCTCAACAATAATTACACCGCTATAAAATTCACCATGGAACTGGAGACTAACAACTATATTCCTTTCTCAGACTTCTATGTCACAAAATCCAACTATTCCTTCATTCACACACTCAACCGAAAACACACACCCACCAATAGATACTTCAATGCTAACTTCCACCATCATCCAGCCCAGATGGGCTCCGTGCTGAAGTCTCTCATCAAGAGGTCCATCAAACTCACCGATGACCACAATAACTCAATGAGCTGAAAAATCTACCCTTCTCGAAAACTAGTATTCCCACCATCAGATCAAGAGAACCATCCAACGCCAGCTAACCTATTTTCCATCAGCGCCTTCGGTGGTCATTGATCCTAAGCTCATTTATTTTACGTGGGAAGGCGGCTGTTTCTATATTTCCTATATTTATACCTGTGCTCTGTCGATAAATGTATCACGCTGCTCTAGTGACTTATTCATGAAACTTCGTCAGGCGTATGATAGTAACGTCATGAATTTTCATCAAGTATTGGCCAATTCCATCAGTTATAGAGTGAGAAAGCGGTTCAGTTCTGGATATGAACATAAACTGTGAAAATAAAAAAAAATGTCGCATATATATTCCCGAGCACTGTTTTCTGCACTATCGTTATATGATACCAAAATTTCTGATTTTTTTGAATTTCTATTTGCGATTTTGCGAGGAGATTCATTGGAAATACATTATAACAGAGTTCATGGGTGTTGGTGATCAGCTAGACGTTAAAATTTAATACTGGTTACTGGTGCAAGATGATTCACTACTCCTTACCTATGAACGTTTCACTCTCAGCACTAGCAAGAATGAGGAGTGAAAGTTTGTCTAAGTGTATGAAAACTCATGCAAGTCAGAGCCACGATAAATGTGGCTTCACTTCAAATTGTGATGAAATCTATGTGAACTCACTAGCCATTTTCATCAAAACCGTTGATTTCGAAATGTGAATCGCATTTGGATGTTCTCACTTCAGGATGCCGAAAGGTGGTTATTATGTGGTCTAAAATACCTATATTAGGGTAATTTGTGATTTAGTGCAAGCGCTGTGAAACATTCCGTTTGAAAAAACCGATGACCTCATTCTGATTGATGATTTGAGTTGAGGAAGACTTGATGAATAATATTTCGGAGGTTGCCGGACGGAATTATGGTCCAATTTTTTTTTTCAGCCCTATAATAGGTTCCGATTCCATCGCTGTAGCTGCGAAAAAAAAATTGTTATTGATTATTGACACCCGGTTTGGTGAGGTATGTAAAAACGGCATGATCTAATTCGATACAAATTTAATGAAAAAAGTGGTTTACCTATTAATAAGTAGTGAAAAATTCATCCAAGTAAGTTTTGACAATAATTTCCGATGCATTTGCAATGGGATATACAATTGATATCGCTTATTCTACAAGTGCAAAACATTATCAGGCATTCAGCATTATATTTGCAAAGCCTAATCAAAGAATGTGGCATATATGGTTTTGCCATTTGCACCGGGTACAACTTTCCATCTCGTCTTTCATAACCGAATAGGAGTAAGTTCGGAGGCCCATGTATTGCAGCCCTTAAGCAATGTAATCACAAAACATCAAACGTTCTTATAATTTCAGACACATTTGAATTGAATCCCAGCTTGAAAGAGTATTTCTGTCCGATCCTTCAAACCAAGTCCCTCAACAACTACTATTCGATAGCTTATGACAAAAGTGCATGTTGAGTACGAAAACATGGGAATCTGCACAATTTATAAAAACTTGTTCAATTCCTCCACGAACAGCAACAAAAATATGGCTGAAAATCCTTCAATCTGCTTCTAGGTGATAGGACTTCAAGTCTAGCAATTCAGAAGACTTATTACCTTGGAGCTTGAAGATTTTTTGGAGTCTTCATATCCACTGGTAATAAAAAGTTCTGTTTCAGCATTGATTTTTGAAAAGTTGGAGAATACTTGCAGAGGTATCAAACGAGCTGCAGTTTATTCTTCAAACAAGAAAAAAAAAACTTTTGCAGCCAGCTGGGATTTTGGTTGAACGACTTGATATAAATATTTTCAGTCCGTGTCAGTTAGTTTCGGTTTAACAGTGTGTGAGGTGTTTTTTTTTAAATAATTCATTCAACGTAGGCCTGTTTCTCCTACCAAGGCCAATGATCGACGCCGGTCACCATATCCCCCAACCGGAAATTTTGCGAACACTCTGGTATTCCAATCAGAGGTAGGGATCCTTTACGAGTCCAAAAATCATGGACTCAGGGCCGCTGGCTTTACGTCTCCTCCGAAGGACAGCATATCCCCATTATATCTTGTGTTCATTGATATATTGCCTGCGAGCTATGATATAATACTCTGCTGCAGTTTTATGAGCATTCGACGCGGTCTTTCCCTGCTGCTTAGCTCGAGATATCGAATGACTAGTCAACCTGAAGAGCTAGGCCATGCCCGTGAGGTATTCTTTTCATCATTCTATTGTTGATCAACTATCATGATTATAACGTGCATAGAATCTTCACCACTTAATGTTCCCTTGAAATTCATCGTCACAGAGTCTAAGATTGTTCAACAGTGTAGAATATGTTTCGATTTAGTTAGGTAGGTGGTGAATGAATTCGGCTAGAGCTGTATGTTGCGGTGTCTTTCTGTTCATTACACTGATACATATCACTAAACACTGCTAATGCTTCATGGAGTGTATTGCCTGACAATTTTAGATTCCGACTGCTGAATGAGGCTTGTATGAAAGTCTTCCATTTCGGCATAAATGTGCATTTCTTCGCGGCATCTTCTATAAGAATTTCATCACACAACTTGTCCTTTGGTGTAAGTTCAGTAGTGGATAGTTCTTTCCGTAATTCTTTAGCACACATGACGATTCTGCTACATCTAGCCGACGTACACATTCAGCTATTTCCTTAATGAACTTCCTGCTATGAAAACCAAAGAAGATTGCTTCCTCTCAGTAAGATATGAGAATAAAACCTTGTCACCAAATTTATCGATCAGCATCACTTTGAGATCACGATTAGAACTACATCCTCTACTTCAGCGAGTACAGTCATGCGTTGAGCCAAGTATGTCAATTCAAAAGCGGTCGTCGAAACACCGTCTTTTACATCCGCCATTAATTTGTCAAAAAAAGCCAGTAACTGTTTTTGTGATGTTTGTTGTTGGTCGAACTCTTTCGTTACTAGAAGATTTTGGTTATGAAACGAAATATCTGTAACATGATGTATGATATTGGAAGTTTCTGCAAACAAATCTTCCGGTGTTTCGTATAACAATTTTTTGTGAAAATTTCATGGTATTTTCGACGCGAAGTATTAAAAAACAGCAAAGCTGCTGAAATTTCAGTTGAAAGATTACTTTTTTTGTTTTGGTTTTTGTCGTATTACCACAAACGGAACAGCATGAGTCACTCGACGAATTACTGGTGTATCTTTTTGATTTGCGGGTCAGTTGATGGGCCAGCTACGTCCTGTGTTGATGATGAAGCTTTTTCTTCCAGCACTCTTATGCAGTGACGACAAGGACTTTTTTCTTCGCCGATATAGCTGGCCATGCAACTTTTATACCACGAGAAGTGTTCTTCATCAGCATTCGGATCAAACAACTTCTCAAATGTGTCTGAAATTTCGTCTTTGCGTCGACTTGCTGCATTTGAATAATTTCTTTTGGTTCATTCACCAGTTCACCATAATTTTTTGTTCGCCTTTTTTTAAATTTTTTGATTATAGCGATATATATTCACTTTTGAAAAAGTTATCACAAAATTCGAAGCACTGCTAGTTCATAATTATGGAAAATGTATCTGTTATAATAATGGATGAAGTTCAGCTATAACTGAAGTAACAAAAACTGTTGAGGTAAGCGCGGCCCGCTCCAAAACTTGAGAGAAGGTATATGACGCTGGGAAGGAGATTTATAATAAAACTGACAACGGGCTATTTTGGCAACTTTCAGTTCCAGGTTTGAAAGGATATTGCAAAAACATTCCAGTCGAGAAATAGCGGTCAATGGTTTCTGCATTCTATACAACATATTTTTTCACAACTACAGCGATGGAATCGAAAACTCCTATTGAAGGGCCGAAAAAAAAAAAAATTGGACCATAATTCTGTCCGGCAACCTCCATAATATTATTCATCAAGTCTTTCACAACTCAAATCATCAATCAGAATGAGGTCATCGGTTTTTTCAAACGGAATGTTTCGCAGCGCCCGCTCTAATTATCGGTTCCAAATTTGAAGACCCCTCCATGACCATCACCTTTATATTGGAGGAATTAACCTCTGATCGCACACGTTAGAATATACATCAGCTGTTCAGTGCTTATTTATTATTATTACTATTATAGTGACTCTAATTATCAATTCAACCCGAGTTAAATATCGCAACAGAATGTGCAAAGGTTTATTTTGCTGAGAAATAATTCAGACGCTGCATTGAAAGGATCGCAAAGTTCCTGAAATATTTCAAACGGTCCTCAAAGTGATATTCATGAGCAATCGGCATTCATGAATGCGTTAAAAAAAGTTTGAATGGTACGAATTCACTAGAACTATTTTCAAGTTTTGCGCATTCTGAAAAGTATGTAACCGGGCTGCAATATGACTCCTGTTGCAGAGTTTCAGAATGATTATTTTTCTAACCGAGTTTCAATATATTCAAGTCATTTAGTCATAAACATAAATAGAGGATCTGTTTCTAATAGGCAGGCATCTATCCATAGTGATTGTCTGTAAGTGACCATTCTGAAGGCTTGGTTGTGTACTTTCACTGAGCCAAATGGCATTCGTGCAGATCATAATGCTACGTTGGCACAGATTGCTTGGTCCAACCTCCTCAATAGCACTCCCCATAGAAAAACTTATAGATTCACAAGTGAAGGAATTTAAACATGTATTCGTTGTCGAGATATTGGAACTGCTGTGTCCATATGTAACAAAGATATCCCGAAAATTAATTTCAGATTATTTAACATTAAAGAAGAGTATAATTTCATATTTTCATAGCATGGTCTGAAAATAATTTGGGAATCGCCCTTTCAAGTTGTCTGATTTATTTTGATATGGAGTAAATAAAATAAATCGAGTCGTGTAGTTTGTTATAATTGTTACCCAACAGCTGGGTCTTGTAACTACCTGAATATTGGAAACGAAAATTACCTATTGATTTGAAATCATTGTTCATACTCAAACTATTCAATTTTGAGTTTTCATCACAACCTTGTCTAATGACTATATTCTTTTTTTTTTCAGTAACCCTACGCCTACAAGAGATCCGTTATTGATGAATACTGTCTGGCCAACAGTGCAACCAGGAAATATAACATACTTGGATATTGATGAAAAATTCAGTTTAGCAACGAATCCACGACAATATAAAGAAGTGAAGAGCATAGTCGATAAATATGTGCACTCACCACTTGCTACTTATTGAAATATAAAATGTTTATGGTGCGTTCGGAATTCAATTTTTTTTCTCAGTTTTGTATAGTCAAAAACAAGAACCCAACAAATAACGGTTTTTCTCCAATGTATTCCCGAACTTGTCAATAGTTTGGGTAGATTTCCTTATTTTCAATGACTTTTGCCAATAAGTAATGAGTATGTATTATGTATCACCTTGAATCGAAGAAGGCAACATTATCGTATGTGAGAAATCTATCTCTTCCGCAACAAAGTGAAACAAATTGGAATATCACAAAATGGTTGAATGTACCCTTTGAAACATTCGAGGGGAATCGTTTTTGTTCGTTCTAATGCGAAGACATTCTGCGATGAAATGTAAAGATCCGAACTTCCATTGACCAACGTTAAAACCTGAAAACAAATGGGTTTCATTCAATAAAATGGGACGTGTTGAAAAATGATAAGAATGAAATTGGGGAAAATTACAAATGTGTTAAAATGGAGTCATGACAAATTTAAAGTAGTGCCTATAAAAATATAAACATTGATCAGTGTAAGAAAACGCAAATATGAAAATTCATTAGGAATCATTGAAAATTTTGAATAATCGAGAGAACTGACTTTGAAAGTAATAAAAAATAATGATGATGATACTGAAGAAACAAAAATTTCAGAGAGAAGTAAATAAGGTTATCGGACAAAGAATGTGGAATACCTCACAAAACTGGAATTACAATCAAGAAATATTTTGGAAATCGAGAGTTGACAGTACATTTTGATTTGCAGAATCACTTTCTCAGTGGTCAACTCTGGACAAAAATCCTTATTGGAATATAGTATGTTTTCATTCAGAATTTTTTTGGACACTTCGAAAAATTCAATCCTATTACCCACTGTTTCCACAGAAGGTTCAATATACAAGACAAATAACAGTATCAGCTCTTCTGAAATCATATTGTCCATAAATTGTTTACCTTCCATTGATGACTCCTCTAGGTCTGTGCAGAATTAATTCTGCAAAGTACTAAGGGAACAGCCACTCTTCACTAATAACAGTTAACAGTCTACTTTGCGATTGACGCCTCCGAGGTATTCTCAAAAAAAAGTTTTAACCTGAGATATGCTATATGTTAAACGTGGTTCAAATTGTTATGCGATTGGTCACCCATTTTGTTGCGATCTCTTCTCACCAGTGAATGAATATGGGTATGAAAGGTTCCTCCCCAACAGGCAATTTCATAGTGTGAATGACTTTTTAGCAGGGCATGATATAGAGTTTTAAGTTGAGGAAGGAGGAATATTTTTGAGGAATTTGAATTTATGCAGGATGAAGCGCAGCTTATTACATAAATAATCTATATGATAATTCCATCTAAGATGTGAGTCTATAATGACACCTTACTATATTATCATTATTATTATTCGTGGTAGTTCTATGGCATATATAATTTTGATTTATTTTTATTTCATTTGCTATTGTTTTCCCCATATTAGTATACCGTGTGTCACAGACTCATGGTACACCCCCGTTTTGTCCTTTGTTTTTCTAGCTATATTTTTGAGATTCGGAACATCGAATAAGCTCACTGAACAGCATTTCTCGACATATCTGAAAGAAAAAAAAACTTTCAATTTTTCCGGAAATGACATCAACTTTCGATTCTTGAATGGGACACCCTGTATATTGTTACATGATCGGCTAGGGATGATCATGAGGAATCCAACGATACCAGGTTTGATGATGTTATCTCCAATGACTGCGGAGATATCGCCATTTATATTATCCACAAGCGCAACGAGTAGGAGAGAGAAACTTTACTGGAGGGTCAATCCATTTCTCTCTCCCACTCATTGAGCTTATGGATAATATAAATGGCGATATCTCCGCAGTCATTGGAGATAACATCATCAAACCTGGTATCGTTGGATTCCTCATGATCATCCCTAGCCGATCATGTAACAATATACAGGGTGTCCCATTCAAGAATCGAAAGTTGATGTCATTTCCGGAAAAATTGGAAGTTGTTTTTTTCTTTCAGATATGTCGAGAAATGCTGTTCAGTGAGCTTATTCGATGTTCCGAATCTCAAAAATATAGCTGGAAAAACAAAGGAGAAAACGGGGGTGTACCATGAGTCTGTGACACACGGTATACACTGTTGAATTTGTTTGCAATGTCACTTTTTCTGGTTAGTATGCGTAGTGTTTAGTTTTGTATTGTTTTCATTGTCGTTTTTTTGTATTTGTATCGCTGATTTCTCGAATAACGGTCCACAATTGTTTAGATCTATTAGAGAAAAATCGACTATAGCTGTGGTAAGAATAGGGATTCACACAATAGTTATTTATGATACAAGTGTTGAAAGTGTTATTTAATTTTGTGAGTGGGGATTATTGCGAAACGAACGTCAGCGAGTAGAACTAACCCAAGAGCAAAATAAAATCACTATTATATCTCAGGGATTAAACATATTTCCCATTGTTCAAACGGCCAAACACATGTTAATGTTTTCATATTATTCCTCATAAGTACATTACTCTTCTGAGTACTATCATAACATTCCAGTGGAATGTTTTTAGATATATTCATATTCTTGATAATGTCATTTCACTCTTGAAAGTATTTTCGAAACAAGTGCTATAAGTGACTTCGACATATAATGTGAAATCATCAGTTTTCAATTAATATGCCTATAAATTGAAATTTGAGGGTTAGTTATACTTATATTGATTCAGATTGATCTTAAATATGCAAGATTAAAAGGCGCAGGTTTATTTTTTTCAACCATAAAATGTTAGAAAAACGTGACATATATAATATGCTCAAAAAAGTTTAAGAAGGTCAAAGAGAAATCTGCATCATGGTATCATTCGGTTGTTGAACGTTATTGTGTGCGACTATAAAACCTTTATAAATAATTCTATTGCATCCTAACTTCAAAGTGTTATAATTTGTTTTTGTCCCGTCGGTCATATCATTTTGTGTTCATGTATTAAATTGTTTTTTATAAGATATAAGTAATGTTTGCAATAGTCGATACTATTGAGGAAAGAAAAAAGGAACCAGTGTTGTTCCCAAGCATTTTTCCACTGAGAATTCATACTTCATGTGTCACCCATCAAAATAAAATATATTAAGGCAAAATTGGGGTTACTTCCACTCCATCTTATTTGGCAGGCTTTGGAACGCATTTATTGTGGCATACACTGTTTTATCTTTAAGGCATTCATGAATGGGAGCGGCTCATCTTAATATATATAAATCTCGTGTCACAATGTTTGACCTCAATGGACTCCTAAACCACTTAACCGATTATAATAAAATTCGCACACCATGTGCAGTTCGATCCAACTTGAGAGATAGGATGGTTTAAATCTCAAATTATAGTCGCAATTTTAATTTATTGCTAATTATTTGTCTGTTATTATTTGACAGTCACAATTATCTGTTAACTCCAAATGATTCTAACAGATGTCGATACCTTTCGACTGGGTTGAGTAAGTAATCAATAGATGGCGCTGCTGAGCCCATCAGTTGGCAGAACAAATTGAATCAAGATGTCGATACCTTTCGACTGGGTTGAGTAAGTAATCAATAGATGGCGCTGCTGAGCCCATCAGTTGGCAGAACAAATTGAATCAAGAAATCCAGCTCGAAGAATCAGGACAGCAGAAGGTCATGCACAACTACAAATGGTTTAGATTTGGAAAATCCATGTTTTTCCCATGGGCAACTATATGTTGCGTGTTCACGTGTTGGGAAACCGTCGAATCTATTTGTGTTAGCTAAAGACAGGTTAACCAAAAACATTGTGCACCGATTGGTGTTGAATTAAATTGAAATTGATAGTATTTATAATTCAAAAAAATAGATATTGATGTTTAAAAGTTTAAGACTGTCTGCCTTGCCTACCTCATTCATGAGTTTAAGCGTCACATGTTATTTACTGTATTATACTGTAATATACTTATATTTGTTATAAAATTAAATGGAAATAATAAATCTGAAAAATTTTTATTTTGTACCTATTGATTTCTGCTTAATATCAAGTGTAAGAACATTTTTATTAATTGTGTTCAACGTACTTCCCCTTCAAATCTCAATCCAGTGAATTTGTATACCAACATCAACATTTTCGTCTTTGTTGTACTAAAGGGTTATAGTAGTAGAAAGTCAAATAAGGAGATCACCATATTTTTTTGCAAATACCATCTGTGAGAAAAAGCATAGTGGACTCCGTGACTGATGTTCTCTTATTGTTCCTCTTAGATTGTTTACTATAATGTAACATAACAAAAACTTTAGCCACAGCAACGCGTGGCCGGGTCAGCTAGTAGTATTTAACCCTCCGTTAGTCGCGCATGGGACTGGCAGTCCCATGATTTACAATTTTCTCAATTATATCAAAACTATTATAGCTACAGCGTCGTAACTTTATGACATCTCACAGTAAACTTCTAGAAGCCAGTTGCCTGAGTTTCATGCGAAGGGATAGTTTTATTTCTAAGAAAATTTGCAAAGAGTGCGTCAGGTACCTGCTTTGGGACTAATAGTCCCAGCGCGACTGCCAACGACTCATTTTTGTTGCGTACATTGAACAATCGCCTCAGTACCGTATTTGTAGGCTTCGTTGTTTGTAGGTTATCTTTTCTTGTTCATTTGTTACTGTGCCGTGTATTTTTGAAACAAAGTGCATAATTATGAACGTTATAATTTTGATAACCCCGCTGACGTGGAAGAATTGAATCGTTTAGCTTTCAACCTGGGACGAGCCGAAGAGCGGTCAAGAGAAAACGTTGCGAACCTTGTTATAACGAATATAAAAAGGACGCCAGAACAACCTATACATGTCAAAAGTGTGATACCTATATATGTTTGAAAAAACATGTCCAAGTAATATGTGAAAATTGCTTAGAAAATATAACTGAAGAGGAAACAGCTGGTGAATCTGAATAAATCAAACTACAATAAAATCGGATTGATGCCATTTATTACCTACTTGCTTTTCTATTCCCTATATTATATAATAATATATATATAATATAATATATAATAATATATAATATTTTTACGTGAATTGTGTAAAGTCGTATCCACAAATACTACTAGTTATAAGAGGTATAAATATGAAAAATAATTCATAAACAATAAAAACACTAGTTATAAAACACAATAAAATTTTAATGCAATCGCAAATGCAATTTAACTCGCTTTAGTAATGAACTAATTTACCAAAAACATTTCAAGCCAAAATAATTCATAATGACCAAAAATAATGCTGCGTTGTTGATATGGGACTGGCAGTCCCAGCGCGACTAACGACGTTACATATGGTGGCGCGCCTAACGGAAAGTTAAAGTTAACGTATAAACGTTTCTTTATAATGCAAAACGATTGAATGCTATAAAATATTTATTATACAACATTATACAGCTTTGATAAGACAAGCTAGAGTAACTTTTTTATACTGTTGTAGCTAATGCATTATTATGGCATACTTATATTGTAAAAGTTACTGTAAAATGATTTATCACAAGAACAAAAAGCTCAATAGAAACAAACAGTCTCTAAAACAACACTATTCCACTGTTATACAAAAACTCAGTCCTTTTAGAATCCCATATTGTGCTAGTTGGGAAGGACGTGACTACCATTTTGGTATAATCGAACTTGGCTCCTCGAATAATGAAAATTGAATTTCCTTACAGCTAAGTCTCCAAATAAACCAGCTTGAAATAGTCATTAATGAAATATTTCAGTCAGAAATCCAAAATTTCCACGAAAACGAGATATTTTGCTGTTTGGACACCTTGACATGAATTATCAATTTATATAGTGTTCCACCTCGTATACTGTTGAATTTTCAAGGCTGGCAACAGCCTGCTCACTCAACACAAAGAAGCGAGTAATAGTTTTGAACTTTCCAACATCTACGTATATTCTGTGGTTTGGAATTACGACAATTCAAAGTTGATTCGTAATGATTGATCGTCAAAGTTTGCTTGAGAATATTTGATGAAATGCGAATTAGGTATATTATTTATCAGGGACTCGACACATACTTCCGATTCGTTGTTTCTCGATGAAACAATACTATTTGCTCAACTCGGGATGTAGGTATTTTTCGTCGATGAAAAGGATTATGTCAGGATTGCTATATAATTGTGCGGGTATCATTAATTAATCGACTTAATTTTTATGTTTTTCACATTGGAAAAATATGCTCTATTGATAGCGAGGATGTATCCATCGGAAGCGACTAACAGTTGGGGTTTTACCATATTAATCCAATCAAATTAACTGTTCAAGAGCCCAAAATGACGATTTTCGCCTACCCGAAAAGTAGCTGTGGATTCCGGCAGACACATGTGTCCTTATTATCCCCTAGAGTTTGCGCCAGATTCTGTCCTTGCGTTTAGCAACAATTAGCGGTTGAATGCCGGAAATCATTTTTTTTGTTTTTTGCTTATATAATAAAAACTATTGGTCGGAAAAAAAGTTGAATTGAAAGTTGTAGATAATTGAAAAATCTATCGATTAGCGTTGGCCCGATGTCGATATTCTGATTTGTTGCTCAACTATAGCGCTCGGAATTAAAAAACAATCAACGTCAAGCCGTAGTGATATTCGATCATATCTCGATGCACTAGTAGAAATTGAAAGAAGTTAAAATCCGTCTAGTAGTTCCCGAGATTACAGAGCGCGAGGTCATTTTGATCAGTTTATTTCACGCGACGGCCGCCTAGCGCTGTATCGCTCTCTCCGGCTTCCCCCTCCACACGGCACGTCGAACGGTCCCAGAAGAACCTCCACTGCTCCCATCAATAAATATGATGAGTAATTGTGGAAAACAAATTCTGCTGGTTTCAATGAATAATATGACTCTTGCTCCGTGCAGTTGTCAGATTCAGATTCAGAATTTTATTGTTTATAAAAACATTATAGTTTCATAACAATGTTGTTATGAAACTATGTTTTTATAAACAATAAAATTCTGAATCCGTGCAGTTGTCAAGGTCACGTTGCTTCATATAAATAAACAAAGGGAGGGGGAATTGAATAAGAAAAAGTGTTATCTCGGCTCGTAATTATCTTGGAATAAAATTCAGGTTGACAAAATTTTTAGAAAAATCACAGCTTTCCAATTAATTTTGTCGCATTTTGATACGACCATTTTTTCCTCATTGTTTTTTAGTTTGAATAACGTTGTTTTTTTGACGCCATTTTTGAAGGTATCACATTTCAAAAATCGATTATCCAAAAATGTTAGTTTATAGTTCAACTTCTTGACTATCCAAAACCGTTCCGTTCATTGCTCTACGATTATCCGTAGGGCAAGAAATAACAATCTAGTGGGACCCTTTTTTTTTAGTAACAAATTAGATTGTTGCTAATCTATCAATTGCTTTTCAACCAAATTGAAACTGTGGTTTCTACTAGTTGAAAGCTTCCCGAATTCACAGTTGCAACCCCCAAATGCATTTCAACATTTTTTAATAGAATAATGGAAAAAACGCCTTTTTTAAAATTCCGAGCGCAATAGTTAAGCAACAAATTAGAATATTGACATCGGGCCAACGCTCATCGATGGATTCTTCAATTATCTACAACTTTCAAGTCAACTTTTTTCTGATACGACCAATAGTTTTCATTATATAAGCAGAAAACAAAAAAAAATATTGATTTCCGGCATTCAACCGCTAATTGTTGCTAAACGCACAGACAGAATCTGGCGCAAACTTTAGGGGATAATAAGGTCACCTGTGTCTGCCGGAAACCACAGCTACTGTTCGGGTAGGCGAAAATTTTATGAAAAAAGTTTATTTGATGGGACTATATTTTATAATAACAGTACGATTGTCTTACTACTCGAAAATTTGAACTTTCTTCTATTTTGTTATACGTTCACTCATCTTTATATACTATAGCTCTGGGATCGCCAGGCTGCTTATTATTGAGGTTGTTGGTAATTCTCGAGACATGTCTTTCTATAAAGCTTTCTCTGGTAATTGCATCAAATTCTAAATTATATTGTACAAACTGTTGTTTTAAACACAACCGAACCTTATTTATAATCGAACTAGTTGTTTGTCGAAAAGGATAATGAAACATTATTCTCAAAAAATCATTTGATGTCACCCCGCATTTTCAGGAGGAAAGTTGAGTGTTCTCATCTAATAACTATACGATTTTCAGCATGCCGAAATAAATCAGAGGTCTCATAAAATTCATTGACATTATTTTTTGAAATCGATGTTATTGATTTGAATTCATCGTCTGTGAAGTCGTCCATGTTTCGACCGTGAGTTACGTACCACAGAAGTACGTTCAACCAGCCGACTAGGTCTATGACCCAGCCAAGGAGCGCCGACGCTGCAGTATCAAATAGCCGGCATTTCCAGAAAAAGCAAACATCATATTTTCTCACCATTTTATGTGACTTTATTAAAACTCAGTCTTGATGTATCTTTCATACGAACAACTTGTCTAAATAAATATATTTCGTCTTTTTAAAAACGGTCTTCGTTCTTTAAAGTACGTAATTGGCGCAGTCGTTGTAGGATCTCGAAGGCATCTATCGGTTTAGATATCCTTGAGTTTCAACTCTTCATCGAGAAGAACCAGATAAGTTGTTGCCGCAACGAAAGAAAAATTCTGAAGCTGAAAGTACCACCACCGGTTCAACTACAGTTCCAGAGGCAGATTCCAGGACTTCAAGTACCCGAAATCTCCGGCACCAGACGATGGAAAGGATTTTTTCGTGAGTTACTCATTGTTCCTTTTTCTGTGATCCTATATGTCAGACTCCTCAATTTTCCCTGATTCAATAAGTGATATTAGTGCAGAAATTGAGTTAGATTTAAGTCAATCATTAGAAGCTCTTAGTATAAATAATAATCGAACTAGACAATTAGAAAGTATAGTCAATTCTATCATGGCAGTAGTACCAGTCTTTGATTTGAAACTTTTGCAAATCATACCAGAGTTTGATGGTAATCCATGCAGACTTTATCGATTCATTTCAACATGTACCGATTTATTGAATACATATTGGGACGCCACTCCCGCAAATATTAATTGTGCACAAAATAAACTTCTGCTCAATAGTATTTTTTCCAAATTGACTGGACCGGCCGAAGAAATATTTTCTATCAGCGGTAGTAATAATTGGAATGATATTAAAAATTTATTGATCACCCACTTTGGCGATCAGAGAAATGAAAGTAGTTTGTTATCAGATTTAGGCTCTTTGAGACAAAATCCAAACGAAAACTCACTCAACTTTTTTTCAAGAGTTGTTTCTATGCTCAATCTTCTCCACAACTATGTTAATCTACACGAAATAAATGAGCAAGTAAAAATAAGTAAAAAATTACTCTATGATTCACATGCATTGCATACATTATTTGTTGGTTTAAGAGAACCCCAAAGTTCAATGATCAGATCAATGAGACCGAATAATTTAGCTGAAGCACAACAATATATCATCGAAGATAATAACATTCGATATTTACAAAAATCTCAATTTAGTAATTTCACTCCTCAAAGGTCACTAAACGTACCAAAACCTCAAAATTTCAATTTTGTTCAACAGTCTCAAAATTTTCAACCGGATAGACCTCAAATACAACAAAATATTCCTCGACAATTGCAACAAAATCAAAATTTTACTAACCAACCTCAATTTCCTAGAGGACCTATTCAAATACAACCACGTCAAAATTTGCCCCCGAAAAAATACTTTACGAACAACCAAGTATTCGGACCACCGCGGAATGTTTGGAAACCCAATAACGGGCCATCCACTTCACAACCAACCCCGATGAGCATTGTTAGTACACAAAATTTTTCAAGAAATAGACCTTCCTTGCAACAACCCCCTCGAAATCACTTCCAGAATAATTCAAATCAGAGACGTAACTTCGTCTCCGAGGAACTTCATAATATTGAATATGATCAAAATTATGAAACATGTGATTCATATTTTCCACAGGAAGACTATTCAAACGAAAAATACGTAGACGAAACTGAACAATTTTCCTATTATGACGAGACTGACGATCAAAATTTTCAGCAAGTAGGGCCAAACCCAAACGAAACATAATCGAACTCAATACCATTTATGACAAAAAAGAATTGCCTTATATTCAAATCGAAAATCCACCTATAAAACTCTTGATAGATACTGGAGCAACAAAATCTTTCCTGAACCCCGAAATTGCAAAATTATATTACTCTGAAAATATTTTTAAAGAACCCTTCGTAGTTACATCAGTTTTTCAACAATCACAGCGTGATTATTGTGCTAGCATTCCATCTTTTGAAGAGTTCAACTCAGAGAAACCACTGAAGTTTCACTTATTCAAATTTCATCAATATTTCGATGGATTGATCGGCTTAGATATACTTAAAGAAATGAATGCCCAAATCGATTTTTCTAATTCAATTTTATATACTCCGAATTCACAAATCTACATTCAGTATTATGAGACCCAGAAAAAGCTTTTATTTTATGTCGAACTGGAACCAAATACAGGAACCAAAATAAAAATTCCTGTGAATCAATTATCAGGTGATATAATTGTACCGCCTACAAATATAAATGGATGTTTCATCAGAGAAACACTAACTACAGCCAATAACGGATACGCTTTGGTAGAGTTAGAAAATCCAAACGATCAAAATTGTGAAATTGAATTATTCGAGCCACTAAATACATTTTCATTTCCGGTTCAAAACTATGAACTTTATCATGCTGATATTGACCCCTTACAGACAGACGAACATGACATTCGAAATCTCATTCGAACAGACCACATGAATAATGAAGAAAAATCGCACATCGTCAAATTATGCCAAAAATATTCAGACATTTTTCATTATGAAGGAGAAAAGCTTACCTTTACGAATAAAGTCAAACACCAAATAAAAACAAAAGATGAACTCCCTGTATATACAAAATCTTACAGATACCCCTTCATTCATAAGGAAGAAGTTGCAAAACAAATAAATTCAATGTTAGAGCAAAATATTATCCGCCCCAGTAATTCTCCCTGGTCTTCACCAATTTGGATAGTACCAAAAAAACCGGACGCCAGTGGGAAAAAGAAATGGAGAATTGTGGTGGACTACCGAAAAGTTAATGAAAAAACTATCGAAGATCGGTATCCCCTGCCAAATATAAGCGATGTATTGGATAAACTGGGTAGGTGCCAGTATTTCTCTACATTGGATTTGGCAAGTGGCTTCCATCAGATAGAGATGGCCCCGGAAGACATTCAAAAAACAGCTTTCAATGTCGAAAACGGCCATTACGAGTATCTGAGGATGCCTTTTGGGTTGCGAAACGCTCCAGCTACTCTTAGTAGGGTAATGGACGACGTTTTGAAAGGTCTCCAAAATAATATCTGTTTAGTATACATGGATGATATTATTGTATATTCAACATCTTTACAAGAACATATAATCAACCTTAAAAAAGTATTTCAGAGGCTACGCGAAACAAACTTGAAAATTCAGATTGATAAATCGGAATTTCTCAAGAAAGAAGTTTCTTTTCTCGGACACATTGTAACATCAGAAGGTGTCAAACCAAATCCGGATAAAATTAAAGCCATTATGCAATATCCCATCCCGAAAACTACTAAACAAATTAAATCATTTCTTGGACTTTTGGGATACTACCGTAAATTTATCAAAGATTTTGCCAAAATTACAAGACCATTCACACTTTGTCTGAAAAAAGGTGCCACGATCAAACATGATGAAAATTTTATTAAAGCATTCAATCATTGTAAAACTATTTTGACAAATGACCCGATATTACAGTACCCAGACTTTGACAAACCGTTTATCATTACTACGGACGCTTCAAATTCGGCAATTGGTGCTATTTTATCACAGGGCCCTATTGGTTCTGACCGTCCCATCGCATACGCATCTAGAACACTAAATGACGCGGAACATAACTATAGCACAATTGAGAAAGAACTTTTGGCAATTGTTTATGCTACGAAATATTTTCGACCATATATTTTCGGCAGAAGATTTTTCATATGTACAGACCATAAGCCGCTCCAATGGTTGATGTCTCTCAAAGAACCAAATTCAAGACTCGTCCGTTGGAAGTTGAAATTAGAAGAATTTGACTACAGCATTATCTACAAAAAAGGCAAGAAAAACACCAATGCAGATGCCCTCTCAAGAATTGAAATCCACCCCAATGAAGTAGAACCACAGCCCTGCAGTTCGAGGACAAATCCACAAGATATTGAAGAAACTTCTCCGTTTCTACAATATATGAAAAGATTCAACATTGCACAGAAGCATCCACAAGAAGACAACACCTCAATATCTAACAACCTTGACGAAACCCCGAATGAAGCCGAAATCGAAGTAGAAACCGACACATCGAGCTCAGTACCAGAAAATTGGTTTCAAGACTTAATTTCGAACTCCGAGGAAGCCGAGGAACCCGATGAACCCGAAGAAGACAACGAAACTGTACATACAAATGCCGAAAATCCCGTACAAGAAATCAACCCAAGCGAATCACCTATCAATGTCTTTCAAAATCAAATACACATATCAAAATCAACCTTACCAAGAAAAACAACCAGAAAAACGTTATGGGAACCGAACATAAAAAAAATATGGAATATATACATAGTAAATAATGACCTTTCCCCAATCATAACATTTTTCAGTGATTTTGGTCAGCCTAGAAAAACTTATGCATTTTATTTTAATGATGACAAATCGAACGAAATGTACGAAAATCTCTGTAACCTAATGATGCAAACCTTCAAAAACTACACATTCAAACTGATTAAATGCAATTCGAAGCTTGAAAATATAACAGAAATTGACAGACAAAAAGAACTATTAGTTTATAATCATGAAACAAAAACAAATCATCGCGGAATTCAAGAAACCATACAACAAATCAAGAAAAAATATTATTGGCCTAACCTTGCTAACGACGTCAGGAATTATATCAATAAATGCGAAGTATGTCAAATATCGAAATATGATAGAAGCCCACCAAAAATTAACTTCCAAATAACCCCAACACCCAAAAAACCATTTGAAATCGTTCATATTGATGTTTTTCAGGCCAACGGTCAAAAATTCCTTACCATCATAGATACTTTTTCTAAATATGCTCAAGCTTTTCCTCTTACATCCGCAAATGCTTCTTCTATTGTCGAAAGTCTCATCAAATTCATGTCATTTCACGGACTACCACTAAAAATCATAGCCGATAGTGGAACAGAATTCAAAAATTCCACTGTGACTGACTTCACAAAACTTCACAAAATTGACATTCATTTCATCACTCCCAAAAATTCAACTAGCAACGCCCCTGTAGAGCGCCTTCATTCAACCTTGCTTGAACACTTGAGAGTTTTGAAAGTTGAAAATCCCCGTTCTGAAATAACAAGCTTAATGCCTTATGCTATTTTCGGATATAACCACTCCATACATTCTTTGACAAAACAAAAACCAATAGATATTGTGAGTGGACATATCGATACAAAAGATCCATTTGATATAGACATAAACCACGAAATTTTGAATAATTATATTCAGGAACACAAAGACAGAACCCAATTGATTTTCAATCAAATTCACGACATCTCCCAACAACAAAAAAAAAAGACGATAGAAAAACGAAATCTCACTCGCGAAAATCCGGTCAGCTATCCTGAAGGTGGCGAAGTCTATCGACACAACGTAAAAACTCGTGGAAAAAAGCTGAACGTTCCATTCATAAAAGAAACTGTTGTCACTGACCAAGGACTAAAACTAAAAACCAAACGCAATATCTACCACAAAAACATTTTCAAAAAACCCCGAAAAATCATTACAAAACAAAATTTGTTACAGAACCCTCCTACTCTTGACGATAATCTACCTAACATCGTCAAAGAACGTACAAATAACGAACCTGAAGGACAACCCAGGGATTCTCCCCTTTCTTCTAGGGACAGCAAAAATTAAAGTAGCCACACACACCTTTCTTCATTATATTGATTTCAAACCAATTTCAGAAGAAATCGAAGAGCTGACTCATCACTATAATACAATAAAATCATCACTCAAAAATCGAAAGGACCTCAGTTCAACCTACCTTACATCTTTACATCAATACACCGAACAACATATAGACTACCAGTTGGAATCGGTTAAAGAAAAACTTCAATCAATTTACCCTTTATCGATTCGGAAAAAACGAGGTTTGATCAATGGACTTGGAAATATTGTCAAATTTATTTCCGGTAACTTAGATCAGGAAGATGCCGAGCGTTATGATGCAGCTATTGAAAAATTGCAGAACAACGAAAATCAAATCGTTCATTCATTGAATCAACAAATATCATTGACTCACAAAATACTTGAAAATAACAATAAAACATTTTCACTTATGGTTCATAATCAAAATGTGATCAAGGAAAGTATCGAAGAGCTTAATAATAACAGCACATATTTTTTGTCGATAATAGATACATATACACAAATAAAATTCAACTTGGATACATTACTTTCAATTCTCACCAATATTGAAAACGCAATTTCTTTCGCTAAACTTGGCACTTTACATCATAGTATAATATCTATCGACGATATAAAATCAATATTCGATTCGCTCCTGAAATATCATTCCAAAGATCAATTAGTCTATTCAGAAATTGGAGATATCCATAAACAATATGATATAACACCTGTTGATGCATATTTCTCGAATACAAAACTCGTTTTTGCATTACATATCCCTCTAGTACATCCCGATACCTTCTCACATTACCACCTTTATTCAATACCTACTCGAAATTTCACCACAATCATCCCAAAAAACTCCTTTTTCACAATGAGTAACGATATGTTCCAATACGACTCTGGACCATGTCGTAATTTGAATCCGAATTATCTATGCCAGAACAACTACCTGATTGATGGAACCCAGGAAAGCGATTGTATTTTTTCAATTCTTCAAGTAAAATACAACGAAGCCATATGCCGAACAGCAACGATAGTGGTGAACAAGCCCCTAATTGAAGAGGTCAGCGAATCGAACTATATCGCTATATTTCCTCAACAAGAAAAAGTTCAAACCCGATGTGATGAAACCGACTTCGTTATGCTGAAAGGATCATTCCTCATCGAAATCCCGTACCAATGTAGTATCGAAACTTCCGGACATGGATATACTAACGAGAAGGGAGAAACCAAAGGAAAACCATTATTTCTTCCCGAAATTACAATACACGAGCAGAAAATAGAAAAAACCAAGCTTCAAGTCGACGATGTCCCACTTGACGAACTACATGAAGTCCAACTACAAGGAAATAGGCTTCAACCCCTAGATTTACAAGGTTCAACGTTTTCCAGCCATCATCCCTGGACGATTCCCTTATACATATTCGCCATTATGGGAATCATTTATGTCTGTCTGAATAAGTTCAGAAAATTCAAGAAAAAATCCAAGGAAGTCGCACAGCCCCAGCAGTCTTCAGAAGTTTTGTTTGTCCCATCCAAAACTTCATCTTAGGAGGGAGGAGTTACGTACCACAGAAGTACGTTCAACCAGCCGACTAGGTCTATGACCCAGCCAAGGAGCGCCGACGCTGCAGTATCAAATAGCCGGCATTTCCAGAAAAAGCAAACATCATATTTTCTCACCATTTTATGTGACTTTATTAAAACTCAGTCTTGATGTATCTTTCATACGAACAACTTGTCTAAATAAATATATTTCGTCTTTTTAAAAACGGTCTTCGTTCTTTAAAGTACGTAATTCGTGATTCGTGGTTGCAGCTGTTTGAAGGCACTGGAAAAATTGAAACAGATCTTTTACCACGTATGGTCGGTTGATAGAACGTACAATGATAGGCTTGTACGGAATGATCAAAACGCTTTTTTTTCACAAGTAGTAATAAAATAGCTTATTTTTCATCACTCACTTACGAAAATTAAAACAAAAGAATGATTTTCAGTGAAAGTGCACATGAAACTCTTTGTATTTCCATTTGAATGAAGAAATACTCATTTGAAATGATTATTTGGCGATGCAATATTAGAATGAATGTATAACATTTGCTTGAATGTGGTTGACAATATTCCTTGCTGAATGGTTATGGTTCGGACTCCCATTGTCTATATTATTAACTCTGAAAACTGTTGCTAAGAACGAAAGGATAATAAATACAAATCATATCAGAAGGTTGAAATGGATTTCTTTATCGGAAAATAACATTATAGGATTGATTTATCAAAGAAAATAATGTTGTGAAAAAAATTGAGATATCGAGTATGAAATATCAGTCGAAAATGGTAATAAAGAAATATGTAAATGAAATAGTATGAATAGATGTTGAAATCAAGTTTCAAGTTAAGTGTACTCACGACGTTCCGATTGCTGGTATCCACAATCGTCTTCGGATGCTGACTAACAATATTGAAGGTGTTTGACTCTAAAAACCCGATCTAAACCTGCAAAAGAGGTTATTATCGAACGTATCTATGGCCTAATTATGTAGTGTTATTCATTGGATCACACTGTCATAAAATTCAGAACAAAAATGGGGAAATGAAAAAAAATTGTGAAACAACGAACGGTTGGTTGAAATTTGTGAACACAGGTTAGACTAGACTTTCAGAACTCACTGTTTTCACAGAATAAGAAACTGAATCTTTCCCCAGAACTTATGTGTACCCCAAAATTGGATGTATCAAAACATCAAACAATCCTCGAAAAAAATATTGAAAAATTACACACGAATATCAGAGTTTTCAAAATAATAACGAGTATGGAAAGAACTTTTTCACAGTATATATCAGGAATGGTAAGACCATTTTACCGATCAAAGTTTGGGGTGAAAGTGATAGCGTTTTCTTCAAGATCCTAGCATTTTTTCCTCGATTCAAATTAATGGATTTTCACCTAATAACTGATAGGTAAGTCAAAAGTGACATTCATATATTCGTGCCACAGGTGGATATACTAGTGTGTTTACTCCATATATAAGGTTGTCACCGACATCAGAGAGGCTGTCGAAATTGAGAAACGACCGAGTAGTATGAACGAGAGAGATGACGCCCAAATATTACCAAGAACGTGGAAATCCATTCTATCACTAAACAAAAAAAAGGGCCAATCACACCAGAGGAACAATGTCGGACTTTACCACGTAATTACCCAGACATAATGAAAAATGCAGTCGGACCAACGAAGAAAGTGGGAGGGGCCCAGATCAAAGATACTATCAATGAACACCCCTATATATTGAGAAGCAGAACTCGAATTGAATTGATTAGACGAGTTCGGAGGTCGAAACTCAAGACATCACCTAGAAGATGGCAAATGAGACTTTGCCGAAACTTTGTGACAATTATCCTTCAGAGGATCAAAACCACAGAACACGGAATGAAACCCGAAAAAACAACGCATCATACTTTGTCCGTGAGAATCTTCCTGCTAACATTTATATATATATATATATATAATAGTTCTTGTATTTTTGTGATAGGAAAATTCACGTTATACGAGAAATTCCTGACGAATGACGTGTTTCATTCAGAAGAAAATGCTTTTGATTTTCGCACCAACTTCTCGGGCAAGATTAGAAATCAGCCCGAATTGTGAATGGTCACTAACTAAAAAAAAAATAAGAAGGATTCATACACCAACATTACTTTCTGATGTATTTTGTCAACAGAAAATATTTTTTTCATCTATAACTGAATATACTGTCATTCTTTCTCTCAGCTTTTTGGGGTTCTTAACCTACTAAAATCTGAAAAAAAGCAGTTGATATAAGAATCTATATAGTGTAGAAGGGCAGATTTTCAATCTACCCCGAGATATTGTCATTTATTGAAAATAAGAGGTCTCATATAAAAATGTATCCTCTCATTTTCAAAATTATCGACCTGAAAATGAATTTGAAAACCGAGTGAATATCAATGAATTAAAATATTTCAGTTCGAAATTTCATTTCAAAGAAATCATTCACCCATGCTATCTGATTCAACTGTAATACTAATATACGGTGATTTCCAAGTTCAACGCCGTTCGAAGAATCAGATCACGGGTCGTCAATAATTGTTAATGAGCGCTGAGAATTGCCTATTTAGCAAAATAATTCATGTCGACACAATCATCTTTAGACCAAGACTAAGATAAATTTTCAAAATGATTGAGGTCCTCTTCAAGAATGAAGATAACACATTCCCTCTTCTTCAGAACTATAGTGTGAGTACTTACTTCAGGTTTGTTTTCTTTCCGAAGGGAATCGTGTTCAACTCAGCCTACGGATAGACCACACATGACCTCGGCGGGTAATTTACAACCTTTAGCGACATGCATTGGATTGCAGATTTGTGGTTCCAGAAGGAACCTTCTGCACAGAGGCTCCAGGATGAAAATTCCAAGAGCATCTGCTGGCCTTGTTGTTAACAAAAGTGATAACACACGAGAATAATAGCAGAGAACATCGGTCAAGACGTTCCTCGAGAATCTCGCAATTTTTGCAGTTGATTGCAATATTAAAAAGTTTGATGAGGCCATGTAAATCGTAATGATCATCGTATGCATTATGATAATACTGAACTATCACATTTCAACGGTAAAAATATAACACCCTTGAGTTAACTTGTCATCGTCATTCCATTTCATTCACTTATTTTCTGATTGTATTGATCAAATTTCATTTCAAACTCACATTAGTCAGTAAATCGACTGCAACTGTATGCATTCCATGGTGACAGTGTTTCGTTCCTCTTGCTGGTAAACCTGAGTGATGAGTCCTGAGTAATAAATACTACAAGGTCTCATAAATTTATCAAATAAATTTCCATTTCAACTTTCTCTTCTTTTGCTCGTCGTCTGAAAGTATTGCCAAGCTGTAGATTTCCGTGGTGAGAAAGATATTGCTGAATGTCCAGAATGTCCAAGAATTTGTATCTCCCTTCTCAGAATAAATTACCATTGAATTGAAAATACGTTCAATCAATACCGAAAATGCTAACTCGGTTAGCGTACTCACTTTGTTCCACTCCAACATCGGATGCAAAAGTTGTACCAATTGTAGCAATTTCACGGGATTCTGAAAGAGAGAAAAAGCAGTGTGAAACATCGTCGTAGTTCAGGACCATTATTAAGAAAATTTGAAACATAACTATCCAGACAAAAAAACACGTCGAATCGAGGACCTTTATTAGTAAAATATTTTCCATTTCCAATTTTACACCACCTACTGTATAGAACACGTATGTGTTAATAGTTTCAAAATTTTTCTCACATCCTTTTCTACTCGTTTGCATGTGATCGATTCTATTTGTATACATCCCACTACATTCGCCATTGGCTAGCTTTTTTAGAATAGACCAATACTAACAGGATATTTTTTTATCTCCCACCCTCCCATATAAAAGCGGAATTTCCCAGAAATTAGTTATTCGTCAGTTGTGGAATGCTTCGGGTGTAATTCGCATGGTATGTAAGCAAAATTATATTTTCTAACTTTTATAATGAAAATAGATTGCTTGTTCTTGATATCAATGTAACTTTAATCAACTGTTTGTTTGAGTTATAGAGTTCCTGGAAGTTATTTTTGTAGTGAATAATGGTAATACATTTTTTGAAATTTGGTATATTGGGAGAAGGCTAAAGAAATGACACGAAGTATTTTCAAATGGGATTACAGTTTCAATATCATTGATCAGCTTTGATACTTTATATGTTAATTGATTTGATTTGATTGACCATAGTCTTGAATTTAATATATCACCAGACTTTTCGACTGAAGAAAATTTTATTGATATAAAGAAAATATGAAATACAAATGAATAGAAATAGTATAAAGAGAATTATTGAATGTATGTGATGAAAAAAAATCTAGGCTGAATAATTCATTGGAATTTCCCTAACGTACCGTTACCATGAAAACGTTTCTGCCTATGGAAAACGAAAATTACGATTTTTCAAGTGAACAATAAGCAACAAAATTATAATTAATCCACAAATGATAGAAACAGGGAACACCTATTGAAAGGTAACTCAAAGTTCCAGATATCAACTCTGAATCAAATTATTAACTCCCGGAAAATAAGCTGAATAAACAAATCGAACTAGAGAAGTGAAAATATTATGAGAGAATTTCCAGATAGCATAAATATATGATGGGAATATTTCTAGAAGCATTTGCTGGAACATTTCAATGATCTGAAACATTTTCCTCAAGGTTTGAATATACATATCACAACCTATGAGCTCATGAAGTGTATTGCCACTCTCCAGTTCCTTCTAGGAATTGTTTTAAAAATATCTTGAGAACAGGTTGTCACTATTTTGTGGTGGATGGATTCTTTCTTGGTAGTTTCTTTGAGTTCTCAATCTACCACAATCTGTATAAATAAGAAGTAGTATAGGAATCTATAGATGGGCATATTTTCAACCTTTCCCTATGAGTTGCTGTTTGGAATGAAAAACAATTCCTTCTGAATGAAACACGTTCAATCAATCATCAATTTTTTGTATATTCTGAATTTGCCTTTAAGATATAAATGCAGAAAAATATTTATCAGAATAATTATCGTTCACATTTCGGAAACCAAATCTGCTTCCGTTTTCGAAACTCTTTCACGAAATTTTTTCTTCTATGTTTTGTTTCTTGTCGATGTCAAAAATTCAAGATTTGACATGTCTTTCAAGAGTGGCAAACCGAACTAATTGAGATGCAAGCATCCACAGAACCGCATCCCACTCTATTGTATGATTTTCATCGGTAGTGAGAACGTTTTCTGATAATTCAGACCCACCAATCTCTCTGTTCTTGATATGCATCTTTCGTTCTTTCAGGGGGCCTTGAAGTTTCACCGATACATTTTTGACCGCATGGATTCAATATGTTCAAATTTCAAAAATATGAAAATACCTGATTTATTTGATGAATAGTTTCGATTATCTCAGAAACTCGATTAATCTTTATTTTCGGGAGGATATATTCCTCTCTACAAATTACTTTCAGATCAATTTTCGAAAATGACAGATCGTTCTATAGCGATGTAAAGGTCAAAAGTGTTTAATAATTATAAAAATTTCTTATAATTTCATAATAAGAATTGAGTTATCAACAAAATAATAAATTTGATTGCAAAATGGTGTGGGTCGATAATGAACTTTCATTATTGAAAAATAATTAGACTAATTAGCAGTAACAAACAAAGTCCATATCGGACCGAAAAAACTTTATATATTCATCCTCCTGAAGATGCCAACCTTGTTAGCGAAACGCGCGTCGAGTGCAAAAATATCAGTCTGGTGTTGGAGTATTTGATCTCTAGGAAAAGTATCGTAGGTGTGCCGATAGATATAAACCATCTCATTAATTTTCTGGTAATTTTGCCATTCCATCCAAGGCGTCACCATTATTGCAACTCTTCCTGTTAACTTCAAATGAAGTTGCCATGTAGTCACCTTCCACGACTGAGGGCTACATATACCTGTCTGTCAGCAAACAACCGAGAGCCCATATAACTAGCAAAATTTTGTGTACGGTCGTATTGGAGCCACCCTATTAAATTAATCAAATTTCACAATCTTCCACGGCGAGAAGCCCCAAATACCAATATTTTAAATCGAATCAGGAAATAATCAGAAAACGTGTCCGCCATATTCGAACCTCCATTTTTAACGAAAATTTCATAATGCATTGTCACCGGAATACTGTAGATCTGCTAAATTTCAAGTCATTCGGACGTCTTGATGTGGCTCATAAAATTATACTATCAAATACTCCATTTATAGAAAATAGATACCGGTGAAGCGGAAATACTTGGAAACTTGGAAAAAAAATTAAATTTCGAATAGAATCCGATCATAAATGCAAATCTCGTCTATCCATGTTTTTTCCTTTTTTAGAATGTCATAATTTATTGTCACCTGATTGCTGAACTCCTGCCGACTATCAAATCAGTATCAATTATTGTTGTTTCATGATATTTGCAAATTTGAGAAAATTGCATTGGAATGACGGAAATTGACGTTCAACTCCTCAAATCCTTCTTAGCATTGCGCGGAAAAATACTTCCTTTAGTTTGGGCCATTTCTACCATCATTCTACACCTATAACTAATTATTGACTTTGGAAACACAGAAGTTATAACGCATATTCGGTCCAACGTAAGAAACGCAAATGAAATGTAATATTTTTCCATAGATGAGTTGACAACAATATTTTACTTTCCTTTTCTGGGGGGGGGCATCATGAATGTTCATTTGGTCCAATGGTATCGAATCCTAGGAAGATTTTTACAGGAATAATTAGGTACATTTAGGTTCTCAAAAAACACATTTCTCAAAACATTTTAGTTGTAAACCATACATTCGCAGATATCGACTACAATTATAAAAACAAGGATTTGAGAAGATGTTCGTTTTCCGCCTCAGGTATGTATTGTTTTTATAAGAGAAAACTATGGAGGAAATAGTTTTTGTCGGATGCATCATGAAAACTCTAAATGTCTCAATGATCTTCACGTAATTTCCGTTTGTCAGAATATCTTTTATGGAATGTTCTCAGCCATCAAAAGAAGAGACATTGGAATGTTATTCTTCTCTTAATTTGCGAACCGTTCGTCGCTCGTAAGGGTGATGGGGGACACGTAGATCACCACCCGCTCCATGAGCCCACTTTAATGTGTTTCCTGTTTGTGTAATTTCAAGTATCTGATGTACCTATTCCTGTGGTGTATTTCATTTATAATTTATACTTTCAATTTCGTTGTGATATGAAATTATGCAACCTATCTCAGTTTGTAACATAGAATTATGAAAAGAAAAGAAGAGATGAACTATTTTTGATTTTTCGTTTCGGTTTTTTAGTATATCTGCGTCTCACACAGGCGGGGCAGGTTCGCGCCTGTTTGACAATGACGAAAATCATGGGTACAAACTTGTTCACAAGTTTTATACAGGGCTTCCTAAATTTTTTTTTTCGAATGGCTATTTATCATGTAACTACATCGTCTTATCGAGAAGAACATCAACTCAGAAATTTAGATCATTCAAAGAGCTCTTATCGAAATGGCGGCCCTAGGTTTCTTTGGAAAATCACTTTCGAGATTTCCGGAATGAGCTGATATTATCACAATCTCCAGAACCATTTTCTACAAAACCGAGAAGTATATTTTCATGGTTGAAGGCCTTCGATCGAAGTCGATGGCGTTTGGTAAGAAAATTCCATAATTAACATTCACTACTACTACTAAACTTTTATTGGTACGTCTACTCCCAAGAATCGAAATCACGCAATTGAAGTTTTGACTTTTTCAGTTCACACTTATTCTAGGAAGTTTCTTCTGATGGGACCATCCAAACGAAATATTCAGTTTTTTGTAGAAAGATAAGTATAAAACTTGTGCATGAGTTCTGCCCAGGCAAACAATTACATTTGACAATGTGTTTCTACATAAATACTATTGTAAGCATTTCAGTATCTAACACAATGTACTAGAATTTTGCAATTCGTTCTCAGAACGAAAAAAATAGTTCCGTTTAATTTTCTCTAGCTGACCTAGTGATATTCAAAACGGCAGAGGTTATAGCAAGGCGAAGCAGCTAGGCATTATGATCTATTTCATAATAACTCTCGAAATTATTTGTCGTAGCTTTGTTATCGAAGAATTCATCGCAATGCATTGAAGCAGGAGAGTAAAAAGTTTACTGCTGCATTACTTTTTCAGCAAGTTTCTAATCGAAGTGTGGAATGGACCAACAGACTCATTTCCTAAAATACACGAAAGTTTGCATGATTCTGGTAGGAATCATGGAACCCAAATTCTCCAATCCCCTTCTCTCGCACGTACACAGGACTTGGGCGATCCTTATCCTGGGCTGGTATCTCCTTTTTTGTCTGTCCTTCATAGTGGGAATGTGGACACAGAATGATCTTCTGGGGAATGATGATATGACTCACCTTTGGTCACTTCTCATTCTTACAGTGAAGATTGTATTCGCCCAAACTGACACAATGAGAAAGGTTATAGACGAGATGTTCAAGCTTGAGAGTGGCATAGACAAAGGCGACGAAGAAGTTAACAAGAAATATTTGAAGCAGTCAAGGTATCTATTATTAACTTATAACTTTATGAATCGTAGGCGATTTATTGAAAGAAGACATGAGATATAAGACAACTCTATTTAGTTCAGTTTGATAACTCACCAGTATAAAAACAGAAATGATCTCAAAGCGATCAATCACACATATGACACTCATCGTCGGAAATAGGGACATTATTCAAATGTTTCAAAAAAATCTGTGGGGCAACGATGTCATATCTACCTGAGTTTTAGATTTTCAATTTTTTCCCAGATATTCGAAAGAACTACATAGAATTAAAGAATATTCAAAGCAAATATATCGAACTCAGACATGCACATGATCTCGGTGAGAATAAACAGTTACTTTGCACATTATAGCTTCACATCTCAGTCGGAGCTAAATTTTCTAGCGTTTTTCTCCTAATTCGACCCCGCTGATAACTTTTATCTGAAACATTTTTTCACACTCCTTATGGGCAAAAAACTTCACTTCCTCGCATTAATGAGCCACCCTGTGAATTTCCATGAATTGCGACTTTAGGATTCCAGCAGCCCCAACGTATATTCCGAAAACAATATTCCAGGCAGGTCAGATTGAAGAAATGGAGATCATCAATAGCCCAGTCAGGGCCCGATGGCATATTTTGTATATGTTTCCTCTGATTTTCCTATGAGAGACTACTGCTGATTTTGATCATCGTGGTGGGAAATATCAAGCGATGGCAAATTAGCGTTTTTTCAGAAAAGGCATCCTCGTTTATTATCTAAGCCTACTCCCCCTATGGATTCTGTATAGATGCAGGAAATCTTGATGTTCAAAGTCAGCAGGATCCTTAGCGAAATAATTGTTGGAGATGAACGAACCTTCAGTGTTTCCAGGTTTCGATTTTCCTAATGGATTTTATGATTTTCCTCCATTATATACTAGAATTTTTGCAGGATTTTTGATATGAATATTGCCAGGGCTTTTGTACTCGTTTATATATCACTTGAAACCTCAAAGGATAACCGATTCTATAATTTTTCAGATGACAGAAAGCAACATGATAGATCTGTAGCTGCTAGGTGTGATTTTTAATAATAATAATAATAAACGTTTTTATTGGTAGAGAAAATTACAAACTGCATATAATAGTAATAGGAATAACAATTACAACATCGTCTACCAAAAGGCAGAGTTAGCTTTTGTCTAAACCGCGGGGAATAGACAGATGCTCTCTTCCACTCAACCTTGAGAGAAAAAAAAACTAAATATTGTAGAGTATAACAAGAATACAATAATTACAGACATTCAATGCATATAACATTCCAATAGAGTAAGTATCATTAAAAACAGTATATACGCATCAGGATATACACATATATGCACATATATATATACATATATACACACACATATATATTAACAAGCACGCGTGGACTTAAATTGAAAGTCGTTCAGAAGTTCAGGTCGCATTCGAATTTTTTTTTTTTTAATCTGCCTCTTGAAGCTCGAAGAATTCAGTTTTTTAAGTTCATCGGGTATCCGATTGTATAGCCGTGTGATCTGATATGAAAAAGAACATCGAAACTGAGTAGTCGTGTGTAGAGGCGGGGTTAGTCTAGATTTATACCTCACATTGGGGTGGTGGACATCAGTGCGGAAAGTAATCTTATTATATAGATACTGTGGCTTGTGTGTTACAATTATTTTATGAAAAAGGGTACACGAATGTAAGATTCTCCTTCTCTCTGAGGTTAGCCAACCTAGTTCTTTTAAGGGACCTGTTATGTGGTTACGTCTTCTCAAGCCGCAGATGAGACGAACACAAGAGTTTTGTATAAGTTGAAGGCGTTGGGAGTCACGTTTCGAAATAGCATGACCATAAATTATATCGGCGTAGTTCAAATGCGAAAGAACTAAAGATTCGCATGACGTTGATTTACTACTTTTATCTAGTAAATTTCTGTTAGCGTAGATCAGCTTGAGATTACAGAAAGCTCGCTTGATGATCATATTGACATGCCCAGTAAATTTCAACGAAGTATCAAGTATGATGCCCAAATTTTTGGCACTGTCAACTGGCCATAAGTTGACATTTTCAATTATAATATTTAAGTTATTCTGACAGCGGGTACGGGCTTTTTTTCTGCCGAACAACATTGCAGTGGACTTAGGGCCAGTTTTATAGGTTCGGTTTAAACTAAGATTGAAGTTTAAACTACGCATTTGACAGATTTGTGCGTTTTATAAGTTCCGATGAAATAAAATCTTCAGATTAAACTCTGACGACTGTTCGTTAACGTAATCGGTGGATTGAGCAGTAGTTAAAATTCAGATCAGGGTTGGACATGCGTATCAGCCGAAGAAATATGTTTGTAGAACTATGATAAGTATGATAGGTAATGGATATTGACTTAGCCGGACCGCCTCCAGTTTCAAAAATTTAATTTTTTTCAGCAGCAAATTCCTTTTTTGTATTTTTTTTCAAATTATCCCACTTCCCTCCCAAATTTTCAGAGGTTCTTTGTGATTTCGTTGCAGTTTTATTGAACTCAGTAGATATGCTATGTATGTACGGGGAAAATGGCAACACTGTCTTATGGAGAATACCATGTAAATCTGGGGAAAAAAGCCAAGCTCGATTTTGCAAATTTTCGTACCAACTATGGGATCTCCATAAGACAGCGTTGCCAGGTTTTCCCCAGATCTGCTACTTTTTCGATTGTTTCGCGGTAGCGTGCTTCGATCAAGAAGGTCCTTGCCTACCTACCTGTTACATAAAAAAAGTGCCTTGTCGGGGGCTGGAACCACTCATCTACGGCTTGCGAGACCAACGCTTTACTCACTGCGCTACAGAGTCACTTGAAGGTACAGGCAAATATTTCGTATGGATACGTCGTTGACTTGATAGGAAGACAAAAATGTTGATGAGAAAATAGATAGACTACTTGAACACAAAGACGCGGCTGCGGATGCGTGGTAGCATTGGGGAAATTTCGATGAAAGTGGTGGAGGGATGCATATCGAATGCTCGTTTGGCTTCACTAGCGGCGCGACATCGTCAGCTTGTGTTCAGCAAGAGGCGCACTCATGAGAGAACGTCGTCATTATTAGTGCCGCGGAAGTTGAGATACCAGGAATATGAAAGACTCATTACTTGCATATTAGGTTCGAATTATCGAGTCACACCGGAGGTCATATAGAACCTTGAAGGGAACATACTGAATTATTTCATACGGGCAAAAGTTGAATCGGGAAGGGAAAGTCTGGTATATAGGTTTGGTAATAAAAGACATTCGAACGAGAGGTGAAACGCAGTGGCTTACCTTCATAGTACATTGATGGCTAGCTGAAGCCATTCACTTTGTTAACATTCAAAACCATATCACCGAATTCTCTACTGCGAGAATGATCAAGTCACTTCATTATTGAAAAAAAAAAAATAATGGTCGAAATATCAAACGAGGCACTTGCTCATTAAAATATATCCTAACAATATCAACTAAGACCATTATGCAAAGATGATCAAGTCGCTTCGCAAACAAAAAAATCATTGACCAACACCTTTATCGCAAAAAAAATGGAAAAAACCTCCAATTGGGAAATAACAAAAAAAAATTATAGAAAGTAGATCAACTGAGCCATTTTGTTATTCTAAAAATAACAGCTGAACAATTTCCTCATCAAAACCTACAATAACTGCGAGGCACTTTCTGAATAAACTTAAATCACATCACTAATGAAATGTTGAAAGTATCCAATGCTGTTCGCCGGCTGAAATTTGTAACTTCAAGCGACTCAAGTTTGATATCTAATACATTTTAAAACAAATTTTTAGTTTTTCCCGCCCATATTGTTTCAGCTTAAATGATATAAGGTTAATTGTTCACATTATGATCTGCTAATTTGGTACATAAGGTACTTTTGGTATTGCGTTAGATGTCAAATTTTTGGTAAAACATGATTTGAAGTGATATCATATGATATTTCTATTTGCTACTGGACAGAAATTGTACCACACATCTTTCCAGTGTCATCCTTAGAAGCACTCTCATTAGTGTTAGGATACTGGAGGTGTTTGCTAGACCTTGTTGAGAATCTTGACTGATCATCGCAATGTGCAATTGGACAACAGACCCATATAATATTTTTGCCATGTTTTCATTATCAACAGCACTGTATCGCTGGGGTGTAAGCATGCTGTGTGCATACATATTAGGCATCAGTTGTCGAACTCAAGAGCACACTGTTTTATTATATAGACAGGAATGCTATGTGCACACACATGAAATTTTTCATTGGGAATTAGTCTCAAGAGCACACTGTTTCATTATATAGACACTATGAATTGACTTAGAAATGCTGTGCACACACACACACCATGGCTTTTTTCATTGAGAATCAGTCTCAAGAGCACACTGTTTTATTATATAGACAGGAATGCTATGTGCACACACATGAAATTTTTCATTGGGAATCAGTCTCAAGAGCACACTGTTTCATCACACTATGAATAGACTCAGAAATGCTGTACGCACACACACCATGGCTTTTTTCATTGAGAATCAGTCTCAAGAGCACACTGTTTCATCATACTATGAATTGACTTAGGAATGCTGTGTTCACACACACCATGAACTTTTTTATTATAAGAATGCTGAAGAGCACACGTTTTATTATATAGACACTACGAATTGACTCAAGAAAGATGTGTGCACACACACCATGTACTTTATCATTGAGCATCACTATATGAATTGACTTAGAAATGCTGTATGCACACACACATGAAATTTTTCATTGGGAATTAGTCTCAAGAGCACACTGTTTTTTATTATATAGACAGGAATGCTGTGTGCACACACATGAAATTTCTCATTGGGAATCAGTCTCAAGAGCACACTGTTTCATTATATAGACACTATGAATTGACTTAGAAATGCTGTGTGCACACACACACACCATGGCTTTTTTCATTGAGAATCAGCCCCCAAGAGCACACTGTTTTATTATATAGACAGGAATGCTATGTGCACACACATGAAATTTCTCATTGGGAATCAGTCTCAAGAGCACACTGTTTCATTATATAGACACTATGAATTGACTTAGAAATGCTGTGCACACACACACCATGGCTTTTTTCATTGAGAATCAGTCTCAAGAGCACACTGTTTTATTATATAGACAGGAATGCTATGTGCACACACGTAAAATTTTTCATTGAGAATCAGACTCAAGAGCACACTGTTTCATCACACTATGAATAGACTCAGAAATGCTGTACGCACACACACCATGGCTTTTTCATTGAGAATCAGTCTCAAGAGCACACTGTTTCATCATACTATGAATTGACTTAGGAATGCTGTGTTCACACACACCATGAACTTTTTTATTATAAGAATGCTGAAGAGCACACGTTTTATTATATAGACACTACGAATTGACTCAAGAAAGATGTGTGCACACACACCATGTACTTTATCATTGAGCATCAGTTGTCGATATCAAGAGCACACTGTTACATTACATACACACTTTGAATTGAGTTACAAATATCCCAACTCAAGAGCCATGTGTACTTTCACTATCCACACAGACTCTTTCAGAAGATTATGCGATTTATGTTATCTCAGATTGTGAAGATGTTTGTTTTTGTGAACATTTTTTCTTTATATCAAATCAAATGACAATTTGAATGTGGATAGTGAAAGTACACATGGCTCTTGAGTTGGGATATTTGTAACTCAATTCAAAGTGTGTATGTAATGTAACAGTGTGCTCTTGATATCGACAACTGATGCTCAATGATAAAGTACATGGTGTGTGTGCACACATCTTTCTTGAGTCAATTCGTAGTGTCTATATAATAAAACGTGTGCTCTTCAGCATTCTTATAATAAAAAAGTTCATGGTGTGTGTGAACACAGCATTCCTAAGTCAATTCATAGTATGATGAAACAGTGTGCTCTTGAGACTGATTCTCAATGAAAAAGCCATGGTGTGTGTGCGTACAGCATTTCTGAGTCTATTCATAGTGTGATGAAACAGTGTGCTCTTGAGTCTGATTCTCAATGAAAAATTTTACGTGTGTGCACATAGCATTCCTGTCTATATAATAAAACAGTGTGCTCTTGAGACTGATTCTCAATGAAAAAAGCCATGGTGTGTGTGTGCACAGCATTTCTAAGTCAATTCATAGTGTCTATATAATGAAACAGTGTGCTCTTGAGACTGATTCCCAATGAGAAATTTCATGTGTGTGCACATAGCATTCCTGTCTATATAATAAAACAGTGTGCTCTTGGGGGCTGATTCTCAATGAAAAAAGCCATGGTGTGTGTGTGTGCACACAGCATTTCTAAGTCAATTCATAGTGTCTATATAATGAAACAGTGTGCTCTTGAGACTGATTCCCAATGAGAAATTTCATGTGTGTGCACACAGCATTCCTGTCTATATAATAAAAAACAGTGTGCTCTTGAGACTAATTCCCAATGAAAAATTTCATGTGTGTGTGCATACAGCATTTCTAAGTCAATTCATATAGTGATGCTCAATGATAAAGTACATGGTGTGTGTGCACACATCTTTCTTGAGTCAATTCGTAGTGTCTATATAATAAAACGTGTGCTCTTCAGCATTCTTATAATAAAAAAGTTCATGGTGTGTGTGAACACAGCATTCCTAAGTCAATTCATAGTATGATGAAACAGTGTGCTCTTGAGACTGATTCTCAATGAAAAAAGCCATGGTGTGTGTGCGTACAGCATTTCTGAGTCTATTCATAGTGTGATGAAACAGTGTGCTCTTGAGACTGATTCCCAATGAAAAATTTCATGTGTGTGCACATAGCATTCCTGTCTATATAATAAAACAGTGTGCTCTTGAGACTGATTCTCAATGAAAAAAGCCATGGTGTGTGTGTGTGCACAGCATTTCTAAGTCAATTCATAGTGTCTATATAATGAAACAGTGTGCTCTTGAGACTAATTCCCAATGAAAAATTTCATGTGTGTGCACATAGCATTCCTGTCTATATAATAAAACAGTGTGCTCTTGAGTTCGACAACTGATGCCTAATATGTATGCACACAGCATGCTTACACCCCAGCGATACAGTGCTGTTGATAATGAAAACATGGCAAAAATATTATATGGGTCTGTTGTCCAATTGCACATTGCGATGATCAGTCAAGATTCTCAACAAGGTCTAGCAAACACCTCCAGTATCCTAACACTAATGAGAGTGCTTCTAAGGATGACACTGGAAAGATGTGTGGTACAATTTCTGTCCAGTAGCAAATAGAAATATCATATGATATCACTTCAAATCATGTTTTACCAAAAATTTGACATCTAACGCAATACCAAAAGTACCTTATGTACCAAATTAGCAGATCATAATGTGAACAATTAACCTTATATCATTTAAGCTGAAACAATATGGGCGGGAAAAACTAAAAATTTGTTTTAAAATGTATTAGATATCAAACTTGAGTCGCTTGAAGTTACAAATTTCAGCCGGCGAACAGCATTGGATACTTTCAACATTTCATTAGTGATGTGATTTAAGTTTATTCAGAAAGTGCCTCGCAGTTATTGTAGGTTTTGATGAGGAAATTGTTCAGCTGTTATTTTTAGAATAACAAAATGGCTCAGTTGATCTACTTTCTATAATTTTTTTTTGTTATTTCCCAATTGGAGGTTTTTTCCATTTTTTTTGCGATAAAGGTGTTGGTCAATGATTTTTTTGTTTGCGAAGCGACTTGATCATCTTTGCATAATGGTCTTAGTTGATATTGTTAGGATATATTTTAATGAGCAAGTGCCTCGTTTGATATTTCGACCATTATTTTTTTTTTTTCAATAATGAAGTGACTTGATCATTCTCGCAGTAGAGAATTCGGTGATATGGTTTTGAATGTTAACAAAGTGAATGGCTTCAGCTAGCCATCAATGTACTATGAAGGTAAGCCACTGCGTTTCACCTCTCGTTCGAATGTCTTTTATTACCAAACCTATATACCAGACTTTCCCTTCCCGATTCAACTTTTGCCCGTATGAAATAATTCAGTATGTTCCCTTCAAGGTTCTATATGACCTCCGGTGTGACTCGATAATTCGAACCTAATATGCAAGTAATGAGTCTTTCATATTCCTGGTATCTCAACTTCCGCGGCACTAATAATGACGACGTTCTCTCATGAGTGCGCCTCTTGCTGAACACAAGCTGACGATGTCGCGCCGCTAGTGAAGCCAAACGAGCATTCGATATGCATCCCTCCACCACTTTCATCGAAATTTCCCCAATGCTACCACGCATCCGCAGCCGCGTCTTTGTGTTCAAGTAGTCTATCTATTTTCTCATCAACATTTTTGTCTTCCTATCAAGTCAACGACGTATCCATATGAAATATTTGCCTGTACCTTCAAGTGACTCTGTAGCGCAGTGAGTAAAGCGTTGGTCTCGCAAGCCGTAGATGAGTGGTTCCGGCCCCCGACAAGGCACTTTTTTTATGTAACAGGTAGGTAGGCAAGGACCTTCTTGATCGAAGCACGCTACCGCGAAACAATCGAAAAAGTAGCAGATCTGGGGAAAACCTGGCAACGCTGTCTTATGGAGATCCCATAGTTGGTACGAAAATTTGCAAAATCGAGCTTGGCTTTTTTCCCCAGATTTACATGGTATTCTCCATAAGACAGTGTTGCCATTTTCCCCGTACATACATAGCATATCTACTGAACTCGACTGTTAACTGCTCACAAGCTCTTTCTTTATCCCTCCACATGACTACATCACTTTTCTTATATTCTAGAATATTCTTATTTTTTTTTCACTAACCCAATCAGAAGAGTAGTTTCATCTTCTGTGAAATTTTTGGTTCTCTTGTCTTTCGACATGTTAACAGTATCACTCTGCACGTTAGAACAAAGAAATTGCCTCCCACGTAGACTGGGAAATATAATGAAATTTAAAAATATAAGGCAAATAAACATGACAGTCATGAGGCCATACTGCCAAGTACCATATCTACCAACTCACTAATCATGAATTTCCTAGAAACTAGAAACTGTCAATTATAATCGGAACCTGTAAAACACTCAACTGCTACGCGAGGTTTAAACTAAGTTTAAATCAATGGATAACTGAAGTTTAATCTTCAGGTTGAACTCCAGTTTAAACCGAACCTATAAAACTGGCCCTTATTGGGATTTATTGACAGGCAGAACTTTTTTGAGATGGATATGATAGATTCCAAATCAGAATTCAAACGAGTACTAGCTTCAAATATCTCATCTTCAGGAAAAGATAGGTAAATTTGTGTGTCATCAGCGTAGAAATGACACTTGCTGAACTGTAAGTGTTTATGGAACTCATGAGTATATAGTATAAAAAGTAAAGGGCCCAGGATTGAACCCTGTGGAACCCCGTTTTCCACATTTGAGAACTCGGAAATTTGTCCGTCGATCCTCACAGCCTGCATTCGATGAACTAAATATGCCTCCATCAATAATATTGAGCCTTCCGAAAATCCGATGTAGTGTAAGACGGCTAATAGGAGTTGATGATTTATTCTATCGAATGCTTTTGTATAGTCGATCATAACAAGTGCTGTCCATAGCTTATTGTCTAGTGCAGTGAGAATATTGTCAGTAATCTCAAGCACAGCTGTTACACAGCTATGAAAGGGTCTGAAGCCAGATTGGTAAATGGGTAATATATTATTAGATTCAACATGATTTTGCATCTGCGAAAAAATTATTTTCTCGAAAGTTTTGGCAATAGTGCAGAGGATACTGATAGGACGCAACTCCTTCATGTCGGTAGGATTAGCTACTTTTGGCAATGGTAGGATATATGATTTTTTCCAAATGGTAGGAAACTCTTTTTTTCGATACAGGTATTGAAAATATGGCAAATGACTGAAAGAATCTTTGGACAACACTGCAATAACATGGTTATATTTATGTTGTCGGTTCCAACTGCTTTAGACTCAATTGATAGAAGCGTTTTATATATTTCGTCTTCATTTGTGATAGAAAAGGAAAAAATATCAACTGCCAGTCTTGTGTTATTTGAATAATGATTGAGGGTAGCATGGTCAGGAAGAAAATCACTTTTGGTAGAGTTTATAAAGTACGAATTAATGTCGGTCGCGTTCTTGATATGGTCAGGAATACCAGCGGACGATTTTTTTGTCTGTATACCAATGCTCTTGAGTTCTTTCCAGAAGTTGCGATTATTTTTATTACTACGAATTCTGAATTGAAAGTAAGCTTTTTTCTCACGAGTGATCGCATATTTGGTTTCATTCCTCAATGTTTTATAATAATCCCAGTGTTCAGGACGTTTGGTACGTTTATATCTACTAAGTGCATTGTCCCTCAGGTCTGTATGAGTAGGTGATTAAATTCAAGTTAGGAACTATACCCAAGTTATACAATGATTTCAATCAGTGTGTTGATTTTTTTTTGCTGATTTCATGGTACGTTCACGTCAATTCCTGATCCTGAAATGATAATGTAAGTGGCATAGGAAATATATATATATATATATATATATATATATATATATATATATATATATATATATATATATGTACCTAAACAAAATCGATCAGATTGTGGGGGTAGTAAAATTAAAATAAATCATAATGCGAATGCCAAAATATATATATATGAATTTGATCGACATTTTCTATGTAGAATACTAGTTTAGACTTCATTATATAAACGTTTTCGTATTGAAGGTACAATTTCAAGATTTTTTGGGTGTCGTCTTGCGTATATTCCGCGGCGTTTTGCCAACTTCTCTGGATACTGAAGTACAATTGGTCCCAGAAAACTCTATTCTACCTGGCCTGGTATCCATTCGACCGTAACAACTACTACATGCTCACATTCGTTTTTCAAACGGTCAGTCCAATTATCATATTGTGTTACATTTTGACGTTTGACACATTCTTCACTGCCATTATACTATTTCCCTCGATGCTATTGAATATTCTTGGGCACAAGTTCAAACACTTCGGGGACTACTGCAAGAAACAACCGGACCGGCCAGAACTGGTACTTCGTCGGTTGATCATGGAGCACCAGGCAATAATAAGGTGAGATGAAAATAAGGACTTGATGGTCACATACAGTGTGGAAAAGCCAAATGGAATAAATCTGATAACGAATGAACGGTAGTGTGTTCAAAACGTCGCTAGGACACGTTGATTGGTATTTTTAATAGCATTTTTTTTTTCTTGGTGTAACTTCTTATAATGGCAATAACAACTTTCCCATTATAAATACAAAACCCTCCATATTATTCAATTTCCGTATTCCTCAGAATATTTCTGACATAGTTCATGAACCAACGTCCTATACCATGTGACTGTTTCGGAAATATCGAGTTCTTTCAGATTTGTTGCAAAAATTAACAAAGAAAAAAAAATATTTGATTGCAGCAATTTGCTAAAACACACCAATAAACTAATAAGTGATTCTTGATGACGTAATGAAACTAAAAATACATTGCTGTTGATGGAGGAGATGTTCAAAATGCCTGCTGTGCACGTCGTAGAAACATCCTAATCTTGAAAAGGATTTTTATCAACGTACTTGAACATCTCAGGCACAATCTATCTAATCACTAGTGCTATTTCTTTTCGTGAATCAGCTATGTCGAAGTGTTCAGTTATGTAGACAATATTTCCTAACTATTTCCATAGGAAGCAGTCGAATGACAGATCAGGGGATTGTAGTGGTCGTTCCAATAATCCTCGAATCCCTCCCCACCAAATTGAATATTATACTCGGTCGAGGTTCTGCCAGACATTGGATTTAGTAATGGTATTCAGTATTCCAATACCGCGCAGTTGTGATTCTGTCTATATTGGAACACAAAAAAAAGCAACGAAACGTTGGAGGGTCATAATATTAATTCCGATAGAACGCAAGTACTGCTTGGCATTAAAAATGGAATCCATATAAGTGTTGCACCCTGTATGAGAGTTCAATTTCAGCGTATAAAGAAATCCTATTGAAGATTTCGTCTCACTAAATAATTCATGAACAGATATGTCTCTGTTTGGACATGAGATCAGCGAATAACTCGGTAGAGTAAATAACCGATGGTTGGAGTTTACAAGAGAATTAGCACCCTCGCAAAGACGACCGTTGATGAAAAGAATTCTGCTGACGATTAGGCGTTGGCATGAATTGATCGGAGCGAAGAAAGTCACTCTTGGTAGGTGAACGAAGGTCGCTCTATAAAGTTGATCGAGAGATACCCTTCTCTCGTCGAGCGTGGGAGGGGGTCCCTCTCTAAATTATGGGGTCGCAACTCTGACCTGAATTCAATTTCGCTTAGAAAATCGGGTAAATTAAGAGGATAAACAATTCGTGTTTATAAGTGTCGTATTTGGGAAATTAGAATGGGAAAATATGGAATGGAAGTCGCCCAGGGAACCGCCATGCAAGTTAGGCAGAGGACCAACTTGGTATGTCAATTTTGGTGTGTTAACGTAAATGATCATTTCATTCACTTTTGAGAAGAGAAGCCATTTCATTTCCTTTTGAATTCAGTATCATTATTGATCACATAATGGGGATTCTGCTGGCTCTTTCTATTGACTTGCAGTATTTGATAAAGGCCTAGGGCGGCCGATAATGTATAATCAGCTGGAAGTGCAATGCAGAGATTAATTGAACTCTTGTGTCCTGAACATATATTCTTTTTTGCTTGTGTCATGTTTCACATGATTCCTATTTCATGAGAAGACCTTATTGGTCTTTTTTTGTGCTCACTTCTTGCGTAGATTATTAATTTGATTGAAATCAATAGTATGGAATATGGAAAATGTCATTATTTCAGAGTTAGAATTGTTTCAAAGCATACTTTTTCAGTTATATTTCCTAACCCATTTCTCTCAGTGAGTACATATTTTTTGTTGTTGCTAATATACTGCTTGAAACTATTAGCGGATTTCATTTCCAACAATCCGCAATATTTTCAGAGTACTAGCAAGCAGAAAATCCTAACTTCATTACTAAAGACCTCTCCTTCGCGCGAGAGGCTAAATTCGCCCTCCTTTCGGGAATTGCCCTAATATCCAAGATTTGACGTGGAGAGACTTACGTCTGATGACATAAAAAGCATGTTGCCAAAAAAATACTACCTTCAGATTTCGTCATCTCAAAAATTTTTTTATTGAAGCTGTTTCTTCTATTACCGCTGATGAATGAAATAATAACGTAGGGCATGTGAAAGATAATAGAGATTGAATTTTTAATATTAGACCATATAATGGATGATTTAGTTGACACGAATCCGTCGATAATAATTGATTTTAATGATGATTCTTCTAGTAGCAGTTTTTCAGAATCGGTAATTCTTGATGAAATAAAATGATCCCAATTTTTCGAAGTTTATTGAACGTTGAATACACAACCATTACCTAAACTTTGAATAATTTTTCTATACCCAACAGCATATTATTGAAAAATACAAACAATAAAAAATTAATTCACAGCACGATACTTCAATTATGAGACTCATTGACAAATTTTCAATATCTTATCCTTTTTGACATTTCAAATCACTTTTCGCGTATATAGCTGAACCACCGTGTTGACCAGCAGATCTGCAGAAATGTGATAAGAGTTAATATTCTCTCAGCGCTGATCAAAGACTCGCAGCAGAGAAGTATTTTTTTACCATTGCTGCAATGTCTTTGAAAATGATATTCGTTGTGATGTCGCAAATGAAACATTGCAGAAGTTACGTCGTAATTATATCTCGAAATTTCTGACAGAAACGTGAAATATATCAGGTCGTGATATCACAGACTGTTGGTTGGGACTGTGATGCAGTCAGAAAACAGTTTTCTAGGGACAGGTATCTTTATTTATCACCCATCCATGACTTTTTTGACAGACTATTCGAATTCATATCGGAAAAGGTCGCCTAATCAAAGAAAACCATCCAACTGCTGAGATCACGATATTGGGTGATTTCAAAATACGTAATTCGTCATGGCTGGAATTCTCGAATAACACGGATGAAAATAGATGACAGGCAGAGGCATTTGCTGTTATTAATGATCTGCAACAACCGATAGATCAACCCACTCGTATTCCTGTTACGAATAGCCAATCTGCCAATAGTCTGGACCTGTTTCTCAGTACCCATCCTGACCTTTATCAGATCAAAATTCACTTCCCCTCTGGTAATTCTGATCACACTTTGATTTCGACCACTTGTCCGTATTCAGCTCAAATAAATGGTAAGTTACTCGCACGTCGTGTTTGGCATCACAAGTCGGCCTACTGTGCTCAAGAAATCTCAGGGAATGGAAACATTAATTCCAAATGATACAAATACACCACAGTCTGAGAAACCATGATTCAATAAAAGCTGCTCTGAGGCTGTTGCATCCACACAAGCGGAATTCAATCACTGGTGCCAAAATCCAACTTCATGAAGGATATAGGTGTAGTGAAACAAGAAACAAGTGAAACTGCTGAAGGAGTACATGACTTGAATGTCCAAACAGTTCTCGTTCGTTTTGGTCATCTGCTGAAATAGCGAAATGTGAAAAAACATGAATGGTGACAGGGGAACTATCCCTTTCAGACCGCTTTTTAATCTGTTCTTGGGAAATTAATCAGAATAATCAATAATGTCACGGAATCTCCTAGCGCCGGACCTATCGGTCGTAAAATGATAGATTAATATCGACGAAGGTTCTGTTTGCTTGTGAAACGAAACGAGTCTCAAATAGCGTAGAAATTCTCTATTCTTGTATAGAGGCCCGAATGGATGAGTCTGGTAGCTTCTTCATAGGCGTACGCAAGTATATGTACGAAAGCGATTCATCGCTACGGCAGAGCTATTCAGAGCTTTGGTATTGCTAAGTGCAGAGGTCCAGGAGTAGAGAGTTTCAGTACAGAGAATTGGAAGTTTAGCTGAGCAGTGATTGTATTGTATTGTGATGAAGAGTTATAATAAAAGGAATGTTGTTCGGAGTTTTAATGAACGAACCCAAGGAAATATCGTAGCAGTGGTATTAGAGATTGGAATTTTGCTGATAAATAAAAATAATTTATGGTGAATACGAGAGGTACATCATACGATACGTTGGAAGACATGTTGCATTTCATCCAGAACCAATTAGTGGATTCGGAAAGACGACGACAGGAGGCTGAAAATTTAGGGCTGGAGGAAAAACAAGAAGATGAAAAGCGACGGTAGGAAAAAAACAAGGAAGGGATAAGCGACGGCAGGAGAAAAACGAATTAGAGAAGCGGAGGCAGGAGGAAGAGAAAGAGCGAGAAGTTGAGAAGAAAGAACGAGAAGAAATACTCCAGAAAATTCTCGAAAATGAAAAGAGAGAACGAGAAGGAGTGAGCAAAATTCTCAAAGAACAGAGAAAGGAAAGAAAAGATCTCCGGAAAATTCTAGAACAACAAAAGAATAAATTACAACAAATAGAATAAAGCCGACTTTCAGAAGGTTCTAGAACAAGGCAACTTTGAACATCTGTTACGAAAAAACGAAGTACAAATCAAAGAACTGGGAAAAGGACTAGAAGGAGAACTAAAGGATATGCTGAAAGAATGTATGATTTCACGGCCGGTGTTAATACATCTCTGGTGTTACGGGCTTGAGGGTCGTGTGGTGGAATTGTGACTTCCGGAGCTTTCGGCTACATCTGCGGCAGCCATCTTCAGCGGCGTGACTCATAGTAAACTCACATAGAGGAGTTCAACTGAGACCACGCCGCTGAAGATGGCTGCCGCAGATGTAGCGGAAAGTTCCGGAACTTAAAATTCCACCACACGGCCCTCAAGCCCGAAAAACCAGAGATGTAAAGGATATGCTATTTGGCGGCAGTTGTATGGGCTTCCGACGCGGTCTTTCCCTGCATGAAGTAACCCATCCAATTATTTACTGCGCTCGCGCTGCTTAGCTTCAGATATCGAATGACTGTCAGTCAACCTCAAGAGCTGGGCCGTGCCCAAATAAATGTGTTGTAATTTCTTTTTGGATGTTGCCGGAGAGCATTTCGAGATTTTCCAAATATTTGTTATTTTTTGTTTTCTACTTCATCAGGACTTATACATGATCACTTTTAGTTCTTCAAAGTGAATAATAATAAGAATAATAATTATAGATCATATTGATAGTAGTCACAGTACTAATAATTAACATACAAATAAAAAAAATCCGACCCGATTCAATTCCCCATCATAACACAAATGATAAAATTAGGACTTGCCCTTCCATTCAACCACTAACATGAAATTCAGAAATATATTTGTACACACACATAGATTGAACACACAAGTATAACCATATCGTATGCGTTACCACGACTTATCTACAGTAATCACAGTACACTTTCCAAAACAGATAAGACCATGAAATATTTCAGAGATATTTTGCAATATTGATATGAAAACAGATTATTTACAATGATGTCTAGAATATCCTAAACCCTAAACAATCCAAAATTTACAGGGTGTAGTAGTTGAAATATAAAAAAGTTTGCATTGACCAACGTTACATAACGTTAAAAATGCTCGACTGAAAATTGAAAATACCAATTGATAAGTGCAGGCGTTTTTTTATAAATTGACTCAAGTTTAGTTTTTGATCATTTGTTTTTTGTTGATACATTTTTATCATCATTATATTTGATTTATCTGACGGTGAGGTTGAAATTCAATTTAGTTTACACGAAAAATGAGTTCGGGCAGTTATTAGTACATTTTTTCCAAAGAACTCGTACGATTATGAGTATTGTGATTTTGTGACGTGCATTCTGTACTCCCATTGTTTTCCCTGTTTTGGAGTGAAGACTACGGCAGGGCTGTCCATCTTCAAGGAAAACAGCCCTGCCCTACAACCAACGGCGTCGAGAGCCTGAGTAAGGTTTGGTCTTGGCTTCACCGTTCATTCATTCCAATTCAATATTTAAATACAGTCCATATTTTTCTCTTTCTGCCGCACAACCCCCATTCACTCATTATGTAATTTACTCCATTTGTCTGTTCCAAACTGTATATTAAAAATAACACACAATACTGTCCTTCAGATTTTGTATTTTTACTTTCAGATACGTTGAGAAATTGGACTCTTTTTTGAAATGGTTTTTTTTCATAGACTTCTTGGTGAAGTCTTATCATTTATCCATGGTGGTTATTTCATTGATAACTGTAAGTTCATAATTGGAATCGAACGGAATTTAAATAGGCAACGCTGAATACGCATGTGATTGAACTCAAAATAAACTCACCGGGTGTATAGTGAACAGCATACTTTTAGATACCAAAAAAATTGCGCAACATTGGATGGATGAGAACTGACGACGGAACTTGCAGGTAGTCAGTTCATTACCTAGAAATTAATTAGAATAATTAACAGTATCAAACGAAGTCCATATCGGACCGGAAAACTTTAGGTATATAAATAACTAACCTCAGCTCTAGATTTAGTATCAATTTAGTTTTAATTTTATATACACCATTATGATAAAAGTGTCTGCATCTCAGTAGTACCGCCATCAGTACCTCGGTGGGTGTTAATCCTGGGCTTTCAAATTTTTTAGCGGAAAGGCGTATGTTACATTTCTGAATTATTTCTACGTTCTGTGTCATTAGGTTTACATCTAATGAGTATTTTTTTGGTTGTGCATTTTTCAGGAGGCAGATGGAATGAATCTAGTATATGATATTACAATATTATTTTTCTGGTCTCTGCAAGCATGGTCTATATATTATCATGGGAATGAGTTGATAATTGAGGTAAATATTCTTCTTTCAGTGCTGTCAAGTAGCAATTAAAGTTTCAAGGCAGAAAAGCGAGGCGGCACTTGATATATGGATTTTGGTGCTGTATAACACACCTTCCTTTTCATACTCAGTTGGAATGGGAAAGATCCTGCCGGAACTCGTTCGCCCCATTGATGTGATCCCATTCGGAAAACGCCAGGCGTTTTCTGAACCGATACCGATAGGAGCCAATTTCATTATTATGCTAATGAGCGGCAACATTTAAGTTCTTCTGAAAAATTTATAACACGATGATTATACATATGCAGTGTTACGCTTCAAAGTACTGTAAGAGCATGGCGATAGCTTGGAGCTGGTTTAATTTTGATAAAATCTTCCACTGTTCAACTGAGGATTCGATTTCATATATATGGATTGAACTATTAATTTTTTTTATCAATTAACTCATTTTCCCAAAGTTTTCGAAGTGAATATGGAAATTTGAATTCGATTAGATGCACTATAGAATAGGAAACTGAAGAAAATTGCTATGATACCAAGTGTTATATTTGCTTCAGATAACAAAACGCTATCAGCTTAATGGTGTCAAAAATGCGATACCTGTTTATCATCCGTTATCGAAGATGTGATAAATAACGAATGATTTCAAAACGGTCGAGTTCTGGAAGAATATTTCCCATTCGAACAGAGTATCAAAGAGAGGCATTTCATCGACAGTAGAAAAATTCAGAACTTATAGGAGTTTAGCGTAGAAGTTTTTTTAAGTTTGTAATTAGTGTTGATTTCAGTCACTTGAAAAGTTTCAGTATTTTTTCTACGGCTATAACACGAAATGACCTCATTGTGTTACAGTAGTAGTTATTATTACACAATGAATTAGGTCTCCTATAAAATGTCAAATTTCAAGAAAAGATAGCCCTATATACCTATTCAATTGTACCTATATGGGAATTTTGAATTAAATTGAATTTAAGTTCATGTTATTGGCTGAAATATTTCGATATAACCTGTTATAGCCATAAAAAAGTATAGCGCAGCACTAGTTTTCATTTTTGTATCAGTTCTGTTTGCATTAGTTTGCTTGCTGCAAACTTCATACTCATTGGAAATGACTCACCATCCCTTGAGCGAATTATAAGTCAGTGCAGTAGTTTAATTGTTATAGTGAAGCTAAGCATATTGTTTGGTTTTGTTCGGAGTATTATTAGGAAAAACTAACTCCGGAAAATCGTAAAACGTACTACCTCGAATGGTACAATACGAGTTTGTATAACTGCTTGAATGTGTTACCAAATAATGAAATGAAAACATGTGCGCCCATTTGAAATCATATGTGACGTGAAACTATTGTATACTGCATATTGTACACATCCAATTCTAAAACACTATAAGGGAATCATCACTACTCATTTTTCAAATAATTTCCTTGATCGAATGCACCTGTCTTCACATGCTTGTATATTTTGTTCCTGAAAATTGCGACTACCCTCTGCGCCTTGATATTAATACGATCAAGCGTTGAAAAAGCCTTATTTTATTCAGGAGATTGGCGAATATTGTTGAAGCAAACTATGTACAGGCGTTCAAATGGGTTCTCATTCACAATCATTCGGAAATGTGCTCATTTCTTACGGGTTGAAATGAATTCCAGGAGAGAAAATGACCAAGAAAGAACGTTTCCGACCTTTAGGCATTCTTCCGACCTCTTCCTATTCGTTTCATTTCGAATTAGAGAAGTGTTCAGTGTACACACCAACGTAGTTATAGGAAAATAAATTGGCTCTGACACTCTGACATGAAATTACACACTATCTCAGTACAGAATAGACAAAAATAGGTACTCTGTTCCTGTCTTGAAAACCTCCAACCTCTTCAATAACCATACCTTCACGGTGGTCTCCAGAAAAAAAAACGTTCTGCTTCATCATCGGTTGTGTTGAGCACACCAACGTTTTCGACGTCAGCCTTTCTAGCTCAGGGCCAGTCCATTTTCATTGTCGGAAATGCCGATAACTTTTCGGTAAGTATACTATCCATAGCAATCCTAGTGAAACATAACTGAGATGTATAACGAACGGGATGCTGAACTCCTTCATTGAAACCAAGCTGAATGAATTGAAAATGTTCAACTCTACGTAGGTGAATCACATTCTCGAGCAATAAAAATTGTTGGGATCTGTCTGAAATTTGTTTATTCGCAATGCCATACCTTGATCTAACCTTGCAAAAATTTATATCTCATCCTTGTATACTATCTTCTCCAATGATTGTGAATATAATAATACCTAGCATATAAACAACGGCGAAAGTAATGTTTCTCTCTCAAGAAAATTGTTTACCTTGGCCTTTTTTCTCTGTATACAATATTTCCTTCACTTTGTAGGTTTATTGAGTTCTTTATTTCCTATCGTCAATCATCATTTCTTTTTCCAGAGTTTGAATATAAGTAACAATATTTTTGAGAGTAATTGGTACGAAAACGACTTGGTGGTGAAGAGAATGTTAATGATCATTATGCTGAGATCGAGGAAGCCTTTGGAACTCCACATAGGAGTTTTTCAGCCATTGAGCAATAAAATATTGGTGAAAGTAAGTATATATACAGATTTAAGAAAGGGCATACCTGACATTTTCCAGAACTATAGTGTGTTATTGACAATTCCCTAGTGTTCCTGAAATTGGGCCATTTTCACAAAACATATGAGCATATTCGTATTCATTTGATCATGCTTCGGAGGAATCATATTCATTGCTGAAAACTGAATTTATCTTATGATTACTAATATGATATAGGACAAATACAAATATACTCCACTTCTTTCACTCACATCTTAATATTCTGGTTATAATAACAAACGAAAATAAGGTCACACATGAATATAATTGTGAAGGAATAAACAAATCATTCAATGGAGAAAATAAATGAATTTCATAACAAAAATTCACGCACCATGTTTCACTGAGGAGATCAGGTGATATACAGGATATATTTATCTTGGCGAAATAACGAAATCTATGAATTGAAAACTGAAAATCCTCAGGGTGCGCAAAAATGAGGGTCCAATAAGTGAATGAGAAAAATAAAAAATCATCAACTTCTTCAATCCCATTTTTTCTCTCAAGGTTCAATTTTATTATGAATATAAGCCGTTCGATTACCCAAAAACCATAATTTTGGAGATATTCTGCAATTAAAGGATTCACGTCTTTACCCCCAATTTTGTCCGATAAAATTTTATTGTTGCCTAGCGTTCATTGAATATCTCATGACATATAATCTCATATTCAAGACAAAAATCATGAATAGAATAAACAACAATTTCAAATTTTCAATGCTGAACAAGAACTTGTGACACTTTTTTCAACCGCTTTTTTCATTGCAGCAAATCGGCTGTCCCATTGCAAAACACAGTAACTGCATTGATACACAAGTTGAGAAAAATCGATTTTTCTGAAATTTACAAGCCGCAAGTCATTATCAATAAAATTATTAAAAAAATCTCATGAAATGTTAGATAACCTGCATTTACAATTTTTGATCTATTTTTTATTCAATTATTCAGCCATGATAGTAGATCGGCAGTCTAATAACTAACTTTGCATAGATTTCAATAAAAAAATTAAACAAATTGTTTCATATCAAAACACAGTAAATGCTTCTGCTGTGTTTTGTTACAAAATAATAAGTATTTAATTTTGCTCTGCCTTGCGATTATCTTCATTATTCAGTATTTTTAACCTAAAAAAAACTCTTGTTTGTAATAATATAGGATGGCGCGGCATTCAGATTAGCAAGGATAATCAACGAGTATCAATCCAAGCTAACTAGCTAATAAATTTTTAGTTTTCTTTAAAAATAGGTTAATAACATACCTCTAAAGTAGCGTCATTGCTTTCTAGATTTAGATTTCTTCCAAAAGATTGAACAGTTATGTTTTTGTTTTCGGTGGCTGGATTCTAAAATAAAGGTACTTTTATAAAAAAGTTTTTTAATGTTTTATTTCATTAATATAATATTTTAGCAGAAGAGCAGGCTCCTTATTAGTTTTAGCTGATTGTATGTTCATGATATTACTTTGTTCTATATTCTCTTTGTTTCCTTCCTACAAAATTTGTCATAATTGAATGTATAGTAAGCAATATTTTTGTAAGAAAAATATACATTATGAAAATGAATATAAAAATCTTACTTTTTCATACGATTTTAAAGCAACAGTTTCTTTGTGTAAGCGCAAAACATTTTCTTTCTTAAAAATGGGTGTCTTCTTTGTTTTCATCCTTTTGTTGTTCTTTTTAATTTTAGTTTCATTGACAAAATGGTTGAGGCTTTCGCGGCCGAGGTTATTAGTATAACTACTGCTCTTCGGGCTTGAAGGCCGTCGTACTTTGGAATTTCTTCCTGTGAGGACGTCTTGATGAGTTTATTTACATTCCTCAACCTTGATTGTGTCGGGTCCCTTCTAAGTATGCGGTAGTTCGTGGGTTCTAGGAGTTCTTCAATTTTGTTATTATATTCCTCCGTTTTTAGAATGACCGTGGCGTTTCCTTTGTCCAGAATTGTGATGAACTTCCGCTATTTCCAAGGGTTAATTATGAATTATCTACATTCTTTTTGTCGAATACCGAAAGCAATAGCCAAAAGGAAACCTATATCAAACACTTAAGAACAATGTTCTATAAAGAATTTCAAAGTACGACGGCCTTCAAGCCCGAAGAGCAGTAGTTATACTTTAGTTTCATTATCGTCGCTAGATGATGTATCTGATATCGGATAGTAGTCTTTATCCTGGTCACTGTCATCGACGGGACTTTCCAAGCGATTTAATTCCAAAAGCGCAATATTATCCTGAGAAAATTCTTTATAGAACATTGTTCTTAAGTGTTTGATATAGGTTTCCTTTTGGCTATTGCTTTCGGTATTCGACAAAAAGAATGTAGATAATTCATAATTAACCCTTGGAAATAGCGGAAGTTCATCACAATTCTATAAAAAAAAATTCGACGATTTTAGAATTTAGAATATTAAATTTCATATTAATAGTTTAACGTCTTTTTATCGCGCGAGCCTCTTCTGAGCGAGCTGAAGAAACAATATTCTTTGTACGCGCGCTTACAGGCAACATCCTCACTCTCCCTTTGGCTGCTAGAGTCGAACTGAGTATAAAACGCGACACTTTTACAGTTACATGGTGAAGTTAATAATGGCGAGGATAACATGTTCTGAGAAAATTATAACAAATTTCTCAAATCAATCACACTTTCATCGAAAGAGATAAAGACTGATTCAATATCTAGTGTCCGGTGAGTGGAGTTTTCTCTATTTCAATGTAACCAAGGTGAAGAAAATCGTTATTGTCAGTTGGAAAACTATTGACGAATTGTGAAATAAATTTTGACAACCATTAACAAAAGTGATATTTCCTTAACCATCCTCTACCTATTACTTAGAACCTCACGGATTGAACCCTGTTATAATATGCATATATTGCGCAGCGATTTGATTGTAAAGGCCTTTATCAGTGTGTTTTGGTTCATCATTCAACATCGAATATGTTTCAGGGATAATATATACAGGTCTTTCAGACTTTTGTGTAACACTTGGTGTTCATCACGACCTTTCATTTACTAGTCATTGTCATAGGGGTATATATCAGACAACACATTTTCCTTAATTATCACATAAATTCCAAAAGGGAACAAGAAAAACCATCAACAGGGTTTTTTTTGAATATCATGAATATTTTCATTCATTATTGAATTTGTCCGAATTAATGTCATTATACTTCGGTTGGTTCCATCCGGATAAATCACCTTGTAGTAGTTCCTCTTTCACAGATCTTTGCAAGTTGAGAGAATGACACGCCATGCCCCCATACCTCACTCGAGTGGAGGGACATGTACTTGACATGAATACGGACCACATGGTACCCAAATTTACATTCAACACGAACTTCTCAGTAATGATAGGAGATCGTGAAGAGTGGCAAAAAGACAATGCCCCTGAAATCAAGCCCGGCTGGAGCAACTGGTTCACAGATGGATCCAAGACGGAACAGGGTACAGGGGCCGGTGTATACTGTGCGGGGAGGAACCTAGGGTACAGCTACCCGCTCGGACAATACACATCTGTTTTCCAAGCAGAAATGTATGCTATACTCCAATGCGCGAGAACAATCAATCTGAGGTCCCAACGAAATGGGAGGATCAATATTTTTACGGACAGCCAAGCTGCACTCAGGGCATTGAAAAACCCCTGAGTGACATCTAGACTGGTATGGGAATGCCGCGAGGAACTGAAAAATCTGGCAGACCATAATAGACTTGCGCTACAATGGGTCCCAGGTCACTCACAGGCAATGAAAAAGCCGATGAGCTTGCAAGGCAAGGATCATCGACACCATATACTGGACCCGAACCAGCAGTGGGGGTACCCAAAACGATGGTACGGAATCATATAAGGAATTGGGTGAGAACGAAACACAGAGATTACTGGGAAAATCTACCTAGTAGTGCTCACGGGAGAACTTTCATAAAAGGACCGTTGAAGAAAAAGACTGAAGACCTGCTTCAGTGTAACAGGAATCAGATTAGGATTATAACAGGGCTACTGACTGGACACTGTCCATTCAAAGGACACCTGAACAAGATATGAACGGCGACCTTAGCTGCAGACAATGCAACAAAGGAACGGAGACAGCTCGACACGTACTCTGCGAATGTGAGGCTCTGGATCACAAAAGGCAACAAATATATGGAAAACCAATTCTGGATCCAGAAGAATATGACAAACACCCAGCAATCAACCTGCACAAACTTGTGCAGGGGACAAGGCTGTTGGAATGGGTGCTTTCCGGAGACCTGGTTGTGAAAGACAGGTCAGACGGCTTCCACGGGAAAAAAAAAAAATACCTCACTCGAACATCCGTCAATATACTTCTTGCGCTGAATGTGATACATTCGAAAGTGTAAACTGATTCAGAAACCAAATCCGCTTCCGTTTTCAAAACTCTTACAAATATTCTCTTCTAGTTTAGTTTTTTCATTCGCTTTTTGTAAATGTCAGAAATTTTGTATAGATTGCAATATCAATTCTTATTTTTTCAGAATGTGGTAGGTTGAGAACCGAAAAAAAAAACGAGAAGAATGAATCCATCCACCACAAAATATTGACATTCAAATACTGTCTCTATCAAATGCTTAGTTTGTGAATGGGAATGATATGAACATAAAATATTTCATTTAGACTGCTTGATTAGTTTCAGATCAATCAGAATAAATTTCAATCGCCTTCCAATAATTTTTTGAACATCTACAAGATGATCTATTCGGATGGAACCAACCAAAGTATAATTGAGGATTGAATGACTTACCTGAAGGAAGTTCAACCCAAATTATATATGGCTGGTCACTAAAGGGGCGTGTTTCATTCAGAGGAAACTGTTTTCGATTATATAGAATTCAATATCAATTCAAAATTTTTCAGAATGGGGTTTGGTGGTATTTCATTTTTGGTTTTGATTCCTGATAGATTACTTCAAAGTGAAGTATTGATTCATTTTGTCTTTTCCAGTTTTCACATCACTACGTCACAAGAATTTATTGTTTAGATTCACTACTTCCATTTTGATCTTTGCTAGCGATCCTGTCCATTACCCTGGAAGGACAAGAGTATTTGTAGTTTTCTATTCAATACTCTGGAAAATGTCAGTGCTACTCTGCTATTCTATATCATGCAATACTGCATATTGCACACTATCAATCAATAAATCGGTGCATACGGATCATTTCGATTGTTTGTCTGAACACAAAAGCTCTAAGCCAAACTTGTTAACTAAGAGAGCGATTTGTTTTTTGAGCTCTTCTGCATCGCTATTTATTGTTATTCTGATCAATTCTACAATTTTGAATGAACCAACACATACATATCGATATTCATTCATTCTCATATTAATTTTTCAGTTTTTCAAAGCTGGGTACTCCGTTATAGCATGGTCAGATACATTCAAGAACTGAAATGACCATAGGACCCAAAAAATCTGTAGATCTCTATTCGATTTTACACTATTCTGCTGTATTCTATTGAATAGTATTATATAGCTTGTGATGAAGTTGGCTTTTTTCTATCTAGCCCGTGAAGTTTCACTCCCCACACAATATAATATCAAATACAAGGCATTCCATCAAAAATGACGGTTTTTCACAAAAAAATGTCAACGAACGATGATCAATTTTGTTTTTTTTTCTCGTATCTCAGTCAGTGTGAGCAATCCTATTAGTTTCACAACGAAAAATCCACCAATTCATGGTGGGCACTCAATTCGAATCAAGAGGCATAGCATCCATACGGACTGAAAGATGGAAAATCGAATTTTCCAACACATTTTTTGATTTGGGTGTCGGAGCGCTCGGGGCATCTTACTGATTTTTCGATAGAGCATATGCTATTTCAAGGCGAAATATATTGTAGAGTTTTTGATGAAGTCAATAAAGACTCCTTGAACAGAATAAGGAGTTCACTTTATTTTCATCTTTAGCATTTGTGCATTTGTACAAGTATCTTTAGGTAAGCAACTGTCCGCGAACGTGTTAATTATACTACCTATCAGATATTTGCGCCTGGGCTAATGATATCATTATAGATTCTTTTTTAGGTGTATATCAGAATTTCCACCAAAGTCACTACCCAAGTTGGGCATTATACGGATGATCACATTAGTTGATGTATATCACCACACAATTTTTTTGGGAGATAAACCTTTTTGTTCAACGTAGATTGATTATTAAATAAAACATTTCATTGGCATTAGTCTGATATATCCATATTTTCACCCTGTTGGGGAAATTTTATGATGTGGCAAAACCTCACATAATATACGCCATAGTTTTTGGTATATTTAACTGATGTCTTTCTTTTCGCAAACTACCACTAACGTAATAGGACATCAATAAATCATTAGTCGATTCAAACTTACTTATCATGTTTTTCAAATTTTTCAAGTAAAAACTAGTTGAAAAGTTATCAAGAATTCATAGAATCGAAACGTAATATTCTGGTGCAAGTTATATTATTTATTCATTAGGAAGGTGCCTGCTTTGTCTATTACGGAAAAGTTAAATGATGCACGTTATTACACCTATATATACTATAAGTTACAAGTGATCCAGTTGAGCTTCCGCCATCTTTTATATTTTTAGCATCTATATGAATTCACTCGTGACACGAATAAATGATTATTCAGCCCGGTTATCGATGGTTTATGATTAGTTTAACAGTATTCAATATTCCCCTTCTTTTATTACGGCTAAAAGTTTACCAAATTGATTCCGTAGTGAAATAGGTCTGTAATTTTCTGTGTATCATTTGTCTCCGAACTTGTGGATTGGTCTAACCATTGCAATACTCCATTGTCCAGGAAAGATTCCATATTCAAGACTCTTGTTGAGGATCAAGTGACGGGGTTTCGTAATTCGGTGTCAAAACAATTAAATATCGTTGTAAAATATAAACATGTAGACCTAAACTCAGTGTAAAGCAATAAAGCTGTTAATTTTTTGAATTATATGAAGTTGAAATTACATTTTTCTACTCTCACTATTTTAAACCTACCATTACCTATTTGACAGCTGTTAGGTATATTGGCTCATTTATAATATTCTGAATTAATGCTGAAAAAACAAATTCAGCAACCTCGGTTACTTCAGCACTAAAGTTCAGCAATATTTTTTATTTTTTCCTTGTCATCTTGAAACAGTGAGAAGGATTTTGGAGATGATGTTTATGTTTTGAGACGGAGGAAAATGAGAGAGACGACTGGAATTACCCGGAGTCGCGATGTCAGGGGGCGATGTCAGTTCCGGCAACTTTTTTTCTAAGGATTCTGCCACCTTCATATTTTAGTAGGGCGTTACTGACTGAAAATGATGAGAAATGACAGAGTCGAATTCAAAAATCCGGGCTTCCGTCGGGAGCGGTACGGCTCCAATAACTATTTTATTGACCTCTAGAGAGCAAATATCTATATGGTGGATGACTTGAGTCCTTTGCAACAGGGAGATTATAAGGCTCTGCGTCAGTACCTGAACGAGTTTTGAGGAATTGTTTTTTCTTCTCTCTACTTTCACTTTGAGAAGATAAAGTCGAAAATCACCTACTCGAAATTTTCATTGAACCTATCTGTTGCCTTAGTGAAAAGATGGATGAGTGCATGTAGAATAAATTTTTCCACTGAATATATGCCAATAAGTTTTTGTTTGATCTTCAGGTTGAATCATTGGCATTTGTCAGGAAGTGTCTACATTCAACCAGGTTTTTTGTTTCTATTAAAATTTGTATTTTCCGTTAATCAGCTGACGAACGTCAAACCTCAGACGTAGGAACATGTGCGAGCAACGGATTGTCATCTTCCAACGTGTGAATCCCAGCACGGTGGCCCGGCGGGGTATCGAACCCCGGTGTCTCGCTTGGGAGGCGGATATTTATTCATTAATATAAACTTATCGTCAATGCACACAGTTTGTATGAATAAAAGTAGATACATTAATGAATACATATACATAGATACAGAACACGGATGTCCCACAAAAAAAACATACACCTCCGCCCGTGAGGGGTAAAGAGGGTGCGTTGGAATGGATGTTCCAACGAGCATTTGGCGAAGGCGCTCCCCCGCCAAATGTCCCGTGCATTCTCAGAGGCTGAAAGGATGGCATTATAGAATGCACCGCTGGTGTAAGGCAGGACGAGCACTGAATCGGATCGGAACGATCCGAACGGAAGCGAGGAACCACGCACCAAATCGGAACATTCGGATGTTTTCATTCGCAGATCAGGAATCTCATGTTTTTATGTTACAGTACATTGGGGCCAATTGCACCGCTCCAACTCACTAGAGATTCAACTGAGCTTGGCATAATCCAGTGGCGGATCCACGTGGGGGTTTTCGGGTCCGGACCCCGTCCCATTGGGAAAATAAGACAAAAAAATAAAATAGAATACATTGTTTTGCTTTAAAATTGAAGAACTTTGATAATTATTATTACATTCCATTGCAAACTGAAGAGTAGGCTACATTTGAACATTAATAAATTTTCATTTTTTAACAACCAATTTCATCAATTCACTCAATGCAATAATCCTCCAATTCCTAAAAAAATTATTCTCGAGAATCAAAAATAGTACAAACAAGATCTGGAATGAATGTTACCCAAACAAACAAACAAATTTCGCTTGAAATTTTTGGACTCACCGATTGTTCTTTACTTTTTTTTTTCTGGTTCAGTCGGTTCAGACGCAGGATCAAGCCGAGTAAAATATGAAAATAGAGTCCTCTTCATGTTGTAGGTTCAAAATAAAATGATTTTTTTCAACTAACAAATTGCAATTTTTCTCGATGACACTTCGAAGAAAATTGACACTTGTCAGGCTTATCGAGGAAAAGTTCGAGAAATCTCTGACAGTGCTGCCATTGGATCCTTTTTGGCGCAGTATTTAAAAAATTAGACTTGTTACATTTGTGATGAGTATTGTGTATGTCGGTAACGATTTGAATATACTATGCATGAGTAGAATATGCTGTTGATTTGGCAACTCGATTCGATTTGAGAAAAGTAAAGTTTCGAACCTACTTTACCTCCTGGCTACACCTTCAAATTTTGCTCATGTCAATCTCTTTCACATTTTTTTTGGATCTTGAAGAGTTGTTGCTATACGGTTAGCTCATAATTCATATATATATATATATATATATATATATATATATATATATATATATATATATATATATATATATATATATATATATATATATATATATATATTGAGTATAGACCCCCCCCCTTGACCTGATCCTGGATCCGCCACTGGCATAATCGTTAAGGAACAAGGAAGCTGATTGGCAATTCCATAGCAACAAAAACCACAACTTAAGCAGAGCGGTGCAGCTGATTTTTTGAGAAGCCGTGTGAGTCGTGTTGAGTGTATTATAATCAATCCAAATTATCAAATTATTGTTTGTAAATTATCAAAATGAGTTTACGCACATCAGATTCTGATGAAGATGTTATGATTGCCTTAGCATGCACCGAAATAGTAAAGCGTGAGCCAAGAATCTGGATCAATAATATTAACCTTGGAATAGAAAATTGTGTGGAGTTTTCAGATGGATCTATTTCCAGAGTTACTTGAAAGAAACTTTTTTTGAATACTTTCGAATGTCCAGTGCAGAGTTTTATGACCTTTGTGAGCTATTACCACTTCAAAAGCAGGACACATAATATCGAAAAGCGATATCTCCGGCAGAAAGACTAGCCGTTACTCTCAAGTGAGTATTCAGCAATAACTGTTATTTATTACCGAGTTTGGGTAACATTATGTTCGTTGAAATTATTATAAACTAAAAATCAATAAAAAGTACCACCTTCGATTAAATTTTGAGTTTGTTGTTTGACTTTATTGAAGCAAAATGACATACTAGGAAAAGTTAACAAAACACAAAATAAAATAGTTAATGTTCTGCTGTGATATAATTGCGATTCAGTACGAATAGAGACACACAAAAATGATGTGTGAGAAGTTAATTCTGCTTGTTCAAGAAAGGAAGTATCTATGCGACCAACGGAAAAGTAACTGTATCACTACTTTTATTCGGGTTTGAAGGCCGTCATCGGAGTGAATTCCAAGATGAATGAGCCTCTGAAGAAGCTAGCCACTCGAGCCAGCGAAACGTCAGGAAGAAATCCCAAAAAACGACGGCCTTCAAACCCGAATAAAAGTAGTGATACTGAAAACCTCGGCCGCGAAAGCCTCAACTATTTTGGAAAAGTAACTATTACATGCGTAACAAGTAACTTTTTCCATAAATGGAATTCACCCATATTTCTCACCTTCGTCGACGATGAATCAATGGTGATAATTCCTAAGCGAGAAGTTCTTCATCAAAATAATGAAAAATAAATAAAAAACCCGTTCCGAAAGACCTTATCATCTACTTCGAATCCGGACGAATACTGTAATGGACGATGTTCATCGCACAATATTGGACGAACGGCGTTCTCACGAATTAGTTGCTTCGCAGTCCTAGAGGACAAGAAGCTTATACACAGCTGTATTGGGTAGATCTTGCCCAGAATCGCGATAACATTTTTTCAGAAGGTTTTTTGTCATACCCAGATACAATAAGTCTGTCCAAAAAACACTCATTTCATCTAGAGTTATTTTCGGATGTGGACAATTTACGAAAAAGGCATATCGATTTCTTTCTTCAACAAGCAGTTGAAGAACATTTCGTGTCTCAAAAAGCTCGATTATTTCGACAGATGACATTTCTCCTATTTGGAAAAACTCTTTGGAAGTAATACTCTGTAAGTGATTGTGTGAATACAGTTGGTAGTTGGTTGTTATTACGACCTCACTTCAGATTTCCAAGATAAGAAGAATCACATACTATATAGAGGTAATTATGACGTATATCATTTAGCCTCACCCTGTTAGACAAAGTATCCCCTATGAATACGTAATATACCTTGCACCAGCGAGGAATATATAACCTTTCGATTCGACGAATTTTCGATGACCTCTTCAGAAGCTGTTGCATAACCGCTTGTAATTCGACTAATGATTTATTAATGTTGTCTCCTTCATTTCAAACTGCTAGGAGGAGGTTGTAAGAAAAAAGATGTCGATTTGAAATACTATGGCGTATCATGTGAGGTCCTGCCACTTATATATAAATTAATCAGATTGATGCCATTGAAATGTTTGATAATAGAGTTCCTCAGTAAGCATTACCAATTCAGGAGATCTTAATCAATCTACGAGTGTGGAACGGAAAGGTTCTTCTTTCAAAAAATAAAATAAATAAACTCTTGAAAAGAAGTGAGGTAAATATTTTATATCTATATATATATCGGGTTTCATTCCGAGTTCTGTGGTTTTGATCCTCTGAAGGATTATTATCATGACGTTTCGTCTCATTTGCCATCTTCTAGGTGATGTCTAGAGTTTCGACATCTGAGTTGAGACAAAAGCAAACAATTTCCCGGGGGCACCACTTAACTTCACAAAAATCACTGAATGAATTATCTTTATCTTGGTCAAGGAAAGAACAAGATATGTTGAATGGATGTTCAAAGTTATTTTCAATTCGAATAAAAAAAGATTGTTGGAGCTCGAGGTCTCCCTACATATAGAATTTGGTTTGAATTGTTAGAAGGTGCAAACTGCGGAACACTGAAATATAAAAAAATGATTCATAACGCAATCTTCCTCAAATTTGAACATTCATTTCCACTTTTCCCAAGTGAATTATCAAATGTTCCTAAACAACATACACATTAATACAAAAGGTTGGAATAGGAGATTCATATACCTGATAATTTGCAAACAGAGTCTAGAGAAGTCTCCAGCAGTGGCAGACTCAATCAAGACTTTGAATAATGATCATAACCAAATGATACCAGGCCCAATAAAGTACTTTGCGTTGGTCGAACAACGTTGTAAAACGTTACATGTGAATATTATTGAGGTGAAAGTAATTTACGCTTAGATGTCATGAATAAAAGTATTAGTACTCCCTTATTCAACTCCTTATGCAGTCTTCCTCAAATTCTGGAGAAATCTCTGGGGTGCAGGATCCGACGATACTCAACCATGAAGTATGAACTATGTTATAAAATCTCAATTTAATCCTATTGTTCCATCATCCCATTATATACATATGTACAGAATCTGGACATCAAAGAAATAAAGTGGGCGTTTTCAGCATAAAATTGCGGGGTGAAAGATGCTTTAGTCTCGATCTTCTGGAATGGCCATCCTAGCAGGATACGATCCATACGAAAGCATCACTTCAATTTTCATAAAACAAAAGTAGTGACTCGTAACTTCAGGATGAAGTTCATATGAGGGTATGAACCAATTTACAATCCATCATATGAACCATCAAACAATCCAAACGAACAAACAACCCTATGAAAGAAATACCATATCGAATCATTGTTGGGGTGACTGAAATTGCTGAAACTTACCTGACTAAGAAGGCTGTCACTTTAAAATGAGTAATCAACAAATCAAAATAATTTAAAAAGTTTGAAGTCACACCAGGCCAACATGGCGTGAACACGCTTGGCGAGCTTGTTTCTATAACATCATTTTATGGGTCCTCTCGTGATCTCCTTCACATTCGAATTCCAAAATTTTCCCATCAAAAAAGTGCCACTAAGATGCCCAAATTGGCGACGTGCTCCTTTGACATCCTTAGTCCAAAGAGACCGAGCTGGATCTCAATTGTTAACATATACTCGAAGCGTGATTAGAACGTAGGGTGTTTATACCGGTTTTGGCCTCCCCCTCCCCGTCTCCTTCAAATATTGACCTTGAATAACCTCGAGTTTGTACTACCTCGTATAACCTTGGATACAAAAGCTCACGTAGACCCGGACTTTTGAAGCCCCAACAAGGCTATATATGACGTTTAATGTATGTGTGCGCACGTGTGCATGGAAGTCGACCTTGAGCGTGCATCGCGTAGTCTCGATGTATCTATATTTCTTCGACTCCACTCGTTTGATGATCGACTTTCATATTATGACCCCAAATTGTTTGAGATTTGAGGAAGTTTTCGAGCTCTGAACTCGAACTGAACTTGCCAAACGCGCGGTTCAATTGAAGATATATCGAACATAGGAAAGATGTCCACCTGAGTGCATCAAGCGGAAAACTTTTCGAACGCAATGTTCCAGTTGACATATTAAACCGTAAACCTCGCATACCTATCTATGAGCGTCTGACCGCATGTTCCGTCGCATCAACAATGGCTGCGTATGCCAGAAGACTTCAAACGTTCCGCAACTGGTCTTAAACATTTTCAAAGGAAAAGTTGGTCAGTGCAAGTTTCCTTTACATCGGTTCAGGAGACACAGTCTCATTCGTGAGGATATATGTGTCTTGAATATACGTTTGAATTTCACGTCCCGTTTCTCCCCACCTCTATTTGCATGTGCATAATGTATTCGATACTTCGAAACTTTCATAAAGCATCAAGCCACACACGATCTAGGTCTCGAATTCAGCCGCTGGAAAAGAGGCAAAATCCCCTAATCCCAGATCTGAGAAAATCACCTCTCAATTGCGAATTGACGTCATCGGTTGGTTCCCATGCTAACGTGTGGTTTTTAGCCTCGTTGAATCGGTATGTAATGAATAAAAATTGGTGATATCTCATCAGGACCACTCCAAAAGTTTCCAAACTCATCCCAATGTCATTCAACGGTAATGCATTTCAAGTTCGACTCCGTCAACACTCAAGAGTATTCAAAGTCAAAGCTGAAGAAGCTAAAGGGTGCACAAGGGATATTCAGGGTCACTCGTCATCGAGGCCATTGAAAGTGACAATATATTAAAAGTGACGATTTTCGTCAGGGCCATTCTGAACGTTTCCAAAGTCATTTCAATGTCATTAAAGGACAATATCATTCAAGCTTAACCCAGCCATCAATATTACTCATCTTCAAGGTTATTGGAGATCGCAAAATATAAATATTTGTGGTATGTTGTTGGGACTACTTCAAACGTTTCAAAAGTAATATCAATACCATTCAAGAGAAATGCCGTTCAAGCTCGACCCCACCAACACTCAAGAGTATTCAAGGTCAAAAGTTGCACATGCTAGAGGATACACGGATGACATTCAGGGTAACTCGTCATCAACGTTATTGAAGGTCAGAATATATTGAAAATGACGGTATTTTGTCAGTGCCATTCTGAACGTTTCCAAAGTAATTTCAAGGACAATACCGTTCGAACTCAACCCCACCAACACTCAAGGTTATTCAGATTCGAAAGTGACACACTCTAAAGGAGACACTAGGGACATTCAGAGTAACTCGTCATCAAAGTTATTGAAGGTTACAATAAAATCGCGATATTTTGCCGGGACCATTCTGAACGTTTCCAAAATCATCTCAATGTCATTCAAGAAAAATACCGTTCGAGCTCAACCCAGCCATCAGGGTTACTCGTCTTCAAGGTTATTGGAGGTCGCAAAATATAAAAATTGGTCATATGTTGTTGGGACTACTTCGAACAATTCAAAAGTTGAAATGACGATATTTTGTCGGGGCCATTCTGAACGTATCCAAAGTAATTTCAAGGACAATACCGTTCAAACTCAACCCCACCAACACTCAAGGGTATTCAAGGTCAAAGCTAGATGGTACATGAAGGTCATTCAAAGTAACTCATCATCAAAGTTTTTGAAACTCACTAAATATTCACACGATGATAATAATAAAACTTCAATGTCATTCAAGGGCAATGTCGTGCAAGTTGGAACCGCCAACAATCAAGGGTATTCAAAGTCAAAGTTCCATACGTTAGTGGGTACACACACATACATCAAAGGTCATTCAGAGTAACTCATTATCAAGGCTATTCATGATTAGAAAACATGTCACATTCTGCCGGGACCACTTCAAACGCTTTAAAAGTCAATGTAATTCAGGGACAAAACCGTTCAAGATACACCCCGTCAAAACTCAAAGGATTCAAGGTAAAAGTTGCACATGCTAGGCGAAGGTCTTTCAAGGTGACTCGTCATCAAGGTTATCCAAGGTCAATAGGCAAATTATTCAAACGCCATAATATTTGTCAGGACCACTTCGAACGTTTTCAAAGTCAATGTCATTTAAGGACAATACCGTTTAAGATACGCCAAATCGACGATTCACAAATGTCAATATCATTCAAGGGTAATGCAACTCAAGCTAGACCATGCCAACACTCAAGGGAATTGAAGGTCCAACATGCGCTAGACGGTGCACACACACCAAAGGTCACTCAAGGTAACAACTCATAGAGGTCATTAAAGGTCATCTCGTTGTCAAGGTCATATGAGGGTCAAACGGACCGTCAAAGTCACCTCGTCGAGTTAACCGTCAATGTCACGGCAAGGTCAAGTGGAGTAGGGGTAGGTTACAAAATCGGCCCAAATCAACCACTCCTCTTACTTCGAATGTAGACGAAGCGTAACTACGATTTGGTCCATTAGAACGTGGCTCGAAGTTTGATGAAGTACTTATATTTTTTCCTAATGCTCCTCTCGGATATTATTGTTTTGAAAACTTTGCTTATATTTTTACGAGGGTGTCACAATAGGTAATCACTATGCAATCGCTTCGAAAGAAGCTAAAATGAATGAGGATGAGTTTGGGTGTATCTATTGTACGTGTTGTGGCATGAAATTAAAATGTTCTACAAAATGAATTCATTCAAAACGAACAGAAGTAGATAATAACAAAATATCGACGAATATTATCTCCATTCCGGAAATAGGTGTACATTGATGATGGATTCATCTGGATAAACCGACCAACTTCGATCCTACGGTGTTCAATGAAGTGGTCACTTTCTTTCCGAATTGTTTGATAGCAGTGAAAGGCAACTGAAAAAATGAGGTTTGTGTCAGAAGGTGATCCTTTTTTTCGCACGCGATTGCAGATGGCCGAACGACGCGTTATAGCGGAGTTCGGCCAGCAATCGCGTGCGGAAAAATCACTTTACGCAAGTGTTAAGAGCACAATATTTTCTACTAGCGTCCGGAAAAACCTGTTACCAAGAAAAAACATTTATTATTAATTTGAAATAAAAAAATATTATTGATATTTACATTGAACGGGCAATTTTTTGCATTCTGCAAATTAATTGCAGAGGCTAGAAAGTCAGATTTCGGTTTTCCACTGCTTTTTCAGCACAATTTTTTTCCGCACTAGTGCAGAAAAGTGACCGGTAAAACGAGTCAGGAAAAGGGGACTTTTTCGCACGCTAGTAGATTTTTTCCATTCTTCCGTATACATATCTATATTACTCATTGTAGGAAATAGTTATTTACCTAGTACAAAAAATGCATGGTTCCGCATCGTCCGGCAATCTTACGAGCCTCAAAAGCGCTTTTTTCGTACCAATTGAACAGAAAGCTACTCTTCAACCTTTAGTTTATATTACCGGCGTCCCGTATTAACGGGATAATGACTATTGGGAAGAATTTCTACCGATGAGGAAGCTGATGTTTGTTAAAAAATGTCGGCAACGAACCGTAATCAGCTGATCGTAATCTGTCGAAAACATGTTTACTATTGTTTACGTTGTATTTTACCTTGTGTTTTTCGAATGTTGGCAAAGCTCTGTGTGAAACAAATGTGTAGACTAATCATTGTGTGAATTTGTTAAAGAAGTGTACCATAATTTCACCACAGTAAATCCTTTACTGTGATTTCACATTCAGAAGTTTGTTTTTGTTGTACCTGATGAAATAATTCGAATATTTTCCGATAGAGGCGTATCTGGATGATGAACTTCCCAGTAAACCTATAGCAGCGGATTTATACATCAGTTGTAAGTAAATAAGTCAAGTTAAATTCAATAGTAGGAATTTTAATATAGTGTGGATGAACTATTTGAATATATTTCAAATTAGAGTTGATATGATTCCCAAAGGGAGTTATCGTTAATTGACGGTAAGGGGCCGTTCATAAAATACGTTCGCATACAAGGGGGGGGGTCTGGCTGAGTGTGACAAGATGTGACAAGGGGGGACGGGGGGTATACGGCAACGTGACGTTCGCCGTTTATATTTTTTGACATGAGCGCTAGCCAGCGTGACCACTTTTGGTAGAAATCTACATTTTCAGTAGATTTCTGACGAAAATTGAAAAATTTTGTTATGAAAGAAATCTTCAGTAGATTTTGGTAGAAATCTTCAGTAGATTTTGGTAGAAATCTACATGTGCGACATTTTCTAACGAATTCCTAAACTCGTCAGATTTTTTAATTTGATCTTTAGTGACTCCATCTTTGCGAATGCATTTTCAATTGAGAATGCGAATTAATCTTGTTACAATACACTGTATTTCACTATACAAATGAAACAAAATAAAGCGGTTTTTTTCTGTTTCATTGTGTTATTGAGCATTGAATCTTCTGATTATGTAAAATATCTATATTATTTGTGGCCATCCATATTGAAATTGTTTATAAATATCTTAGGAATACTATTTATATGTTCGAAAAAAAAAACGTGTGACGAAATATTTTTAGGGGGGTCACAAAAATTGTGACACAGTGTGACAATGGGGGGGGGGAAGGGGTAAAAAAAAGCTGATTTTAGTGTGACGTATTTTATGAACGGCCCCTAAGCAGATATTTTTTTTCATTGGTTGAATAGTCACTTCTTTCTCATACCAGTTTGAATGTTTCACATTTCATTACAATAGCCATGGCTACCAAGCAATATCCTTAAATAACCTAATTTTTTTACGAAATACGTGAAAATACGGTCATGTTCAGGCTGTTGGAGAAAAATATATATGTACCTATATATCGATTTCTGACCTGGAATTATATATTTCGATAGATTTCGATAGAATGTGGCATTTCCTCAAATGTAGTTGATTCTAGTATAATTGACAAACAAAAGGGATCAACTAACAGGAAATTTTCATCATTATTGTAAATTAAGTTAGGTATGTAAGGCTTTTTTCAATGGGAACCTACACAATCTAGAGATTCCAGTGAGAGATGTGTAATGGAAATTTTTACAGCATGCCATGAGAAGAAAAATATTCGAATCGAATTTTCATTACCTCCACTGCTGCATTCAGAACATTCGACAGAGCTTCGTATCCACCGACTGCAGCAGTTCCAACTGCTCTGAACTTGCCGCCGTCGTTTCCGTATTTTTCGTGTTCCTGAATAGTGTCTACAATCGGTTGAGGATTGGCAAAATTCGCTACAAACTCCTGCAGTCTACCATATTTATCATCCAGTTTGATAGGAATCGTCTCCAGGTATCTCTGTTCCTGGATGGCCATAGTTCTGCCAGAGTCCGGAAACGGGGGAACGAAGGAAATCGTCTAGAACATTAGTGTTCTCATTTGAGCTCAACAATTCATTTTTCATTATACCTATTCTAAAACACTATGTTCACAAGCTCATTTAGCGCACCGAAAGTGAGTTTTTTTCGTACGCCCGCACACGGCAAATTTTACGGTGTACCATCAGCTGCCTACTTACATCTCGGAATAAAATTATATTCTGATGATATTTCTCTAGAAATCACAAATTCTTTGAATATTTTTCTTACGATCGTCTTTACTTTATTACGGAAAGCTACTACTATCACCCCGCATTTAAACTTCGCCAGCTCAAAAAGTATTATGCAAACATCCACCAGCTCTTCAAAGAAATACTAGGCTTATTTCAAATTATCAACTCGCCTTTGCTTTCGCTGCACTGCTAACGGCATTTCCCAAATTTTCGTTCAAGTCACTCAGAGGACTCAGTATGACGTTACCTTGTACAGCAACAGAAGTTTCCGCATTTCCAGATGGGTAAACAGGAGAAGCAGAACTTGAGGCAATCAAACATAACAATAAAACCAATCCATTCGAGTTGAAGCTAGAATTGAAAAAAAATATGTACAAGGTTGCCGAAGCATTAAAATGGATGAGCAGCAAAACCGTAGATTGAAAGTTATGAATGTTAGTATTCCTCTGCGATGAGTTGAATTATAGAAAAATATTCGTCAGAACACATATATTTGGGATTTTCATTTCAAAGGGAACCATTCACTCCTGGAGCTTCATCGACTTGTCAACATTTTTTATTGTGATTGAACAAAACATACATAGGCCAAAGTTGACGTTGTATATATACAAAATTGCTTCAAGTTACATTATGCTCACGTAAGATACGGAACGACATGAAAAATCCAGTGTTGTCCGGCATGCGCTGGATGATGATAATAGAAATAGTGGAAGCAATCTGAAACTGATGAAAATTGTGCAAGATAAGAGTCTTCTCGATGCATTCTGAAGTCGAGAAATTGTAAGCGAAACGCGCGTCGAGTAATATCAGGGTAGGCGGTGTTATAGTGATTGATTTCTATAAAACGTTTTAACTTTTGTTACAAAAGGTGTCAATCTTCTCGATTATTGAAATATACCATCTACTGACAGGGGATTTTATTCCACATGATTTGATACTTCACAAATTGCTTGCCTTAGTTACTCATGGCAACATGCTCAAATGTAAAATCATCATTCATGTAAAATCTGGCGTATCACAGGGTCCACACTGTGGACCCCTGCTGTTCTGCCTATTTGTCAATGATGTCCATTCATATGTAAATAATTCAAAATTTCTTCTTTTCGCTGATGATTCAATTTTTTTTAAAAGTAAAAAGTACTGAGGATGCAAAACTTCTTCAAAATGACCTGAATGGCTTGCTGATTGGTGTGAAGCTAACTGTTTGTATCTCAATAAAGGCAAATGCCTCTCTATGATTTTCAATAGATCACAATCACCAATATATTATGATTTTGAGTTGAACAACATTAGGTACTCGAAAAAAAAAAATTATTGTAAAGACTGAAAAACAAGCTTTGTTTCAACGAACACGCAAATTCAATAGATTAGAAAGCTCTAAAGATGCTTGAATTCATCAAAAGATCGTCAAACGATTTTTCTGTTTTCACCATCAAATTTTATACTGTTTCTTGGTTAGATCCATTTTTTAATTTAGTACAGTAATCTGGAATCCATATTATATGAAATACACACAACTCATAAAAATGTACGAAATTAATTTCAAAAACATCTAGCTTACAACCTAGGATTATTAGTAGATGATTATAATGATGTTAGAAATGCAAGTTCTTTACAAAATCTGATATCATTTTATGTTCAGAGTACGAACCAGACAAAAAACTTATTCTTTGTGCCATTTCATTCATTTCATTATTCACTATTCACCAATATCAAGTATATGCACTGTGATGCGATTGAGTTTTTTGTAATAATCTGAATTTTTCAAAAGCCAACTCTGTCATCTAGGTATCTCTCAAAGTGAAATACTATCAGTTAGTAACATCATTTTTTATTCTTTCTCATCTGTAGTATCACAGTATATATTAAATATATTATTATTATACTTCAAAGTTTGGTAAACTGAATTGAGGTTCTCCCGTATAAAAATAAATGAATTTTTTTCTTGTAAACCAGGCCCCCTTATCAGAGTTGTGAACTTCCGAATCCAATAATAAACCTAAATCATTATCTGACAGTTAAGAGAAATCAATTATTATACAAACACTTCATGCTTCTGAAAAAATAGGGATGGTTTTAGAGGTAAGGGTTATTTTAATGATGTGTCATCGTAGATCAGGATGTAGATAACATAATTTATATTGGATTCTTCTTCAACTACCAACTAGATAATATCTTTTGCCAACACTTACCGCATATTTTGAATTTTTTTTCAACTTGCAAACACGGTGATATGTCCACAACAAATAACTTGCACTAGTCTAATCAACAATAGATTGCATCTATCTAATCAAATTGTCAGCAGGTTAGTCTCTTCTTACTCAATATATTTAGCAATGCGGAAAAATTCAACGACAGAAGTGTTAATGAATAAACTCACTCAACTTTCACCTACTCGAGTGTAACAAGGATGAATATATATGCTGGATGTGTTAATAATAACTTTCACTCTCTCGAATTCAATACGTCCAGTAAGAGCTCTGACCAAACAATCAAAAAATATCCTACCCTGCCCTATGCGGGGTGATTGATACGCTCATTATACTGGAATATATTATTTTGTCCTTTTGAAATGAGGAGCAAATGGTAAACCAAATGGATTTCATGCAGAAAATGGCAATAACTCGTTCGTTTTTCGTTGTCTTCTTAAGACATACCTACACAATTTTTTTTTCTGTGATGCTAGAACAGTAGAGCAGCTGTTTCTTCTGTTACTGAGAAAAATGAATTCTGCCTTTTACCTCATCCAATTATTGCAAATTGAAAATGTTAACTTTTTGTCTGTTCTGGTTCATTAATATCATTTTTTGTCAGTTTGCTATGGATAATTTCACGAATGTTGTTCTTTACTATGTTTATTGATTATTATGAAATTTTTCCACGAATATTTGGAATATAGGTATAGGCCATTTTTTGGCTTGACCCACTATTGCTATCTCCGAAACTGTGAGACCTACATCGTCTGTCAAATTCGACAAAACTTTCTTATTTTGGCGAACGACAATAATCTGTTTTTCACATTGATAATTTCACTGATTGTTTTTGAAATAATCGCAAACTGGAATTGTCGACTTTCTCTAACTCCACCGCACTCATTTTGAATGATTTAAAATAAGTCAGAGAAACTTTCGATAGTGTTTCATATTTGTTTTAATCTGATATTTTCTCTTTTGCAAATATTTGGGAAATATTCTAGGGATATCCGGTGCTGTATGGGTTGTATATGAATTCATGTTATAAGTTTGCACTGACCAGTGACCAAGGATTTATATTCATTGTGGATCTTCTCCCTCTCTCTCTTGAAGTTGATATCAGAATAACTGCAATACAATCAACAGATATTTGATCTTTGCAGGACAAAAAATCAAAATTGGTTCAGGGACGTACTTGGAAGGGAGGGCAAGAGAGACAAAATAACCTCCTCAGGGAAATCAAAATTGGATGAAAAATAAGAAATAAAACTCCCTGTTTTATACCACTAATTTTATCACCATGATCAGGACCTCAGGATATACATATATATATATATATATATATATATATATATATATATATATATATATATATATATATATATATATATATATATATATGTTGTTGTTGAGTTCGGGTTGAACCGCGTCTGGAGTTTTGTTCTCGACGTTTCGGCTCCGATTTTGGAGCCATTTCCAAGAGTAAATGTGACTTCACGCTGAGGTCTCAATCTGCCTACTCCTTAGATCGAACTGAGGTATCGAGGGATGTTGGGTGGTATTTATAGCAGCGGGTACTGCTAAAGCACCGTCGGATGTCTTGGTGGGGATTGGGCATCTGGAAATTAGGGGTTTCCATGCAGTTGGAAGTCTCTGACCGTCGTCACGTTTATTTAAGCAGGAAGGTCGCTTCTCGATTTCGATGGCCTCGCGGATTATACGAGCTTGTAGTGTTTTTGCTGTGGCGGAGGTCTTAGTGTTCTCAAAGTCTATGTTATGTCCTGTCTCTTGATGATGTTTGGACAGAGCTGAAGATGGGTCTGATTTTCGGACAGCAAGTTGATGTTCGTATACTCTACTTGTCACACGTCTGTTGGTCTGGCCTACATATGTTCTATGGCAATCAGAACATGGTATTTCATATATACCCTGTGATTCGTTGACGATTTTGTCTTTGGGGGAGCGGAGGAATGTGGAGATTTTATTGTTGGCTGTAAATATCGTTTTTATGTCCTGTTTTTTGAGAATTCGGCTGATTTTGTCAGTAACTCCTTTAATGTAGGGAAGGAAAGCTTTGTGGAGAATGTTGTTGTCTGTTGGGTCTCTGGGAATGCATTAAAGGAGTTACTGACAAAATCAGCCGAATTCTCAAAAAACAGGCTCCTATTATTAGTGTCCATTAGTTATTTGTTGTCACCCAGACTTGCCTCGACTGGCTGTCACGTCACTTTCCCATTAAAAATGCCTCACAGTGCGGAATACTGTGAATGGCAGATTCTTGGTTGGCAAATGACGTCATTATGCCTATAACCGTATGAGCACCTCTAACGGCAGAGTTTCAAAAAAGTACCTACCAACCGAAACAAGGTTTTTGAATCTGCTATATCACATAAATTGAATTGGGATTTCCACATTCGAGAAAACTCCAACCGATCTGCACCACTTTGACAACTACTGCTAATTGAGGTTAGAACTTTGAAGTTTTTGAAAATTACAAACCATCATATTTTGTGAGCGACTATTTATTCATTTTTCTCTTCCAATGTGAACGTTACCATGAAATGTGCTTGAAAACATTAGTTATAATTTCAAAATAATATCGTGCCACCACTTTTGACCAAGACTTCATCTAATGGGTACCACAAATGTTTGAAACTTTTCACCAGAGGGCGTATCGCTCAGCTCTAAATCCCAATACTAAAAGGAAGAATAAACCAGATAGATACAGCGCTTCGCCTTCAAAAGAAACCTCATAATGTCCATGTTGTTACCATAAATGGAAATAATCGTTCCTACAATATTAGACATCAAAATGATATACCGATCAACCAGAAGAAACAACGCTCTTATCAATGTGTTCAACCCACTGCCGGTTTCATTGTTTCAATAAAATACTTGCCTCTAGTTCAGTTCAAGAAAGCTTGGAGGTTGTTTTGTCCAGTGCCTACTACAGTATTTTAGAGTTCAAATATGAACTACGATTTGCATCCAAAATGGATTTCATTGTGTTATATAGAACTATGAGTGAGTTATATTTTTATAAAAACTGCCATGATGCTCGTAAAGGATTATTGTTCAAATATGTTACTGATATATTTTGGTACGTATACAGGGTTCGTTGAAATATACAAGGTGTTCCATTTGAAAAAATTGAGTTCCACTAATTTTTTCATGAGATCAAAGTATCTGCATTTTTGAAGACCCTGTATGAGGCAAATGAAAATATGACTCGGGGTGAAGATCCTCATAGTTTCACTCCACTCCATTTCAAATTTGATCGTTTTAGTGCAAGAGAGTTCAAGATTATCGGCATTTAAAAAAGTTCATGATTGGTAAAAAAATATCGAAATTAATTGATATCTTCTAAACGGTAATAGATAGGTATTGGTAAATAGTATATGAATTAGTTGACAAAGTGATAATGAATAATAATATGATATTATAAACGGGGTGTTCCATTTGAAAAATCCAAGAAGCCGCTACTTTATAGTAGAAGCGACAACGCCGCATCGTTTAAAATATTTTAGGCGTGTAAGTCATATTGATTTATGCATACTGTGGAATTTTCAGGTTGATCCGTTAAATAGTTCGTCAGAAACGGGTAATTAACGCCCATCATGAAAAGCCCTGTATAGGTATGTGTTTTAACTGTAAAACTGGTAATGTATGTATATTTATGTAGAACTAGTACTCAAAAACAAATGACTCGTCAAAACACTATGATCAATCAATCAATCAATCAATCATATATTTCATTCAGAGACCCTATTGGGTATAGAACATGTCAATCACAATGAACAAGTAAAGTTCTTATCCTAAAACAACAAATAGTTTTACAATCAATATGCACAATCACAAATATATTAAAACATACACTAATTCACTATTGTTTCATATTAAAATACTCAGTAAGGTCGTAAAACAAATTAATTTGTAAATATTTTTTCATGGCGCTTCGGAATTTGGATAGTGTGGTCTCATTTCCAATATTTTCTGGCAACTTATTGTAAGCCTTATTTATACCCATGGAAAGTGGTCTCTTTGACGCTAGATCAAGATTGTCAAGTCTGGGATAGATATTGCTGCTAGCTCTAGTTTGATATGGGTGTACATCATTATATCTCGGAAGTGTATTTTTTGTTCTGTAGATGTAACATACCACCTCCAGTATATACAAGCAGACTAATGGCAGGACATTCAACTCTGCAAATAGAGGTCTACAGGAGAGTCTGTTTGACGTTTTCATTATAGCTCGTATTGCTCGTTTTTGTGTTAAAAAAAGACCTTGTGCTGCCGGCATTGCTCCCCATAGCATTATGCCATACATCAAATTTGACTGTATTTCTGCAAAATAAAAATCTCTCAGGCAGTTCCTATCGACATGGTTACGAATACAACGGATTTGATATATTTTTGAATTTATTTTTTTTGTCATATTGTATATATGGTCATGCAAGCTGAGTGTTTCTTCTGAAGTCAATCCTAGAAATTTCACAGAAATGTTTCGGTTTATGTGTACATCGTCAAGTTTTAAATATATTTGGTGGTTTATAGTTCTTTGTCTAGTATGAAAGATTACATATTCTGTTTTTTCGGTATTGAGATACAGTTGATTGGCAGAGAACCATTCCCCAAGTTTCCCTAGTAACAGATTGCAGTCGTCCTCGTTAGTCAGAATGCATTCGCGGTCTACTAAAAAAGCTGAATCATCTGCATACAAAGTTATATTGTATCCCGGTAGATATTCCACTAAGTCAGCAATGAACAGTGTAAATAGTACTGGAGCTAGAACACTACCTTGAGGAACGCCTACTTCCAGCCTTACGGTTTCAGAACAATGCCTACTCACTGATCCATCTGGCTCCTTTTGAGATATTTGAACAAACTGACTTCTGTCCAATAAGTAGGATGAAATCAGTTTTGCAGCTGTGCCCCTTATTCCACCCAGCCAGAGCTTCTTGAGCAGTGCCTCATAGGGAACACAATCAAAAGCTCTACTTGAATCGCAAAAGAGCCCTATGGGTGATCGGCCATTGTCAATTCCTTCAAGGATATTATTGTAAAAATCAAGTGAAGCTGTTGTAGTAGATTTTCCTTTTCTAAAACCGTGTTGTTCTTTTGGTATCAGATTGTATTTATCTATGAATGACGTAAGTCTGTCTAACATGCAGTATTCAAATATTATTGCAAAAGGAGAGATCCCTGATACTGGTCTATAATTTTCAATGCGTGATTTATCTTTCTTTTTATATATTGGAGTTATCTTTGCCGACTTCATATGACTGGGAAATATCCCTGTTTCTAGAGAGCAGTTCATTATACGTACAAGTGGTCTAACCAGGTCCCTGCCAAATTCTCTCACAATAGCTGTGGGAATTCCGTCAGGACCTGTAGACATTTTATTTTTGAGCTTTTGTATTACGATTGACATTTCAGCATCACTGAAAGGCATCAAAACGATCGAGTAAGGATTGGATTTTCTGGTGAAATTAAAATTAAGAACTTCAGGTATTGATTCTACTACTTTTTTTGGAGCCTCAATAAAGAAATTGTTGAATAAACTCGCTATTTTTTGAGGATTTGTGAATTCTTCGAAATTGTGTACAATTTTCATGTTATGTTTTTAAGTTTCTTTATTTCTGAGTGTATTTATGATTTTCCACAATGTTTTACTTTTGTTGTCCGACTGTTCAATCAATTTGCTGATGTAGTAATGACCAACAAAAATTCTATTCATTTATAATACTTTCAATAGGAAAGGAGCCTCACGAGTTTTTTTTTATTTTGGCGGTTTAGTAGCATAAAATAGATTATATTTTAAATTACCACTCGACTACAGCATTTGATCTTTCAAATTTTCAGTATCAGCAGAAAAAATTCTCTCGATCAAAACGAAAAACAAAATATTACATGAAACATTATTAACAGCGGGGATTTCTTTGATATTAGCCAGAAAAACTATCATTATTGTTCAAATAAAATCACTAATAAACTACCCATACATTTGTCCAACTGTCCAACTGTTGTTTCTAAAAGAGCCTATTGGATTTTTTAGATGATCCTTGATCTCACTACTGGTTAATATTTTATTATTTTTGTAATTGTTCTGTTTGTTATGCATCCATGTTTAACATTTTATTAAAATTTAGTTTAGTCTCGTAAGAGTATCTGTTTCTTCAATGATTATATGTGAATGTTTTTGGTAAATAAACTAACTAACTACTACACATGAATAAAACAAAATATTATTACAATCATTCTTTAATAACTCGTCTGTTGTAACTCATGATTAATACATCTCCAAACCAAACATTTTTACATTTTTTCTCTAAAACGAAATAATTTTGTATATATTATTTCCATACAAAAAACTAAATACTAGTATTCACCATGATCTTCAGTCAGAAGAAAAGTTGCAAAATTGCAAGGAAATTCGTTATTGATAAAATTTCACTGAAATGAATAACTTTTATTCAACTTTCAACTCCTCAACAATTGGAAAGTATCCTCAATATACGGATTGATGAGCAAAGTCAGTCAGTCAGTCTTTGAAAGAAACTCAACTCGTTTCATAAAATTCCAAACACAAAACTCAAACATTCCTCACTTCTCCACAAGGGCATTACGAGGTATTTTATCTGCTTTGTACAAATCCACAAAGAGAGTGAGAGCCTTCTTCAGGTCGTAGTGGCATTCTTCTAAACACCTGAAAAAAAACTCGTTCAGACAATTCCATGAGCCACTGAAAAACATCCACCTACTTCCTAGACCAATCGGTATTCATATTCGTGATGATCCTCATGGTGTCCACGACCTGCTGTTGTTCCTTGTCAGTCTGCGGCAGCCTCATCTGGGTCGGCACTACGGCCTTGGCGTGTTTAAAAGAGGTGAGTACTTGAAAAGAAAGGGCGTTGTGAACGTGGAGTTGTTCGTTGACAATGTAGCAGAGCCCATCCCCGTTGACTATTTCCAGAGCGAAGGTCCTTCGGAAGCCGTAGAATTTTTCTGAATCCAGCAAGGATTCTGGAGACTCTTTGAACACGCCACTGACGCCAATAACTGCGCATCGAGGCTTTTGAAATAAAAATTGAGATCATGAATCTTGTGAGTTAGCGGAAACACAAAATAAAAATTCTTTGTAGTTTTTTGCGTTGCTTTTTCTACCACAATCTGACGAAAATAAGAATTAATATTGCCTCCATACAAGTGTGGATCTCTAATATAACCAGAAGAGTTACTGCATCAATAAAAAAGTTTCTTCAAAATGAAACACGTCCTATTAGTCAACAACTCTTTGTATAACGGGAATTTGACTTTTTCAAAAATACAAGAACTATTACGAGGCTGGGTCGATAAGTCCGTGACCTATTGAATTTTCCGGGAAACAGGAAACTGTCAGTTGTCTTATGTCTAGATTTCAGGAAGCTGCGTCATTTAGTTTGTGTTTGGCAGCCGTTGATGACAGACTACCGCGCGTTCTGAGGAGAAAATGGTAAAAAGTGAATTTCGTGTGCTCATTAAGCATTACAGAGCAAGAGACCGCGACCGCCACACTTTAATCATTTTATAAATGCTGTATCAGTGACTATGGAGATCGGATTATGATTACTTGCTCAGATACCAGCTAACAAAGGTGTATACAATAGTACCTCACTTTCTTCGAAGTATACAGCTCCATTTTTTCATATTTTCTTCGGAATAACATCATCCATCGCCAGACACTTTATGGTGGATTCATGCAGCAATCGTAGCTCGGAAGTCGGTAATCGAAACCCGGAAATCGTAAGTCTCAATTCGTAATAAAATATGCACCATTCATGCAGGAATCTTAAGAACTGTCTAATCGTAAGACAAGCTTTCCTAATTGGTCGATTTGACGCAGTCAGTCTGACGTCTGGCGAGGTCATACTTTTAAACAACCAATTACAATACACAACATTTGACAATATAATCCGAACTGGATAACGAATGCGCATTCCGAAAATTCGTAAGTCGTAACTCGTAAGAATTGAAACTTGGTCAACTTTCCTTACGAATTCCGACTTGAGATAGCTACATGAACAATCTTATCGAAAGTCAATGACTGAACTTCTCCCGACTTATTTCTTACGACTTGCGAATTCCGACTTCCGAGCTACGATTGCTGCATGAATCCACCATTACTAAGGTTTAAACCCCTGACAGACACCTCCAAACTTCATTAAATTCAACTTTCAAACGTTTGACAGTATTTGAAGCGTTTTTGTGACGCTATCCACCTTATCTTCTGTTGACTCGAATTCTACCTTCATTATACAAAAACGAGCAATACGAACAATATTTGGTTTATAACGCAGAGAATCATGTCGAGATTACTTCGTGAATCACAAAATATTCACACTTTTTAATTTATTCATATTCAAAGTCTCACTGCTGATTCACAAGAATAGAGGCTGTATGTTGCGCCCTGCAGATATACATCCATATCCAACCAGAGATCAATCAATAATTCTTCCAAATTATAAATACAATAGAACTCGCATGGGGCCTCTGTATATGGGAATCAAAATATACAATCACCTTCCTTTGCCAATCAAATCTTTATCATTAACAAAATTTAAAGTTGAACTAAAAAAAATATTACACCACAACAGTTACTATAGTCTAAACGAGTTTTTTTGGATCGAATATGCGCTATTAATTATTGTATTATTAAAAATATTTAGACAACTAGCCATCTTCCCTAAGCCTCAGGCAGTAGATACGTATTATAGGTTGAAAAATATGAGACATGTATGTAAATGATGTATTTTTGTATCTTTTGGGAATTAAATATCTATCTATCATAGCGATACTTCCGTTTACTTGACAATGTAAGACAAAGTTATCTTCTCTGATCGATTGAGTGGGTGCAGATATCTCTTTTTCAGTTTGGCACAATTAAGATGCCTGGAAACCCTGGTGTGTTTACTTATACCTGTAGAAGTTTGGGATAAAAGTGGCGAAATCTGGATTGCTTGATTTTTGGTGGATAATTGAGCTTTTGGAGGTTTCCGTACAATATGTACAGATGTCGCCAACACGCTCTTGTCAGTCTTGTCTGAAGCTAAATTTGCACTAAATGAAAATGATGTGCAGTCGGGTTTTTCCACTTTTATTTGATTGGCTAGCGAGAAGAGATCGCAACCTAAAGGATAATGGGTGGACAATGAGATACCAGTAACAACGTTTCGATATTTGAAAGCAATGAAATCAACAAATAAACACGATAAAAACATCGTAAACATCAAAATTTCAAACTGACATGACAATATGACAATTAACTTGACACTTGTCATCAAATTTGAAAAATGGGAACATAACGCCCTCTATCGAAAAAATAGGGGAAACCTTCAAAAGCGTCGATTGTTTTTTTCGCCACAAAAATCTAAACAAAATCTAATCAGTTGAGTCACCAGGACTTCTAGGCATCTTAGGCACAATGGTTTGACTGATATATTGACGGTCATGTGCATTATCAGTTTCCGAGAAAAATAGTGAAAAATGGCATCTATTGTTGTTATTCTTATTTCTTATTTTATATTATTACTTGTATGAACGGTATCATAAAGACATATATGTTTAACTTTCTTGTTTTGTTTTATTTTGTTCTTTTTTTTATTTTATTAGCTTTTTAAATTCTCCTTTATTTCCAATCGTTAATTGTTCCTCAGAAACTCTTGGATGACTGACATGCACTCCACTCCAATATCGGAGCAATTTTCCGAACTTAGCTTCTAAATGAGCCATTACCCAACAGCTGTAGAATAAGTAATGAACAGTTTGAAATGTTGGGAGCAGAAAAACCACATTTTTCCTATGCAATGTAGGAGGTATTCGTTGACTAAACCCGCCTTAAGATTGAACATTTGACATTTTCTCCCAATGAAAGACATATCTCAACAATGCTTCTATTCTTAGGTAAAAGAATAGCATGTCGAGTTGAATGAATTGAAATAGCCTCATACTTACAGTGGAGTACATCAAATCAACGGTAAAAGAAAACGGATCATGTTCTGTGGCTGGCAAACTGCATAGAGTATTCGTAATTATAGTGCTTCCTTGAAACAGATTTTTGCTGTGCAGCGAAAAATCCGCCAGCTTGTTCAAGTTACGAGAACTGGTGACATATTTATATAACCTGAAAACAATTTTGAATGTAAGCAAACCGGAATCCAGAGACCTGTCGAATGAAAAATGAAAATGATTATGGCGGTTGTTGGCACACATTGGGTTTTCTCATTTGCGACCATGGTGATGAAAAACTGTTTTTTTTTCATGATTTCCTATGCGTATGTGAGTGTTGCAATTAATTGTGGATTATTATTTGTGCTTCAGCAGAAGAAAAATGCTTCTTATGTGCATTGTTGTTTGCTGTGGATCTCGTGGGGTAAACTCGGATTTTACTCTGTTGCTAATGTTGTAAAAAACAGATTTTAATAAATAAGACGACTTCCTCAAGTTCATTCTATGATTATTCCTCCACAAGACATTGAAGAGGGAAGAGGGTGCTTATAATTATTGCCTGGCTGCCTAATATGCTTTTTATTTTACAGTGTAAGGCTCCACAGCTGGTTTTTGACACAGATAACTAAAAAAAACATCACCTACAACTTCAAGTTTATCAATAGTTTAGATCTTCATGTAAACAATGAGAACTTCAACAGATTCAGAATATATAAGTCTCTAAACTTTCATCTTCATTTGGGATAAAAAAAAGTTGTGGCTTGAAACCAAATACGAACAATATTCATATTTGTAATAGGAGGAACACCGTCAGTTGTATAATTCAGCTCAGAAATTTTCAATGCGTGAATTTATTGGAATTTGGAATTGGAATTTATTGAGAGATTCAAAAACATACATATTAACAAACTATTTCTTTATGAATCCACCCCAGGAAACAGGAAACCCACCTAAGCAATCGATATGCTTGTGTTGTGGCGTTACTGGATCCCAACAAGGACTAGATTAACTAAAAACTAAGTATTTGACAGTACAGATAATTGAACCCTACAGTCTAAGAATGTAGAAGTAAATTGGAAGTGATTGAAAGAGAGTGAATGAGAGAAAGAGAAGTAGAGAAGAGAAGGAAAGGAGAGAAAAAGGAAGGGGAAGAGAAAGAAAGAGAGAGAGATAAAATTAGACAGAAAGAAAATAGAAAGAGAGAGAAAGAGAGAGAAAAAGAGAGATGGACGTTTGATTATGATGTTATTTTAATGCATGGCTTTAAAGAAATGGAGAGACAGATTTTATTATTCTGTTTTCTAAAAACAATGTCTTATATATTCGTTTTGAAATATGAACTTTTTTATTGAAAATGTGTAATTCGATAGACGAAGTAGATTTTTTACGTCATATGGCAAGTAGTTATAAAGTTTTGGCCCAAAAAAGAAGATAAATCTTTGTGTGTGGGTTTTTCTATAAATTGGTAGGGCAATCGCCTTATTATCGACGGATCTGGTGTGTTTTATTCTATGGGTGACATATCTATCTTTATTATGGAACATCCATACTAAGCACTGGTAGATATAAAGACCTCTACAGGTCTACAACATTGATTATTTGCAATTTGATTTTATAATTTCAACAATGATCAAAATGTTAACAAAAGACAGATTTATTTTCAAGCATACCCTTCACTAATATCTCTGTTTTTAATCACTAACGTCTCTAGCAGATCATTCTCCAATTATATGTTACTCTTCAACCTCACCAAAACTCCGATAATAGTAAAACAAATTAATATCTATTACCAAAGGACTAGCTACACAATGATACTCATATATTGAACAGTTTGTGTACCAGCAACCGCCATTTTTTGTCAAGTGATATGGATTGCTTCATTGTCATTGAAATATATCAATATCAGCAAAATGGCCCCACCTTGACGTCGCGGATGATAACTGGCCGTACAAGTACTGGGTATTCATGGAGAACATCGCATTTTTGTGGTAGAGCTCTTGGATCATTCTGCGGTTGTTAGAATCGTATACCATGAAATATCGTTCTAAAAACTGATTAACAACATCTAGCGTATCCAAATTGCAAATGAAATTTTTTTGAATTGGGGGGAAGCCGGAGATCTTTACAGCAATACCGTCCTGAAAATTCATTAATCGATTCATTCAAATGATAGTAATCTTATCGTGGAAAATCGAAAATATTCTCATTTCAAGGAACTTTTGTCTTTTGGTTCAAATACACGATATCAAATCTATCACAAAATAATAATATAACAATTTTAATAGACACAACCGATAATCAGACAAGGGGTACCTCAGGGTTCGATACTTGGACATATTCTTTTTATGATTTATGCAAACGACTATGATTTCCATAATCTGTCTGTCGACAGTTCGTCATAACAAAGGCAGACAAAATAAACTTTCTCATCAAAGATCAGGATATCCCAATTTCAATAAATAGGAACACAGAAACACAAAATATCTGAAACACAATAGATCAAAAACAACTCTGTTGAAGTTCACAATTTTTGCAGTAAGAAAGTTTCATCAAATCTCTACTATGCCACTATAAATTGTCATTTGAAATATGGAATATGCAAAGAGTCTTCATTCGGCAAAAGGTGAGGATTTTTGATGGAATAGTGTGGAAGGAAAAATGCTTTCGAAAATCACAGAATACTTACAATAGACCGCGGGCATATCTGCCGGACGACAGTAAATCTGACAGTTGTAAATCCAGCCTGCTGGACAAACAAACCGATCTAAAGAGGCTTTTTGTGCATTTGTGTCATATTCCAAAAAAAAATCTCTCGGTAATAAATTAGTTTTGAGTGATTGTGAAGTTTCAATCCATCCATTCCCTTCTATCTTCGACAATAGAAAGAATATTAATCCTCTTGCTGTTAAGAGACGTGAATTGTGGATTCAAGAAACTAGAAGAGCAGATTTAAGAACTGATGAGTTGAAATAGGCAATGGTATATTCATGATTTTGGATCTCAGAATTGAAATTATAATCTCATTAAATTACCATTGTTATTTATGGAAATACGATTTGTTTGTCCAGCAGGCTGATGCGTGTGACGTCACATGCCCGCGGCCTATTGCTGGTTTATACAACTAGGAATTATGTAGTTATGTCTACATAAATAAACATACATTTCAAACCGGGCTACATAATTATACTACTCATTCTAGAGGTCTTTTCATTCCCAACACTCTTAGAACAATTTTAAATCATGAAAATTTTATCTATATGGGACCAACGTTACATAATTTCAAATCTAGATTGAAAAATACTGCTACCCCCTGGATGATTTCAAATCTTTTAATAATTTTACATATCGATTTAACTGTGAATATTTCTATTTTGGTATTTTTATTTTTTTTGTGCTAAAAATGAGTTTATATTTTTCTTCTTATTTTTCTGTTATTGTGTGGAAGTATGTAACAATAATTTTATGTAATATCCGTAATAATTTCAACAGGAAAAAGGTTATTGTTCGTTTTCGTTATTACTACTACTAATAACCTAATGGTATTGAAATTACAACTGGATCATTTGTCAAGCATAATATATGATTAACATTCACATTAAAAGTCACAAAACACTAAAAAAAATCATTACTAAATACTAGTAAATACTATGGTTTTGAAGTTTCAAACAATGTCATGATATATTGAAAACAAACACTTATTCCTATGTTCCGATCCTGATAATTTTTTTGCATTTCTTACATGAGTAACTGGAATATCCCAGTTTAACTTTGTGGGATTATGCATTTAGTTTATTGATAAGTTTGATTTTTAAATATTGTATACCTGTTTGTGAATTGTTTAATAAACATTATTTCGAAAATCCTAACCTTGATTAGGAATAGTTGTCAAAGAAGTCTCAATTATAGCAAATTCTTTTGTAAGAACTCATGCAATTTTTGACAACTCGTGTATCTTCATCTTTCAACATGTACATAGTATTAATTATAGTTTTAGCCAGAGTGGTTCTACCATCCTAATTCGAAATCCCAATACATGCATAATGATTCGTATTGCCTATCAACAATACATACCAACTTCTCCAAGGCTTTGCAGTATGTTTTTACGCCGGCAACATATTCTTCATATCCATATTTTTCACAAAGTGGATTGCCATCCAAGTATAACTCTGTCAAATGAAATAATTTGAGAGGCTGCAAAATGCTCATATCATCTATCTGCAAATTGATAAAACTTATTAGTCATACGAAATAGTATATTACATACTGGGGCGGAAAATGAAACATTTCTCTTGAGAGGAACATATTGCTTACCGAGGCCGAAGGCTGAGTTGAACTATTTTTCGAAAAATAAATTTCGCCGAGATTTATATACTATTGTCCACGACTATTCTATAAAATATTCATAAACTAGATCGAATAGGAGTTAGAGAAGCGAATGACTGAGTTGCTACATATCTGGAAAACCTGTCTAAGATAGTGCTTATCGATTCAGTGAAATTGGAACATGCTTACATTTCAACTGGATTAGCTCAGGGTTCCATATTAGCCCCATTATTTTTCATCTTATTTATGAGTGATATACAACTTTCGTGTACTTTTCCATAAAAAACTATAATCTATGCAGACAATACAAGTCAAATAGTAACAGAAAATAATCTTCAACTGGCTACAAAAACTCCAAACAGAATTGCAGAAGAATTCTCTTACTGGTGTACAAATGATGGACTGATAATCTATAACTTTATAGAAAATTTTTTCTTTCCTGATAAAGACCAATCATAAATCTGTAGAGCAGGTGGATCAATTCAAGTACCTAGGTCTAAAAGTCGACCAAAAATTAACTTGGGAAGCTCACTCAGACAAATCAGACAAATTAATAAGACAACTGCGAGGAACAGTATCTTGTTTTTCAAATGGCCTGTAACTTTTATCAACTAAACACTGAGCAAATATAAATAATTGAATTTCCACCAGTTTCAGAACCAGAAAGTCTCTAAATAAATGTTTGCAGCAAATTTTGTTTCACTTACCAAATTGTTCCTCAGATCCAGGCAAGTTACTGTTTTCATAGTACTACTCAATGCTTCTAAAGGATTCAGAATTTTGATCCTATTGTCATTCATCAAGTATTTTTCTGGAAGAGGGGTCAGATTTTTAGCCAGGTGCAACACAAAAAACATAATTTTTGGTTGCGACAATGGACAAAATTCTGATAATTCTGAAAATGAATTAGAACATCACACTGACTTCTAGACAAGAAAACACAGTACAACAAATGTACGTAGAATATGTTGCTTGGTATTAAATATTGTTACATATGGTAGATATTGCTTTATACAAACCAGAATCTTCATGTATTTTGATCAAATTCAGTGTTTTAGTGGATGTATCATATCGTCTAGATAAAACACTGAGAATATTCTTTTGAACGTCTATTTTGAACTCTCCAATTGTGGCAAACTTCAGTATGATAGAAATTTTATACTGAAAAATAACATTTATAAGCAGCAACTTCGTGAATAATGTGCGAAAACTTACTGGTCGATTACTTCTAGGGTTTGGAACAACTAAATTGTCATTACATAATTTTTGAATGGCTGGGCCACAATTTCTTGCAAGAAAATATGATCCCAAGTTGTCAGTGTAAAAAGACACTGGAATCAGGTCCAATGGATGAACGTGGTCTAGAATAGCTCTCAATACGTTGTTACGGGAACTGTTTTCAGCATTGTTTATCTAAAAGGGAATTGTTAATAAACGCTATTAACAAGACGGGACAACCATATATATATTAACTACGAATATTGATAATTAAGGCAGCTATTTGATGCGAGATTTTGGGAAACAAAAGAGCGCGATTGGTCGCAAGGAATATTTGCGCATGCGTCAAATTTAAAAGTAGAAGATGTCAGTCAAGAATGACTCGCTAGTGTTATTTCTCTCTTACGTTTCTCCCTGCTAGGTAAATCGAAAATGATCGTATGTCGGGTATAACTATTTGCCATAAATTCCTTGTTTCGTTTCAAATTCAAACATAACCAAATTGTCAGTGTCAAAATTTTCTTGAAATTCTTTCAATATTTTTCATACTTAATATTATTCTTGTGTTCGCTGATTTTTCGGTATTGTTCGGTACCGTTGTTATTATAGTTATTGTTCAATATTGGTTTTTTGTTTCCATATTATAGTGTTGTGTTTCGTTAGTCCATAGTTGTTTAGAAGTTCAAGACTATTATGTCCGCGAAAAAAGAAATTTGTTTTCTGTGTTACTAAGAGCTCCAGTTCATATCATCGGTAAGAAATTCATTACATATGGATCTGTGTTGCTTTCATGTTCAAAATATGCGTATTTATATTTCAGTTTTCCTAAGAATCCATCGCTAAGATCCCAGTGGATGAAAATATGTTATCTCCAGGCAGCCGAAGACGTGAATAAACTGAGAATATGTGCTGATCATTTCTCATGGACAGATATATATTCTGTGAGCAGTGGAAGAATTCTTTTGAAAACTGGTACACTACCCTCACTGAACGTTGATTGTTCATTTCTTCTACCTAGATATGATGATTCCCAATGAAGTCAGTCTTTTCCTGTTGGTGAGTTCTATATCATAGAATACAATTATAATGGGAAACATTGCCCTAAAATAGTAAAACTATCACAGAGGAAATATCAAATATTTTATGTTCAATATAAAATTAGTTCAGGTGCCTATACAAGTTCTCACCCTCTAGGAGGTAAATCCCTAACCGAATGTTTCCATTGGATAAGATTTGTAATTCTTTCATTCGATTGAGATAAGTGGGTTGCGTATTCAACCCCTCTCGTACTTTTGCCTGAAAAAATTATAATGATGGCCTAGTTAATACGTAGTGCATAACCTAATGGATAATGCATAACTCAAATTAGGGAAAATTACACCTACCAGCTGAAAACTGCCACTTTTGACACCTTGTTATCCTTTAAATATATTGAATGAGAATTATTTGTTATGCACTATTCTTTCAGTCTCCCTATACAATATACATATTTTAAATTGATCCTGTCCTGTCTCTGTCGAACATTAATGAAATGTAGACAAGTTCTGAAATTCAACAGTGAACTCCATTGATTCCATCAGTTCTATCACTGATGATAATAAAAAAACTATTTTGATAGATTGATGAGCTCACCGATGGATTCAAGAACTTGCCTTATGTTCAAGAAGGGGGCTGTACTGTAACCTAGAAATAAACATGTCTCAAAGTCTCAAGTAACTTCAAGAAAAAAAACCTGAAACCATTTTCATAAAAAATATTACAGTATGGCATTTATGTTTCTTGTTTACAGTGAGCAAAGAACTACCCAATCAAGGTGAAGAAATAAATAATTCAAATAGAGAAATCCACAATAATGATTTTAATAGTGAGTAGATGAAAGTGAAACTGATTTTTTTTTTATGATTTCATTTAATTTCAATCACATTTAACAAAGAACTGTCCAGAGATTCTAATGGTAATATCTTAAAAGGTTGTTTGACATTAAGCAATGTTGTGTATGTATTATTCATTGTCATATTATTATGATTTTTATCAAATATTTTGGTATCCACCAATCAATTCTTAAGGGTTTGAAAACCCAAGAACTAATGACTTACTATGCAACAACAGCAAATTATAGAATTGCACATTCAAACAATTCTCATTAGTACTAAAAACTGATTATGTAAAGTTGCTGGTTAATTTGTTGAATTATTTGTTATCACCCTTAATATTGTTTCAAATCACTGGGCCTTTTACTTCATATCACAAGTTGTAAAAAGGAACTAGTCAAAAAAATCACAAAGACTGTAATTTCATTGGAATTTCGCACAATTGCTATGATAATTCGATAAAAGGTATTGCTTTGTTGTCATCGTATTGGAATAAAAAATTATTGAATACACATTGAAAACTGCCTTATGGATATAATAATACTGGGTAGTTTTTCAAGAAATAGTCTTTTCTAGAAGAGATAATGAAAAACTATTCTAGGACCTGTCTTGCATGAACTCCACACATATTTATAGGATTCCTAAATGAATGATATGTATTTGACCCCTTTGAATAATATGAATATAGTGAACTCTAGTCATATATCCACTGTTCAAGTTGAATCTCTTATGAAATGAGATTATTTTCAAATTTGGTTAGTAATACATAACCATTATTTTTTATAGATCCAAATGCACATAGAGTGTGCAAAAGAAGTTATGAGGAAGTTAATTCTGAATCGGAACTCATCTGTCGGAAGAAACAAAAAGTAGGCAAGTATTTGTAGTGTACAAAAATGTTGCATTCAATCGAGACACACATTTACCAAATGCACATTGAAATGAAAATGGAAGACACAAATACAGTTACATGCAGAAAGATAAATAGAGCTCCTGAATAATCCTTCATTAAAAAATGCATTGATGTTTCAATCGAGTGATATTTCAAGTATTCCAAAAAAACTGTAAAATTTTGCCTATCAAAAATTTCCCTTTGAAATTTTTCTGTACTATAACTTCTAGAGAATCTGATTTATGACTATTCTATTATGTTCTATCCTCAAAACATAATGATGGTTTTTCAAGTTTTAATCAATAATTGGCATGAGTACTTACCCATTTATCATCACCAAAAGGCCAACAATTCATCACATTTTCTATTAGTTCATTTTTTCAAGCTGAATTTTTTGATTTGATAAATATTCAACAAATTTAAATTGATATATCGCAAAATGAGACTTATTGAAACGTGTAAAAACATTCTGAGGAGTTTTTTTTTCACCTTTTGTGGCATATTTTCGTGTTTTGCTATTGATTATATTCCTTTTTCAGATAACATCCAAAAAATGAGAAAAAAAAATTGACGAGCAGAAACTGAAGATTCGAATTCTCCAACAGAAAAATAGGCGGCTCACAAAGAAAATTAATAATTTGAAGCAATTCTGGGGCATTTGAATTAAAAAAACCTGATTTCAAGTGGTGCTTATTATCACTTGATGGTAATGTATTCTTCTGATTCACAACAATAGGCCCTATTGTCACCTTTATCCGCCATTTCGTTATTTTGTTGTGGTACAGCATAGTGATACAGCATAAAGCGGAATATTATTAGTTTTTTCTACACCAATACTATAACAATACTCTTATAGGCCCATAATCTGTTTCATAATGAGATCCATTATGAAACGGATTGGAAATCTGTATTGTAATGAAAAATCTGTGTATCATAATGGGCTCATTATGATACACAATATCATAAGATATTCCACTTCCAGATCAGTGGGATCCACAATATAAATATAATATTTATAGATCTTTATTATTTATCGAATGTGAAAAATAGCGTATGCAACTCTCATGTAATGGTTATATATACCCGCATAAGCCTTATATGAAACTCACCTTTGGTTCGTTTCATAGCCCAGTTACAGATAGATACTTTATTGGTGTTTCACAATATTTGTTTACACAAGTCAGGTACAGGCTAGCAAATCCACTAGAATTTAAAACAATCAAAAAATACACATACACGAACATCAATAAAACTTGGTCAATGTCAAACACAATAGTCTTGAATATCATCAAAATTTTCATTGAAATAGTCATCATTAGCATAAAAACATTTTTTAATCAGGTACATGGTAGGCTGAGATCTTTGATGGAGGGTGGCAATCTATTGAACATTTTAGGGGAAAGGTACTGCACACCTGTTTGTGCCTTACACAATCAAAAGCCTTTGTCAAGTCACAAAATATACTACCTATGTATTCCTTATTGTTGAAGCCTTCTTCAGTTATCGAGATCATCTGTTGTAGAATATGATTTCCTAAATCCATATTGAGATATATGAAATAAACTTAGAGATTCAAAATAAGCCACCATCCTCGTTTTCAGAGCTTTTTCAAATATTTTGCTTAAAATTTGAATAAAAGCAGTTGGCCTAAAATTATTGCAAGTATTGTGTGAACCTTTTTTATAGAGGAAGCATTTTTGTTAACTTGAATTATTCTGGGAATATTGAGGATCTTTGACATAAATTGAAGAATTTTGTGAGGTGCACTGCAATGTCATTGCCAATGCGTGCCTATTAATCGCCTTTGTTATATGATCGTTGCATAATATACTATTATGATTGATAATCGCAGAACAGAATAGTGATGAAAAAAATCATTTATTCAATTCATACAATTCACGTTTTTGAAAGAATTATTTGAAATATATGTGGTGAATGTGGTTATGATTTTTTTTAAATGTCGGTACAAATAGGTATTCAAATTCATGATATGAATCTCCCATTTGATTATTTTTTTTTTCCAAATCTAATGATTTTTTACTCTGGAATGAAAAGGCCACCAACAAAGAATTTTATTTTATTTCCCAATTATGTTTTAGGAAAATCAGTAATGAGTAGTAGTTATTTTGTGAGTTTGAAAATGAAGACCATGGCCATGAAATATAGTATTTTTTCAACATAGTTCCAATCCGGTATTTTCAACATAGATATAATTGGTGTGTATCTATTGCATCCCAAAATATAATCCTAATACCTCCGTTTTGGAGTTTTTGCAAAACGCTCCCCTTGAACTACACCTGTATGAATTGTTAACTTATCAGAGACTGATTTGCCTAATTTGCATAGTTGCTTTCTGTTTGGGAGACAATCCTCGAACTTTTTGAAGACTTGAAGTTGTTACTAAAAGTTTTTCAACTGCATTCTTTATTTTTGAAGAAAGTACAATATTTTGAAAAATATTTTCTCAGAGGTTTCTATATCCAATGATTGTATTGGGTAAAACTTCGGTCGCTATGAACCTTTTAAAAAAAAAGTCCACTAAAAAAAATCCATATCCATTTTGTTGTGAAATTTCACCCCATTTTTCACATAAAATTTCTTTCTCGAAAAAAACAAAATTCGCCGTTCTTCTGATCAAAACACCACACATGCCCTTATTTACTCGTTTTCAACATTTTTAAGCTGAAAAAACCTTTATATTTTCACCTTCTTGAACCGTCCCCAATTTGTTGTGATTGTTGAGGAAATGCATGATGTTAATAAATGAAGTTTCTTTTCTTTTCAAGCAATCCTGAATTGAATCCATAAAAGTTTTGGAAATAATATATTTGAATTGTATTCACAGGATGATGTTCCTGAGAACTGCAAGTTTTTATTCGAAAGGTCAAATGCAAGAAGAAATATAAAGTATTCAGCTGAGGCAATCTGCAGTCAACCTCCAGTTTTACTCCACAAGAGCGTACAATTATGTGAGGAAAACATTTGGAAAATTGTTTGCACATACAAGTACCATAAGGAAATGGTACAGTGTAATTGAAGGAAATCCCGGTTTTTCAGCGGAAGCTCTCAACTTTGTTAGCGAAAAGAGCGTCGAGTGCAAAAATCTCATTTTGGTGTTAGAGTAATTGATCTCTAGGAAAAGGTTCAACTTTTACACTAAAGGTTTCCAATCTCATTGTAAATTTATATGAAGAATGGAACTGAACGATATCCTCAAAGAAGGAACAGGTGTAGTAGATACTATACACAAACTAAAAAGTCCCATTTCACGAAATATACTTGCCAAAAATGTCAGAAAAATATGCTTTGAACTTTTTATATATATGTATGTATATATATATATATATATATATATATATATATATTTTTTTTTGTGAAAAATGCCTGTAACTTCATATAATTTTCGCTTAAATTGAGTATTTCTATATTTTTCTAGGAATATGCTTTCTGTTTAAGATATAAAAATGTGAAAATGATGCAATTTTTGAGTTTTTGTTCAATATTCACCAAAATTCTTTTGAGATACATGCGCGATCTATCATGAGAGTTCCAAGGTGCGACAAACAGAATGTTAAGCATTTTTCTTAGGTACTTAATCTCAACTATACCGAAATTTATACTGTATTGCATCTTCCTGAACTTTTATTCAATTATTTATTATGTCTATTGAGTAATATAAATAATATTGAAATCATCATTGTTTTATTCAAATATTCTTGGCATAGCCACAGTTCCGAAGCAAGTCTATATTCTGTTCCGAAAGATTTTCTAAATAAAAATAATTTATCAAACAAGTGAACAGGGCTGAAAAGATGCATGAAAGAGATTGATAATTTAACTACATTATACATCAAATGCATTTGTAGCAAGTTATAGTAAAGCCTTCGATACAGTCAGTCATGAAATTCTTTTGAAAAAACTTGAAACAACAATTATCTATGACACATGACTAGAAACAAATATCATCTTGGTTAAAATATCACAAATTGAGTTACAATTATGAAAAATCTACTTATATGTTTTTAACAAGTAAACATTCCAACATTGACCACTCTGACACACTTAAATTTAAAAATAAAACGATATAATTTTCTAAAACTACCAAACTTATAGGACTTTACGTAGATCAAAATCTTTAACGGGCAACTTACTTTATTTAAAAATTACTGTTCAGAATAAGAAACAAAATTTCTTTCGAATATTCGAGATTAATATTTTTTTGTTTGGTATATTCCAATTTAAAATATTTAACGTCTATATTGGCAACGGCCACTGCTTCAGTATTGAATCCGCTGAAATACAGCTTATCCAATCCATCTTGGCACAGAACTAATGAGGTATATGCCCAGAAATCTCTGTGAAGCATAGCAAGATCAAAAAAACACCTATTATATGTGTTCACTGTGTTGAAATTTATTCCTAGTGGATGTTTTTTTTTCGTCACGTTCTGAAGTACCAGTGTGCAACTGGAAAAGTAGCAGAGTTTGTGCCACAATGGATTGGACAAGCTGTACTTACATAATAAAATCGTCGAATATATTTATAAATTGCCTTGCACGAAGCCCACTGTGGATCTTTACAAACCAAATAATCTTCTTAACATCAATTCAATATACCAGTTGAAAACATATACTTTTATTTATTGTGTAAAACATAAGGTGAAACATTGCATACTTTTCAATGAAATCATTACTACACATTATCACAGCACTAGACAGGCTCAACATCTAATTGTACATTCCATACGTACCAGATTTGGGGAGAAATCAATTTGAGGGCAAAAACATCAGTAAACCACCAAATTCAATTAAAAATATTAAAGATAAAAATTCAAACACCATCTTAAAAAATATATTTTATTGCCCAAATGATATATTATAGTTTTATAGATCATTCAACATTTCAAGAGTTTTTTTCATATATTCTTTCACCATATACACATTTTGTTTTATTTCTTTTCTATGTATTAAATATCCCTATTCATAAACTGTAAAAGTTTCTTGGGGTGAAAAAATATTATTATTATTAAATTCATAGGGATTGGAACATACAATTGATTTTTGTTTCCGGGCTCCTAGGTTTTTAGGACTGACCTTCTGCATCTGCAGCAGACAATATTCAAGAGCAATGAGGCAATGTCAGGCCCGAAAATCTGCAGACCAAGGCTTAGAAGAAAGGAAACATCTAACGATTCATTTGTTACCGGCCGTGAAAGTTTCCAATCTCTGAACAACAAACATAATTCAATTTTGCTCAACTGGCTATTGACTGAGGTTCTTCCGCCCAACAATCTTTGATATGTCAACAAGTCTCGAAACGTATAAAATATATCTATTATTTTCCATTAACTTCTGTTCATTAATTTTCAAAAATTTAAATATTTGAATGCTTCACCGAGCATTTGAATTTTATTAAGTATTCGTAATTTATTGGTTACAACGACTTTTTGTTTTTCCATCCAATGAATTTTTTGTAACAGTCAATTATATTGAGTGAATTCCAAACCAACCACATTCAAGTGAACAGATTATATATCGCACGTAATTCATAAGCATTTTCGAGTCAGCATTATGTTTCTCTCGTAGCTACAAGACAGGCGCCTGAATGTTAACAGATGGTATTAAAATATGATATTAACATTCTTAATCTGCAAGATGGTATGGTAAATAGTTCTGATGGAATTTCTAATATTATTGAGCCTATATGGGTTTTCTTCATTGAATTATTCATATCTGTGTAGTATGAATTTACTACGACTCCAGAAATCAGGACACAATGAACTGATAAAATATCGGAAAGATCAGGATATTTTATGATCCCACCATTTTTCAAAATCTTGATTTCTTCATTCTTTTGCACACCAAGAAACGTTCCTTCAAAACTGAGTATATTTTTTTGTGTAACTGGATGATTTCCTGAATAACAAAATTTACATTGAAATCTCTGTGAAATTATATAAACATAACCTGTAAATTAGTAAATTTGAAGGTCGATGACAATGACATATTTAGAAATTTGAATTTCGCGCTCTATATTCCGCGCATGCGCCCTCGATCATCGCTGCCTATTTCTATTCCAAGGATATTGTGATTTATACAAAAGTCGGCTTCACTTTGCTAACATTGTCTCTTATGGCGTATGGTCAATATTCGTAGTTAATATATATATGGGGACAACTCACTATGAATTTGTGCCAGCAATTTATGTTCGTGAGGAGAGCCTTATTCTTGAAAATTATTCCTGTTGGGAGATTAGCCTCGGTTACCATAACCGAAGAACTATTAGGTTTCATGCTCGACAAATTCACGTTCATGTTGACAAATTCCAAGAATAAAATTCTAGAACTATAATAATAACAGTTCTATCTCCTTTCTAATATGAACAGTACACAGTACACTTCACGACAATCACGACTTCACTCATCCACTTAACCTCAAATTCACAATCACAATATTTACTTTGTTACAAGCAAGTTACAACCACAGAACTCCGTTACAAGTTACAAGTTACAACACGTCTCACGTCGAGTTCTTAGAGCAATGACTGCGTCTAACATGTCAAATTTTTCGTGAAGCAGCTTTAAACGCTGTAAGCTGTTAGACACAGCCACTTCATTTGTCACCAGCCGTATTTCAGCGAAAAATTGTTTGAAATTATATGAATACAATATATTCAGCTTATCCAATCACAAAATCGACATCAGAACTAAATAGTACTATAACACTATGTAATACCAGTACCTGCCTGAAGAAGCAATCGAATAAAACGTGAAGAAGTTTTGTAAGTTGTCTAGTGGAAATCACACAAAGTATTATTAAATTGCGTTGTCATGTATTTTTATCATATATATTGCACAAAACATTTCCATGTAGAATGTTCATTTCATAGAGGTGATAGATGAGGATGTAATTGAGACATGAACGAGAAGAGCACACCACAACAGTAAGCTGAGTCTCAACCTCAGCGTTGAATAGAATATGAAATCGGAAATTATTGGTACCTATGACCATATATCTATTAACTACGAATATAAATAACACTCCATAAGACGCAATGAAATCAAAGCGAAGCCAGAAATATCTATCTCTCCTTGTCTCAAACGGGCGCTAGGAAACTATTGCGCATGCCCAAGTCTGAAACCTGTCAAATGCATTTAAATGTCATACATTTCTAAGGTTATGTTTTTTTGGCAATTTCTATTTCTAAAATTTTAACCGTCCCATATTGAAAATAGTCTAACAGTTTTGTATAATGTTAATAATTGAAGATAGAATTATGAAAGAAGCTCAATTAATCTTCGTGTCATTCAATAAATGATTCATTGATTTATTTGTAACTCAAAAAAATATCTGTTTATCTGCTACCAGTTTCATGAAACAAATTTCCGCCAATAGGGGACAAAATCTCATTTAACTTGAGGAAATGTGGATTGGCTATGTTTGAAACGGTGAATCTCGTTCCATATCGGTCTCGTAAGCGCCGAGAAAAATAGTTCAGTGGAAGTGATTTTGGCCTCTTGAACACGAATCCGAAGTAACGCAGCAATCTCAAATTCTTTCAGGCATGTATATAGAAATGTTTGAAATGGATCATTTCCTCAGGAATGAAACCCTTATAGTTTCGCCCTCTTATAAATAGCTCAATCTACAGTTACTCTCAGGGTAGACATTCGTCATTGATTGGAATATTTTGTGTTTCTCATCAGAAAGGTTGAAATTTTGTTAAAAAAAAACTTATGTGCGTGGATCTGATTAAGTAGCTATCGTTGTGATGAAATCGCAATTGAAAAGTGAATTACTAGGTATTCAAGAGATACAAATTTTGACTTTGTGTTCAAGAGGCAAAAAAATAACATTTCAATGTTTCTGGGAGTTTGGGGGCCCAACGGAAGACCATTTCCATTTCCTAGAAGGACCGGGCAGGCAGACTTCTCATACTATTTTTGGTCACAACAATCTTAATATCAATATTTTTTAGTTCCAATGAACAAGCCCAATTTTACATTTCTACAAAATTGAAAATGGGAACTATTTCATCCTTTTTTGGAAATGTTGATAATATACAAGGGGTGTAGTTTGATTTGCCCTACTGAAAGATGATATAAAATCAGTATAGTGAAATATACAGCAAAAGGAGAGACTAGGCTGGAGATAATGGTTGAACTCAGAACTGAAGCATTTTAATACCTACCCCTGCTTTCAGTCCTTCCCATTTGAAAGTGAAGAGAAATTATTTTCCGAGCTGTTTTCTTGTCAGCAAAAGTCGACATACGTATTTTGTTGTTTGCTCCCTTTTTCATATTTTTTCAAGTGGAAGTCTTTGTATCATCATCATCCGAAACTCTACATAAATAAACATATTGAACTTCAATTGTCGAAAGCTCTGATATTGTGTATTGATTATTGCTGCAGGTTTATTACTTCTAACCTTTTTTAATCAGGACCATGTAAATCTACAATTCATTAGACTGGATTTAGTGAAAATGAATACTTGAATAACATATACTTAGTTTCATCTTTATTTCACAAATTGTCTTAAAAAAAATTACTACTTTAATGATAGGGAAGTCTTTCGTACAACTCAATGTTTTTTTTCACACGAAAGGGAACCCCTGTAATGTTCATAAAACACCGCGTGAATCAAGGGACAGGAGAAACGAATTACCATTCACTTTGAATTTTTGAAGTTTGTAAGCCTCTGGAAAACCTCTCAGCAAATTCACAACAAAGGGGTGGGAAGTCTGTACTCGTCGTGTCATCCATGTATATACTGCTAAGGGTGGAACAATTGATAACAATTGAGAAGAGCACCGACCGTGAAAATATCCGACCTTTCTACGATGTTACAATGAAGTGAGCGAAGAATCACAATTCTTCAGCATACCACAAAAAAAGTGAATCAGTAATAATTCATTTATAGGAAAGTGTACTTAATGAAATAAGAAAAAGCATCATTACAAAAACGCCAATTACCTACAACTCTTTAGAAAAACCAAAAGCACTACTTTAAGCAATGCATATGTCTATCATTGACAATTTTTTTCTATTTACTTTCCATATTCGTTATTTTAATTTGTTTTACCTGTGAGTACACCATTATTTTCAATAATCGATATTTTATCAACTATTTTGAAGGTATAAAGTTTTTTTTTAATCAACAAACTTTTCTTCGGAACCCCTGCTAATTACGTCAGAGATCATTTGTATATAACTTATTAATACAATTTTTATACACCCTGAATAAGTATCCATTTTACTGAACAAAGAATTTATATAGAATATTCTTCTAAAGTTCATTTGATATTATCTAGTATATTTATTTGGACTTATTCAGTGGATTAGGGTACTAACGGTCAGACACTATTTATGGTCAACGTTTCGAAATGTTTTATTTCCTCTACTCTGATATGAATATATTGAAGGTCAATCTAGCCTATTATGTGTAGGCACATTTCAGATTTGAAAAAGAAATATATTTGACAATAAATAAGACAAAAAATCCAGTTAAAAGGGCGCAAAATATAGATGAGTAAGAAATATAGTTCTACCTGAGAAAGATAATATTATAGTGATACAAGAATTGTGGTTAAAAACAAATGCAATTCAATATTTTGATATATGCATTGTAGTTTCTATACGTCTCGGTGAAATTAAATTCACAATACCTAGGCATCGATTTCACTAGATGTCCCAGAAACACTTTAATGATGCTTTAAATGAAACAAATCAGATCAAAACAATATTTTTTTTATATGTTCTAGATTGAATGATAGATCTTGACAAAAGTCTGGTATCAATAATTTCGAAACCTCTAAACGAATTTTAATGACGTTTCAGAAGTGTATTCATGAATGAATACCATATATAATATAATATATTTATGGGGATGGTTTATATCATCAATAAAACAAATAATAAACAATTGAACATTTATTGTCGAAAGATTCAATGGAAAAAATATAAATACAAAGTAAATAATTTTTGAATCAGGTATTGCATTCAGGTATTTGTTACCGAGCTAGAGTAGAGTAAATGTCACGAGCAGGAGTTAGGAATGAATATAACATACTGGTGATTCACGTACAATGCACTTCAAATGGAATAAATGAACAGTAGAGGAATGTTTGACGTGGAATATCTGCATGCAACAAGGGTTGGACAAAAATGATTTATTTCATTATATGGTGATTAGAAGCCATGAATCTTTTTATAAATTTTAATGATTGCTAAGAATATTCACTGCTGATGAAATTAAAAGAAATAGGATGAATGAACTATAAAAACATCCTAAATAGTTATAATTTTTAGAAAATCATTACTACCAGGTAATACCAAAGTTTTCTCTCATTATGGTAAAATTTTTGTCCAACCCCAAAATAAAAACAGGTAGGGTGTTTTTAAAAGACAATGAATCATTTCCAGATTTGATATAAATTATGAATCACAATCAAATGAATAACATCTGACACCTTGCAAATAATGATTCTTTGTATTAAATCCCATCTGAGGGATATGTATTGAAAATAACATGCAGTGGAACTAAAAGAATAGAAGTATACATAAGAAACATAAAGCTCACAAAATAAGATGATTGAAATATAATTGCATTTCCCTAATCATTGTACATATAGATGAAATATTGCTTTTGCAATTCATGTATAATATGACAGTATATTGTACACCAAGGCTGAGGAGGCACATGGAATATAATTGTCTCCTCAAACATACACATGATTTTACCACTACCAGTATTCAATATCTATTATTCATTTTCGAATGAAACATGAGGGAAATATCATAGATTTTTCAACAAGTAGTCATATCTATTAAGTATTAGCAAATTAATAATTTGGACTGTCACAATGGTGACATGTCTTTTTCTCAAAGACCTTCGAAATATGACATATAAGGATTTCTCTCCTAGTCAAAATATTTCATAACTCCCAACAGTATAGTTTAATTTTTTTCAACTGACTTTTCCTTATGATTATTATGCTCGAGACTGAGGCCCTTTCATTTCTAGTACAATTTAAAAAAATATAAAATTGATATATATATATATATATATATATATATATATATATATTATAATTGATAAAATAGAAGTTGATCAAATGTAACAGATATTCTCAAAAAGGTTTACGTCACCTTTAAATGATCATATACATCACTACATAGATATTGAATTTCTGGACATCAGTTGCCCAAGAACTTGTTTGAGGGTGGCAATCTTCTTTTTTTGTCGTCTGTTCTTCTGCTGAAGGCTTCTAATTTGTTTCTTCTGTTTTTCTACTCTCCTTTGCAGTATTTGTCTGTTTGGTGAAATATCTGAATAGAAAAATAATATGCTATGAACAAAGTCGTCAAATAAAATTTTGGAATATTTGAAAACAAGCTTATATGGCAGGTGCAAGTTTCTTATTTGACAGCAGGTATATCATATAGGGTAGTCTAGAATGGAGAATCGAAATTCTGGAGATATTTACGATTTAAGAATTTTTCAATAATTTTTCCAAGTGTTAATCATTATTTCTTTTCTTACATTTCAGTTATGATAACTGATCGGTAAACAGAAGTGAGAAAACCAGAGACACCCACAACTAGCATATTAAAAAATTAGGCTACTAGCAAAAACTTGTTACCCTGTGCCATAATCTGGTGTGGAACATAATGGGGGAAGTGAATAAAAGTGAGCATGAGTTCAAACTATAGATCCGTCCTTGTCATATCTCAACAACCCGCATAAGTTTGTCCCAAAAAATTTGAGTGTGAGCATTTGCTCCAACTTTATTCACTTTCCTCAATGAATTCGTTTCACCTGAAAAATCATTTCAAATGATACCTTATTTTGCAAAAATATTTTTATGTTTTCTGAATGAATATGGCTTTTATTACAAACGAGTTTTGAACTCATACAAAATGTGCACATATAATTGTTTGCAGCTCTTGGTGATTTTATTATTTCCACCTAATTTTGTTTTCGAATAATGTGGGAATGAGAAAATTCACTTCAAATACTTCATTTGATTGTTGCTATGCTAAAGAATTTTGTGAATTATTTTCATTGAATCTGGACTCTTCACTGTACATGTTGAATAATAAGAAATATTTGTTTCTCCAATATTTCTTAACCAAATCATCAATTTACTCACAATGAACAACTTCCACCTCCACTTTTGTTTTCTTTGTTTGTGGACCACCACTACCAACACATTCTTCACGTTTTCTTTTTGGAGAATTCTTCAAAACTTTGCAGTTATCTATGGGAGATATAAACAGAAAAATTAGTAGTTATTCAAATAATATACAGCTCCTGGTTCATTTTCAGATCAATTTCAATTATTGCATTGATTTATATTTCTCTGTTGAAATAGAACTGTAGAACTGAAAATTGTGAAGGCTGAATAAGAGAGAAGTAATCATCTCTGATGAAAACCTTCCAATGAATGAAAAAAAAACTAGAGATATATTCAATAATTATGTTTGTTATGGTTTCAGCTCCATTTGTCATAGATGTGGATTATATTTTACATTTGTTTTTCTCAGGAAATAGTAAAACAAAAAATCTCCATTTCAAGTATACCTACAGTCGTTTGAATGCATTCATGTGGGAAAAAAATGGTGCTGATGATTCTTTCTGGAGGTTTTTGAAAATATTTGGGTTTCATAGACAAATATGGTGAACAAATTTATGCCTCTTTAAGTTCATTGAGAATGCCAAATTATGAAAACAGTACCATTCAAGAAGCAATTTTGTTCACAGTGATACAGGCTAGTTATCAAATATGCAAAAGAGAATGGAATTTTAGTGATTCCTAAATATTTTTCCTCATGAACACAAACCCTGAGTTGAAATGCCACTCTCCTCCTCCACCAACAAAAAAAAAAAAAGTTATGATAAAAATTTTTTACAAAAATTTATCTTTCTAAAGAGTCATTCAATATATATTTTTTATAATTCAAATAGCTCTTTCCTAATCTCAAATAAATATCATTCGAAACAACAGTTCTTCAAGTCTCAATAATTGAATAACATACTTATTTAAAAAGTATTTTGATAATTATGGTCTGTTATTACACACAGATTTTTCCATGCATATTGACTGACACATATAAAATTATTGATCACGGGCTGAAGGACCTCGTTTGATGGCCTTTCGTTAAGTTCATTTTTGAGAGTATTCGAAAGCTCTTCATTTCGGATTGATGTTCAGAAGATAGAAATATATAAATTCGACTGAACCCAATCAAAACTATCGTATTACTACAAGAGCCGAATAGAGGCCGACCTCCACCCATTTAACTGGATGAAATATATTTTTCACAGACAAATTTACCTAAATGACTAGCCTATCATAATGTGGGCCAGGCTATTTTCAATTAAAATAGTGAAAATTTTTTCTGTGCTGATCCCATTTGTGAACCAAACGAATTTTGTTTCAAATGATAGTTTATAATAGTAATAATGTGCCTACTTATTTCCGATTGCCTAACTGTCGATACTAGATAACTACACTGATCTGTTTACTAATCAAAATATAGAAATATACATATATTGGAAGGTAGATAATTTGGTAATAAATGTGATGGTAGGTAAATAGCCATTTTAGGTGTATTTTCGTGGAGGTTGACCTCTCTCGGACTCCTATCAATCAATCAAATATACTTTATTGTCAGAAGAAACAGTTCTTATCGACAAAGTCATTGTATATAGGTATTTCAAGTTAAAACAATAAAATGGTAATGATACAGAGTTAATAATGGTAAAATATGTATAGATAAAATGTACAAGCTAGTAAAGTTAATACAAATTCAAACATTAAACACAATAAAATGGCACTGAAACAGAGTTAATAATAATAAAATGCGTATAGATAAAATGTATAAGCCGAGTGCTAGTAATATAAATAAGTAGGTACAGCCACATAATGAAAACATATTAAAATAAATTCTAATAAGGAAACAAGCTTATTTCAATGGCAACAAAAGGGTTCACTACTAAAAAATTCCTCCAAATTGTAGAAGGGATGAGTGACTAACAGTTCTTTAACATGTTTTTTGAACACTCCTAATGAATCAATTTCCCTTAAGCTCAGTGGTAAGCAATTATAAATTTTTAGTCCATTATATATGTGGGATTCCTTCACAAGATTGTTTTTTGGTAGAGGTAGAGGTAATCTCAACTTTTGCGATGATCGCGTGTTATGGTAAGAGGGCGCTGTAATATATTTGTCACGATTCTTATGTATTAAGCAAGTGGTTTCCAAGATGAAGATTGAAATTACTGTGAGGATTCTATTCTTTTTGAAAAGGTCTCTGCAAGAATCACGCGTTTTTACTTTACAGAGAGCCCTCATAGCTCTTTTTTGTACAACTTGCACCATAGACTATATGTTTTTGGGGATGTTTCTAAATTTTCAAACGTACCTATACTATAATCATTCCCTTGTCTATATCGAGACCAAAGAGTATTCGAACGGGTGATTTTGAAATCAACTGGGCGGAAATGATTTCCACATATTCTTGCATCGGACACTTCATTTATATCCAAACTGCACATGGCCTTCCATACCAGTAGTCGTTAAGGTTCTTTCGGGAATCTGAAATGAAATTCACTAACACGGATGAATATTTCAAAAAGGATTATCTTACCTATGATAGGAACTGGAATTTCTACTATTACAAAGTCAACAAACGTTTTTGATGGGGGCCATCACTACACTACGATGAACTACGAACTAGAAACCGAAACACAACGAACTTAAAATAAACGAAAATGAACTTCAATAACTAACGAAAAGAACACAACTAACAAAAACACTTCAGAAAACAAGAGGAAATAATGAAAATATAAGAAACTACAATGACAACTCGCACAAAGTTAGAGGTTAATTTAGACTTTGCCAAATCAGCATCATATGAGATATTGCTTCTCATATCTCTGATAATTGTCGCTGCCCAACCATACAAGCTGAAAAGAGATGAGAAAACAAAATCGTGTCTTGACTAGGAATCTCTTCGCGCAAGCGCATTAATTTACTAGCGCCACTTTTGAAATCGATGCTCTTTTTTTTGGGCTTCAAATATGCTATCTTTATTATCAATATTCGTAGTTAATAGATATATGCCTATGACTAGGAAAATGAGAGATTAAATTAAGAAACAAGGAAAGATATGATGAGGCATAAAGATATGGGTGCCAGCAATGAAAATCGTACATGTTCCTTAAAAGATGTAAACAATAGTGGTAGGAAATTTTTTTTTTTTATTCGAGTACTCGGTACTCGAAAACTACTCGATTTCTATGAGTATTCGAGAATGGAGTATGATTCTTTGAATCAATCGATTCTGCCCAACACTACTCACTACTCACTCTGCAGTTCTCTCTCGCTTAAAACCCTTTAGTGCCCGGCGGTACTTCTGAGTACCACCAATTTCTACACTTCGTAAGTCTGCATTCCTACTGAACTCTGCTCTGCGGCCTGACGGTATATTGAAGTACCGTCTTATGAACCAATAGGGGTAGAGAGAACATTTATAACGCCCTTTGCAAGGATTCCATGGTCAGTTGTATGTTGTAGTCCCAAGTAGACGGTAGCGATTTAGGTTCATCATTCTATTTTCATTATTGCAGTTGTTTTATTCTATTTTACTGTTGTTTTATGGCATAAAGAGGTGTTGGCATCCATACTAAGTACGTTTATACTATGATAATGTATTTTCAATAATTTTTCATACTAGATAAAACTCATTTTCTCGTAGTACTGAGAAGTACCGTCAGGAAATATGGACAGCAAAAAAATTTTATGGTTGTATACAAATCCATTATCTGCAACTGAGTTACAGGACATTGCGTATGAAATCCCTACTGAAGATTTGCCCCTTGATACTAATTTGTTGACAGATGAAGATGAAAGTGACTACCGAGGATGCGAATCTTGATTTGCAAAATGCTTTTGTAGATTCCATTCCAGTGTGGTCAAGCTGTCTAAGGCGCAGTCCTATTCAGTTTGGCTTTTCCACTGCTGGTTCGAACCGCGGTCGGGGCAGAATTTTTCTGGCCGGCTCGGTGCGATATATTGTTAGTTGCCTAGATACCAACTCTGGTAGATGGGATTCATGTATTGAATACACCAACGGACTTGGTAACAGTGTGCATGGGTTCTTCAGGGTTCTTCTACGGTTGAAATAGCAGATACGCTACCGTAAAAATCAGTAAGACACGCCCCAAAGCGCTTCGGCACCCAAGACAATTAGTCGACCCTTGCCCGCACAAGGCTCTGCCTTCTGGGTGCACTCGAAATAGTGTTGATGAAAGAAGAAAGAAATGACAGGGAAATGACAGCAGAAAATTATTGTTTTGAAATTGATAATGCTTTCAAAGTTCCTCAACCATCCTGTTCATAATTTATTCAATCATCAGTCGTCTCCTCGAGTTGATGACATTAGACATGGAAATCGTGATGCTCATGGGGTAGTTTTGGGAAATATTCGGAAAATATGCAAAATGTTCAGTTTACGTGCAATACAATTATGTTGCAATCACAATAAGAACTGCTTTTTGGAATATAACGCGAAAGATTAGATGATATAGGTGTCATTCATTTACTCAGTGTTGCATGATATCATTTCAGGTATCAATATCGTTGAAAATATTTGATAGAAAATTAAACATACTTTATTCGAGTTCCTATTAACATCGCACTGTATATTATCGCCGCTATTGCTGACGGTACTTAAGAGTCTATTTTTTTATTTTTTTGGTAGGTTTGGTGATCCAGAGTTAAATTCTTCAATGGTGGTATTGGTGGGATTGGGATCAATTTAATTAAAGAAAAAACTATTGTTTCCTTGCCAACGTTTCGAATTTTAATAAATTCATCATCAGGGCTCTATAACAATGAGTTGCGTGTTAAAGTGGTATGATATAAATAAAATAAGAGAATGCCAACAAACTATTGGAACATTTTCAGGGGTTCAAAATGTTGATTAATGAAAAAAAAAAAGTTTTTAAAATACTTACCAAAAATCAGTTTTTCCGAGTAAAAATAATAAAATTAGGTATAAAACAGACATTTTGTACCTAGAGCGTGTATCTAAAATGTCTGTTTTATACCTAGTTTTATTATTTTTACTCGGAAAAACTGATTTTTGGTAAGTATTTTAAAAACTTTTTTTTTTCATTAATCAACATTTTGAACCCCTGAAAATGTTCCAATAGTTTGTTGGCATTCTCTTATTTTATTTATATCATACCACTTTAACACGCAACTCATTGTTATAGAGCCCTGATGATGAATTTATTAAAATTCGAAACGTTGGCAAGGAAACAATAGTTTTTCTTTAATTAAATTGATCCCAATCCCACCAATACCACTATTTTTTTATATTTTTCAAAATTGAGAATAAAATTTTGAAAAAAATTCAGTAAGCTTTTTGAAGCCTTCAGCAAACGTGAGTTCCAAAAAACAATTATATTTTCAAGTCGTTTCAATATCCGGGCACTAAAGGGTTAAGGCTGAATTCAGACAGATTCGAAATTCGATCGTAAGACGATCCGATAGCTCTCTGATTGGTCTAAATTTGAATTTAGATCAATCAGAAAGCTATCGGATCGTCGTACGATCGGATTTCGGATCTGTCTGAATCCCGCCTGAAGCCGCTTCACAAAATTTTACATTTCACCTTGGAAAACTGTTCCACTTGACTGCGTCTAACAGCTCACTTTTCACAATAGAGAGCTGTAAGCTGTTAGACGCGCCAAATTCACTGTCCCAGGAACAAAAGTTTGCAATGGCTGCGTCTAACAGCTTACAGCGCTTGAAGCCGCTACACAGTATCTGACATTTTTCCATTGTGAACTGTCAAAGTCAAATTTTGAGAACGCGGCTTTAGGCGCTGAAAGCTGTTAGACGCGGTCAAAGAGCCAAGAAAAACTTTTAAATTAAAAATAACCCTCAAAGACAACTTAAAATTTGATTTTCTGGTTTTATTGATTCAAAAAAATCTATGATGTCAGAAATGGATGCCAAGTATGAGAAATACGTACAAGATCCCAGGATACCATGTAGATATGGAACAAAATGTTACCAGAAAAACACAAATCATCTTGAAAAATATAAGCACCCGCCAAAAAACAAAACGGTAGTGAGTCATGTTTTGAAACTACAAATATACTATCCACTTTTTTCTTTCAATTCGAGCTATGTAACTTTACTCTAAATACTTGGATGTTTTCTTAGGGTAATGGCTCCAACAGACACACTACAAAAAAATTCAAAGCAGAGCATAAAGTCATTGCCAGCACTGTATCAGATTCAGATGAAAACCATATTGATGAAGATAGTGACTTCAGTGATAAATGTCAAGAGGAGAAAGTTAAAGTTGGTGTGAATAATGATGTATCCGATTCTGATGAGGATAGTACCTCAAAAGGAAGTCGACATGATTCTGATCATGAATCTGATGACAAGCAGGTTGAAGACAATGATAGTTCAGAGTCAAAAACTGGTACTGAGGATACAAATGAAAATAATGACATTAAAACAAGCCAAGAAGAGAAAGCAAGCCGAGAAGCAAATTCCAAAGAAAATGTTGAGGAAACCTTTGTTGGGACTGAGGCAGAATCTGAATATTCAAAATTCATCAAGGAAAACTTTTTAGTAGAAATGCCCCAAGATTTTTTCCAGTTCTGGACATTCTGTTCAAAACTGAAGCCAAGTAATGGTTTGCTGGCTCTGAAAGATGTTGGGCTAACTCTAGTTGGGCCTTTTGATGTACTTGCCGGCAAGTATAAACATTTCCATTTCTTGGAACATAAAATAACCCTAGTTGTGTTAGAATTGTTTTTTTAGGCAGGTTCAAGAATGTATCCAAACCAGAAAATGATTATTTGATTCATTGGCGATATTTTAGAGATCCGCCTGAGTTACAGACAGTATTGAAGGGAGATGACAAAACTGGATATCACATTGGATATTTTAGAGATTGTCCAGAAGAAATGCCTGTGTTTTTGGCCAGCAATTCAGCTAAAAAAGATGGAATTTTGACACAGATGGGGAGTAACATTTTTGCAGCTGTTGAGCAAGTATTTTTCATTCTTACAACTGAAATGGGTAAAAACATATGTACCTACTGAATTTCAACACTGTAGCTACTAATTATGAATATTTCTCATTCTGATCAATATCTCAGTGTCAGATGAATTTGAAAAAAATCCTTGCAGTTTTTACCTTGAGGATTTGAAGAAAACTGGAGACCCATTCAAGAAAATGCATATTGGGAGGATCCAAACAGCTTTGAAGAAGGAAGCTGGAAAGTTAAACATTGACATGTCCAAGAAAACCAAAAAGATTATTGAAAGAGAGAAGAAAATTGTAACAAGAACTCTTAACAAAATTGGACTTGTGGTTCCATATAATAAAAAGTGAGAAAGTTATTTCAAAGATAGAACTTCATTACTAGGAATGTGTTATTACACCAAAAAAAATACTTCTCTTACAAAGGAATAACTTGTTAGTGATTACTTGTTTTGTGATCGAGTTTTCAGAGATTTCAATTGCATGAAAATGTTTCAAAATCATCACATTTCCTTGCCTTTTCACAATGAAAACTGCGCCAATTCCTTAAAAATTTGTATTCTATAAAGCCCATAAAAATTAGTTCTTAACAAAATTCTACTTTCAGTATTCAATTCCTCAAAATCTGAAAACATAACTTATTCAACCAATAATTGAAAACATTTATTGAAATTGATTCAAGAAAATTATTTGCCAATATTCCAAATTTTCATTTTTGATAATACTCTGAGGTTATTTGGGGTGATAATAAAGTATTGATAAACTTATTTGATAAACATTTCAATGAATCTGTGTTTGTCATTCGGTGTTGCCAACTTGGGAACCATTGGAAGTAAAAAAGCTTTGTAGATGAGCTTTTGAATGAAGAAAATTTCGAGTAACAAAATAATTCATCTTAGTTTGAAAAAGTGAAATTATAGTATTTTGTGAATTTCTTTGAAATGATTGTTGAACATCAACATTAACAAAATAAAAAAAATGTTACCTATTTACTTTTGAATATGACTCACTTTGCTACTCAATTTTATTCACATACAATTGTTCTTATTCTCTCAATGTTATTCCTTTTTTTGTATGAATAAATTTACTAGCATCATTATTATTTTATGAAAAAATTGATCGAGCTTATATTTTAATCTTACTATTTTCAAACTGGTGAATCATGTATTAGATTGATTGTTTATTGAAATGATATCACTCAGTTGAGCTACACAGCTACTCAACATACCGACCTGAAAAAATAATGTTATGATGACTTTTTTTCAAAACTGAATTTAAATTTTTGGAATGTTACTTTTGGCTTTTTCTCTGTTTATATGTGTAAATCATTCTTTCATTCATCATCAACGAAAAGGAAGAAATAGTCTCTCTAAAACAACTGTTCCTCTCCATAGATGGCGCCACAGGCGCTGAATCGCATATGTTTGCACAATTTGTATATGAAGCACTTGAAACTTGAATCAAACAGAATTCTATAAGATATTTCTACACAAATAGAGAGTAGTTCGGAAAAAATTCACTCATCAGGATAACATTTCATTCTCAAACCCAGACAAACTTGTTTTGCTCAGAGAAAAATATCCCCTTAGCTCATCAGTGGACATATAGAACTCACTAGATACATCAAACTTTATCGAAAACTCGTAAACAGAACACATATCAACAGAGAGCTTGCTAGATGTTTGATGTTGCTTCTTTTATAGAAGTTTGGTATTCTGTTTGCATTGATAGCTTGCTCGACTGATTTTGTTTGTTTACTTTGATATTCCGGACCTTTATATCATTGAGAATCGACTTTTTTGTAATTGGACAGACTAACCGGTTATTACCTGTTGCAGAACTGAACTGGGCTACAGAGAACTCGCTCTGAAAAACAGGGATTTGAACACTCTTTTCACCAAACTGCAGAATTCGAAATCCGAAACGGAAAAGCAGAAGTACCTGTCTGAATTGCAGCCCGTGTTCACGTTCTCTAGCATCGCGACGGACGAATGCGATTTCGGGACTGGAATCGAGCTGGGTTGGAACATCATAAGTCACGGAGTCGAAGAATTGAACAGGACAGCCGAGAGGTCTTTGGCGATCAACTACCGAATGTTGAAGAGGGAAGCTTTCGCGAAAATCGCAGAGGCGCACATGAAAAACCGGCGAAAGGGGTGTGATTTGAGTATTTTGTGAATTGTAAGGACAATAAAACTTTTTTCTTAATATGATTCGATCTATTCACAAGAAGAATTTTACCTATATTATGGCCAGCCTACTGAAAATTTATCATTCTTTCCTTCGGATTCTCAAACTAATCGCGGTTTCCGGCCAAAAAATATTAGTTTCCGGTTCGATTATCACTAACAGGGGGTTTACAAAACCTCGAAACTTCAAGCGCACACAGGAAAAACAATCTAAGTCCTAAATATCGGAAATTAGGATTATTGCGCTGAATAATAGTTCCATTAAGAGACCGATCTAAGTCCCTTATATTTGCGATCAAAATAAACGTACGAGGAAAGAGCGATCTAAGTGCTCCCAATTTTCGGATAACCAATGCCCATGCAAGTGGGAAGTTGATTTATTCGTGTTTATTATTTACCTTTCGGTCTGATTCTAATCGTGTTCAAGCGTGCACTGCATTTTTAGAGCATTAGCAGGGCCTGGAATAATATTAATATTATGTCTCGCGATGATAGCTCTGTGTCATTGTCAAACTTCCTATATAAAACAGTAGATAACAGGAGTGATGACGAATATGAGGTTGACTGATACGTTTTTAACAAAAACAATTCGTTTTTGGCATATATATATATATGTTACCGGCAAAGTGTAAAATCAGGCATTGTATAGAATGCCTAGGCATTCTATACATTGCCAAAAGTAAGCAGGCAAAGTGTGAAATTTTAAACATTTCATACTTTGCCTAGGCATTCTATAGAATGCCTGCTGGAGTTCAGGCAGAGTTAAAAATCTGTCTGTTCCATTGTGAAATAAACTCATTTCTTAACAATTGTACAAACTTTGCCTAGGCATTGTGTATAATGCCTAGGCATTATATAGAATGTCGAAAGTTTTGCAGGCAAAGTATAAAATGAACAACATTGTTAAAAATTGTTTATTGCAAATAACAAACATGAAATGTATGAAACATAGGATCTGAAAATCCTCATATTTTACTAGAGTAAAATTTAAAAGTGAAACATTAATTTAAGAAATTACTTGTTACAGCAGGAAAGAGAACTATGGTTAGGTTAGGTTAGGTTAACCTTAACTTGAAAACAATGGAACAGACAGATTTCTAACCTAACCATAGTTCTCTTTTCTGCTGTAACAAGTAATTTCTTAAATTAATGTTTCACTTTTAAATTTTACTCTAGTAAAATATGAGGATTTTCAGATCCTATGTTTAATACATTTCATGTTTGTTATTTGCAATAAACAATTTTTAACAATGTTGTTCATTTTATACTTTGCCTGCAAAACTTTCGACATTCTATATAATGCCTAGGCATTATACACAATGCCTAGGCAAAGTTTGTAAAATTGTTAAGAAATGAGTTTATTTCATACCTTGCCTGGATTCACTCGGCAATGTATAGAATGCCTAGGCATTCTATACAATGCCTGAATTATACAGATTGCCGGTAACATATATATTTTTTCGGCTCCGATTTTGGAGCCATTTTCAGGAGTAAGTGTGACTTGACGCCGGGGCCTCAATCTGCCTACTTCCCAGGTCTCGTCACGAGTTCCTTCTAAGGTCTCAATCTGCCTACTCCTTAGATCGAACTGAGGTATCGAGGGATGTTGGGTAGTATTTATAGCAGCGGGTGCTGGGCATCTGGAAATTAAGGGTTTCCATGCAGTTGGAAGTCTCTGACCGTCGTCACGTTTATTTAAGCAGGAAGGTCGCTTCTTGATTTCGATGGCCTCGCGAATTATACGAGCTTGTGGTGTTTTTGCTGTGGCGATGGTCTTACCCAAATAGCACACGACGTCCTGAAGACGAACCATTTATGTCCCAGTTACGTCGATACGTCCCGGGACGTATGGGAGACATTCGAAGAACGTACATTTCCGGATGTTTCATGTATGTACTATATAGACGTCCCATGTAGGTACATATTTGGTCCCGTTCCAATCGGAATGTAATAAAAACGTACATGCTTGGAAGTACTATGTACGTACTGTAGTAAGTGTCCCGGGTACGTTCATAATAACTCCTTTTCAGGTACGTACATTTCGGAACGAGTTAGGGACATACCAATGACGTGCTTTTTTGATAATTCCTTGTACGTACTGTTTATAAGTATCATTGACGTACATGTTTGGAAGGACTATGCACGTACTGTTTGGACCTTCCAGGTGCGTACATATTGGGTCCCTTTCAAAATCGTATCTTTTGAAACTTTTGAGGATCATAGTGATGACGTACATTTTAGGGAATCGTATGTATTTGGACGTATCCTTGACGTACGCCAAGAAACCTACTTCGTACATTCAGCTAGATCTCTCAAGTCTAGTGTGGGCCGAAAAAGTACGAACTAGAAACGTCCCACATACGTACATTACCGTCCCTGTCAGGTAGGCCCAACGCGCTATCCCAAGTAGCACATCATATGGTGACTTCAAGTTAGTTACCTATGTTCGAGACAACATTAAATTTTTTTTAGGAAGTTCAGTAAAAATGAAAATATATTTGAAAAAACACTGAAGGATCACTGTGGCGATGTGGAATATCACACTTGCTGTGCAAAAAGTTCTGGCCGTATTTTCTGGTATTGAAATTCACCACGTCGATATTTCAATTTTTCCAAATTTTGTCAGGAATAATTCATCATGAATATTGCATTACCAATATTGGTATATGTTCGAATATTTTAAAGTCATCACTCTCAAAATCCCGATACCCCTTTCAGCTGTGATTCGAAAATGACGAGTTGAATATTTTCATTTCACTTTGAAAACGATATTCGAGCATTATCAGAATTTGCATATCTATATTGCAGTATTATGCCAATATGCCACCTAATGTGATAATTCAATATTTTATTCTATGCTCCCAATGTCGAATGCACATCTATACCACACAACTCTTCTTTAGAAACAAGTCTCCGTACCGTAGAGCGTTGTAGTGGTAAACAGTCATATATTCAAAGTGAAGGTCCGGGTTCAAATCTCGCAACAGCCAGAGTTTTTTCCAGGTTAGTATTTGGTAAGTACATGTGCATGAGTGAAATTTTCAAGTTGACGAATTGGTAAAGAAGAAATGAATAATTCCGAATATGAGAACTGAGAATTGAGAAGTGACATCAATTGAATTTATTTTTTTCGTCGATATATCATTAACCAGAAGGTACGTTTTCGGAATGTCCCAAACAGTTCCCCTTTCTGTACATTACAGGTCCTGTGTGGACTAGAAAAGTACGTACCTGGGATTACCGACTATGCGGAAACGGTAAGTTCCAGGGAGGTCTTATGTACGTCTGTCGGAGACTAAAGTACGTCCCAAATACGTACAATACATCCTCACCGTACATATGCAGTACGTCCACTGGACGTACTTGTGCTATCTGGGTAGTGTTCTCGAAGTCTATATTGTATCCTGTCTCTTGATGATGTTTGGACAGGGCTGAAGATGGGTCTGATTTTCGGACAGCAAGTTGATGTTCGTATACTCTACTTGTCACACGTCTGTTGGTCTGGCCTACATATGTTCTATGCCAGTAACACCTTTAATGTAGGGAAGGAAAGCTTTGTGAGGAACGTTGTTGTCTGTTGGGTCTCTGGGAATGGAAGGAGGAGTTTGATGGCGGCGGATGGATCTGTCATGTTTGATGGTCTGTGAATCCATTTCGAAGAAGAGCTGATTTGAGTTGGGCTAGTTCCTGTGGTTTGTTATGGAGGTCTGTGAGGTTGATAGATCTGTGGATGAGGGAATTTACAACGGAATTGGTTTGTGCTAGATAATGGTGGGAGTTTGCGTTTAAGTATCGGTTTGTGTGTGTTGGTTTCCTATAGACCGTGTGGGTGAAGGAGTCATTGGTTTTTGTGATGAGGACATCTAAGAATGGAAGGGAGTTATTGCTTCGAAAAACCATCCACGACATCAGACGCAACCTTCATTCCAATAATATGTCCTTATACCAATGCTACGGCACGCTATCACTCGCCAAAATCCATCCACTCATCTGGGACACACTTCTCAGAATCTCTCAAGAGAAAGCAGACCATAGCACACAAGAAACCGAGACCCACAAGAAAAAAACTATCAGGCCATCGAAATCGAGAAGCGACCTTCCTGCTTAAATAAACGTGACGACGTTCAGAGACTTCCAACACTGCATGGAAATCGGACATTTTCAACTTGGCGCCACCTGCGTCCATATTCACGATACAACTTCATTAGAATGATAATTTATAGAAATCTAAACTTTGAACTGTAATAGTTTTTTGCTCCGCCCGGTAGAGGTCGCGAGCATTTGGTTCCGGAAATAATTTGAATCTTTGAATGGGTACGCCAAAAACTCCGTTAGAAAAATACTTGAAGAAAACGCAGTAGCTTGAGTTCGTTGAGAAAAGCTTTTTCTTCTATTGATTTTGCGATTGACACTATTCTAGAGCCTGAAGGGTATATATGAAATCAAATTTATTTTGGATATTGCTGCCTGGTCTAGGTAAGAAAAAGTCTTATACATTCATTCTATTTTGTAATTTCGTTGAATCATTTGTGAGTTCGTGAAGTTGATTTACATATTATTTCTAGAACGTGAAAACACGAACAAATCTATGAAATTTGAGCCGAAGGCGAATAAATTGTTTGGAATCCGATCTTGGCTGTTTCGGTGGTCGAACCTTTTATTCATCCCTGTTCACGTTGGAATTGGCCATCAGGGTGTAATACGGAATGGCCAGCCCGCTTGCCAGATTTGACACCTTTAGACTTTTTTTATGGGGCTATTTGAAGCAAAAGGTGTACAAAACTGAACCTGCTTCAATACTAAATTCACGGCAGAGAATAATAAATATTTGTAGAAATATCGACGTTTCTTTGTTCGAAAATGTTCGACACGTGAAATATCGGATAGGCTGTTTTTATGTCGAGACGTTTCAGGCAACCATTTCGATCATATCTTCTGAATTGAACTCAGCTCATTTCCTCAAATTATGATGTCAACGTCAATGTGTGCAGGAAATACTAAAAGTGTCGCCATTTTGTAGTAGGTAAAGATATTAAACTTCATATTCTATGGTTGTAAAGTATTCGTCGGGATCATCAAAATGATTTATCAGAAGACTTCTCTCTCCATTTGATTTTTTTTTTCCAGATGGCACCCATTCGCCATCTTGAAATTTTTATGAATCAATTTCACTCCAAAATATAGTATTCATGCATCAATTTCATTATCCCAAGTTTCAATTATTTAAGTTGACCCATTCAAAAAATAAAAGGGGGGGAAATTAAAGAAATGCACTGCGTATGAAGGAACTAAATTAACATCATTTATAACATATCATTTCGATATATATATACTAGCTGACCCGGCCACGCGTTGCTGTGGCTAAAGTTTTTGTTATATTACATTATAGTAAACAATCTAAGAGGAACAATGAGAGAACATCAGTCACGGAGTCCACTATGCTTTTTCACACAGATGGTATTTGTAAAAAAATATGGTGATCTCCTTATTTGACTTTCTACTACTATAACCCTTTAGTACAATGAAATTATTTACGAACAAAGACGAAAATGTTGATGTTGGTATACAAATTCACTCGATTGAGATTTGAAGGGGAAGTACGTTGAACACAATTAATTAAAATGTTCTTACACTTGATATTAAGCAGAAATCAATAGGTACAAAATAAAAATTTATCAGATTTATTATTTCCATTTAATTTTATAACAAATATAAGTATATTACAGCATAATACAGTAAATAACATGTGACGCTTAAACTCATGAATGAGGTAGGCAAGGCAGACAGTCTTAAACTTTTAAACATTAATATCTATTTTTTTGAATAATAAATACTATCAATTTCAATTTAATTTAACACCAATCGGTGCACAATGTTTTTGGTTAACCTGTCTTTAGCTAACACAAATAGATTCGACGGTTTCCCAACACGTGAAGACGCAACATATAGTTGCCCATGAGAAAAACATGGATTTTCCAAATCTAAACCATTTGTGGTTGTGCATGACCTTCTGCTGTCCTGATTCTTTGAGCTGGATTTCTTGATTCAATTTGTTCTGCCAACTGATGGGCTCAGCAGCGCCATCTATTGATTACTTACTCAACCCAGTCGAAAGGTATCGACATCTTGATTCAATTTGTTCTGCCAACTGATGGGCTCAGCAGCGCCATCTATTGATTACTTACTCAACCCAGTCGAAAGGTATCGACATCTGTTAGAATCATTTGGAGTTAACAGATGATTGTGACTGTCAAATAATAACAGACAAATAATTAGCAATAAATTAAAATTGCGACTATAATTTGAGATTTAAACTATCCTATCTCTCAAGTTGGATCGAACTGCACATGGTGTGCGAATTTTATTATAATCGGTTAAGTGGTTTCGGAGTCCATTGAGGTCAAACATTGTGACACGAGATTTATATATATTAAGATATATCACATCATCGATCATAACAGCTTCAGTTATCCCCTAGAGATTCTACAAATTCCATAAATGGATCAGTAATTGAAAGTCCAAGTCCGTGCCCTATGAATATCCATGAGATATTTATCAACCATCATAGGACGCCGATGAATATCATTAAGGTAAAGTTTTCGTTTATTCATTGGACACCCCACCCGTTTTCACACACATACAGGGACGTCCTCCCTGTGCCCTGTGTGTGTGTGGAAACAACGAAAAAGGTAGGTGGGTCAAGAAATTGATGAATGGAGAATGGAATTTAATAGGTATGTAACTTTCATCGAAGAATTACGGAATGATTGTCTAATACAATGTGGAAATAACTTTTTGAATTTTTTTTATTTCATCACGTTACATGTCCAATTATTGATGAAATGGACGTCAGTTGGATGCACAACCCATGACGCGTGTGGGCATTTACATACGGTTTTTGGGAAAAATTGACGAACTTTCCCAATGACCAGCCCGACCCTGACCTGGTGTTTTATGACTGATTCAGTGAAAACGAGCTGGTTTCATCAGATGGCACGATAGTGGACACTCATAATGCTCAAGGCACTGGAATTTTTTTACACGCATATTATTGGAAATCATTCATAAGTCTTTATTTTGCAATGAATAGACGCATTCTTCATGTTTTTTGGCTTGTCAATCTACCACAATCTGAAAACAAGAGAATTTATATATATATATATAAATATATATATATATATATAATTATGTATGTGGAACCAACAATCTGCCTCTTCTTGATGTTCATTCTTTCCATACTTCCAGAGGTCCACTTGTTGCCGATCTATTTTATCTTATTTGACATAGGGTATAATGTTCATTACAGGAAGTGTAGTTTGTGTAAGTTGTTTGTTTTTGCTATGGGGTGTGCGTTATGATTTTCAATGCACGTCAATGTTTTTTCTCTGGAAATAATTTTTTTTTCAACATTGATATTGATTTTCACCAATGAATTTCATACTATTTTTGTTTTATCAAAAAGACATTTCAAAATTGTGTCTGCACGAAGCGTTGATTTCTTTATGATAACATCAAGAGGAAAATTTTATCTTTTATTTCAATTGTGAACTTTATTGTTGGTTCTTGTTTCTTAGTATATGTTCCAAAAAAAAGCCAAGTTCATTTCGACAATGACTCCGTATAGCAAAAACATCATCATCATATCTCCGCGATACATTTGAACCATTTGGATAACTTTCCACAAAAGAAGCCTCAAAATATTCTCTATATAAATGTTACTCAGAATCGGCGATAGCCATCCAAAATTCTTATTGTTGATGAAATTCCTTTTCGAATTGAAAATATGTTGTTTCTATTTCTCAATTCAAGACTATTTAGTTTCGTTTAGTTAATTTCGCATTTACTAAAAATATATAATAAATGTCCAGGCAGCTATTCATTTGACATGCGTCGTTAACTTTTATTGATCCTGATAGAAGACATTTCTCTGAACGAATTCAATGCCATTTATGTGAGTGTGAGTGGAAAACAAAATCCACCATGCAACAAACGTTTGAAATTACCTAATATTGTTTATATTCGAACTGCGAAAACAGGTATGCTTCGGCTTGCAGACTTGCCAGCCAGCTGTTCCACATTGGCCAACAACGAGAGTACAAGTCACCATAAAAAATGCAAAGTTATCAGATTCGACAATCATGCGCTGGAATAATAACACATGCCGCTAATTCGAGAAATTACGTGAGAAGTGTGTGACATTATTCGAAAATGGATTTTTGCGGGATTTTTCTACCGTGCGTTCTTGTCTTATTGGTTCTGTACATGGTGTTGGAGTTCAACTATTTTTTACGCTCTCTAGTCACCTTGGTTATTGCTAGATTCTTCAAGAAGCGTGTTCATATACTGGATGAAACCAGAGTTTATGGTGAGTAGAAAAATATATAAAAACCTAAATTGATAAAAGACACTTTATTTTGTCAAATTCAACATACTGTTTACAAACTGCTATACCTACTTTTTTTATATATACGATTATGGGACCATAACACGACTGAAGAAGCCATTGTATAGTGAAATAAGAAGTGTAGCGGTTTTGTGAACCGTCTAGTGGAATTTAAAAAAAAATCTAATCTAATGGTGCAACCTGAACGGCATATTTTCAGGTAAACGCTATGAGAGATATCTTCGAATCATAAAAGATTATTAAGGATGTGTGAAAATTCTAAAATTGATTGAATATGAGAAACTCAATAATGCGACAAAAGACAGACTACCTCACTTTTCCGAAGGCAAATATGGAAGTAGCATATAATACTTCTTATATCTCCTCTGGAAAAAGTAGTAAAAAGTTCATTGTTTGAATAAAAAAAATATTTCACATTATTGATGTAGTACTTATCAAATCTGAATTGCGTCGAAAAATATTCCCAAAAGGATGAGTTTCATTTTTTTTTATTTGGCAGCATGAGAATGATGTTGAGAATAGTTCAGCTAAAATAGTTACAAGTTTCGAACAATCTCAATTACACCCTAAGTAGTAGAATAGTAGGTTTCATTTTTTCCAATAGAACACTCTGTATCGTACCTATAATATACAGTTGCCTGTAGGATATTTTCATATTACGGTTTAATACACCGCGACACGTGTTTCGCTATACAATAGCGTTTGAAAAAAATCCTTTTTGAACATCACATCTAAACAGTTTCTTGTACACCCTGCATAAAATTTTCCCATTCGGACCCGAACTCATTCAGCCTTAATAGACTTTTCTTGACAGTTTTACAAATAAAATGAATTTGCAAAAATCAAATAGTAATGAGAAATATATAAAAAAATGAAAAATGTTCTTTGCTTATAATTATGAAAAACAAAGTTATCGGAACTTGAAACAATTTCAGCTGCTGTGCCCTACGTCAGTTTCATAATGACAGATTTTCACAATCTTCTTATTCATTCCTTCAGAAATGGGTGCAGTTTCCAGAGTGTCACCCTGTATAATGAAACCAAGAAAAATTCCGCAACATTTTTGAAGTTCTTTCAGAGGTATTGACGTACATTTTCAAAATGTTTTTCGGTCAAAACTTCCATCAGAATTTAACAAATATGAACTATAAGATTGGAATCTCTGGAGTGAAAGTTGAGACTTTTCTGGAGATGTTTACCAAAACATCAAATTTATATTGCACTTTTTTATTTTCAGGAGTATGCCTCTCGACCGATATCGACAATCTTTTGAACCACATGAACAATGCAAGGTTTATAAGGGAACTTGATTTTGCAAAAATCGACTTCAATGTGAGAACTGGACTATACGGAAAAATAAGGAGTTTTGGAGGATCTGTTTTACTGAGTGCAACTACCATCAGATACCGAAGACTTCTTAAAATTTTCCAAAGATATTACATTACTACCAAAGTGGGTATTTTCACGTGTGAATTATATCAAAATTAATTTTTTCTACTCCCGTACTTTTTTAAACCGTTCATCACGTACTTATTGACAGCTGTTACATAGTTAATGGCTCATTTAAAAAATACGTGTATTGTAAATTTATAGCGGCCGCCGCGTTTCTAGGAAAATATAAAAAGTGATGGATTTTAATGAATTCAATCTCTACTAGATTCAATTGTCACATTTTTAGGAAAATTATTAATCAACACTTTATGGATTGGCACTAAATCTAGTTATTCTATGAATCGATAAGCAATTGTTTAACTTACTTGCTGTCTGTCATTCAGTGTCTCGTGGAACATTGCGACTGAGTGATAGATAGATATAGTATAGTACACGACTCTGGGATGAGGCCAATTTCTTGTACTTACATTTTTCGCTGTGCGTAATAGGCTACTTATCCCCCTCGTTACGTAACATACAATTTTCACCGACGCATGTGAGAGCAACTTGGAAAGTATTGCTCAGTTACCATTGCTCAGTTACCAAGTACATAACAGTGTACTTTATGCTCGTGTAGAAATAAAGTAAATTTTACGGCCAGCATGTTCGAAAGTTCAATTTATGGCCTACACGGACCATAAAGACTAAACATTTCTTTCAATTTTTACAACTGTTTATTGTTGTGGAATTAATAGCGGAATAAGTAGTGGTAAATTATATAAATAGCTGACCTAGTTATATTTAATATCAATTTTCTTCTCGTGATGAGATAATTTTTGGCCCCTATGAAAAATAAACAAGTCCACCTGACTTCTATCCTAAAAAAAATTGAACAGGCCACCTTTACGATTGAGCATGCTGAAGAAGATGTCGATGTACTGATTGTGAACGTCTCTTCATCATTTCGTTCCGGTGCTTCTGATAGCGTTAGGCATGTCGAGGGATAACATCTACCTACGCTAACTAGAGAGAGGAAAAACTGCTGAAAAAAGATTATTCGGCTAGGAGTTTGAAGGTGAGAGGAGCAACGGAAAATATATTTTTTATATAGGTACAGATTCAGTGGTTATGACACGACGTTATTCCTCTACAACAAAAGGAAAACTAAATTTCTTGAACTTGTTCAGAAAAACAAAGAACTGAATGAAATGATTAGCCTCTTTGAAAATCCGAATAAGACCTCGAAGTCGCTGGAATTGGAAAGGTGGGGAATGGAAACCTTGGATGATATCAGATACCTACGATTTACCAAATTACCAATGAATAACGAATTCAGTCTGGCTTCTTTACGTCCAACATATAACAACAACGAAAAAACAGCCTCCAATGCCTTATTGCAATTGTAAGAAAAGATGAAAAGATTCAATAAACCAAGACCGTCAAAGAAGAAGAAAATGAACGAATCAAACTCGGAAAAGAACATCAGGCCTACTGGGGATCACACAATTGAAAACAACGCACTGTTAGCCATTCATCCATCCTTTTGGTTCGAAAATGAGTCATGTGGGGTTAACCGTTGAGAAGTTAAATCGGAAAAAACAATTTTTTGTATGTTTAATTCAAGATGGCGGATCGCATGCACCATTCCATATCCATTCAGTTGAATGGAATCGTTTACGTATCCATTGAGTAAACTATAAAGAAATCAGCATATGGTGGGAAAATAAAAAAGTATATTTTTCTCCGTAATTATTCCCCAGTAAACCAAAGCCTGGTTCTTCGTAAGTGGTTCGGCCAAACAGTAGCACTATTTTTATAATGTCACCCTTCAAACAATTATGACAGAACAGGAAGATTTCTGTTCTGGACTTCCGTAGACGAAACAAGGAAGATTGAGGGTGTAAATGAAAAGGCCTATAAGGAGAACAGGACTAAATTAGTTCGTGAAAACCGAGGTAAGTTACAAATATCTCCAAGACAGTGGGTGAGTTATCTCTTCAGATAACAAAGTAATATCATTCATTCGTGTTTTCTATTTTGCCTTCTAGAATCAACAAATTTATTGAGCTGAAACACCTGCTCAGGAAAAGATAACCAAAACTTATGCTGTGATAAGAATCAAAAGTGACCCTATTTTTCTTCTTGAAGATGACGATTTTCGTTCCAAGGTTGAGCTCATCTGATCATCCCAAAGATCATGGAATCTGACAAGAATGATTCAACAGAAGGAATGACTAATTATACAAGTTGGCTGCTGTGAATTTATTGCGCAGAGGAATCGTACTCATTACCAGTATTGAAAGAAATCCATTTATTGGTATATATTTTGTGGAATAAAAGAATAAGTATGGTTCAATATTGAACTTTCATTGTATTTCATGTTGGAAATGAATAGTACATGGAAGTTAACACTATGTTATATTTGTTTGTCCGCCTTTCCAAAATAAATGAATAAAAATCTGACGGAATTTGACTGTATTTATGAAATAAAGTATCTTTCGTTTATCCAACGTTTGTCCATAGAAAAATGTATTCGTTCACAATAATTCGAGAACGTGTCCGTTTCTAGCCTACTAACAGGTTGGAGGGTGACCAGTTGTTCATTCAGAAGAAGACGAGGTTGATAAAATACATTTCCGATCTGGTAATTTTCTTTCATGCGAAACGCGATATTACACACGATATTATACACACTATATCAGTACTAAAAGGACAGAAAAGATGTAAGTATTCAGTTGCTTCCTCAAAAACTACAAACCATTTCAATAACCGACACTAGTTTCCAGAAATAACCCCTAACCGGTTCATTAGCCTTCTTCTCTCAAGCCATTTCCATCGTTCAAGGCCGGTCCATTTTTATTGTCCTAATCGAAATGTTCCTCATTTGCCGCAATCCTCGTGAAGCATGCCAAACTCATTCAATAAAACGAAGCTGAAACGTAAAAATATTTTCACCTTCACACAGGTAAATGAAAAAGAATGATAATATTTACATTTGTGCGATATTCATGAAGTTCGTCTATATGAAATGCCAAACTTGATACGTTTAATATATAAATTATATTGTTTCGAGATGAACGAGCAATTTGCCGACTATCTTGTTTATCTTTGTCAGAAGAAACTCACCACCAACTCTTCCACAAACGTTTTGAACTGAACTAACATCAGAATGACTAAATCTAAATCCAATACCAGACGGCTGTTTCGACCTGCTCAGGTCTAATCAGTGTCATTCGGAAGGATTCGCGATCACAAAACATTTCGAATCGTCTACTCCTCGTGGAGTACAAATCTGAATCTGGTGTAAACCTCAGAGGCGTAACGCCATCTACTGAAGAACCAAAGGAACAAATTCCTCATAAACCAAATGACAGCCGTGGCAAATGACCCGCCACGAGTGATTTCGAATTAACATTAATTTCTCAAGAACTAAGAATTCATCAGCCACGATAATGACTTCAAGTGATTTTTACCACGTTTCAGATAGTCCACTGGGACGACCAACACATCTACATGGAGCACCGTTTCGTCACTCCAGGCGACAGCTTCATCAACGCCATTGTTATGTGCAAAGCCAGAATAACGAAATGCAATGCTGAGGACGTTATGCGAGATCTTCTAGTCAATAGCCCGGTTGACGATATTGAAAAGGCAAAGAAGCAGAAACCAGAGCTGCCATTAGAGCTTGCCAAGTGGATAGAGAGTAATGAGATTTCCAGTACAAAGTTGAGAAGCACTGTCTCATAAAATGCCGGTTTTTGTTGTTGCTACTACATAGAACGGGTATTTTGAATTCATGAGTAGTTTCACGCTTATATCTTCATCTAGCATGAGATAATATATTATCTGAGAAAATTAACAGCACTGTGCACAGCCATTGGGACATGTGTTCAAACTATCTACTGTTGGTTTCTTTCTGATTAGTTCATGAAACCTTAACAACATGACTGCTTTCATAAGAACCAATTAGAAATATCTAAGAAATATTCCAGATTTTTATATTTAGGTGTTATAGATTATGGATATTACTAAAAACCCGCTAAACAATAAATCTTGTTTTGAAAAATCTAGTCAAGATGACCATTTCCCTATCAATATTATATATGGTGAACATAAAATGAGAAACAAAATAAATCAATGGAAGAAGTAACATAACAATCTAAAATGTAAAATAAAAAGTAACTATCGGCCAATCTTATCGAAATAATAGTGCCTACCTCCCAATGTTTTTGCTTTGAAAACAAAATAATCTTCTGGGAACAATAGATTTTTCTCTTTCCAAATTCAAATGACAAACTTTGTACTGTTTTGGCTTCCCTTTTCTCAATACCGTCTTGGACAATGAAACAAACATGAAAACAAGCTTCGATCTAGTTGGCAACAAATCTCTACTTGCAAGGTGACTTGACCAATTGCAGAAAAATCTATCAAAATCTACTCAACCGACCACATGCAGGAATCTACTGAAAATCTACTTCATCTATTTCACCATCACAAATTATTTTAGAAACATCAGATGTTGGTTTTGAAATGAAAATTTTGGAGTACCTACCTATCAGTAGTACCACATGTTGTTTTTATATGCCATTGAATACCAGATGGCAGAAAAGTCTCATTAAAAAAAATTGAATGTTGGTTCTGAGATTTTCTGTCTTCAATGGGCTGTGTTATGAATGAAATAAACATTTCAAGGTGTTAATATCTCTCGTAATAAAGAATATAGTCACATATGTGATATGATAACGTTAATAATAAATGGAAAATGAAAACGACTGTATTTCCACCGTAGTCTCCATTCACTTCAAATATTATGACAGAACAAATAGAGCGGTGGCCAAATTAGGAAATTGTCATATTCAATATAACTGTTTCAGATTTCCTTCTTTCGCTACTTGAACTAATTGTATGTAAATGTATTCACGTTAACCGAGAGATGCCTCAAAATCTAAAAAAATCTACTGGAGTGCCTGCATGTCCAAAGTGTCTTCATTCATTGGAATTCTTTATGAATTGAGATCGTTTGCATCTTTCAAATATCTGAAAATGATATACTAATGTCTAATTCAGTCAAAAATTAATACATATACTCATAGCTGGGCATTAACTCGTTAATCCGTTAATCGTTAATTAACGAAGTTAACATTTTAATTAACGGATTAACTTTTAAGTTAACTTTTAAAGAGGTTAACGGATACGTTAACTTTCGTTAATATACAGAAGTCCGTTAATCGTTAATCCAATGCCGAATAGTTTTCGCACGGCACCGTCAAGAGACGGGGAACGAGTGAAACAAAAACAAAACTAGATATATTTTGCCGAGGCGTGCGAGTGAGAAAGAAAACTGCAAGGAGATTTCTTTCATTTGACATTTGATCATTTCATTACTTAGCGCAGGTGCTTAGGATATGGTCCGATAGTAACCACTGCTCACCGCTACTAACCGACTTTTACAGCGGTTACCTGTGAAAGTGGTAATCAGTGCCTAATTTCAGGACACATGTTAGTTTCAAGTTCAAAACAGACAGAGAACTACCTATGGTGTAAGGAACTACCATAACAGAGGCATTCATGTTCAGTATGAAAACTACTTTTGACATATGACAACAGCGGTTAGGTTTGAACAGATATTAACGGATTAACGATTAATGTAACTTACGTTAATTCTTCCGAAATATAACGCTTTAACGTTTAATGAAGCTAACTTTTTTTGTAGCGGATTAACGATTAACGAAGTTAATTAGTTGATTAACGGTGCCCAGCTATGCATATACTTAGTATGGTACAGAGCTAACAGATATGTTTCGGAACCTCTCAAGTCCATGTTGAAACATAGACAATTGGGAATATTTTCTAAGTAACTTTTTAGAAACCAACTTCAAAATTTTGTAGACCGTCAAATATCTCTTTGTTTCTCCATTCATAATAAAAATCTGCATTTTAATTTGTTCTACCTAACATAAGATCAAACATTCAATATACTATGTAATATATTCGGGTACTTATTATAATGATACCAATCAATCCTGTTATTTGACAACTGCAAAAGTCAGAACTGCTTTCGGAAAAAATCATTACATTCTATTGGAATTCCTACTTACACTTCGAAAATGATCCTTAAAAATTTTACAACTGACTGATCTTTATATTCGAACAGTTTTTGTTTCGATAATTCTGATATAATTATCATAAGTACTTTTTTGTTCTAAATGTTAATATGATTCCTGTATATATTGATGTTTATATGTATATTTTTTGTTATTATTCCTCCATAAGCATTATTTGTTTTTTGGACCAATAAACGTTGATAATAATATGAGATATTTCTGAAATCTAAAAACGTCCTAAATGCCTTAACAAACGAGATGACTCACCAATAGTTCCCAATTCCTGGGAACCATTATTATTACCATTGACACGAGCACACTTCCTACTAATAATAATAATAATATCGTCTTTATTATTTTCATAACATATTTCACATTCGACTGATTTTACTTACAAAAAGATGCAGAATCAATATGAAAATGAATGGCGAAGTTCAACTTGGTGGCAAAATGCTACTTTGTTGTTCTTCCACTCAACCCAAAAACATCTCTGTAAACAGTACCTAATCAAGACTAATAATCCAAATTGGTGAAAAATCAAATTAGCGAAAAGAAACAGATTAACCAGTTATACAATATCATTACTAAATTCTGCTTATTGATGAAAGTTAAATAAAAAGTTTTTGAGTTGGCTTTTGAATTTATGGTTTCTCTCAACCTTGAAATCTGGCGGAATCATATTGTATATTTTGCAGATTTGGTAGCTATATGATCTCCTGAAATGTTCGGTTCTGAAAGAGGGGGGAGATAGTACTCCTCAACTTCGGATATTAACATTGTGAACGTCCGTGCGAAATGTAATTTTTCTATGCAAGTAGGAGGGTATATGAGTTACTATAATTTTATGGAAGAGGTTACCAGCATGGAGAGTTCTTCCTATTCTCCATATTCAGCCATCCTGCTTCGCGTAGTTTGTAAGAGATTCTTTCGCTTTTTCTTATTCCATAAATCAAACGTAAACAACAATTTTGAACTTTTTTGAATTTTATGTTTATACAGGGTGGTGAGATTAGGTCCATATACACAATTCGCATAGTTGAAATTGGACAATACTAAAAAAGTTTCACAAAGAATCATTCTCAATTTTGTTGGCAGATAATGACGAATACCATATATTACACGCAAGGATGAGTAAGCCCTTTGCAACAATTTATTGACGTGTTTTTCGAATCTGAGGTTAGAGTCGAGCAAGACGCCAAGACTTTTGACTTCATCTACCAATTCAATAGTTTCATCGTTTATTTTTATATCAATCAAGTTTCGGATGATATTTCGTTTACTCTTCGGCCCAAAAAGAATGATTTTAGATTTAGTTGGATTTATGATTAGACAATGATCAGTTGCGTTTTTTACAAATTTGTCAACTTCTTCATTCAAGATGTCACAAGCATGAATGGTTCCATGAGGAAAAATACTTAAATAAATTTGCGTATCATCAGCGTAGAGATGTACCTTGGACTGTTGTAGACTTCCAAGCAGGTTACTAGAGTACAGAGAGAGCAAAGAGCACAGGGCCCAAGATCGATCCCTGTGGGACTCCAGACTGCACCAATAGATAGTCAGATGAATCATCATCAATCACAACCTTCTGAAATCGGTTACTAAGAAAACTTCTGAATAGATCGACAGCTGCATTAGAGAGCCCTATATATTTCAACATACTTATTAGAAGAAGTGTGTGGTTAATGGTGTCGAAGGCTCGACTGAAGTCCAGTAAAGTGAGAATTGTGCACTGTGTTTGATCAGTTGCTCTGATAATGTCATCGACAACGTGTAGAAGAGCGGTGGTACAACTATATCCTTTTCTGAATCCTTATTGAATATGTGGCAACAACTTGAAATTTGTAAGATGTTCAACCAGTTGTTGTTCCATAGCACTCTCTAATATCTTAGATAGAGCTGGCAAAATACTAATGCCTCGAAGATGTTTGTATTCGACTGGATTCGATTTCTTAGGTAATACTTTCACCAACGCACTTCACGCATATGGAAAGACTCCATCACGAAGACATGTATTGATAATGTGGGTGATGTACTCGATTATATGCGGAAAACAGAACTTAATTAGTCTTATATTTAAGTTATCACATCCGACAGCATTAGTCTTTATTCAGCTACAAAAACGTCATTAATCTTTAAAATTGAATTCTGAATTGATTGAACGATTATTTATGTAAAAATTTAACAGTGTATTAGTTGGATCTACGTTGGGAATTGAATTGATGAAAAAGTTATTTATATCGTTAACGTTCTTCAAGCTTTCTGGTATACTGTTGACTTTTTTTGTAACAAAATTATTACACTTTGAAGTTCTCCACACCTCCTTCGAACTGATATTTTGAAATTTGGACACGAAATATGCCTTTTTTTCTCTTTTTATAGCTTTATTTATATAATTTCGCATATCCTTATAGAGTTGAAAGTGAGCATCTAATTTGGTTCTCTTATATTTCCGTAGTGCCTTGTCCCTTGTCAATATCATTTCTTTTATTGTGTTTGTTAACCACGGAGCGCTGGGTCGTGTTACCCTGGACCTCGTAATCGGTGCATGCCTATCAAAGAGATTGATGAGGTGATTAGTTACGAACGAGTTTTTTCATCAATATTTTCTTCGTCGAAAAGTCTGAAAAATGGAATATTATATAGATCTCTTTGAAAATCCAATTCATTGAAGTATTTCAAGTTCCTGTATTCACAGAATCTTTGCTTATTATGTCAACTGTCGATTGCCTTCTTTGCAAGATGTAAAAAACATAGTAGATGAAAAAAACTTTGATATTCTCATTATTTGCGAATCCTGGTTGAATGAAAATATTGAAAACGATGAACTAGAAATAGATGGCTATGAAATATATAGGGCTGACCGAAAATCTAGAGGCGGGGGCTTGTTGATTTACGCCCGGAGTGTGTTACGTTGTGAATTACTTCCGATTACAGACCAATCTTTTGAACAGCTCTGGATACGAATCAAAATTGAAGGCAAATTATACATACGCTCTTGGTGGAATCTACAACTCTCCCAATCAGAACATTACTAAATTGAGTTTGAAGATATCTTAAGTAATGTTTACCTCACAGTTGATGAAACCATATTTGCTGGCGACTTCAACATAAACATGCTTGAACATGAGAATAGTGTTGTTGAAAAATTTCTCTCAATTTTGGAATCCTTTGGCCTGAATCAAGTTATTGATTTTCCTACAAGAATCTCTAACACTAGTGCCACCCTGTTAGATATACTAGTCGCGCGCGAAGAAGTCATTGCTGAGAAGGAATTGATAGACACCACAGGAATATCAGACCACTCAATGATTACCTGTAAATTGAAAATCGACAGTTGACATAATAAGCAAAGATTCTGTGAATACAGGAACTTGAAATACTTCAATGAATTGGATTTTTAAAGAGATCTATATAATATTCCATTTTTCTGACTTTTCGACGAAGATTTACAGATCTTTGAATAAACGATGGGATTGGTAAAACTTGAAACTTTTACTAGAGATCAATTACCCTGATATCAAACAGATATTTTTGCTCTAGATGCGCTTCTATTACTAGTATCAATTTTCTTCTAAAGATGACTTTGTTAGCGAACCGCGCGTCGATTGTTTGGTGTTAGGGTTATTGATCTCTAGGAAAAGTTTCAGCAGATCTCTGAGTCTTCAAATTCATTCTAATCCAATATTGAAGAAATGAATCGTCAAATCAACTTTTCTTCACTACATCGTCCCCCAGACCATTTGGATACAGTTACCTTCTAATGTTTCTTCTTCTTTCAAATTATCGTTATCCACATGTTCATACTTGATTCACACACTATAAAAACTTTCGATGTACCTACATTAAAAAAAAAAGTTTTTTTTTCTGCAGTTCAATAACACTGTAACTGGTAGAATCAACGAACACAAGAAGGATATTGCGACTTGTGGATTAGGGTTATTTAAGCCGTCAAGTGTTTGGAAGACGTAGCTGCCAGTATCAAACATGATATTATTGTAACTCGGGTGCGTTGCGTTCTACCCACATTTCGTTCTGCCCGCAGTCTCCGAACATACCCGAATGATGCCTTTCGTGAAATTCACGGAATATTCTGCAATTTTTCATTAACCCAATCTAACCAACCTGACTCAGCGTAACACATTCATCGGGGGCCTATCGACAAAAAAAAGATGAATTTTGCAAAAGTTGAATCATTCGGGTATGTTCGAAGACTGTGGGTAGAATGAGATGCTCCCTTCAGAGTTCAATGAAAAGATTTATGGAGAATTTCGAGAACTAGCAAACCGGCACTTACATAAATCAAAAACTCAAGGCGATGCCATCGTTCAAGATATTGTGAAATGCGCTGAAAAGGAAATTTATAAATGAGACATTCTTCCAAGATATATTATTGTTGAATTCGATTCAATAATAAAGAAATAACGTCTAATGTTTTCATCTTTTGAGTAATATTGATGATGTAATGCTGTATTATTATTATAGCCAGTGTCTGTCAAAATGAAACTGGGAGTGGCGTCCGCCTGTGGCTCTAGAGGTCCCGGGTTCGCTTCCCCAACAGGGCAGAGATTTTTCTTTATAGGAATTTCTCTGTCGTGTTGGCGAATGACTCCTGCCACGTTTCATGGTTGTCGGGTCCGCGAATAACCATGCTGCTCCTGAGGTATGGCGTAGGAAGTTAGTATCAAGTCTGATAGACACACACACGGATAGCCGTGCTGCTCCTGAGTAAGGCGTAGGGAGTTAGTAACAAGCCTTAATGCCGTTTAACGTGCAAGCATAAGTAATTAGGGCCCCCATATCACTACGAGTGAGACGTTGGGGGTCCACGGACGAAGCCCCTATCGCTTGGCGATGGGGGGAGACTGGCCATTATGGTGCCGAAGAGGAGCCGGGGCCAATAAAGAAGTCACACACACACACACACACAAACTGGGAGTGATTTGTAGCTAAATACCAATAGAATGCAGCTCCTTGAAAAGAATCGCTTGCGGAATTGGTCGGTGGGATGTACATCGAAAAAAACGATAATTTTTACCATTATTGTTATTTGTCTCACCAGAGTTTTATATTTTATCTCTTCATTATATACAATTGAGTGAGTCCAGTGTTTGACTAATTGTATCCAGTGAACAACAGGTTATTTGGGTATACCTAACTTGTAGCTGTTATTTCGAATCACAACACAATCTATTTATTGATATCCTTAACAATTGTCAAAAAGAAGGGGAAACTACGCCACTGGTATGATCGTTCGGCAATCTTTGGAAAATTTAGCAGCTAGCCAAACTGATATGGACAAAAATATCACCAAAAGTTCCAATCTCATCGTTTATTGTTATAGGTAGAAATAAAATATGGTATTTACAAAATCTTTTATTGTATAAGTAAAATGAACAAACTTTTGTATTGTTTTCGAATGTGTTTTTGGTGTTGTTATAACCTCACATTCTGCTTCTCGATATGGCTATGCAAGTCCATCAGTTCAGTCTTGAGTTTGTCAAAGATTTCGGTAAGGCTGAAAAATAACATTGGTTTAGATATATTTATATTATAGTGACTAAATTGTAAGTAAACCGTCTACTTTTGCTCCGTATTTTTGAAAGATTCCTAATATTTTTCTTGAAGACTAGGTACAAATGTCAATCACCACAAGTTCATTCAAAAAGGCAATGAAAAGAGATAAAACAGGCAATAAGGGTCCTGAGAGTTCATTACTCTGTTGAAATCGAAACTTGATGTCGAAAATACTCTCGGTAATGAGAATTCTCCATACTGAGCGTCGGAAAAATATGTACAATCCTCTTGGTACCTACAATTGTTGGAGTTCGCCGAATCATCAAGATAACTTTGGTTTCCCTAGATTTATATTGTATTGAATGTTGTTGATAAAAAAAAATAACTGATAGTTGAAATATCAAGTTCTGTCAGATATATTTTTCAAAAATAAAAAAGTTGGAGTTCTGTTCAGTCTGCCTTATTCCAGTGAATATATATATTAATAACTGATAGTTGAAATATCAAGTTCTGTCAGATATATTTTTCAAAAATAAAAAAGTTGGAGTTCTGTTCAGTCTGCCTTATTCCAGTGAATATATATTCTAACAACAATCTCATAGTTTATGGAATCTCTGAATCAGACAATAATCCACATACAGACGTAATAGACATATTCACGAACACTTTCAAAATCAACTGTTCACATGTCGATTTTCGAGATATTCATCAGGTAGGTAGAGGCTAGACTTGAAAATGAAAATCGACCTGAACCTATAGAAACAGCAAATTTTCAAATAAAGTTAATAATTCTTGCCAAATCGAAGTTTAATAGAGAGAACATAAAATCTCTCACATTACATAAATATTGTTCATATTGTTACCACAGAAGAGTGCAATACTCCCGAACATAAAATGTAAAGAAACTTTGTGTTTTATACTTAGCGGCATAAAAACTGTCCACGCGGTTTTAACAAGAATTGGGCGTTAGAAACCAAAAATATTTACACCTGAATATAGGCAACCCGCAGTTCAGATACCGAAACGGAGGATAGCCTGAACTTCAGGAGAACTTTAGTATTTCAATATGTAAACAAAACCACAGAACACCCGTGTTCTGTGAACAAAACATTCGCGGTCATAACCCCATAATCGATTTTATCTGCACCCGTACTCTAATAATAATAATAATAATTTTCATTACGATACAGATTTTCAACCAACAGAAACCCATTATTTTTCAATCAAGCATAATGTGCAAGCTTTGCATTTTGATGTTTGTCAAGTCAAAATCAGTAGGAATTGAATTTTTGAGGAATTTAGTCAATTTTCGATAATCGTATGAAAATGTCTTATAGCAGTGTTATAGAAGAATTACCAGCGACTCCTCCACAGATGTCTTAGACAAGAAAAAATACAATCGAAAGGATTATATTTTTCATTTGACAAATGCAACACATATGTTTTTATTTTCGACCAAATCCAATGAGCCCTCATGGCCGGATGGTCAATGGCGCCGGCATTGATCAGACACGTCCGGGTTCAATTCCTGACCTCGGCAGAGTGTTTTTTTAATTTCTTAGTGTTGTATTTTCCGTGGTTATACCATTAATTACAATTTTGTAGAATTTTTCGAAGAAATACGATTGATTACCTAAATACCTAATGATATAATATTTTTAGTTCTCCATTATTTATTGGGTGTAGACAATCGGCTCGTTTCGTATATCCCGGTTTATGCTCATGTAATAATAACCATCATTACACGATCGTTGCATAATATACTATTATCTACACCCGTACTCTAATAATACACTTATATGTCCACAACCCGTTTCATAATGAAATCCATTACGATACGAATTTTTCATTACTATACAGATTTTCAACCAATAGAAACCCATTATTTTTTCAATCAAGCATGATGTGCATGCTCTGTATTCGACGTTTGTCAAGTCAAAATCGGAATAGATATTGAATTTTTGAAGAATATAGCCAAACTTCGATAATCATAACAAAATGTCTGATACCAGCGGTATGGGAGAATCACCCTCGACACCTTCACCGGCAGAAATTCAGTTAGAATGATTGAATTTTTAATTTGACAAATGCATGATTTATATCTTTATTTTTTCAATCAAATTTTCTGAGCTCTCCGTAGGCGAGCGGTCTAAGGCGCTGAAATTATATTAGCTAGTTGGACTAGTTTGATAAGATTTAAGTAATTTTTTATCTTCTCATTTCTCATCGTTTTATTTCTCGAAGTAATACTATAAATTAAAATTTTGTGGAATTTTACAAAGAAATGCGTTTAATTAGTATTATTGTGTGCAATATAAATATAATATTTGTAGTTCCTCACTATTCATCGAGTGTAGATAAAATAGCGTATGCAACTCTCATGTAATGAATAGAATAGAATATCTTTATTTGACTACCATACGAGACTCACCTTCGGCTCGTTTTGTATCGCGGTTGATGCTCATCGTCTATTAATAACCATCATTACATGATCGTTGCATAATATACTATTAGCGGGTCGAGTAAACAGGAACGACAAATATAATAAATAAATCTATATTCCGGGTGGACAGGAAAAACTAGCTTCGCATAAAAAATAAAAAAATTGTGAGTCAAGCAGGCGTTTCAGTTCAGTGCCATTCGATTCGTATTGTAACGAAGAAAGTTTGGGGAAAAGTTCGAAAAGGTGCTGAAAAAATTTTAAAAGTTATAAACAAATTATCAAAAAAGTTTTTTTTTCAATATCTCGATAAATATTCAAAATTTTTGAATTTCAAAAAAAGATCATCAAATTTGCTAAAAAAGAGAACCGACTCCCGGAGCTCTACCTTATTTATTATTTATAATTTTTACAGAGCCCTGAAACTAGAGAAAAAACAGGTATCAGCTCTCGCACGATGTGCATCAATGTGACACAGCAACAAAAAAATTCATGTACCTTGTTTTGGAATACGTCTATGAACAATAATGCACTGTTGAAAATTTGTAAAAATGTTTCATTAATTATGCACTTGTTAATTAATAATTTTTCATGAACTGAAAGTTAACATAAAAACCCTGATAAGATTTTCACTGATCGCAATTCCTAGCATCGAGATACTTGACTTTGTAGGAATAGTTATTACTCCTGTCATCCACGAAGAAAATATTTATTCCCACAAAATTTTGACTTTCAAAATGTAAGTGTTATATAATTACGATTATTCCTGTTGTTTATCTATTTGAACTTTCTTTTCTGCTGTTATCGTAAGGAGCAAGAGTGAGAATCTTGTATCCCATTCATAGACATGTAGATATAATTGTTTGTAATAACACTTCTGTCAATAAGTTCTTTATTATGAGTTCATTATTATATTTATTCTGGAATGGAAAATTCTTCACCTTCGGTTCCTACTATACTTACTTTCTCTGATATGAGCCAGTTTGTGTGTCATTTTCAGTCAACGTTTCAGCAGTTTTAGTTTGAGTGTTCACTTGAATTCCAATCGATCTCATCTCCTGCAACAAAAAATATTTCCTAAGATACTTCACAAAGCAGGTTGTCTTCAGGATTCGATTTCATGAATATTTCGAGTATTGGCGTAAGTAGTTGTGTGCACGGCTTAAGACCGAGAGGTTCAAATTCATTCTAATCCATAATCCAATTTTATAATAGATTGGACGCGTCAAGGTACTTGTATAGTTAGTACCAATACAATGAAATAAAACTAACATTAATAATTTACAACAATAATAATCAGCAAACTTTCTCATACAGAAACAATCACAAAAAAAGCATTGTATATAATAAACAATCATAACACTTCATTCTGTATAATTGAAATTGGACAGATGTGTAAAAGTGTAAAAACATTATTTCCGAAGTAATTGCTTTGATTCACTCTTAAAACTGTCATGTTTAGCGTTATTCTTAATATAACCTGGTAATCTGTTATATTACCAAACGCCGGCAAAAAGTGGTGATTTTTTGTGAAATGAATGGTGGACTTTTCGAGTGACTAGGTCATTTTTATTTCTCGTATTGTGATCATGTAAATCACTTTTTTTTCATAATCGTTTTTATTTTTGTGAAGATAATTTCAAAGTTTCAAGAGATAAATAGACGTAAAAGTTAAAAAAAAAATTTTCTGAATGTATCGCGACATGAAGTCTGATAGGGAAGGTCAAAGATAAGCCTTAAAATTCTTTTTTGTAGGATGAAAACTCTCTATGAGTCAGTCGCTTGACCCCATAAAATAATGCTGTAAGAGATCGCAGAATACACATAGGAATAGTATATAGTATACATTCAGTAAAATTTCCCCTTTCTAACGTAGATTTTAGAACAGAAAGTGAGTAGTAGCAACGATTGATCCTCATTCAGATAATCAGGAAGATCATTTATGAACAGCAAGAAAATCAAAGGTCCGAGAACACTGCCTTAGGGAGTCCCAAGGTCAATATAAAACTCGCTAGAGAAAACATCGTCAATTTTTACCATAATTTTGCGGTTCTCCAAAAACGACAAAAACCAGTCCTTAATACAACCACGTATATTTTTCAGAAACGAAATATTAATCTACAGTATCAAAAGCTCTAGTTAAATCAAATAAGACAGATACCACATACTCCTCAAGATCCATTTTGTCGCTAATATATTGGGTATACTTAGTCAAACTAGTTTCTGTTGAATAACCATTTCTGAACCCATGCTGACAATTTTTGATTTTTTTGAAAGAAATCAAGTATGCTTCCACTTTAATCGCGATTATTTTTTCGATAATTTCAGAAATCGGACGGTAATTTTCAACACTCTCTTTCACACTTATCTTCTTCTCAAGATCCCTTTCTGGGTTTCTACTCCTCGAAAAAATTTTGAATCACCAAGGCTGCAGAATGAAGTTATCAAATGTTTTCTTCTAGTGCCTGTCAACTTGAATTATTTGCAGCATACACGACGTACAGACAGCCGATTCCACACAACTAATTCCAACGATACACGAAATTGGTTTCTTTGGTTCAAAAGTTGAGACTTTATCTGAAGATCAACTTCTCTCTAACAATTTATTACTTGCAACTTTCTCGCATTTATTATATAAGCTATTATCATCTTCAGAAGAACATCGATACTAAATCTGAATACTGGGATTGTTTATTTAGATTTTGTTCCCCTGAAGATGCTAATCTTGTTCGCAAAACGCGCGTCGAGTACAAGTAGTATCACTTTTGTATTAGGGTAATTGATTTCTGAGAAGTCTTAATTTTGCTTAATAGGTATTACTATAGCTGTAATTTCTATTTTTTGATTTGAAGGGGAAGATACCAAAAAAGTAGTTTATCATTACTTTATTTTGAATAACTCGAACTATACAAATTTTGTACAGGAATTTTTTCATGTCAATGAGAAATAATAAAAGTCTTGAATGCGAAAATGTATAATCATGTATATCGAGTCGATTGCAACCATTAGTAGTAGTAGTAGTAGATGAATAACGAAACAAATCATAACGTAACACTTAGCAAAAACAGAATATAATCTTGCGTTTTATACATTATTTATAAAAAGGCTGCCAGAACGCTATTGAGTAATAATTATAAAGCGCGAAATAAATAATATGCTACAACAAATCTAAAATTTCCAATCGTTCATCACAAAAAAGGTTTACTCCTATTGTTACATAAGTAATAAACAAAAAATTAACTCTACGCTCATTACCACCGATTTTTGCTTTATTCATTCTCCACCAACTTTAACAGTTTTTGGTTCATTAATTTTAACATACGTTCTTTTACGACCGTGCTCCTTGCTTACTGTCCTTGCGTTAGGCCCTAGTTTGTCATCATCTTTGTGCGTTTTGGCTTCGAGTTTGGCATAATCCAAAGTAACAACTTCTGGGGTTGCATAAGAGATTTCCTCAGAATACTTATCAGGAACGTATTTGCTGTTTATTTCGTATTGCTTGATTTCCGCAGGACTTTGCTTTAAAAAATCCTCGATTTCCCTCTTTGCCTCAGATTTCACTTTCTCTGATGCCCCATACTCATGGTCAAAGGGTATAGCTATCGGCTTATCGGATTCATAGAGCTCTTTGAGTGATCCTATATTCCAAATGCCAGTATACAGAGGCTGCACTACTGTTTTCTCAGTAGCTTCGTGTGTATCTTCATTCCGGAAGCTATCTGCGGGATGGAGGGATTTTAACGGTGGAATTTGCTTCAGGGATGAAGTCAGGTATTTATTGAAATTTTGTTTGGCCGTTTTATAATTATCGTTGAAGTTGAAACTATCGTTAGCATCCTTTTGGGACTCCATGGAGTTCTTTTTGGAAGTTTTTCCTTTTCGAACATTTTTGTTCGATTTTTTGACAGAGCTGCCAATTTCTTCTTTGAATTTTTTTGGGTACGAATCGAATCTTATTTCCTCTTTTTCGACTTTTCCTTCTACATCTTTTAGAGTACTTTCCTCTGCATTTTCTTCTGAGGCTTTGCTATTGGTATCTTTATTTTCGTGAACACTGTCATCATCGTAAAAGCTATCGTAGAAACTTTCGTATTCAGTGCCTTCGCCTAGTTTGGGAAATATAATATGGAATTCTTTATCGTGCTGTTCTCTGAGTTTCTCGATTTTAGCTTTCTCTTCAGCTTCGTTCGTATCTTGAATTTCTTCATTAGAGTCCGCATTGATTTCCTCGCCTTCCTCTGCGTCTGTCGCCTGATTTGCTCTTTCGTCACCTTCTGTTTCTATTTCTTGTCTTATTTTATCATAGTCCGGAGTTTTGTGAAATCCAAAATTTTCTTCAACAAATTTATCGAAGTCTACGATATCGTCATTTTCGTAATTAAATGCCACTTCTCCATCTTTTGCATCGTCATCCTTTATATCTTTCTGTTGTCCTTCTGATTCTGCCACTTCATCTTTGATATCTTCGCTCTGCTGTTCTTCAGCTTTCGTACCCGAATTCTTTATATCTTCACTGCGTTGCTCCTCACGAGCATCTTCCAAGTGCTCCACTTCAAAATTCTCGCTGGCGTTATTTTCCTCAATCTTCGGAGCTTCGTCACTGACTTCTTCCGTATCATAATTGAATTCCTCTTTTTTTTTCTCGTCTTGATTTTCCGATTGAGAATCTTCATTGTGGTCCTCTTGTTTTGATTCTTCATTTTCTCTCTCGTCAGCATTCTTTTCTTCATCAGTGTCTTCTTCGTTCACAGCTTCACTTTCGTTGTTGATATCTTCTTTTTCATCGTTCGCCTCATTACTATTATCAGATTGTTCATTTTGACCTCTAATGTCTTGACTTTGTATCTCAGGGCTGGCGAATAACTTAAGCGTGGGTCCCTGTTGTAGATAGCGTTGAAGATATGGGTTGTCCGGGCTAGAATACAATATGAGAGGTGAATCCTTGCGATTATTATCTTCTATATAAGGAGCCTCCGGTACACTTTCTGAGGAAGCCTGCGGCTTCCCGTTTGCTTCCTGGTTTTTCTTTCGGGCATCAGCCCTGAACTTTTGGTTGTAAAAATTCAAAAGTTCTGCGTTAACATACTTTGAAGTGAGGTACGAAGGCTCAGCTTTGTGTTTGACCACGTAGTCTACGTTTGTTTCAAGCGGAGGCCTTTGGAAGTAGGTAATAGGTGTTGACGCTGCCGACAAGACATCTTCATATGGTCTCTTGTACAGCCGAATGTTATGTATCACTTTTAAGCTAGGTACTTCGTTGTCTTTCTGCAAAGAAGGCTCTTCATGAGACGACAGCTGCTCCGATACCTTGTCAAGCTTATTGGGGAGAATCGAAGATCCTTGCGGAACTATGTACTTGTAGCCGTGTTCCACCGTCCAAGGAGCCTTCTCCCAAAAATCCTCGAATTCCTTCTTGAATTTGAGCTTCGAGTCTTGGTGCGAGTCACCAACTTCTCGTTTTGTACCTGCTGCGACTTCTGAGTTGCTGTAGTCAGGCAGATCGATATAGTAACGTTTCGGACGATCTTCGTAGTCCTCAGAGGATCTCTCCGACTGTTCGTCGTAGTCTCTCACTCTGCTAGGTTTTGGAGGAGCGGCAGGAGCTGGTGGTTTAGCAGGTGGTGCAGGAGCCGGAGCAGGAGCTGGTGCAGGAGCTGGCCCAGGAGCAGGCGCAGCAGGAGCTGGAGCCAAGCCAGAGGGAGAGACGACGAAGGCAGAGACTACTGGATCAGAACTGGGGGGAGATCTGTTTCGGTCCCAGTTTAGGTTGATGCTAAATTGTCTTCTGACGCTGTCGGTTAGTAAGGAAGGTGCCTGTGGTGGTCCTGCAAGAGCCGGAGCAGGAGCAGCGGGCGGAGCTGCAGGAGCAGGAGCTGCAGGAGCAGCAGGCGACGCTGCAGGGGCTGGAGCAGGAGCTGGAGCAGGGGCTGGTGCTGGAGCAGGGGCTGGTGCTGCTGGGGCTGGTGCTGCTGGGGCTGGCGGTCCGTTGATGGCAATTACAATCCTAGGTCTTTTGAACACGTCGTACCCGAACAAATCGCCGACACTAGTCAGAAACGTCTGGATGTTCCTTCTGTCTCTGGTGCCCTGAGGGGCATTTTGGGCATTCACAATCACTAGCGTTAAGGCAACACTTATCACCCTACTTATTAGCATCTTGCATTTCCGTTCGTACTTCTGCTAGGAGTGCATGGATTATACTGGAGATTCGGTCCGAATTGATTTCGCTTGTGCCGTCGGTTTATCAGTCGGAGAAAGGAGAGCTTTTTTATGAAATGACATTTATTATAGCGGTAATATTGCGTTTTTCGCGAAAGTGTCCAATTATGCAAGGCTATTATTTGAATGATTGAGCGGTAACGCATCAGTGAGCTCGCCGGTTCGTTGTTTGTATTTCAGTAATTTTTATTAAAATCGTAGGATACGTTGGCGGGGTATTATTAAATAGCATGGTAAACCGCCGGTCGGTTTGATCATTATGAACAAATCAAATTAGGTTGTTTCGGTAACTCGGGTTCCGTTTGTTGCGACAAATCTCGAAATACTGATATTCGTACAAATGGGAATGCCAATTGGATTACATTATTCCATCGTTGGGGACTCTTCTTAAGGCGCAGTCAAGTTGGTTTTTCCTTGCAGATCGGTAATTCCTGAAATCATATACTATAAGATACCATTAGTGAACACTTTACCATCTAGGTGTCTATTCTAGTGAATTATGTTTCAGATGGTATTTCATAATATAGCTGTGGGCTGTCACAGCCAAATAATTAGCAAGCCATCATTGGCGTCAATTTTTTTTACTGGTGCATCCAGAAAATAGAGCCTTGCGCGGTTAGGAGACGGATATTATTTTTTTAGCGCCGTAGTGCTCTGAGGCGTGTGACTGAGTTTCGTGCATTTTTTCTATTGCAGAAGAATTCATAAAATCCACAGTGCTATAAGGACGGTTGATGTATTCGACAAGCAAGACATTCAAAAGAGTCGTCCTCATATACAAAAAGTCGTAGTAATTTTTCTTGGAGAACGATTACTCTAACACCAAATTGACACTTTTGCACTCGACGTGCGTTTTGCTAACGAGGTTGGCATCTTCAGAAGAAGAAAAGTTATATTGGATATTGGAGTATCTCGCGGATAGCTACCTCTCCTGAAAGACAAAACGTTATGTCAAATTGGAAATATTTGACAAATGTCAATTTCCAAGATTGCCTACAAGATATATTGGGAATTGTACGGGAATTTGCTTATCAGTTTTGAAAACGGAAGCGGATTTAGTTTCCGAAACGTTAACAATAAGTATTTTCATATATATATATATATATCTTCTTAATATATATAAATCTTCTTAATATATATAAATCTCGTGTCACAATGTTTGACCTCAATGGACTCCTAAACCACTAAACCGATTATAATAAAATTCGCACACCATGTGCAGTTCGATCCATCTTGAGAGATAGGATAGTTCAAACCTCAAATTATAGTCGCAATTTTAATTTATTGCTAATTATTTGTCTGTTATTATTTGAGTCACAATTATCTGTTAACTCTAAATGATTCTAACAGATGTCGATACCTTTCGACTGGGTTGAGTAAGTAATCGATAGATGGCGCTGCTGAGCCCATCAGTTGGCAGAACAAATTGAATCAAGATGTCGATACCTTTCGACTGGGTTGAGTAAGTAATCCTAGATGGCGCTGCTGAGCCCATCAGTTGGCAGAACAAATTGAATCAAGAAATCCAGCTCAAAGAATCAGGAAAGCAGAAGGTCATGCACAACCACAAATGGTTTAGATTTGGAAAATCCATGTTTTTCTCATGGGCAACTATATGTTGCGTGTTCACGTGTTGGGAAACCGTCGAATCTATTTGTGTTAGCTAAAGACAGGTTAACCAAAAACATTGTGCACCGATTGGTGTTGAATTAAATTGAAATTGATAGTATTTCTAATTCAAAAAAATAGATATTAATGTTTAAAAGTTTAAGACTGTCTGCCTTGCCTACCTCATTCATGAGTTTAAGCGTCACATGTTATTTACTGTATTATACTGTAATATACTTATATTTGTTATAAAATTAAATGGAAATAATAAATCTGATAAAATTTTTTTTAACCTATTGATTTCTGCTTAATATCAAGTGTAAGAACATTTTAATTAATTGTGTTCAACGTACCTCCCCTTCAAATCTCAATCCAGTGAATTTGTATACCAACATCAACATTTTCGTCTTTGTTCGTAAATAATTTCATTGTACTGGGTTATAGTAGTAGAAAGTCAAATAAGGAGATCACCATATTTTTTTTAAATACCATCTGTGTGAAAAAGCATAGTGGACTCCGTGACTGCTGTTCTCTTATTGTTCCTCTTAGATTGTTTACTATAATGTAATATAACAAAAACTTTAGCCACAGCAACGCGTGGCCGGGTCAGCTAGTATATATATATATATATATATTAGTTCTTATTATTTTTTTGATAGGCAAAATTTGAGTTATGCGAGAAGTTGCTGACTAATTGGACTGTTCTATCCAGAAAGAACTGTTTTTCAGTAGACGCAGCAATTTTTCGGGGTAGATAAAAAATCTGCCCTTCTACACTTGTCCAGATTCAAATATTAATTCTTATTTTTTCAGATTGTGGTAGGTTACAATACCCAGAAAACTACGGAACAAACATTTCTCCCTTCTCCTGAAGATGCTAGTTTCGTAAGCCAAACGACCTCTAGGAAAAATGACAACTTCAACACAAAAGGTTCCAATCTCATCGTTTATTTAAAAAATTGCAGGCTTATAGTGGCGCTGAAGAAAAAGAAATCTAAAAATTCTGTCAGATTATTCTTCCTGAACGTAAGTTAAAAATATTCAATATAGGGTTGCGCAGCATTTTGGCTTAACGTACGCTCTGCCAAATCATGCTTAATAGAAAAGCGAAATACCTGTAAGAGTTGATCAAGATATTCAAGAAATATTGACATAATACCTTAATGATGTATCATGACATAAAACCACAAAATTTGAGGAATGATTGAAATATCCTGCTCCAGGGGCCCTCAATACAATAGGAGATCAGATCGATTTTAATTTCATGATTTGATGAAGTCTATTTCATTTTGATGAAAAACCCTTGGATTTATAACTGATGCCTGTCATTCATATATTAATATATTCTTCTTCTGTTAGATAATTACTACAAATGTTATGCTATTTTTCTTGTGATTCAGTATTTGATTGCTGGGGATGTATGGCAGTACTGAAAAATGGCATGACAATGTTCTGCCTTTATGTGCTCTCAATACTTCAACAATGTTGATCATATAAACAAAATAGATGAATGCAAAAGGTTTCATTCATTTCCACAGATGAATTTTCCTTGTATTTCCAACAACATGCAAAAACCAGCATAATCACAAAAAACGAACTATTCGTGTCCAGTCTTCAAAAATGCCATGTTACCGTTTCATTAGACATTTCCTCAAGTATATTTAGCGCTATATCGTCGTTCAAGGCCGGTCCATTTTGATTGTCGAAAATACCGCCAATATTTAGGTAAGTTATCCAAATGTTGATATTTGCAAAAATCCTCGTGAGGCATTATGGAAATAAATGAGGTATGATTGGCATGCCGAATGCATTTATTAAAACTATAGAAGCTTAATTATTTGGATACATAATAACATTTACAGAGATAGCCAATATCGATAATAACTCCCACTCGAAAAACAAAATGTATTGAACTTAGTAATCTTGCAAATATTCGTTTTTCCACCACTTCATGAAATCATTATAAAAACCTCAGCAATAGATAAACTTACTCTCTTGAAAAAACTCAGCTGGGCTTTGAGCTTCGGTAAGCTATATTTTTCTTACACTACATCTTCCGGGAGTCCTTTCCTCATCTACATGAGGATATCCATGATTTGATCAATGGAAGACATACATTTTACGTCCGCATTTTCTTATGGACCAGTACTAGATATTAGTTCATAAACATATTGATATCCTTTTTCATGTCCACATCTACAAAGACCAATAAAAGACCCTTTATCATAGATTGTAGACTTTCACAGCCGGCAACTAATCAATTGTTAGAAGTTTCTGGGCTTCTGAGCCGTGGTCCTCAGATTTTTGGGGCTGACGTTACTTCCGCATCTCAAAGGCGATGCGGCTGCGACGCTTTGATTTGATGTGGTTCAGATGACGTGTCATTATTTATTGGACCTAGAATCGAACTCTCAATTAACTCTAATTGATTTTCCGAAACCGTTTTTTCTCTCCTCCCAATTTGTTGATATTGGTTGGCCCACCAAAATTACGCAACGTCAATATCGGCTCAATGTCAACCACCTTTTTCAGTTTCAATTTCTATAAGCGGTCATTATCATTCAGGTAATGAATATCGGCATTAGCGTAATACCGAAAAAAATGAAACCATAGACCGTACGATTAGGACCATAGTTCCGCCTTTGACTCGATGTCCCAATGCGTTTTAAGTATGACCGACATTGCTTTGCTAGTTCGGTACGTGCCTTGCATTTTTCGAGGTACATGTCGGTAAAAAGAAAGTCTGTTACACCAATCGCAGGTTCATTTATTTTCAGACTTCGATATATTCGCTTGGTCAAATATGCATTTTCATTGCCTGCCTGATATTGGTTCGGCATTGGAATTTCATCTGTAAATCCGAATAATACCAATTGGGACAAAACAGTATGTTATGGATACGAGAAAAAATTTTTTTCGATAAAAAATAAATATTCATCTACCTCGGCACGAGAATTTTTAAGTTGGCTAACTTATTATTAACATTATCATGGCTTCGCGGTATATACAGTTGTTTATTATTCACTTTGAATGCAAGTATTCATTATTGATCTTGAATTCGTTTTGACTGAAGACAATGTGCTTCTGGGCTGTTTCTTTAGCATTCAATTTTCAAAACGGTTGGAGTGTGTTGCAACGTACGAAAACACGGATGAATTCATCAATTAGGTACTTATCGTGAACCAATATCACTCCTTCTTCTGAGACCTTTTCCAATAAAAATCCCTAATATAAACTTTTTTTTTAATATATAAAAATAATAAAATATTGAAAATTGACCTAAAATAACAATGTATAAAATAACAATAACTACAAAATATGAACAAACAGTTCATATTATATGCCTTCCTGTTCATAAAATAAAATATACGCTTCGCCACTCACAAGTGATTTGGAGGAGATTGGTGACACACAAGAATCGTTGAATTCATGCCAAGTTCCCACATAAGGATGCCGGCAGTAAGCTGTGTAGTGGCCACTGTATCTAGTGCCGCTGTGATTAGAGAGTGCGTAGAGATTGTAGCGACAAGGGGCTACATCGGCTGCCGCATAGTTCTTCATGTCCAGACCTTCTAACGGGAAATCTACCATGACATTAAGTTTACCCCTAGAACTATCGGATGGAGAGAATCGTTTGAGATGGATCACCAGCACATTGGGGAACTTGTGGATCGACAACGATTTTGAGCACTTCCGCCTTTCTTTACACTGTGAACATCTCGGTTTCTCGTCACCATCCAACATCTCTTCCTCGGTAAAAGCGTCTAAGCAATGATATAATCCGAGATGACCTGTAATTTGTGGGATAGGCAGTGAAAGTTCCCAAAATGGATCGAAGGTCACGGAACAGTAACCACAATATGTGCATTTCAGGGTCGATTTTAGTTGGCCGACGAAGTTTTTTAGTACGTTGGAATTGCCTATCCATGACACTTGCGATTCATTGCCGTCACTAAATTTGTCGTCTGATCCTGTTGAAATTGGCTTTTGTTTATCTGTGATTTGATTGATATCTTCGTGCAGTCCTTCGAGTAGGTATATCAAAAATTCCTGGGCATCTTGTTGTGCATGACCCATGAAGCGAGGTGCATGAAGTTCGATTTGGCTCTTTAGGAAAAGTGTATTCACCACTTTGTTAGACGAATCTTCCGACCACAATTCTTTGATGACTTCGGCAAAAGCTTTCATCAGAGTATCTTTCATACTCGAAATACTATTATTAATGTCCTTTACATATGTATCTTTCTTCAAGTACTCCAGTAACCATCTTGTATTGGATAAACATTGGATGACACAGTTCATGAAACAAGTGTTCCCGACATTCTTCAACCCATTGAGACCGAATGATTTGATATTAGTATTTACCATGGGTTCGATGGTATTCAGGCCATTTGTGAAAAAAAAAGAATGTATGAAAATATGCCCTGTGAATGCAATTTTTTATATTCAATATCAAATATTCAGAAAACTAGTCAAGATAGGTGAAAAGTGTGTTTTATGAAATATAACTAGAATTTGATGTATAATATGAATTCGTAATAAAATATAAAGTGTTCCATTCGAAATAAGAAAGCCGATCTGTTCCCAACGTCAATATGATACTGCAAGATTTTTATAATTTTCTTACTCATATTTTTGGCAATATCTATCGACGCTGTTCTCGGAGAGTTGTAATTTTAGGATCACTATCAGGAAATTTCATGCTTTTTAACTTGTGTGAGCTAGACTACCATATTATATCAATTTCTTCTCCTGAAAATGCTATATAATATCAGTTTGGTGTTGGGTTAACTGATATCTACAAAAAGTTTTTATTTCAACACCAAATGTTTCAATCTCATTGTTCAAACATATTATAAGAATAATCCACGATGCCTGAAATTTAGACTTGCCCCCGTAGTACGTATTGAATTGTCTATGCTTATGATGTCTTCGCTCAGATCAGATTAACCGAATATCAACTATTTTTCGAGCTTTGGTAATTATTAAAATCACTATGAGAAAACTTCCTGAAAAAGCTCGTGAATTTCAATTCAATCCTTCATATCAAACCAATCATTACAACGAAAGTTGTTTCTTGCCGATTTGGAATAGTTTGTTTTTTCAGTTGCATAACAGATAAGGCGGCGCGCGCGGTATATCAATTTAGGAGGACCTGCATTCGCTACTCGAATAAAACAGATTCTTGAATAGCAAAAATAGCGCTTTTGTTCTCTTTTTGTATGAATGATAATAGACCGGACAGCGGTGACACATTTTTTGGACCATTTCTGTACAATTTGCTTTCGAAAGGAGAAGTAATTGAAGGCAATTGCAATTGATGGTTATCCGATAAAATTCCACCCGCTGCATGGTACTTAATTCATATCAAACCCGTAAATTAGGTTAGTCAAGTTCAACAATAATTTGGATGGAAGCCTTTGTACAGGATGCCTTGTATTTTTTATATATCAACACATCGTACAAAGTACAAAAATCGTGAAGATGTACTGATTCAAATGAAATAGAGTGACTCACAGTTTGTCAGGATGTATTGGCCAACTTTTTTCAGTTTGCCCATCACAACTTGACCTGGTTTCATCGTTGGATTTAGAAGAATTCAAGGATATATTCTTTGGACATATAAAGTGTGTACAGATGAACAGAAAACTTGAGTTTGAAATGGAGTAACATGCAGCGTTAACTTTTTTTTTCGAAAATTTCGATTTGTTGTGAAAAATTGTCCCAAAAATCTGTCACTGCTGCGCGGTCTATTAGTGATTGCCCCCAATGGAAAATGTTTTAGTGGACAATGAGAGTCATGTTTTTTATTAGCAAATATCTCTGTTATAATCTACCATACATTACAGTATATTCAATTTCACAGACCTTGAAATCCTCTACAATTTTTCTCAGAAATTTTTGTGCGATGTAACATAAGTTAGACGTAGATAGCAACGGACCGAAGGGCAAATCATAAACGCGTATCGTAATTAATCAAGCCGAGGTTAAAAAAAAAGGTGATATCACCGGAAAAAACTATTATAATTACACAATGACAAGAATATATTTTCTGGTTTCCCACCCCTTTCTCGAGCAAATTTCTTATAGTTTCACCGGAAAAACGTAATGAGCTATTCAAGGCACAATGAGTGAGCGATGTGATATCAATGTTTTTGTAGGCTTTGTGGGCAAGAAGTAGTGACTTGTAGCACGAAAAAGGCTTGACCACAATATTTTGGTCTAATCGAACGTTGCTTCTAGTATAATAAAGATTGAGATTCCTTACAGGTAAGTCATTTAATCTTGAAATATACAATTTTGTATTAGTTTTATATCTTTCGTTGTTTCAAATATTCAAATGAAAATTGACAAGCTCTGTGCAAGCGTCAATGTACAATTTTTGTATTTCGTGCAGAAATATATTCTCCTAACATGATAGCAGAGCACTCTCGAATAGAACAATTATCATCAGTGCTTACTTGAAAGTAAAGATTAGAAATATTTTTGAATAATAGTGAATAACGAAGGATTCATTCCAATGAAAAAATGTTGATTTAGAAATCATAAGAGTGAACTAGCCTGGATGTGATTCCAAATTTGAATATAGATTTCAATTCTAAACCACTCCTTTGAATGAATTTTTTATTCGGAGGGAAGGTAGGCCCATGCAGGACCAATGAAAATCTTTATAGTGTTAGGAAGAAGTTTGCTGATGGATCTATTCATCTCAAACTGTGGGAACGAAACCGAGAGAGTGTGTCTTATGATAACTTGACTCAGAGTCCATGATACCACAGGCCTATAAGATTTCAGATTTTTGGAAATAGAAATCGTAAAAAAGTTCTTAGATTCGGAGGAAAATACTGAAAATTTCTTCATAGAGGTTATAATATGTACGTATTTCAGGAAAGAAAATATTCGCTTGTAACACAATAAGTAGTCTAGTTAGTTAACGATCCTCGTATATAAATAAATAATTATAATCGAAGTGAACAAACAAATGAGTTGCATTTGAGCCAGTGAGTAAATAAAGAATGACTTCAGAAATCAAAGGCATTCAATTGAAAATTGCACACCACTATGAAACGTACGTCTGTGAAAGAAATAAATAAAATAAAATAAATAATAGTTTCCGTGTGGGACAAATCGAATTGAGAAGTTTATTGAAATATTTCACGTTTCAGTGCTTCCAAATGATTCATGCATTTTACATTTCTTCAAAGCTTCGTATTTTCATCGATGATTGGTCTGCGTGTAAAGTAAATACAATATTTTCGCACTGTTTGGTTTCGTTGGTTATTTATTGCTTGATGAGCTGTATACATTTTTACAAAGAAATTACAACTATGAATATGTTTTTCTATAGCATTTCCTAAAAGAGTAATTCAATATTTATCAGCTCAGTATCTGCTACTTCCTTGCCTCATATAATCAATTTTTCGAATATTTCCGTTGATTTTATTGACTTCCTGCTTCTCACATGGCTTAAAAATGAACAAAAACGTCTGATTCTCATAGTCTTGTACCAATCGTACGAGTTTCTGTTTCTATATGATACTTTGATAAAATAATGTTTAAATTTCACGTTATACTTGACTACGGGCAATAATAACCTATACATCATCATTGGCCAGTTCAATATTCTTGAAGCTGACAGACCCTGTGTATTGAATCTGAATTCAAGATCAACTACTTCTCAACCCTGCATGCGATGATATGCGCAAATACCTATCTCCATTCAAACCTTTATTTTTAATGAAGCATCAAGTTGTTTCAACTAATATTATTGAGGTTTTGAGAACGTCATTCTCGTAGTCTATCTGAAATGATTTCATCTTTGTTTTTTTCAACGATATCAGATCGAAGGGACCATTGAAAACCTATTGCTTTGGCATTCAACAGAGTGATGTCTGGAAGTAACCTGAAAATAACCCACCCAGATATTTTAAAGTGAACTGGAAATAACCCAGCATTCACACAATTGTATTTCTTCATTTTCATTTCCTTTTTTTTTGGGTCGCGAACTTTTCAGTTGCAGCCAGAGAAGTTGGCAGAATTTCGCCGTAGCTATTGAGAGGTTTTAAATATGATCATTTATATCACAAGAATTTAAGTGATTCAGGTACATATTTGAATTCAGAATTTACCTACTAGAAAGTTCAAGTACTTATATCTGAATTAAATTGATACCTTTTCCTAACATTTTTATCGTTTTCTTGTTTCTTCTTTGAATAAAATTAGGGTAAAATTAGGTGGTCCGTAAGTAAAAACAAAAAACCTTGAGAACACTGATATAATTTAACGTGAAATCAGTACACAAGGGGGTGACAGTCTTCATTCTCATTCTTGAAAGCTGTGATAATTAATCCAAACACGCAATACAACACCAACAGAATCACATTGTACCACGAGACACTAGAAAGCGCCCTCAAATTTGAAATTTACCGAAATTCGCAATTTTTTCCATGTAAATGCAATCGAATCAATTGATATTCCACGTCGCATCGACAATTAAGCTTCCTAGTGCATCCAGAATTGGCAAGTACTTTCTTCGTCAATGACATTGCTATTCTATTAATATTTAACAATCTATTCAATATACAAAACTCGTAGGCCTGCAGAGGTCGGTATAAAAACAAAAAGAAAGTGACCATTTTGTTTATTTGTTAGTGGTAAACTTGACAGTGATGGTGTTAGTTTAGTTTTTTGGCGTCTTGGATTAGATTCGAACAAAAAATGGATACCTCCATGGTCAGTATAAAATCAAAAATGAGTTTCTCAAAGAATATTTTCTCAAATGAATCGTCTTTGAAAAACAATCAATTCGTTCTTGACAAGTTCTTTTATATTGTGTAAGTTAATTTTTTTGAATGGGGATACATACACGTGATAAATCTGCAAATCTTCGATGAAAGACGAGCCGTGGACCAAGAACTTTACGAAATACACCCGTCATGGTATAATCTGAAGATATTGTTGTATGCTGACAAAAACTGTTGGTTTTGCCCACTCTGAGTTATGTGATTTGTTGAAATGAGTGAAAATCATTTGAAAAAACTCATTACTTCAATTGAGTTGAGTTCGAAAAACCTCAAACCATTCAAAAGTTCAAATCAGTGACAAAGTTAGGACACGGCGAAGCCATTCTTCAATGTGCTAGAAAAAAATACCTCAACCCCCGATCGTGAGAGAAATAAAGTAGACTTGTATAGAGAAACAGATTATCTTAATTGGAAAAATTTTTGTCGTTGGGCCTAATTATCAATAACCAAGTTAATATACCGTGTGACACAGACTCATGGTTCACCCCCGTTTCCTCCTTCGTTTTTCTATTTATATTTTTGAAATTCGGAACATTGAAAATGCTCACTGAACAGCATTTCTCGACATATCTGAAAGAAAAAAACAACCTCCAATTTTTCAGGAAATGACATCAACTTTCGATTCTCGAATAGGACACCCTGTATATTGTTACATGATTGGCTAGGGAGAGAGAAACTTTTTCTGGCGGGTCGATCCAATATTCTCTCCCACTCATTGAGCTTATGAATAAAATAAATGGCGATATCTCCGTAGTCATTGGAGATAACACCATAAAACCTGGTATCGTTGGATTCCTCATGATCATCCCTAGCCGATCATGTAACAATATACAGGGTGTCCTATTCGAGAATCGAAAGTTGATGTCATTTCCTGAAAAATTGGAGGTTGTTTTTTTCTTTCAGATATGTCGAGAAATGCTGTTCAGTGAGCATTTTCAATGTTCCGAATTTCAAAAATATAGCTAGAAAAACGAAGGAGAAAACAGGGGTGTACTTTGAGTCTGTGTCACACGGTATATAGAAAATATTTCATTTGCTGACTTTTCTGCGGTGCCCCAGCAAAATCAGCGAGTATGTGAGTGAAGTATCACCAACAGGACAAATAACTTTTTTCTAAAAATTGAATTGAACTGGCCGATACTTGATGAAAATCCATATTAACAAAAATATATTACAGTTTCCTGTATGATTTTCACTCACAATGGGTTTACAAAACCGCGGTTTTGTAAACCCATTGTGAGTGAAAATCATACAGGAAACTGTAATATATTTTTGTTAACTTTTTTCTGCTATGTCACAGATATTTTGTTTTTGCTTGAATTATAATATATGTGTTAAAAAAGCAGTTGACTTCTAAGTATTCAAGTATAAAAGGCGAATTCAACCTAATGACGATTGAAAAAGGAAACTATTACCAAGGGACCATAAAATATTTATTCATCGAATGATTTACTTTAATTGTAACAATTTGACAAAATCATCAAATAAGGCAAATCTTGGATGTCTCTTGAATATACAGATCATTTTTTGATATGAGATCGTTCTTGAAAAAATATGGTTGAAAACATGTGACAGGCTTCTCTCAAAATTCCCAAAACTTTTTATTATTCCCATTAAATCCAAGGTATAATCAACACATTTTTTCTCAAATCACACCCTAATTGTTTAGGAATTTCTCTATTTGATGATAGTATACATATTTTCATGCTGCATTCCAATAGTATATCGTTTACCAGGTCGGAGAAGCCTAACATTCATGGACGACTGTGAAAATGGCCTTTTCGAGGCGCAAGCCGAGAATTAGCAACACAAAGTCCAGGAATGTGGCTTAAAAGTGGTCAGATATTATAATGATTCAGAAAAAAATTATTCCATTCACGAATAAATGGTGCTTTGAAATTCGTTTTAGAATTACTTGGGCTACTATAGAGGAAACTGGTTTCAATCATTCAAATAGAACACTAACAATTGTAAGGAAATATAATTTTTCTACTCTCACCTGTAAATATGATCATTTCTATATAGTTTACTAAACGGATGAGTAGGCGATTCCACCAATCGCAGAGAACAAAATACTTGGTTACCAGGGACAACCTCATAGAAACGTCATGATATTTTCAAATGAAACATTTTCAAAAATCAATGTTTTCAGCGAATTATCGGTTATAATTGCACGAGTGTATAAAAATAACCGATAATTTTGCAAAAAAGCGTGATATCTAAAAATTGCAAGAGTTTATTTTCATATTTTGACAAAATATGGAAATAACCGAATGCAATTTGTATATCACGCTTGAATGCAAAATTATCTGGTCATTTTTATGCACGAGTGTGATTCATTGGAATATTTCACAAGTAAAGAAATTCTCAAGGAAATGTTATTTTTTGTTCTTTTATACTTTCCTCTATAGATTGTATGGAGCACTCGCCAAAACGCGAAATGTTTTTCTATTTTTGAAGTCTATCTGACATTTATTTGTGTTGTTCACTGACTTCTAGCGATACGGTGTCAAATGTGTTGTTATGATGACTTTATACAATGCAATTACCGCTTTAAGTTTTCGATACAATGCAATTACCGCTGTAAGTTTTCGATACAATGCAATTAACGCTGTAAGTTTTCGATACAATGCAATTACCGCTGTAAGTTTTCGAAAATTGCATTGCTCTTATGGGACATTTTATATATGAGGGAAATATTCGTTGAAAAAAACAAAATTTAATCTCGAAAATGGATGTTAACAATAATTGTGATAACTGGATTTTCCCGTCGTATTCAGGTATACATTTAATCTTCAAAATCACGGCTTCCTTAGTGAATTCTGAAACTTCGTTACTGTCAATCTGTCATCAATTTCATTGTAGTTATTAGTAAATCGGTGTTTTCTGTAATAGACGAATTCACAAAAATGAGTGATTCTAGTAATTCACCAAAAATTAACTGATATTGTACCTACAGTCCAAATGACCACGTTTGTAAAGGCGTAACCCCTCTGAGACGGTCCAAGTTTTTTATATTTTTTTTCAACGATTGAAATATTATGACGTTTCAGGTAATATTAATTTTTAGAATTCAATAAAGTTTCTTTACTTTGAGTTTTTCCATAAATATCGAAAAATAGACTGTATATCTAAAATTGATTATCAATATTTCACTTGAAAGAGAGTTCTGAAGTATTCATCTGGTCGAAAAAAAAAAATTAACTGTGTAACTCGAATGGATATTGGCCAGATCCATCAGACTTTTGAGCACTCGCCTACGGCGTCGTGCTCAAATCTCGTCCTCGTGCGATATGGCCACCATATCCACTCTTGATGTACAAACTACTATTTTCGCAGATCGCCAGGACATTCATTGTGAGAAAATTACATTTCTATACTTTTGTTAGTGTTCTACATAAATGATTGAAACTGAATGGTACTCTGAACTCTAGGGTTCTTTGAGGTTCTTCATGTGAATTGAGCTTCAAATAGAGTTGATATCATTGTTAACACAAGCATCTGCTTTTTGAAATCTCCCACATCAGCAGAACGCTAACTTCTCAATAACCCTACTCAACCAAATATGGAAGGTAGGTAACAGATGCATATTCAAAGGTTATCCGATTTCCTCGGCTCAACAACTTGGATATCATATTTATGAAGTTTTCTGAAATATAGCAATCACAAGATGTGTTCTTCATATACCTAGAAAACCAATAACGTCTGGTTTGTTGTTCTATTACACAAACTATAATTTAGTGATTCACCTAACAGAACACTCTCACGACGATTTAATGAAAATGCGTTTACTTTGGGAAATGCATTATTCAGAATACGTCACTTTAATGAATGGTAATGGTTCGGACTTCCATTGTCTATATTTTTAACTCTATTGAAACATGTTGCTAAGAACGAAAGGATAAAAATACAAATCAAATGAGAAAATCAAATCAGTCATCACCCGAAGACGATTGCGGATAACAGCAACCGAAACGTCTGTTAGAGACTTTCATAGGTATTTCGTTTATAATCATCCTATATATTCGTTGAGATGCTTGTTGCTTGGATATGAATCTGTTAGAAATAACTTGTCAAGAATTTAATTTAACTGTCAATAAAAGGGAAACTTTATTCCACAATTCTGACCACAATTCGAGTTATTATTCTACGAGCAATACGAAATACAGTCCACTAGGAACCAAAAGTTCCACCAAGAGCAAAGAACCTAAAGTTCTCAACATTTTGGTCCAAGCCGAACCGGAATTTGCCAGGCAGTTCCGACGAGTACAAGACGAGGATCCCAAGGTATAGTACCAGAAAGTGAGTTTCCTCTTTACCTTATCCCATCCTCTATCTCCTATAATCAATTGATTCATTCTGAGCAATGACAGATATTGTGGAATTGAAGTTTCATAGAAGGCTTATTAAGTCAAATTTGACGAGAATCAATACTTTTTGCGACAAAATTGATTTAAATTCAATAGATCAAAGGATTTGTAATGAGTTGAAGGCTAGATTAGCTAAATTAGATTCGCTATTGGAACAATTTCAAGATATTCAATACAAAATTGAACTCAATTCTTTACCACCAGAAGTGGACGAGGAAGAAAGGGAAAATTTTGAAACCACTTATTATTCCTTACAAGCAAAAATCGAAGAATCAATCCGAAACTTTCACTCAACTGATAAGTTTGGGGGAAAGAAATCCAATAAAACAATACTTTCTGAATCATCTTGTACAGGTACCGATTCAGTCGCGTCACCTGATGATTTTTTCGAGTCAAGAATGCCAAAAAATTGTAATGAAGGTAGCGTTTCCAATAATGAGAATTCTAAAACTGGTTACTTCTCTGGAATCAATCCAAATGACCCTTTCAATGCTAATAATAGGGTACCTTTCAATCAATTTAACATAGCGAAATTGCCAGAGATGAGTATTCCCGTTTTCGATGGACAAGTCAATAAATGGGTTGAATTCAGAGATGCTTTCAAATCAATGATCGGTGAAAATGTGACAATATCGAATTTGCAGAAATTATTCTATCTCAGATCATTTCTGGCAGGTGAAGCCCTAGATATTATCGAGTCTATTTCGATAACTTCTTCGAATTACTTAGTTGCATGGCGTGCTCTGGAAGAAAACTTTGAGGATAGCGGGAAAGTCATCCGTTCTCACGTTCGAACAATTCTTGATTTACCTAAGTTGAATAAGCAGAGTTCGAAAGAATTGAAAAAAATGTTCAACACTATTGTAAATAATTTGAGATCATTAAAGTTACTGGGGGAAGAAACAGACAAGTGGGACACTCTGCTCATTCCAATAATAACAGACAAATTCGATAATGTCACTTATAGAGAATGGGAAGCACATTGCAACAAAATTTCAGGTATGGCAAAAATTGAAGATTTGAAATATTTTCTGAAACGAAGATGTGAATTTCTCGGAAATATTGAAGTTCACAATAAAAGTGAACGAGAATGCTTTACTAATTCGAAAGGAGTAGTGTCAAGAAATCAAGGTTTTTCCAAACAATCGTCAAGTCTCAATACTTCATCTGATTCTGATCATACATCGAATAAGATGGAATGTTTCTACTGCAAAAGCAAACATTCGATTTATGGATGTCAGAAATTCATGAATTTGACTCCGTCAAGGAGAATTAATGAGGCAAAGAAATGTCGCTTATGTTTGAATTGTCTGAAACCTTTTCATAATACCAGAGATTGTTTATCATCCAAATGTAAAAAATGTGGTAAACAACACAATTCTCTGCTTCATATCTATTCTTCACAGGGTCAAACAAATTCTTCATCGAATGAAGACCATCAATGCGAAAATAATATTTCAACTCCAGTTTCCTCTACAAACCAAAAAGAAATGGTCGAAAATGAAAGTAGCTCTCATTTAGTTTCTGAAACAATATCCAATGCAGCTACTAGCTCACAAGTGTTCTTATCTACCGCAATAATTTTCATTGAAGATTCAAATGGAATATATCATCAATTTAGAGCTTTGCTAGATAGTGGTTCAATGAGTAATTTTGTTACAGAGAATGTGTGCAGAAAACTCAATTTGAAATTGATACCAACTGAACATACAGTTACTGGGGTAGGTCAAACCAGAACAGGTATCAAGTACCTAACAGAAATAAAATTGCGTGCCTCCACTTTCAAATATGAGAATTCAATCAAATGTTTAGTTATGCCAAGATTAACTGATAATTTGCCTACTGTTTCTTTGAACATCAATTCCATTGAAATTCCAAAAAACTTGAAATTAGCCGATCCAACATTTTTTATGTCTAATCAAATAGATATTATACTAGGTTCTGATATATTTTGGGAACTTCTCTGCATAGGTAAAGTCAGAATAGGAAACAGTAATTTATTTTTACGAAAAACCAGATTAGGTTGGGTAGTAGTAGGCAGCATAGATCATTCTTTCGATTCTGTCAAATCTGTCAATTGTTGTAGTACCAATACAAATTTGGAAAATCAATTAATCAAGTTCTGGCAACTCGAAGAGTTAGGCAAGAAAGTAATTTTAACAGAATCGGAGAAATTCTGTGAATCTCATTTTTCCGATACTCATCGCCGCGACAATGATGGTAGATTTATTGTAAGCATCCCTTTCAAATCTAACTTAAAAATGTTGGGACATTCTCGCGAATATGCATTGCATAGATTTTACTCCCAAGAACGTAGATTAATGAAAAATTCTTTACTGAGAGTCGAGTACGAGAAATTCATGAATGAGTATATATCAATGAACCATATGATAGAAGTTGATGAAAATTTAGATGACGAGGAATTGAATTTTTATTATCCTCATCACGCAGTAATACGAGAAGATTCTACGACGACTAGAGTTCGTATAGTATTTGATGCTAGTCTGAAAACTGATAGTGGTTTATCCTTTAACGATGTTCAACATGTAGGTCCGACTTTACAAAACGAATTGTTTGTGATTCTTTTGCGATTTCGATTATTCAATTATGTCATGACAGGAGATATTTCAAAAATGTATCGTATGATTTGGATCGACCCATCTCAGAGGCGATTTCAAAGAATATTTTGGCGATCTCACGAAGATCAAAAATTAAAATGTTTTGAATTGAAAACCGTTACCTACGGAAATTCATCTTCGCCCTACTTAGCTATCAAATGCTTGCATCAATTAGCTTCGGAACATAACTTAAATTACCCTACAGCTGCTAAGTCAATAAGAAATAGTTTTTATGTCGACGATTATTTAGCAGGAGCGAATACTGAACAAGAGTTGTTGAAGTTACAATGTGAAGTCACGAAAATCCTCTCTGAGGGTGGATTCCACCTGAGGAAATGGAGATGTAACAATTCATTCTTACTCGATCAATTTAAAATGAACGAGAAATTAGAATCGAATATTTTGAAAATAGGTGAAAACGAAGCGTGTAAAACGCTTGGCGTTCTTTGGAATTCTTCTTCCGATATATTTCTTTATTCTCAATCGACATTTGATACTAAAGCTATAACTAAACGGATCATATTATCAGAATTGTCACAAATTTTTGATCCCCTAGGTTTTATTGGACCAATCATAGTCAAAGCCAAGTTGATAGTTCAAACTTTATGGAAACTCAAGCTTTCCTGGGACGAAACCCTACCTGAAAGTATACAACAAAACTGGATAGAGTTTCGTTCAGGTCTTAGTGGCTTGAAATTCATTCAAATTCCTCGTCATGTTTTAATGAATGAATATGAACGTATTGAACTTCATGGTTTTGGCGATGCAAGTGAGAAAGCGTATGGTTGTTGTATATATTTAAGGTGTAGATCATTAGATGGAAAGTACAAATCCAGACTACTATGTGCTCGTTCTCGAGTAGCTCCAACAAAACCTACTACTTTGCCCAGGCTTGAATTATGTGCTGCATTACTTTTGATAAGAATGGTAGAAAAGGTTCGGGAGTCACTCGAAATCAATTTCAATTCCGTTTATTTATGGTCTGATTCCACAATAACATTAGCGTGGATAAAAGCGCCCGCTAATCGCTGGAAAACATTTGTCGCTAATCGCGTGAGTGAAATACAAGAATTATCTAATATTTCCGATTGGAACCATGTAGCATCAGGGGAAAATCCGGCAGATTTACTTTCCAGAGGAACATCTGTTGAAAATCTGAAGGAATCTTCCCTCTGGTGGACAGGTCCAGCATGGTTGAATGATGAATTCACCATTCTACGAGATTCTGTTTCATTGGAACATGTTCCTGAGGAACGACATTCAGTCAATTTATCAATTTCAGTTGATGTTGATTTCATAAATAAATTTTCTACTTTGAGAAAACTTCAGAGAGTGATTGCTTTTTGTCTGAGATTCATTTCTAACTGTAAAATCAAGGATAATACAAAAACATCTCTCATTCTATCACCTGAAGAGTTGCAAGGTTCATTGCATGTTGTTCTGAAAGTTGTTCAAAAAGAAGTTTTCAAACAAGAATATCAAAATTTGGTAAATAATGTTCCACTGAACAGAAAAAGCAAACTGATTTCTTTGAATCCCTTCATAGACAATGAACAATTGATTCGAGTTGGCGGTAGGTTGAAACATTGCAATCTTGGTTATGGAAAAAAGCATCCGATAATCTTGCCTGCAAAACACAGACTAACAAGTCTCCTATTTCAACATGAGCATATTAGGTTACTACATTGTGGACCTACTATGCTCCTCTCTAGTATACGAGACAGATATTGGCCTATATCTGGTCGCAATATAGCAAAGAAAACTGTTAGAGAATGTGTGACATGTTTTAAAGTTCAACCGCTTGCTCCACAATATATTATGGGGAATTTACCCGAATTTAGAGTAAATCAGTATTTTCCATTTTTCAACACAGGCGTTGATTATGCAGGGCCATTTTTACTGAAAGATAGAAATACAAGGGGTGCTAAGCTGATGAAAGGATATGTATGCTTATTCATCTGCTCGAGTACCAAGGCTATACATCTTGAAGCGGTCTCTGAATTGAACACCAAAGGATTTCTTGCTTCTTTGAAACGATTCATTAGTAGGCGTGGAAAACCACTTAATATTCATTCAGATAATGGATCAAACTTTGTAGGAGCAAGTGCTGAATTGAAAAAATTGCAACAATATCTATTAACCGATTCAGAAATTATTAATAATCATTTGGCATCTGACAATATAACATGGCATTTTATACCTGCTCGCTCGCCCAATTTTGGTGGTATTTGGGAAGCTGGAATTAAACAGGCAAAGTTTCATTTAAAACGGGTTGTTGGTAACGCACATTTAAATTTTGAAGATTTTTCCACAATACTGACTCAGATTGAATCAATTCTCAATTCCCGTCCCCTTTGTCCATTAACTTCCAACCCAGACGACACCAATCCCCTTACTCCTGCTCACTTTCTGGTTGGAAGACGCCTTTCTGGTATTCCCGAACCTTCGTATGCTGATGTACCTGAGAATCGACTAAGAAGATTTGAGAGGATCCAAAAAATAATTCAACATTTCTGGTCGCGTTGGCAGAAAGAATACATCAGCGAATTACAAGTTCGAGTCAAGTGGAAAAACAACGCCCATCAGTTATTGCAGCTAGGCGCGCTGGTGCTGGTGAAAGAAGACAATATTCCCCCTTTACAATGGCCTTTGGGAAGAATCGTCCAACTCCATCCCGGAGACGACGGCGTAACCAGAGTGGTTAGCGTAAAGGTTCGCAACAACGTAGTGAAGAGAGCTATTTCTAAAATTTGTGTTCTTCCAGTTGATTGACAATTTCTAGTCGTTATTATTCATATTCAGTTGTTTTTTTTTTATTGAATTGAGTTTTGAAATTTGTGACATATTTCAAGGCGGCCGGCATGTTAGAGACTTTCATAGGTATTTCGTTTATAATCATCCTATATATTCGTTGAGATGCTTGTTGCTTGGATATGAATCTGTTAGAAATAACTTGTCAAGAATTTAATTTAACTGTCAATAAAAGGGAAACTTTATTCCACAATTCTGACCACAATTCGAGTTATTATTCTACGAGCAATACGAAATACAGTCCACTAGGAACCAAAAGTTCCACCAAGAGCAAAGAACCTAAAGTTCTCAACAACGTCGTTAATAATATAGACAATGGAAGTCCGAACCATTACTTACTGTACCATTACCATTCAGCGAGGAACATTGTCAACCACTTGCAAGCAAACGTCACTTTAATATCCTGAAGGTTCATAATATATGCTTGCTTCAATTTATTATCTTTCGTGCTTTTTTGCGTTAGTGAATCTATCGTTAACATGAGCGCAGAGAAGTAAGTGATCACTAGAACGAACATGTTTCCTATGGTTTATCTGTCTTACTTATTTCCTGTACCGTACATGAATTAACATTAATTTCGATTAAGATTGTAAGTTAAACAAAAAGTTAGTGTTTTTGATCGTTTGATGATGCTGCATGTTACTAGTTCAATTTACGATTTATATTTTGGGAACACCGTTGTTCTTGTTTTCATGTTTTGGCATTTTCGTTGCTGCTTCAATCTTTCATTACAATGAGTCCTTCGATACCTGACAATACGCATACAGAACGATCAAAACAACACGTTTTGGAATCGCCGTAAATCAATATTATAAGAATCCAAGATAACAAAGTCACGAAAAAAAGTGAAACGGATAGCTTTCGGCGAAGTTATTCCAAATTGATCGAGTTTTGTGAAAGTTCAACAATGATTCTACACTAAGTGAATACCATTGTGATTCCAGATAGACGTAAAGTAAAAGTTAAGCTTGCTTTGCATAATCGAATGAGGTTTCATTGCATCAATAAATAATCGATTTGCGATCGTGATCGGAAATGATATTGTTTTTATTGATTGTTCGTGATATACCAGATATCATCAGGGAATATATTTTACTGCTGATAATAATAAAAGATTGGTTTCTAGTATTATCATTGTCTCAAGTTACATAAATGATCAACATTAAAAATTATTAACGAATTTTTGTTTTTATTCATTTTAAAATTAAATTAAATTTTTATTTTTATCATTTCAATAAAAATACTTGGCGCTTTTTGACTGGCACTCTGTTATCAATGTATTTGCCTACTTATACAGTACGTAGGAATGTTAGTTTGGTTATATTCACGTGATTCTGCAGCGGGATTTTGTGATGTTATCTCAGTGCAAGTGTGGCTCATTCGATTGAAACGAACATACTAACTTGCAAACAAGTTATTTAAAAACCAAGCACTCATAAATTCCTGACTCATACGACTTTTCATTTCAGATCACCGTCATCATCCTATCTATTTTCTCGAGAGCCGTTCTCTCAAACTCCAACCTACAGCAGCTGAACGCAAACCGAGAAAATCTCAATCCATTGACCGATGAAGATGCCGACACTAGAGCCAAAGAACAAGACAAAAGAACAATCTTCAACCCAACCATTCCAAACTACGCCTGGGCCAAGCACGTCGCACTGAAACCCACCGGCCAAAAATACGTCATCGGTTATGGCCCAGTCGATCTCAAGTACAGACCGGTGCTGAGACCGATATCCATCAGACACCAAGGTTACCACTACAACAAACCTAAAATTCAATTTCACTTAAGAAAACCCGTCATTCACCTACCCCAAGTGAGACCTGTGTTACATACAGAGTGGAAACCGGTTGTAAGGCCAGTTCCACAACTGGTAAAACCTTTCGTTCCGATTCATGTTCCTCCTCCAACTCATCTCTTGACTAAACCCACCAAACCCGTGCATGAAGATCATCTGCATCTGAATCCGGCTCCACATATTGATCATGTCGAGAAGATACCAGCGTTACATGTCGATCATGTACATCATGTCCCCCATGAACACAAAGTGCAAGGGGTGCACGTACATCCAGTGCCTGTACAGCAGGTTGAACATGTTCATACCACACCTGTGCAGCATGTGGATCATGTACACGCACATCCTGTACAACATATCGACCATATACATACAGCCCCTGTACAGCACTTGCATCCAGTACCAGTACAACAAATCACACCGGTGCAGCAATTACAGCCTCTACAGCCAGTCCATCAGCTACAACCAGTTCAACACATACATCCTGTACAGCAGTTACACCCCGTACATCAGTTACAACCCGTACAACCGGTACCAGGGACATTCGTACCATCACCACAGATTTTTGAAGTGACCAAACCTGATCTGGGAGTATTACCACTCGGAGCTGTTTTTCAAACCCCTGTTCTGAGGGATGTTCCGGCACCACAATTCAAGCCCGCACTTCTTCCACAGCCTCTTTACCCGACAACACATCTTCACCCAGTGCAGTCAATTCAACCAGGACCACCTGTTCAACCTATAGCATCTATACATCATACAGCTCCTTCAGTTCCTATAGCTCCTGTTCATCCTGTACGTCCTGCTGTTCCTATAGCTTCTGTGTACCCTGTAACTTCTGCTCACCCTGTAGCTCCTGCTCATCCTGTAGCTCCCGCTCACCCTGTATCGCCCGGCGTTACTGTGGCGTCTGTGCGCCCTGTTGCTTCAGTAGATCATGGGGTAACCCAGGTCGAGTACCATGGGGCTACAAATTTCCTCAACCTTTTCAGTGGACAGCCAGCTGGAACACCACAAGCTCCAGTCGATGCAGCACATCCTCTCCTGCCTCATCACTACCATCTGCACTATCCACAGATTCCGCAGGAACAACACGAAGTTCCCGTGGTTTCTGGGACCAGAGGCATCTTTCCTAGTCAGCAGCAGTTGCCTCTGGATACACAGCCTCAATTCCAGTCTGCTGGTCAAAATGTCTTTCAGCAGCAGTTGCCTCAAGATCAAAGTCATTTCCAGACAGATCAAGGACATTTTCAGACAGAACAGGGCCAAGAACAAGGACATTTTCACATAGATCAAGGGCAGAGTCATTTACAGGCAGGCCAGGAACTTTTCCGAACAGATCAGGGGCGTTTTTTGATAAACCAAGGCCATTTTGAACAAAGGCTACCACAAGACAATGTTCAGCAGATATCACCTCAGAGTAACATTCAACGCATACCAGCTCAAGGGCAACGTCAGCCTGAAATCAATGTGCAAGTGATACGACCTGAAGATTACGACCAAAATTCTGAGAATGACTACCAGCAAGATCAGCAAGGCAATTACCAGCCTGCGAGTGAAGTGAGTAGTCAGCACTTTTTCAGACAGGGGCAGTTCCAAATAGGTGAGCAGAACGATGCTCGAGGCTACTTGTACCAACAGCCAAACGACGAAAACGATACTAGACAGGGTGGGTTTCTTCAACCAGGCGTAACGGATTTGCAGTTGCCTCTGCATTTGCCGAGGCACCCAGGTTTTCAAGGTGGCAGGCAGTTGCAGCAGCAAGATAACTATCAAGATGCCTCTCATTTGAGCGAAAAAGTGTTCAGGCCGTCTATTCAGTTGGAGCCTCCGTTTAAGAAATGAGTTGTTACGTGTGTTGGATTTGTTAAATTATTTTATTGTTGGTTTATGTATATAGGATGTATATATTTTATGTGTTTGTTTGAGGTAATTGTTGATATTATTTATTTTTATAGCGATTAAATAATACGAAGTTACCGTTTCTTTTTCTATGTGAGTCACAAAAGGATTTCTTTATTATGTTTATCAGACTTTTGGAATTTCAAAGTGAAACAGATTGATATTGAAATATTGTGTTGCGATATATATTGAAGAAACCTCTATATTTTTACTATTTGGAGGATTACAGATTTGAAAAGCTATTAAAATTGATACAGCACCTACTGAAATTGAACTTTAAACGTTAACTACTACGAGTTTATAAATAGGATCAATACTCTATATTTTGTTTCGTGATATCACAAAAAAGTTGTTCAGAATATTATTTCAACTCTGTATGCTAAGTTTGATGGCAGAATTCGCATTTATAATATTTTCAATATTATGGTCTTCACACTAAATTATCATTTTTAATCTCATCATTAGTGAGCCATGAAAAGTATTAATTAAATACACTGTCAATTCAGTAGTATAGCTGAAATAACTACTGCATTCCATTACCACCCTATATTGGAGCAACGGAGATTACGCTGAAGTGTGGGAAGCCTCCAAGTAATACCTCACTCCAAAGAAAATGTCGATACCATAGTATGTCTTAGCTCAAAGATATCAGCATTTTTAGAGTTCATGATTCCCGAAGAAAAAAATTTAAATTATTCAATTTTTTGAAAACGCTAACAGATAGGTGTAGGAAAATATCAAAGAAAGTTGTCGGGTTATTGTTGTAGATTCCAAAAATAATATATAATATTATATACAGAGTGTTCCATTTAAAAAATCAAAGTTGCTATTACTTTCTGATAACAGTGGCAACACCGCATTGTCGAAAATATTTTAGTTGGATAGAGAATGTCCGAATATGCCATCAAATTATCGAAGAGATCCGTTGTCTGGTTCACCAGAAACTTTTAATGTGCCATCCACCGACCGTGAATCACCCTGTACATATCAGTTCTTTTATTTTTTGATAGACAAATTTGAGTTATACGACAAGTTGCTGACTTATTGCACTTGTTCCATCCAGAAGGAATTGTTTTTCAATTAAGGCAACAACTTATACCCAGAAACCCAGAAATACTACGGAGAAAATTTTTATCTATATCTAACACAAAATTATGACGGTCGAATCAGAATGGTAATGGTTCGGAATTCCATTATCTATTTTTAACTCTATTGAAACCTGTTGCTAAGAATGGAAGGATTAAAATACAAATCAAGTGAAAAAATCAAATCAAAATCAAAATTTTGGTCAATAATGGAATTAGGGAATGATTGATCAAAGAAAGTACTGTACAAAAATCGAGATATCCAATATGAGTGAAAAAAATAATTTAAATAACGAAATAAATGAAATAATATTGTGACAAGAAAATTGAGGTACCGAATGTGGAATACTAGTCAAAAAATTTGTATAAAGAAATTGAATGAAATATGTTGAAAAAAATGTTGAAACCAACTTTCAAGTTGAGTGTACTCGCGACGTTTCGATTGCTGGTATCCGCAATCGTCTTCAGGTGATGACTGGAAGTCCGATGAATGGAAGTCCGAACCATTATCTTCAGCAAGGAATATTGTCAACCACTTTCGAGCAAACGGTCAAATCTATATCGTTTTGGAAAATCTGTATAATAATAGATATCATTATGAAACGGATTATGCGTATATAAGTGTATTATTATAGTACGGGCGTAGAAAATAGATATTTATGTACCAAGAGGAGGCAAGAGGGACCGTACTCCTCCTTCTAGCTCTTGAGGAAAGAAGACAATGTTCTGTATCATGTGTAGACGAGTGTACTTGTTCCAAGAAAAAAAAATTGTAATTTCCAGGACTGAGAATATAATATTCACAAAAAGCACCTATGTGCTTTACTTAAATATTCACCTGGAAATGTAGTATGCAACAGCTTTATGTCGAAACAAATAAACCATTGGAGAAAAAAATGAGCGCTGTTTGAGAATTTGCCCCATTGATAAAAATATTCAGGAAATTTTATAATTCTGTTGAATATCGTTGCAATGAAAATAAATCGAATGAAGCTATGCCTGATTTCATCGTGGCTACTTCGAATATGTATTGAATCAAGATAATGAAGAAATATTTCATATTAACTGTAGTTCAATATTTTCCAAAAAGTATTGAAAATTTGTATAGGAGGCCATGATGGATTCGAGTACATCTTTAAATTTTGAACAAATTTTCTAAATGTCATTTTGTTGTATCGTTTTGAATAAAGCTACTTGAATCATGAACGAATTCAATATCTTTTTATCTGCCCTGTATGTTGCTAGTAGAACATGCACTAACCTTCGGCAGTAGTCAAATTTCGATTGTGCGGCTGATGAAAGAAAATTTGTATTCTTCTAAAACACACTGTATACAATTATCTGCATTATTGGATATAAATAATCTTTAGAAATTCAATCAAAAATAAATACTATCATCGATGTCGATTATTCTTGGGTGATTTGTCAATCATTCCGCTTATGAAATTGGTCAACTAGGAAGGACGAACAATACGGAGATTTCTCTAGGAATGTCCGAGCTGTTGGTCTCACGCGACTTCTGTTTGCATAATTCGTCCTCATAATTAAATCCAGAAAAGGTCTTATTGCCGAATGAAATGTCGAAACTGCTTGTGTAAAAATATTGTACAACACTGGGCTTGATATGCGTTACTACTTTTGGAGCATTTAATTGGCAACAGTGTGTTTTCTTTACACAAAAGATTTCTCCAACCCTTACCCCACCTCTACAGCTTTCTCTGAATGAATCCATCATATTTGAATGTTTGAATGATATGTACACGTATGTATGAATGGGGATGAGAAAAATTAAATTCACTCATTCCAAAAAAATTCCGGTTTCAATGACAGTTAATTCCACTCTCTATGTGAAGGAATCATGTGGGTATTGATCATATATTGCCTGAGTAACATTTTTATTCTGAAGGGAAGACTGAAACAGTTCATCAGATGCTTAACATAGACGTCTAAAATCCACATTGTTCTCAAATGAAATGGGGGGGTAAGACTGAATCAGAGATTTATTAATTGGCTCGAATTCTATGATTTTTGTACTGAATCCATCCTGCCAATTACTTCAATTATTTTGTTACAAACGAACGTTAATCCTTTTAGGCCAATCGATCACACAGAGTCTCAAATATCAATTGTTCGACTTAAGAATTCATTTTCGATTATGATGTGGATTTTCCCGTACCACTCGAGCCTTGAAGATAGTGATTTGGGATCTATAAAAAACCTGATTTTCGGAAATCCTATTTAATCTTTATTTCTGACGAACGAGGCATTGTTCTTGAAACAGAATCTATTTTTTTGTGTGTCTGCTTCGACTGTAATGTAAATATCATCTCGTTGAGTTTTGTATAATAATTGTGTTGTGCAGGGGGACAGCTTCTCATGCTCGGGTAACATTCATGACTTCACCTCCCCGCATGCTCTTAAGAATCCATAAATTTTTCGGAAATATACAGGGTGTCCCAATAATGGGTATTCGCGCGATTAAGAAGTTCCAGATAAAAGTTACACGGTATACCAATGGACACATTTTGAAATTAGTTTCAGATGTATAAGGTGTTGCGTTTCTGTGAGAGCAAGTGATATAATTTTTTCAAAGGGAAAAAACCATTTTTTTTTGACAATAAAATGGTTCCATAGTTCCCCACTCAGCGCTGAATTTTTTCTGCCACAATGTGCGGGTGCCAAGTTACAAATTTTTCTCCAAAGTGAAGCCGGCCCTGAATGAAACAGCTGTTATTGAGTCTTTTATCAAATATCTGGAAGTTATTGGCTGAGGTGGCTCAGAGAACCAAAAAAGCATGAAATGGCAGGACAAACATTTTTTTTTCACAATGTGCTTCAAATGTTACTTTCATTTTGGCCAACTCCACTTGAAGTTTATGCGATTTTTCAAATTGAACATCTTGTATACGAGTCTGTCTTCGTATTCTACATAGACTCACCTATCTGGGAATACCAATAATGTGCTTTTTTTCAAAATGTTTACCGAAAATAATCACACTCATAGTATATTGTCAAAATGTTTTTCACCTTTTTTTTGGAAAAGTGTCTTCTACTGACGAACTAATATTCATACGTTCTAAATTTGGACGTCTTAAATTCAACCAGTGACTAATATGTTTCACATATTTGGCAGCATTCTATAGGAAAAAACGTCAGCTGTTGCACTCGACATTTCAAAAGCGTTTGATGGAGTTTAGCTTCGGAGTCTCCTTTCTAAAATGCCGTCTTATGGTTCACCTCCTCAATTGTGTACTTAGTTGAAGAGTTTCTTGTCTGATAGTTCCATATGTAGTTGTCGATGGAGTCGCGTCCGATATTTTTTAAATAAATGCAGGTGTTTCACAGGGTCAGTTCTGGCGCCCACTTTGTTTATGCTTCATATCAATGATTTTCTGAAGAGAACTTCTTGTTCAGTGCGAAGTTTTGCGGAGAGACCCCAATCAGCACGAAAAATATAAAGACAGAGAGGCATTAGCGTCAATAGTATTAACGATGATTTGGCAAAAGTAATAGAATGGGGTAACATCAACTTGGTGGAATTTAATGATGGAAAATCTCAGGCATGTCTTTTCTCAAAGAAAGCCGATCTATCTTGTGTTTGATTTGCTCGAAATCTTGAACTCCGATGTTTAACTCAAGATGTATGAGCCTATGAAGAAGCTGGCCATTCGCGCCAGCGAAACGTCAGGAAGAAATTCCAAAAAACGACGGCCTTCAAACCCGAACCAAAGTAGTGATACTGGAAACCTCGGCCGCGAAAGCCTCAACCAAGTTTTCTTGTATAGATTCTCCAAATTTTTGAAATCATCTAGACATTGCGGCCCATATCGTGTTTCAAAGTACTGTTTGAATATCTTTATTTTGTGGTTAATTGATTCTTTCTTCTAGTTTTTTTTTTGTTCCAAGCCAACCATCTGAAAAAATTAAAATTAATATTGGAATCTATACACTTTTATCTACAAGATTTTGGGATGGCTATGAGTTCACCTCTTCCTCCAATTCTGAAAAATATTTATATGGGGTATTTTGAAGATTCTATCGTAGAAAGTTATCCAAATGGACCAAAAGTATTGTGGAGATATTTCGATGATGTTTTTGCTTGTATTTTCCAATAGGCAAGTTTGAGATAAATAAAAGTTTAATTGTCGCAGCGACTTATCAGGATAGATTGAAAATCTGCCCTTCTACACTTGTATAGTTTCTTATATTAATTCTCAGTTTTTCAGATTGTAGTAGGTTGAGAACCCAAAAAAACGAGTAGAAAAAAATATATTGTCATGTTGACAACTGTGTCACATTGGCACGCAAAGTCTATTAAATATAATCCGTGAACAAATTTGGATTTCTAGAGCTCGAAGAAACATTAAATCGGTATTATCAAAATGTGTTTGATAAAGAAATTATGCGAAGAATATTGATACGCCATCTGGGACAGAACAAAGAACGAATCTTCAAATATTTGTTAGCATTGATTCATTGGCAGAGCCACTTTTAAATACAAGGTGCATATTTAGTATACACTATTCTACGACCACACGGACCTTATCATAAATCAAATGAAAACTTATACATTTTAACGAATTTTATTCAGAACTGAAAATATTTAAATATATACAGCATAAATAATACATTATCTCTACCACTTCAAAACTCCCTAGTGAATGAGTTTGCCGTATCCGCCGTATCCACCGTATCCCAAGGACAGATCTAGTCCGCTTCCATAGGAAATCGGGGCGGCATAAGACTTTATCACAGGGGCGGACAGTACAGGGGCGGCGTAGGACTTAGTGAAAATGGGCGCAGAGTATGAAATGGGAGCTGCATAGGATTTAGTCAGAAGAGGTGCTGAATAGGAAATAGGTGCTGAGTATGAAATAGGTGCTGAATAGGAAATAGGTGCTGCGTACGACTTAATGATGGGAGCAGCGGCAGCGTAGGATTTAATCAAAGGGGTGGAAATGACAGGGGCGGCGTAAGATTTCAGCACGGGGGCAGAAATCACGGGGGCGGCGTACGATTTCGTGATGACGGGAGCAGAGTAAGAAATTGGCGCTGCTACTTCAAGTGCGTGTCCTCCTAAAGCCAGGCCACCTCCATAGCCTAGGTCTCCATAGCCACCTAGATCGCCGTGTCCGTAACCAAGTCCTAGTATTCCACGCTTCTCCTTCTTGTCCTCAGAAGCTGAGGTGATGGCCAGAGTGGCAATTACGAGCACCTAAAAAACAAAGGAATTCGTATCCTCTGAACAAATAAACATAATACATCATATTATGTGTGAGTATATAGTGGAGAGTGACAACTCTCAGATTGAAGTGTCGTATTCAAATTCTTCATTTCAAATTGCTATTAATAATAAATATCAGCTCAGCATTGAATAACATATTTTTCTGGTTTATCATAATATATTTATTGATTCACATTATTATCTGTGGTAATACTAGAGTGTGCTACATCCATTATTATGATATTCTTTAATCTTCAGGATCATACTCCTTTGTGCTATTCAGCGACTGTTCAGAGACCTAAAAAGCACAGGGATATCCTAGATAGGTTTCATTCGAAGCCTTTGATGTACCGTCGGTAGAAAGAGTAGAATATGGGACATACCAATCTCTCAAAAATTCAAAATTCAGTTGTGAATTCAAAGTTAAACAGTTGTGTGGAATAATATTTCTATATCACTCATAAAACCCAGAAGAACCTTTGGAAATTCTTATGATTTGTATAAAATATTTGAAAATTTATTATTTCTGTAATTTCCAGAAAACTTCATTTTTGAATCTCCTCGTTTTCCTGCTTGAAGCGTTCTCTATCAAAAAATTAGAGGTTTAGAAAGAATGTATCAACCCCAAAAAAAAATTTCTGTTCAATCAGCTCAAAACGGATAATTTTTGTTGTGAGCTATCAACTATTTCACTATTTTACAAGCATCGTATTTTCTCAAATTCGTACAAAAGCAAATGGATGTTGTTCTCAAAAATTCACTATACATTGATTTAACAAAAATCAGTAAAAGTTGTCCATTATTTTATAATACCGTACTAAGAAAAAAAACTTGAATTTCAAAAAATCAGTTATCTTAAACGAACAAAATATCGAAAAACTTTATACCTATGAATTAATAGTACTACCTAACTACGCAGTTATCTCATGTTTCAAATTTTCCAGTGTTTAAACAAGAATTGGAGGACCAATCAATAATTTTTTGGACAAGCAATGTTATAAGTGGAGAATCATCAAAGGGATATACCAACCGAACCCTTTTTTGTCCCGTTTCATAATAACGGAATGAGTACGTTTGCAACATGAATAATCCACCACTATTCAACTCATAATAAACGTTCATGAAGTCAAAATTTATGAATTTTCCATACCCTATCATTCAAGAGTTTTCACAAACAATTATCATCCAGAAGTAGTAGGAATTTCGATAATAACGCCATGTGACGATTTACTCCTTAGAGAGTTGAAAATTATTGCAACACATGGCGATTCTATTCTGAGGAAAATATTTTCGATATTATACGAAAGGCACTGTGAGCTTTTTGTGTAATACACTCATCAAACGAGTTATAAATTTCAATTCGAAAATAAACCCACACATGAAGAGTTTAGTACCAGAACTATTTAAAAAAATTAAAATATCGCACATATAAAGAATCGCAACTAAATTATCACTACTATTATATTCACTCTATTCACAATCACCATACTTACCAAATATTTCATTTTTGCACAAACTAGTCCGTCGAAATCAAAAGTGCACGGTTGGCCGGTTTGACTGGAGTGATGTGTGGTGCACTTTGAGCTCCTCATAAGCCTTATATACTAATGTGGAAGGGTAAAGCGTTGATTTTTTTCATTACGTGTATCATTAAACTAGATCAGCCATCGCTTTTGTCACTAAAAGGAGTTTTACTTTTACTTGTTCAGATATGAGGAAAGGTTATTGTACAAATTTTGTGCGTATGTTGTTTGAGACAATGGACTATTTACGGGTATCACGATTTTATTGTTCGAGACATCATCATCAATAACAAAAACAACACACACGGGTGGTTAATGTTGGCAGGTAGTTTTCAATTCAATATGGAGTTTTTTATCACTCAGCATGAAAAATCATGCTATGCCGCAAATTGTCCGAACCAAAGATAATGGAGATGAAAATTTTTGACTTTTTCTAGCTAAAACTATCGAAAAGGTCATTGGGTCGATCTCGAAGGATCTGCTCAAGGTGAAACAACAATATTATTTAGGAAATATCGATAATGGGTATATCTACTACATATCACCGAATCGTTAATTTTCTTGCAATATTTTAGAGTCCTTTAGCGATGAAATGAACCGTTTTTGGTATTGGTAAAATGCCCTATGATAGTTGAAAATTGAATAAAGATGGTCCCCATTACACGATATAGAATATTTTGTAATACTCATGAAAACAATTTTTCGAAATGAAACAAATCAATTTAACACATTTCCCTTTATCAAGATACTGCTTTTTCTGGAGAAAACATTCTATACGCGGGAAGAAATGGATTTCTAGCTTCATTTTTTTTTCATCTGTTTAACATCAATAATATTTTGTTGAATAAAGAAAACAACACGTATAACATATTTATAGTGGTCTGCTCTGCGAAAGAAAATTTATCAGAAACCGAAATGGAATGTCACTGCAAATATTCTTATACAAATTTCTTAAAGAGGATAGATCCTGGAGAACTAATCACGAAGAATAAATCGATGATTACAACTGGGATCGAAAGTAATAAAAATAAATATTTTTTTAGGAAAATCAAAAAATGTCCTAGCTCACCATTGTTTCTGTACGACACTTGGTTCATCGTGGTTAGTTTTTCTGGATATATAAAATGGAAATTATGCTTTTTCTGTATATAGTTATGGAAAAAGCAATCAATATGAAGCTTATCAAATGTCTGTAGAAATCAGAAATAATTAATGATCGACAGTACGGGTTTCGCCATCACAGATCAACCAGTGACTTATTGATTTATGTTTCTGATATTAGGCAGCATTCAATCGAAAAATTCGGAGATACGATAGCTGTCGTACTCGATATTTCAAAAGCGTTTGATCGAGTTTGGCATTGGGGTCTCCTTTCTGAACTGCCGTCTCAAGGTTTGCTTCCACAGTCGTGTGCTTTGTTGAAGAGTTTCTTGTTTGATAGGTCTCTGCATGTGGTTGTTGATGAAGTATCATCTGATATTCTCCCAGAAAATGCAGGTGATCCACAGGGTTCAGTTCTAGCACCTACTTTGTTTCTGCTTCATATCGACGATTTGCTCGAGAAAACATCTTGTTCAGTACATAGTTTTGCGGACGACAGTTCTATTCATACTAGTTTCCCTTCTATAGAGTCCCCATACCAGCTCGAGAAACAAAAATTCAAAGAAACATTCACATTCACGTCAATAAAATCAACGATGACATGGTAAAAATGAAACAATGGGGTAATATGAACTTGGTGGAATTTGATGCTAGGAAAACACAGGCATGTCTCTTCTCGAGTAAAGCCGATCTATCATCATCTGGTATTCAGATGTCAGAAGTAACTATTCCTAAGAATTCAAATATCTCGATGCTAGGAATTACGATCAGTTATAATCTTTCATGGGAAAACCACGTGAGATCGATCGCTTTAGGTGCTTCCCGGAAACTTGATATACGATCTGTCTTGGAATATAGTTCACATGTGTGGAGTTCGGCACCAAAGCATTCATTGAGGCTTCTCGTTTCTATTCAGAAAAAGGCAATCCGTCTGGTTGGTGATTCTTCGCTCACAGGCTCGCTCACTTCATTGGAACGTCATAGAAGGGTCGGAAACTTGTCTCTCTTCTATAGATACTTTCACGGTCGGTGCCCTTCTGAATTGTTATCAATCGGTCCACCGTTAGCAATATCGACACGGACGACTCGAGTATAGAATAACCAACCCATTGTTGTGAATTTGGAGACCTGTCGAACCTCTCTTGCTCAGGGACCCTTTTTCAATAGAACAGCTGATCTTTGGAACTCCTTGCAGAAATAAGTTTTTCCAGAGGCTTACAAACTTCAAAAATTCAGAGTGAATGTTAATTCGTATCTCCTGTTCCTTGATTCACGTGGTGTTCTTTGAACATCACAGAGGTTCCATATTTTGTGAATCAGCTTCTAGAAAAAATTGTACCGCTGAAAACTGACGGCATAGTGCTAGATGTTATTGTTTCATTCAGCAGCATCGAGCTGGGCATGATTCATGTTGGGTCATTTCACTTCTTAGAAGAGTTTTAGGGGGTTGTTGTCTAAAAGGCGATCATTTGAGTATGAATTACACGAATTCACACGATATATTTGAATTTATTCTGGTCGAGCTGAGAAACACCAACTGCTGACTCTCCGTCTACTTTTGATTTTGTTATAATTGATGAAGAACCTTCTTTTCCCTAACTAGTAAACTAGATCCGCAACTATTTGAAATAGCCAATTCCCATTTGACAGTCTTGTAATCGAAAGTGTTACTTATCAGTTTGCAGGATTCTCAAGCAGTAGCATTTAGCATTACATCTGGTCGTCAACGTGAATGGTCGAGAGTGACATTGGAGCGTTTTTATGACCAACTTTATGAATTAAATAGTAGGTAGCATGTAGAAGAAGTGACCCACATCTCGGATTAATGCAATCAGCAGAACTGAGATTAGCGGCGGATATATTGCAATAACACCAACGATATTTCATTGCGTTTTGAATGTCTTTTTTTCGATATCTTTGCAGTGGAGAAACTCATTAAAAATTTGCTCGCTAGACTGTGACGGTTCGATTAAGACGATAGACACAACGAAATAAGCCAATGACAATAGCCACGCATGATAAAATCTAAGTAGACGGTTTGGCATCGAATTTTCTGGTATTTTCGGAAGCTGCCGCAATCAATTCAGAATACGAGTGCGAATAAAATCAGTTTGGTGTTAGGGTAATTGATCTCTAGGAGAAGTATTATCGGAAACTAAAACCAAGTAATTTATTTCACATTTACGCTATAAGGTAGACACGATTGAATTTCCACAAAATTTATTGTCTTCGCGACATGTTTCGATACACTGTATCTTTATCAAGCGAATGTCTTTAAACACTAAATTATTCTTTGTTAAAAGCTCCTTAAATACATCAAGGTCTACTCTAATTATCTCTGATTCCTAGAATAATACAACTGACACTGATGATGATTCCTAAATTTATTAACTGATGCTAATAACTAATACTGATTACTTATTAATTGAATAAGTTCAACAAAGGGGAACTATTGAGATCCAATTGATCATTTAGCAAACAATTCGAATTTTTTAATTTATTGATTTCCAAAAATTCTAAATAATTAAGTCTTATGCCTTTATTTTCAACATGCAGAATTTCGAAATTTTCATCGAAGTCATGGCCTTCCTCCAAAATGTGATTGGCATACGATGAATGAGTTGTTCATATTATCGATTTGTTAGAAAATTTTATTCCTCGTAAAAATTGGTGTATCGCAGAATACTTGCATTTAAGTTGTCGTTTAAGAACGAAAAACAGACTTTTCATCAAGAGTAAACTACTCTAGAGGCTATTCCACATTTGAATATTGATTTCAATTCTAAAACGTTGAAAACGAGTGAATAAGAAAGTAAGTGGTGTTCGATAAGGAGGACGAATTTTGTCCGTTCAAAAAACAGAAATTTGTTGTGAAAAATTTTGTAGTTGGACCTGTATCTGTATCTGAAAAAATACGAGACCGCCGAAAATTTCATTTGGATTTTTTTTAGAGAAGACCGAATTACGTGAGTTCCAAAAAAACAGAAAAAGGTGCTCATAGCGACCGAAGTATTACCAAAAAATAAAAATGAAATCGATATCGTGTTTTACGCGGCGTATGGACTGAAATATCTGAAATCCAGGGAGGGGCGCTCGGCCCCCCTTTGCCCTTGAGAAACGGCGCCCTTGGAGATTGATATGAGAAGTGTATGGAATTCTTTTTTAGGCTCCTGCTAGTAGGGAAGGTTATTCTGATCCTGCATATCGGATGTGTTTTTTCTTCGATCGATTTTGAAATTGATCAGACATGTAGAGGACTAGTAGAATAGGTAGTCCTTCTACTGGGGCAGGTAGGTGTTTCATTCATGATCATACCCAGCATCAAGCATAAGGCACGTTCAATAAAAAGTGAGTTTAGGGATATTTCACACTGATATATGAAGCAGGTGTTCAACTAATAGATTAAATTCTGGTGTAAAAATGAAGATTTTTCATAGAGAACAATTAGTTAGGGTAATTGAAAGTTTTCAAATTGAAATATTGAAATTGAAATATTCTGTCCATTATTGCTCGTCAACCTTATTTTCAGTTGAAGACGTTAATTTATTGAGTGCAACCTTTTCTTTTTTTAGTGAAAAGTATAGGTTCACTAACCCAAGTTTCTAATTATTCATTACGTAATATACACAAATAATGAACCTTTCGTTCATATATGAGTCACAAAAATAATCCTCGAGATGAATAACGATTATGCAGGTGTTCACAGTTTGAAAGCAGACAAGTCGACCATATTCAATCATAACTTCATTATCTTTCTAGCCCGATCCCATCTAATGTCTCACACAGCTGAGCACCGGGCATTATATCATCTTGATATTATTCAACTGTTGCAACTTCAGTGGAACTGCAAAAAGGCCAGTTTTTATCGTGGCCAGAAAGGAATGCTAAAGTGTTACGTAAACTGGATTAGTTGTATTTTTGTTCGATTCTCGTTCGACGACAAGCGGATTCATTCAGAAGTTTCGAAAGCGGAACTCCGTTCTGGAACTGAAGGATTTATGTGGATATCGACTGCAAACTTTTTTCTTTGAAAAACAATTCCAAGAGCACGCGATTCGGACGGTTCATATTTTCATAAGTTGAACAGATTATTTTTATTTATTTTTTAAGGAACGTTAGCTATAGATAATAAAAAGGACACACATTAGTCAATGGGCACACTTGAAGACAGGCTATAAATCAAATCATATAAAAGAACAATTCTTTTAGGCCCGCCCCATCTATACAGTAGGTTAAAGGACTAACACCTATCAGGAAACAACTACTCTCCTGACTGATTTCAAAGAAGTCGTTCGATTATATCCGACAGGTGTGAGTTTAAGATTCATCACATAAAAAATTGCTGTATATGCTGTTGGCTTTACAACTTCCGGAAATGATTCACAATTATTGTGACAAAGTCGATGACTATCCATTATCAAAAACCAAATACCCTTCATGATATCATACTTCGAACTATCTGAAGATAACGCCAAGCAAAATAAGGTATCATTGCCCCATCTGCGAGGCACTGACCAAACGCATACCCAATCGGCCCAAATCCTCGTGACTCTTTTCCAAGAGATCAATGACCCTAACACCCATCTGAAATTTTTGCACACGCATCGAGTGCAAAAATATCAGTTTAGGGTTAGGGTAATTGATTTCTAGGAAAAGTTTCATCTCTTACACCCAAGGTTTCAATCTCATCCTTCATTACAAATCCCTGTATAAGGAAATACATTTACAACTATTAGTCAGTGGGCGCACTTGAAGACTGGTTATAAAAATCAAATGACCTGAATAAAAAATTCGTTCATGTCAGTCTCAACTCACCTACAACGTAGGTTGATAAATTACAACCTATACTGACGAGAGGCTAAATAGCCCGAAACTCGTCTGCAAGTGTGCCCGTCCCAATATTTGATTATTAATTCCGGTAGATGTGTCGCAGAATTTTTTTCTGTGAATAATCCTGCACTGACATCTACGTATATACTCCAACGCCCTTCTGGATATTAAACAGGGAAGTTGGTTGTTTTCTGATAGGTGTTAGTTCGTCAATTTACTTTGTGTGAGTTGAGAACGGCCTCAGAGAATTGTTCTTTTAGATGATTTGATAATGAAAGAAACTAACCTTTTTGCCTGGGCAGAAAAAATGATCATTTCAAAAAGATCCAGGTCAAGAAGATTACGACTATTTTTGCGAAATCGAAAAAGTCTGGACCTCAATCAAAGCAGGGATCGAGAGAAAAAGCGCGATGGGTATGTCGAGAAAAGAGGCGAAATTTGAAATAAAATTATACGTGGCCCTTCTACGCTTCCGTAGATATGGAAGCTTTGGAGGTGTACTACTGTCATCTGCTGTAATGTGTATGCTATTGACAAAATTTGACTTCTGAGAAATCATAATGGAATATCAAACAGAAGGGGAACTAGAACAGGTATAGTAGTGTTCATATTGGAGATGACAAGAGAACCCTATTTGAAATAACACTTTCAGAGCGGGCACTTTGAACAGATATACCAGTGTTTATTTACTAATACATACTGTATAGTAGTTTTCACAATAAATGGTATTGACTGAAGGATTATAATAAAACCAATTAGACCCTTAAGTTGTGAAATCCGAAATGCACATCATAAATGTAAAAGGACCGGATTCAGGTAATTTTGTTTCTCAGAGAGGGATTATAGAGGATTACAGCTCACACTTCTTTTTCATTTTAGTCTTTGTATTTCATTGAAAGTGTTCACTTGTGTTACGGCGTGCAATAATTTTATAACATTTATTTGTTATTACAGACATTAATATCCAAAATTTAATACCCCAACGTACGGAATAGGCAGTATGTGGCGTCCGTGGATAAAAAGTAATAGTGATTCTTCAGTGGTTCGTTAAAGAAGAATCACTTATCTTGTGACGCGAAAATCATTATAAAAAATGTGTATAGTTCCTTACTTCAGCAAGGATATAACGCGGGTACTGCAGCAAAAGTAACCAGTAATTTGACGAAGGTGCCTCTTACTTCAGTTAGATGAATTGTTGAAAATTCCATGGAATCAAGAAAAAAGCGTAAAGATTCCGGTGTCACAAAAAGTCTAGACGACTGGGAAAAAGATTTGATAAGGCGAAAAATCTACCCTATGTACGATGAGCAGCGTGTCCCTACAATCAAAAGTCTGAAACAGCGGCTCATCAATGACGAAACTCACATCAACTGTGGCCTCACTACTCTTTGGCGAGCTCTGTCTGCAATGGGCTTTAAATATCGCAAAATTGACAAGAGACAAGTAATAATGGAATCCACACGTTTAATAAACTGGCGTTCTGAATATATAACGTCAATAAGAAAATACCGGTCTGAAAATCGGCCAATACTCTACCTCGACGAGACGTGGTTTGACACGCATGACACCCCTTCCAAAGGATGGTCTGATTCCTCTGATAAGTGTAAAACAAAAGCACCATCAAATAAAGGGAAGATAATCACAATATTACACGCAGGATCAGAAAATGGTTGGATCCTAAACGCTATGTGGCTTTCGGCCAAAAATATTAAGGACTCTTGTGTTGATATCACGAAGATACGACAGCAGAGCTTTTTGAAGATTGGTTCAAAAATTGTCTGTTACCCAACATTCCGCCAAACAGCGTTACAGTAATGGAAAACGCAAGCTATCATAGTCGACAATTGCAAAAAATTCCTGGCCCAAAGAATACGAAATTGGAGATTCAAAACTTCATGGCTGCAAATGACATATATTTTGAGGAAAATTATACAAAAAAAGAACTTTTACAAGTGCTGCAGTCATTATCTTCAAAAAAAAACGTATGTTTGTGATACAATTGCAGAAGAATTGGGACATACAGTGTTACGACTACCTCCCTACTACTGCGTGTTCAATCCCATAGAGCTTATGTGGCACCAACTTAAATCGAGCGTGCGCGGAAAAAATACTTCTCCGACTTTAAGTGGTAGTGTGGTAGAATTAATAAGGAACTGTATGAATGACATTCCTACCGGCAGTTGGAAAAGTTCTGTTAGTCATGTTATAAATGTTGAAAACTCGTACCTTTCTGTAAAGTAAAATCAATTGCGCCAATTATAAATAATTTAGATGAGGATAGCGATAGCGACACTGAACTAAATATAGAATAGAATTGTAACATTCAAATAAATTACTTGTATATCTCCTACATTATGCAAAATTCAAATTTCTTAAGTTCGACCTTGTAGCACATTTGCATCTTTTACCAGATGATTTTCTACACAATGGGATTAAATCGGGTAGTTTATTGCAGTTAATAAGCCAATACCATCTACTGTGAAAAATACTATAAGTATTATAACTATGGTTTCTGCAGTTTAATTATAGCGAGGGATTAATAGTCTCTGCCTTTATTCCCCCTTGTAGTCCTATCTCAAAATTTCTAGACTCGAATATTACCATGGAAACGATATAACCAAAGTCCAAAGTGTCAAACGCGTAGGTAGTGCTGGTGTATTTGTATTGAGATGAATGAAACTGAAGAATAATTTATTTATGATGAATAAATCAGTCGTTAAATAAGTAGACGATCGTACTCGCAATAACTATTATTTTCTGGGAATATTACTCCCTCGCCTCTGACGCGGCTCGGTACTTAAAAATTCCTCAAGAATAATATCTATTGTTATTGTTATTCTTTACTGCAGATTGTAGACATCTTATTGACTTGTTGAAGTTCCTTCTCAATATCATTCTATGCATATTATTCTATTTGGATCTTGATCAATAAAATATTGAGATTTCATGGAAGTTAAATATTTGAGGTTCAGTACTGTTATAGACAGAATCATAATATTTGAGGAACTACTTTCTTTTTACGGTTCTAACGTTGTTTAAGGTTGTGTCGAATATGCATATAACGATCTAGTTATTTCACCCTAGGAAAAAATCTCCCAGGTGTCCTGTCACCTTATTGCTTCTCTATCATAATCTGACAGCAGTTAATAAGTATCCTAACGGCTAATGCACTCCGCAAGCAATATAAAGCTCACGGAACTTATTTATATGCAAGTCTCTATAAATCATAAAATCACTAAAGAATGAAATATAATCATACAGATCCGCACTCAGCACTTGAAAACAAAAATAGATGCTGTCTCGTTTCGGAAAGAATACCTTTGCTCTTGGAAGAGAATCTAGTAATTTCAGAGAGTGAGTTTCCTGGAACAATTCATGTACTGTATGACGTTTTGTAGTAAAAAAGGGAATTCAACAATGGAATGTTTGTAGGATAGCATGAATACATTTAAGGTAGTACTAGACAAAACGATGAGATTGTAGTGATTGGTATGAAAGTTGAGACTTTTTTTAGAGATCAATTACCCTATCACCAAACTGATATTATAGTTGCACTCGATGTGTGTTTCGCTAACAAGGTTAGCCTCTTCAGGAGAAAAAAATTACTACTGTCAATCACCTTTTGGTGATTAATCTCTAGAAAAAGTCTCAACCACGTCCCATTGTTTAATGCTGCCGTCCCTTAAAGTAATTACGTTTATACATTGTCCATATCATTATTATTGTTGGTCTGTGATATGATATTTCTAGTTCTAACAACCACAAAGTTCTGAGCGGACATTATGAAGACGCCTATAAATCAAAATTGATTCAACATTTCAGACTACAAAAGACACGACTAACACAAAATGATTCAATATCATCAAAATCACGTGAATATATATTGATGTCATCCCAATAATAATAATAACTGAAATGAAGTGTGACGTTCTTGAAAATATTGAATCAGGAATGTTACAGTAAGAGTTTGGACGGAATTTTCATTTCCTCGGTGTTCATTTTCGGAAATACGATGGGTACTTTATTCTCTCGTAGGAATTTGTCAATAGTATCTATATTATTCAACGAACGTATAATGATGGCTATTATTCACGAGGTGAAGATTACTGCAATGAGCCGCAGGCGAGTGGCCTAAATCACCGAGAGAATAATAGCTATTATACGCGAGTAGAATACTATACTCTCTCCACGACTAGTAAATAGATTTGTTGAACTTTTTTGTTGGAAAATTTCGTTACATCACTTATACATATATTCAGAAACACTATTATATTATTCTGACAAATATTTCATACAATACTGATGACAAGTTAGTCAATTTTGTTCAAAAGCTATTTCGATATGACATTCATGATAATCGCTGATAGCTCAGTGTAGCTGCTCCTCGCCTTTTTTTATATTCAGGAAAAGAACTGAATTGAAAATATTTGGTGGTGCACACAATAAAAAATTTGAAACCGACTGTTTGTAGGAAGACAATATGATATTATTGCTAAATCGAGAAGGTAATTGACAGCAGTGAATAATGACTGATTATTCACTAGTGAATAATGGGTATCATTAAGGCATTAAGAGCAAACAGACGTATAATGGGTGCATTATACAATAGTCTTGGTTAAAAGTGCTTTTCAACGATAGATATACTGAGATACTATCTGCCTGAATTTACTGTTTCCTCAATACACTTGACGCAAGCTGTTGATACGAAACTTGGAATAAAAATCAGACTCGCTTCCTATTTGCTAACAGCGCAGCGTCCCTGTGTTCTGGCGGTGATGTGATACATATAACGACTAAGGTGTGGTCAAGATGTTACACAAGATTGAACAGCGAAAGTAAAAGTGCAAACAATTACAAAAAAGATGATATGATTCGAACTTCTGTCCATCCAGTGACTATGTCAATGAAACGAGCAAGAGAGAAAACCGTGATAGTGATAAGAATAGAACAACAGTTACGCAATGAGATCGATATTTTTTGCTATGAAATCAAGTCCGTGCAAAAATTAATTCCTCTCTCTTTGTCCGTGATGTTAATTAAACCTGGATATTTTCAGACACCGAAAACATTAATTCAAACGACAGTTACTATATTTCATGCTGTGTGTCCAATTTTATTGGGAACGCCCTAATGGTGATAAAAAAGTAATAATTATATAATGAATAGATTTTTTGATGGAATTGCCGACAAAACCTCAAAACTAATTCATTTCTATTGTTTGAACGTCATCATTTTGTTGGATAAGTCGAAGAACATCTTGGTGAACTTATTCATTGGAATCAACGATGACCTTTGCAAAAATTAAGTCGGAACTTTCATTCAACATCCAAATTTGTACTGGCTCCTATTTCAACAAGATTTGAACTTTATAACCTCCATCCTAATCTTTTGAATTTCTGCCCTACATACTACATTCATCTTAAGTGATGATATAATATAAATTTAGCACGAGAGCTATAATGTCAGCAAATCGATACACACTCTAATTACATAAAATTTACCCACATGCGTTGAGTTACACCTAGTTTCGATTTTTTCTCCTGAAACCAAATTGTGGTCGATGCAATTCCGTACCAAGCTGCTTTGAATTGTGCAATAAGATAGAGTGTGAGATAGTTTCTGATATATTGAGGATATTGTGGACATTCAAGAACTGCTTGTATTGTTGTTGATTTATTTCACAGCTCGAGAAACAGCAGGATACAGGGACTTGCTCAAGAGAAATTGTAGAAGGGTAAAATGGTATGCCGCTGAAAAACCTTCATCGGCTCGAAATTAGTAGGCCATTCTTCCGCAAGCACTTCATTTGTATCAAGATTCATTCAACAAGATCCAGACTACGGTATATGAGGTTCATTTGTGGTTTAATTATAGAGACGCAGAGTGAGATCCTCCACTTGCCTACAGTGCGGTCACATAAATCCTTTTTACTTTTGAACGGGATAAGATATCGATTTGGAATGAAGTTCACCGATATAAGTATGATTATTAGTACTTTTTGATGACCAAGAAAAGGGCGACTCTATTCAAATAGAGGTCTTGTGATACCGCACCTTCTTGGAAAAGTATTTCAATTTCCTCTCTGCTATTTAAAAAGGAAAAAAATCAGTTCTGGATATATTAGCAGTTTCATTTGCAGGTTTGAGACGGATGCTAGGGAGGAACTCAGTTACTTCCCTAGGGTCTGGATTAGATATGTTGACGACATATTCGCTGTGGTGGATACAAGGATTGCCAAAATTGAAAGTGTCCTTTCGGCACTAAACAGCAGATGTAATAGTATAAAATTCACGAAAAACGAAAAAAAAACGAAAGCTGCCATTTTAAGATGTATTGGTTATAAGGAACGACCAGAATGAAATAGAATTTGACATTAACAGGAAAGACACGAACACCTTCAGATACATTCCAAATGACTCAAAACAAGGTCCACAGCATAAAATGGCGGCACTGCAATTTCTTGTCCATAGGTTAATAACTTTTCCTCTGAAAAAAGATAAGTACGACAATGAAAGGAGAGTGATTAGGTACGTAGCTGAAGTGAACGGTTTTAACCCAGAGATAGTTGATAAGATAAGTAGAAAATGTAAATTTAGGGAAACACTTCGTAAATCTTCGACTTTTAAAAAAGATGAGAGAAACGAAAAGTTTGTAGTAATCCCATATGAACCTCAATTCACTAGAGGACTCCAACAGATATTTGACAAAGTGACAATGAAAGTTGCATATAAACTTCTTACAGATTGCAGCAGCTTCTTGGTTACCCAAAAGATAAACTAGAAAACTCAGAGAAGTCGGGAATTTACGAGATCAGTTGTCAAGATTGCAACAACAAGTACATCGGCCAGAGCCGACGAGCTATTAAAACCCGTTTCAAAGAGCATTTTGCACATATAAAATACGGAAGGGTAGAAAAATCCAGTGTCGCCCAATACACAATGACCACAAGATTGGTGAAAGCAATCTGAAACTGATCAAGCATGTGCATGACACAAGACTACTCGATGCATGTGAGAGTCTCGAAATAGCAAGATGAAAAAACAGCATGAATGTTGACAAGGGACCTATCCCTTTTAGCCCGCTTCTTAATTTATTGTTAAGAAACTAATCAGAAATCAATACTAACAGATGACGTAACTTGCAGGTAGTCAGTTCATCACCGAGAAATTAATTAGAATAATTAACAGTAACAAACGAAGTCCATGTCGGACCGGAAAACTTTAGGTATATAAATAACTAACCCTAGCTCTAGATTTAGTATCAATTTTCTTCTCCTGAAGATGCTATCCTTGTTAGCGAAACGCGCGTCGAGTGCGAAAATATAAGTTTGGTGTTAGGGTAATTGATCTCTAGGAAAAGTTTCAACTTTCACACAAAAGGTTCCAAAACTCATCGTTTATTTAAACAGTACGGACCTGAAATATCATCAATCAATCAAACATTTCTAACCTTTCCTCTGGTCTGGCTGCGAAACCGCCTAGCATGAGGAAGTGTATTTTCAACGAAGGAAATAAAACAATTTCGTAACTTCGACAATCACTAATTTTATGAAGCAGAATAATATATGTTATTAAATATCTATTAGGGCAGCTCCTCGAATTTGATATAAATATGAAATAATATTACAATGGATCTTCATTCCATAATTTTTTTATGGTTGGTGCATGTGTGTCAAACAGTGTGCATTTCAATTGATTACTCAACCGGGGAAATATGAGATTATTCGTGGTGAGTTATTTATTGACTTTGAGAAATTTACAGGCAGTAAATTCAAGATGAAGACAACACCTTCATTCCTCTAATTATTGCAAAGAATCTCAGAGACCCAAATCTGGTGGTAAAGTCTGTAGATTTCTGTAACAATACAGAAAAATAGATTTGAAATAAATACGAAAAAGTATGCTATTTTTGAGAGTGTTTCATATTTTATGCAAAGTCAGGCTCTAAGAGGAAGTAAACTATAATTATATTTTTTCAATGAGAATAATAATCTGCATAAGTTATAACTGGAACAGCAAAATATGTCCTTTCAATATATCACCAAATGAGAATGACTGGAAAAATTTCAGTAAAAAACATTCCCTTAAACTTTACTCACATCACCCTTTGTTGGAATTCATACTTTGAATGCTTAACTTTCATAGAGAATACTTGAAGTCGAAATTATCAAACTTAAACTGCACACAAAACATAAATTCACAAAAAAGTTATATTAATAATCACCTATTTAAAAGAAAATGTTATGTTGTAGAACAACCCCATTTTAATGAGATGATCAATATACATATGGAAATCAACTTATCGCCTAGTATCTATTATACATGTGAATTTGTTGAAAATGTATAAAACAAAGTGGAAGGTATATATTATCTGGAATTAGATACCTGTGAAAATTTTCGGTTTTCAGTTCAGAAGAATAAAGGGGGTTCCAATCTCACCGATGATTAGTTGAAATTTATCAAGAAAATATAATAAACAGCCGATTCTTTTCTGCTGGAGGGACAAGACACTTCCAGTTGAAATCTATTACTGCTTGATACATAAAAAAACTTTGTATGTTTGTAAACCACTTGTATTCGTTTCTAACGTTGCGGCAGTTTCATCTTATACAGATATCAAAAAAGGAATACTACTAAGTACTAATATCTCAACTATGAAATAACAGTTTATAATATTTTATTGTAGAAATAAAAGAGTTTTATAAACGTAGGAAGCTACATTTCTCATTTCACATAATTTTTCGTATTTCCACTCACAAAGAATCATCATGAAAACAAATCGAATAAAACACTCCATATTATTGTTTTTAATTTCTATGACCCCGCACATTCATGAAACTGTTCCAGGTTATGATTGTCCTCCTCGCAACTACAATTTCTTCCTCCAACTGTACATTCAAAAAATGGAAGAAATTTTACAGCAGTTTCGAGCCCTTTTTCGACTACTTCAAGAAAAAGCCACGTCACCACGGAAAGATAGCCTACCACAAAGAGGTCATCCACCACAAGCAGATCCCCATTATAATCCCCGTAGGCCACCTTGCACCCCATTTTGGATACGGGGGGCAGCACGGACATGATTATGGACATGTGGGTGTTGGCCACGGACATGAAGGGCACATCATAGTTGTTGGTCAAGATCATGGAGGACATACTGGTGGATTTGAAGGACACGACAAGGGATTTGGAGGACATCATGACTTTGGAGAACAGGGAGGCTTGGGCCATGAAATTAACCACAATGAATATGGACTTGGAGGGCAAGGACTGTTTTATGGGAGTCAGAGGTTTGATCATCATGATGAGTATGATGATTACAAATGAGTTATATGTTATACAAGCTGAATATATAAATTGATTGTTGTGTCGTTATCAGACTCGAAATGGGCGATTGCCGTAGTAACTGCATAAACTGTAATATATACCTATAGTATTGTGTCATACTAACACTAGTGGCAGATGCGACTAAATTGGTTATATTGATTTTCGATTGATAAATCGATTTTTCTCTGTCCAAGTAGGTTGGAAATAAAGTATATCATCGAGGTGACAAAATGACAACTTACTTTTCGTGAATATTCACGAAAAGATAATGTCATGAGTATTTTTTTCACCTAGTTAGTCAAAACTGGGTTCAGCCGTTTTTTTATATTTTTCAACTTAGAAATCACGCATGAAAGTTCACTTTATGAAAGAAAATTGAAAAAAAATATCATACCATTTTAGAATCGAAAGTTTTTTTTCCTGATCATACAAAAATTTTTACTAAAAACGATTCTGAGTTCTCATTTTTTTTTATGAGATCAGGGAGATCCCTAGATGTGTGTAGATAAATCAACGGTGAAATTAATAATTATAAAAATTTGACTCCAAAATTTCATACAAAATATGGTAATACGGGTTGTTTCATGGATGTAAATTATACACATTCGGGTTAAAAAAAAAGAACCACCCTTAATGAGTCATTTGTATTTCATTTACATTAGGTTAGTAACAAAAGTGAAAATTTCAAATGCAAATGATAGTCCAGTAACAACACTTCATTTGAAAGGACTTTCAAATCTCTATTTGAGATTTACTTGTTGAGGAATAAACTAGTCGTTCCAAAGGTTATATGCACTTGAATATTTCTCATTTTTTATTTTCTTTCTGATAATTCAAGTTCGTGTCATTTTCACATCAAATAAAAAAAAATAAAAGAGCAATGCACTAAGACGAATTTCTGGAGTTGCGTTTTTCATCTAGCAACCGGTCTGTTGAATAATTTTTCGAAAACAAATTATTGCATCGTTTAGTGTAGTCTCGTATTTATGACAATAAACAAATTTGATCATGGTTTAATATTCAAATTTTTAGAACTTAAGTTCTGAAAAATGAAGGAGGAACTTGGGAAAATTCGAAGTGTCAATAAAGGGTTAAAATGGAAAATTTAACAAATTTATCCCAAAGCTTTTGTTGATTATTTTTGAAAAAAATTAATCTCAATGTCCAATTTGACAGGTTTACAGTGCCACGTGACAATCGAAGAAGGACTTATTGTCTCTAACTTTCCAAGCAAAATATAACTGCAAAGTCAAAATTTCAAATATTTTTATTGAAACTGATGACAATATCGAACAGTCGTCACAGTCGAAAAGCTAATAATCCTTATAACTCGAAAAAATGCGGAAAAATGTATATTAGATGTAGAAGACAGTTATATGGTGTACCCACTTATACTGAAGGGCAACATAATCTTTATATAGTTTTATATTTGGAATAAGAGTATGGTTAATTCGGGACGATATTTTCAACAATGAAACAATTGCAAATCATGTCGGGTTTGTCCAGAAGGGGACTCGATGAGTTGAAAATTTCAAATGAAACCCTATATATTTTTGTAGACCATTCTTTGGCGTCATCTTTGAAACCATTCTCCAACAACTTGATATGAGAAACGAAAAATGAAAAAACTGCTTATTTGTTGACGAAAACTTCGAAAAATTCAAATCTTGAAGTATACATATTCCCCTATATAAAATGCAAAATATACTGGACATTCATTTTCTTCTGGTTCAGAAGCAGTAAAAATAATATGTATACTTCAAAGTTTGAGTTTTGAACTAAGACTTTCGAGAAAAATTGAAAATGGAATTCCAAAGAAACTGAAATGTGTTTGAATTGGTCAAAATTCCAAATCTCCATAGGTTACTACTAAATGCAAAATTTTGTTTTTTCACCTCATCAAGTGCAATTTGTGTGGAATGGCTGCCTCGCCATTTTCAATAGAAATCACAATATATTTTAGATCATTGAAAAAAGCATTTCGTGTTCTGACGTAGTTATAAAAATGTGATATAAATATCATTCAAGTCCCGGTGAGCTTCTTCTTGTAAAGTGTTCTATATAGTGATATTTATAGAGGAGGAAAAACCAAAAGAAGTTGCCCAAGCTCCATACAGGAATACGCGAAAATCATACTAGGGATATTTTTGGTTATAATTGCATGAGTGCATAGAAATAACCGATAATTTTGCAAGAAAGCGTGATACCTATAAATTGCAAGATAATTTTCATATTTTGGCTCTTTTACAAAATATGAAAATAACCGAATACAATTTGTATAATATACCACGCTTGAATGCAAAATTAGGTATCTGCTCATTTTTATGCACGATTGTGATTCATTGGAATATTTCACGAATAAAGAAATTCTCCAGGAAATGTTATTTTTTGTTCATTTATACTTTCCTCTATAGATTGTATGGAGTACTCACCTAAACGCGAAATGTTTTTCAATTTTTTAAGTCTATCTGGCATTTATTTGTGTTGTTTACTGACGTCTAGCGATACGGTTTCAAATGTGTTGTTATGGTGACTTGATACAATGCAATAACCGCTGTAAGTTTTCGATAATTGCATTGCTCTTTTGGGACATTTTATATATGAGGGAAATATTCAGATTTAGTGTCGACTGTTCTGTTGATGTCAACTTTGTTGGCGAAACGCGCCTTGATCGCAGTGTTTGAAGTGCGGTGTTTTGGACTGCTGAACTGTGTCTGATATGCTTGATTTTACACCGTAGGTTCTACTCATTCCTATGTGACAGCAAGACTAAATTTACTTTTCCTACGACCCAATAGGAAAGTGAAACATATCGCACTATCCACTGAAGAATTTTCATCAATATCAATATTATTATTATGATAAATATTAAGGAAAATTCTCCGAATCTAGATAAGGTAATAAGCACTCCAAACTACCTGATTCCATATAAATATGCTTTATTTACGACTAAGGCTGGATTTCCAAAGATCCGAAATTCGATCGTACGACGATCAGATAGCTTTCTGATTGGTCTAAATTGGTCTGAATTTAAATTTAGACCAATCAGAAAGCTATCTGATCGTCGTATGATCGAATTTCGGATCTTTGGAAATTCAGCGTAATACATAATATAAGTATTATACTTATGGTTTCTGCAGTATAATGCCATATATTATTCCCTTAGGGAATAATAGAGAGGGATTAATAGTAACAGTCTTTATTCCCTCTTGTAGTCCTATCACAAAATTTCTCGAATTGAATATTACCATGGAAACTATATAACCAAATTCCAAAGTGTCAGTGTTGAACGCGTAGGTAGTCTGTGTATTTTTATTGAAATTACTGAAACTTAAGAATCATTTATTTATGACGAATAAATTAGTCGTGAATAAAGTAGAGTATACTACTCGCAATAAAGACTATTATTGACTCGTATAATCTTCTATTACGAAGTCGTAATACCCAGTCATCGGAGTCGATCTCAAGATGTATGAGCCTCTGAAGAAGCTAGCCACTCGCGATTACGCCTCGAGCTACAATATTTCCCACTCATGTGAAAAGTGTACTTCATGCTTTCGTAATGTAATATACCATTTTTCCGTTATGAAGTCTGTCACTCCAGTGTCCTTCGGTCAACTATTTCATGATTTCGTCACATTCACTCTTATTCACTCGGATAAATCAAATGCTTGAATATAATATATGAACTTACCTCTTTCTTATAAACCTCTTGCCTCAAAAACTGTTCCAACAAAACGATACAAAGCGACAAGCTGCTGTCAGTCTCCTGAAAACACTTCGTTTATCATCATTCTCGAAAGGAAATGATCAGAGTTGTCTTACTTTCAATTTTTCCAAGAGGACAAAGAGCTTACGTTCCACCGAAGCCATTCTTACCTTCTGTCGCGTGTGTCATCTGCATCTAGTTATCGATTATTCCGCAAATGAGAACAAAATTCATAAGCGGCATGATAACTACAACAAACGCAGCATGCGATCACGAAAAAAGTTTCGAACTTCGGTAACAGCCTACTAGATCGATTCTTGAGATACAGAGTTTGATACGAAGAATGGGGATGAAAATCACGATTCACAATGTTGTTTGCCGAATTGGCGTAATACAAAATGTTATTGGTTGCATTCTACAGTGGGTATTTGATATGATCAACAGAATTGCAGGCCTCATCTTGATAGTATCAAAAGTTATATAAGAACATAATAAATAACCATTTCTAACTGACAATTAAACAATAAATTTACGTTCTGTCGAATTCAAATCATACGCTAACGTTTCATTTTCACAATAAAAATAGCCATTTCTAAGTTTACATATTCCAAAGAATTGACTTTATCAAGTTTCATAGGAGATTAGCATGAGTAATTCGGAGGAAAAGTGTTGTGTACGGCTCGTTCAGCTTTCTTACGGATTGTCTGCCAATCTTCACGTTTATCACACGAAAATATCAATTTTTCTGCTAATAACATGGAATACTATTATCAATTCCGAGAGACTGGTGAAAAAAATTTGTACAATTCTATATAACGTTTTCCAGAAAATGTATTCTGCTTGAAGAAGTAATGGTATGGAATTTAGATTCTCACCAGTATCGGGCAGTTCCATTGGACTCTTTTCATTGTGTTCGATCTGTTCTTGCTCAACATCTCGTTTTTCAATAGCATTCATTTTCATCCAGTGCATTTGATACCTTTTTTCTTCGTCACATCATACAGTTAATGATGGCCGTTTCCGGATTTTTTTGTTCCAATAATGGGCATTATTGCATTATTTACAGCCGGTACTTTGCGTCTTCGTTTAATTTCTGATCAGTAAATCAGAGCCTTTAAAATATTCGTGTTCCAAGTGACTAATGATTAGCGAAAGTTTGTCCTTTGTAACACATCAATTGGTCATGACATAGTGTCGAAATGATGTTTATTGATATTTCGGTTTTTCCCAAATTTCGAGAAAATTCATTAATTTTCTCATCCTGAAGATGCTAACCTTGTTAGCGAAACGCGCGTCGAGTGAAAAAATATCAGTTTGGTGGTAGGGTAATTGATCTCTGGGAAAAGTTTCAACTTTTACACCAAAGGTTCCAATCCCATCGTTTCAATGAAACTTTAGGTCGTGATGAATATCGTATCGATCTCATAATTTTATACAACGGGTAGTTAGTAACAGATACCCAATTCCAATTGACCATAGAGATGCTGTTCGTACCAAATGAATTTTGTTCTCAAGTCGCGCGGAACCACCACCAGTACCTTTCTGACGTAGTCAGAATTCTTTTAATATTTTCATACTTGCTTTTAACGAAATTTAGGTCTCTATATGTATATGTGATCGAATTGAATTTTTCTGTCATTTATTTCCATGACAATTGCTTTTTTTGGCTGCAGCTATCGGTAATTTTATTCTCAATCACTTTATAATAATAATAATAATAATAATATATGTCTTTAATGATTATAAATAATGACAAATTTTACATAAAGTGTATGAGATGGTTGGCGCCATTCAGCTTACGCTGCTCTTCCATGTAACCAACAAAGGCCAGCAAGTAATACATACAAATTTATGACACTGAGTTCAACAATTAGGAAATAATTAGTCTATAATCTAAAGAAAGTGCAGAGAATTATCTACTATCTAAAATAAAACGTTTGACTCGTTTGCGAAAAAGGCATGTATTTGATGTTTTTTTTATATCGGGAGGTATGGAGTTGAAAATCTTCACCGCATTGTACGTGAAGCTTCTCTCAAATAGTGTTAGATTGTGTCTAGGAATACTGTACAGTTCTCTATGTCGGGTGGGGCATTGGTGAATTTGACTTCGCTTTTCAATTTTCTCGGCAAGATATTCAGGGACACCATCCTTACTCAGTCTGTATACAAAGCAGGCCATATGCAGAACAAATCTTTCTTGCAAATTAAGCCAGTTAGTGGTTCTAAAGACCGCTTGCACATGGTCGTACTTACGCATACCGAATGAGTATCGTATACAGGCGTTTTGGATTTTCTGTAGAGTATTTTTGTCTCTCTGCAACAAAGCTGGCCAGTACACGATATCACAGTATGCCAGGTGTGAAAGAATCAATGAGTCGCATAAAAGTAGCTTCGTGTTTTTGTCTAAGATGTCTTTATGCATGTAAAGCAATTTCAACTTGAAATATGATTTTTTGACCAAGTTCTGAACATGGTTTAAAAATCTTAATTTGCTATCCACGTACAGTCCGAGACTTTTGCACTCATCAGTGATTGTAAGCGTTTCCTGGTTAAGTTTGATTGAAAAGTTAGGATCGGTAATTATTTCATTTCGACTTTTTCCAAAAACCATAAGTTCAGTTTTGCTCTCGTTGAGTTTCAATCCATGGCACACAGATACACGGGTAATACATTCAAGATCTTCATTGATTTGATTGCAGGCTAGGAATGTCTGTGACAAATTAAATGACAGGTAAATTTGCGTGTCGTCAGCATATTGATGTATGTTACAGTATTTCAGAAATGAATGAAAATCAGCTGTATAAACCGTGAAGAGGAGGGGACCCAGAATACTGCCTTGAGGCACGCCTTTTTTTATCACACGAAAGTCAGAGACATTCGTTCCTTGTAATACCCTTTGCCTTCTATCGGAAAAGTAACTATTGAAAAACATAATGACAGTATCAGTTGCTCCAAAAAATTTGAGTTTCTTCATCAGTAAGGAATGACTAATAGTGTCGAAAGCTTTGCTATAGTCTAATAGGAGTAGACACGTATTCTGATTATTGTCATAGGCCCTGAAGATGTCATCAGTTACTTTCAGAAGGGCAGACGTTGTGCTGTGTTTCTGTCGAAAACCAGATTGTATACCAGGTAATATGCGATTATCTTCCAGAAACTTCGTTAATTGGTTTCTAACAATTTTTTCAAGGACCTTAGATATAGTGGGTAGGATGCTGATGGGACGATAGTGAGAAGGGTCTGTGGGATTTGCTACTTTTGGAACTGGAATCACATTAGCATCCTTCCATGCCGATGGAAATACTCCTGACTTAAGGCAATGATTGACAATAAATGTTAAGTAAGGGCTAAGGTGGGGGAAAACTAATAATAACATTTTCAAATTGAGGCCATCGGTTCCTCGCGCCTGTGTTTTTATTTCCCGTACAATTTTATTAACGTCTTCCAATGAAACCCTGGTAAAGGAGAAACGCGAATCTGTAAACGTGTTGTTATATTGTGCCAGCAGCGGGTCGTTAGGGTTTTGATTAAAGAACTGTAAGGAATTCAAAAAGTAATCATTCATGACATTTGAATCAGGAGTAAAGATTGTGTCGTTTTTGTTGACGTTTTTAGTAATATTGAGATATTCTAACGATTTCCAAAATGTTTTTTTGTCCGTGTTGAACTTATGTTTTAAGTATGCTTTTTTTTCGGTCTTAACTGTGTTGTTGACTATGTTGCGGAATTCTTTGTATTCGTTATAGGTTTCACTTGTTCTTAATTTCTTGTATTTATTAAAAAGTCTTTTTTTCAGTTTGATCATCAGTTTCAAGGTAGATGTTAACCAGGGAGCAGGCTTTTTGGTCACTCTTATAGTTTTGGTAGGCGCATGAGTCTCAAAAAGTGCTATTAAATTGGAGCTCCAAAATGTCACCATCTCATCAACATCATGAAGGGAAAATATGTGATCCCAATGAATCTCATATACATCGCTGAGGAATGAGTTGTAATTGAATTGCGAGTAATCTTGAAAGGTGATAAATTGTGGCTCTGTTTTTGATTTCCTCAGTTTAATATTACATTTTACCAAAGAGTGATCAGAAATACCGTCCATCCTGAAAGTTGTAGATTCAGATATCAAATTTTGATCGGAGGCTATTATTAAATCGATTAGACTAGTTCTATTATCAGTGATACGAGTTGGTTCGTTGCATAACTGAGAGAATCCATAATGGGTCAAAAAGGATTTAAGTTTTAGAGTGTTAGTATGCTGGTTATTCATCATATCAACATTGAGATCCCCACCAAATATCACGTAATCAAATTGAGGCAAAAAGTTTGTGATTATATTCTCAAGTTCCTCAATGCAAACTGTGAGGTTAGAGTCAGGCGGCCTGTACAGTGAACCCAGACACAATGTTTTACCTGCAATCTTCACCGAGACCCAGATTGATTCCAATGGAGTAGTTTGATTCACCTGCAAATTTTTGAACTTGATGCTATTTTGAATATAGAATCCAACTCCACCTCCTCTACTCTGCCTATCTTTTCGAATGAGTTTGTAATTGGATAAAGCGATTCCATCATTTGGGAATTTAGGATCTAGCCAAGTTTCAGAGAGACCAATAACATCAATATTTTCACATTCTATGAAGTCCGCAAACAAGTCAAATCCTGTGAAAACAGATCTAATATTAAAATGAGAAAAAGACAACCAATCATTTTTATTCATATTTTAAGAAGTTCATTAAACGTTTTCGTGAGCTCTGTGATTCCAGAAAGATGTCAATCAGTTCTAGGGATCAAGAAAATAGTACGCCGATTTGACAGGTAAACACGAATATATATTCATATATATGTAATCAATTTCTTAATTCCAAGTATCTACGCCAGTGAGTTAATTAGTACACAACAATATTGTATATTCAGTTTGAAACAAATGATAAAAATTCAGTGAAGAAATAAGTTCACCTACGATAAGAGAATAGCAAAAAATATAAAGATGCTCTCGACAAAAATCCAGTGTGTTCAGTATCTGGTTTCAGTAAAAAGTAGTTGACCAGATACATGAATTTTTTGTTCGATAGAATAGTGGCCTATGGCTGGTTGGATTTGAGATCTTCTTTGGAGGTGACTGCAACGGCTTTTTTCTCTTTGTCATTCCAATAGTAAATGTTACCTTGCATTGACCAAGCTCTGTTGGAACCAAATTGTTTTTTGGCCTCCTTCAGTAGTTCGAAGTTATTTTTGGAGAGATCCTCGAAGATGGAGATTTCGCTGCCTCTCAGCAATCTTTTCGCGTTGTAAACTTCCATTTTTTTAATATTTGACACGAATTTCACGATGACTATTCGCGGTTTCAATCAATAACTCAATAGTGTAATAGAAAAAAACATTTTATTTTAATAAAAAAAAAAAACACCCAGATTACAGGCCCACAGCTGCTAGCAACATGAAAATAAACTGAACGATAAATATAAAACAAAAAATGTCTTTAGTAACAACAAAAAAATCCATATAAAAATATCATACTTATTAAACAAACGAGCACAAACAGTGATTTAAGTAAAACATTATAGACAAAAATCTAATTTTCGCTTCTTTGATTTGCTTAAAAAATCTATGACCTCTTCAACATTTCAATTTCCCGATGAATATTCAGAAGAGCAAGTCCATTGAGCCTTTGTTCTTTCATAGTATTCCTGAGGTAGGTTTTGAGCCGCCTCCTAGTGGAAAATGTCCTCTCATTTGAAGAGGTTGTCACTGGTATAGTGACGAAGATTTTCAAAAGGGTGTAGAGATTGGGGAATAACTCACGATTTCTTTGTTTGAGGAAAATCAGTGCATCCATAACATTTTTTGGTTCATTTTCAATATCTCTCAAAATGCTGTACCATAGTGTGACTTCTCCCAGAACAATATCAAAACTTTGAACTTCTAAAAAGTGTTCGTAGGCGGTATACAACTTATTCAATTTACCGATGTCTACTTTTATTTCATCTTTTGATTCTTTTGGGAGTAGTACATCAAGACTAGTTAAAATATCCTCATGTTTCAAAAATCGATCATCTAGATGTGAAATAGATGCGTCTAAAAATGGAATAAAGATTCCTCGCCTATAATACTCTTCGGGAGTTGTAAATGGCATATTTTCTCTATGTGTCTGCCTGGATGTAGTGCGAGGCACTCGACTATTCCAATACATGTTCATGTCTTATGGAAAATAAATGTTATTATTATTATTATTATTTCCACATTATAATTTTCGCATAATGAATTTACATTATAAAAGATTTGTTTGAATTCATCTTCCGCATTTTGTCGGATGTTGCTCAACGTAGAGCGGACACTCTTTGCTAGAGAAATTGCATTGCCCAAGTCTATATTTATTGTTTGTAGAATTCTACATAGAGGTAGAGTAATAGAAAATACTTTCGCAAGAACATGCAGCGTAATTTGAAATTCTCCTGTGAGAATAGATTTAATTAAAGTAAAGGCATCAGTAGAGGCATCTTTATCAGTCCAGTCTTGTATTTCTCTTAAAGAACTGATGGTTATGTTCTGCAATTCTAGAAAAGTCAATATGGAATCATGCCGTTCAATCCACCGAGTGTTACAGAGTTGTTTTAATTTCTGTTTTTTCTTATCTGTACTAGATTTTTCGATTTCCGTTGTAAAGACATTCTGTCTTTTAAGAGTTCTGAAAAAATTACATACTTCCGCCAAAGTTCCCATGCAATTTCGTACTTGAGAAACATTGCAAGCATCTGCATCAGCAGATTAAATCGGTCCGGAATCTCGATGTCCTCTTAGAGAAAGGCATTGACGTCCGCAAAGAATTATAGTGTCTATTATGGGCACAAGTTTCTTCCTGTTTTCTTCTATTTTTTTTTGTGTAGCTAAATCAATTTGAAGGTTGATGGGTTGTTGTCTTTTTTCTTCTATTAGGCTTATATTCCCTGCTTTAATGACGCTGAATTTATGGTACTCACTTGCCTCATGCTGTTTGAAAACTTCAACAGCGTGTTTCCAGTTGTTGAACATTTTTTTCACTAGCAGCTTTCCAAGAATTTGATGTTTTCCAGTGCCTGCTGTATTTCCAGCATAGATTACGCAAAACTTACAATAAGCACCATCTTCCCTCTTAGAGTATGTTAGCCATCTCCATCGATTGAACCAGCTATATTGGAATTTTAAATTTCTTGGTCCAGTACACGGAAATTTGAAATTTTCATATGCCTTGTAATAACTCGTTCGAGTTTTTTGAATTTATATTGCTGACGTAATTTGAGATATCATTTTCGTGGATATGTACACTTTCGTCACTTTCAGATGTGGTTTCATTATTATCATAATAATGGGTTTCTTGGTCGCTCACTTCAGAGGTAGAAGGTTGAGGTTCCACGATAGTCTTTTGTTTTTTCACTAAAAATGAATCGAGAGTGGCTAGTCTCTTCTTACTGGAACTCATATTCCGAAAAATATATTCTGAAAATGAAAATTATATGAATTAACACTCTAATCATTTACTTTCAAAATAACGTTTGTTTTTTGCTACTTTAATGGAATGAATAAAGGTGAGATATGTGTAATACTACAACTATAGCAATTCACTAATTTAACACCTACCTACAAGCCCTTCAACGTCTTCTCACACACTTACTCGTAGTATACACCGCCAAAGAACAACTACACAATTAACAATGTGATGCGATTGACTGCTGAACTGTAGCACGTTTGAAGCGGAGAAGTCGACTGTCGATTAGGATTAGGAGTATTGGGATATGGGACTATGGGACGAATCGGGAACGAATAGACTATAGGACAACGCTTCGACGCCGACGGCTCGCGACAGCACGATAACTACCGATAGGAAACGACGCTTCCAGATCTGAGGAGTGGTATTGTATCGGTCGGGTCTTGGGGGGGGTTCAAACCCCAAAACCCCCCCTTGGGCACGCCACTGCTCACGACGCGTCGCGTCGCGACGTTTCGATCGCTGGTATCCGCAATTGTCTTCACGAATGCATATCGAACATTCGAGTAACCTTTTTAACTTACAAAAACTTGACACTTGTTCTTTGAATAAGTACCTGATCGAGAATTTTCGTCATCCGTATCGGTGTCTTTTGCAATGAATACGGAATTTTGATTATTTCTGAAGGATTACTGGACAATCAATTTTCCATATTACTGTTGAATTTCATATGGTGGCACCATTCCTTGTTCTTGAGATATATGCATTGAAATCAGAAAAAAAAACAATCAATACGGAATTTATATTATTTTTTTATTTTCTCTCCGGAATTGAAAAATTCTCTTGACCATAGCTAGAAAGAACACATAATTTTCCATAATAATGTTAAATTTTATGATGGCACCATTCCTTGTTCTTGAGATATACGTGTTGATATTGGAAAAAAACAATAAAAAAGGGATTTTGATTATTGGAATCAATTATTTGGTTTTTCCTCCCCTAGAAATGAAAAAGCTTCGAGTTCTTTAGGTATCTGTTTTTTGAGCAAATTGGTATATTTGTCGCGATACGTAAGCCCAAAACTTAAAAGATGCAAAATTGAGTGAACATTTGGTCAGTTAATAATAATAATAATAATATTTATTAACCATTTTTGATACACTTGGTATATGTGGTAAGTCAAGGTAAATGTACTATGAACTATAAGCAAAAGAGGACAATAACATTCAGAGAACATGGTCAACAAACAAGAGAAAAAGCTGAATATACGGTTTATGCTCATAACACTTCAAAAGAGTTTAAAAATTGACAAAACATTAATATGTAAAAATATTATAGGTAGGTATAGTCTAAAATTTCTTATCATTCACAACCCTAAAAAAAAGAGAGTTCAAACACATCGATAAAACATGAGTATATAAACATATATAGTCTAAATTCCTTATCATTCCTCATCATAATAGAACACAAAAAAAGAATGAAGATAATATGTGTGATCTAAATCAATTGTTGTTGAAAATAACAAAAAAGATATCAAGTTAAGTTTGAGTTGATTGAGAGATCGTCACTTAGGAAGTCCTGGCAACTATAATAGCACTTTTCTAATAGAAGGTTTTTAACATCTTTGTGGAATTTCAAGTCATTTGAGATCCTTTTAAATCCATCCGGTAATTTGTTGTAGCACAAGATAGCATTGTACTCTGGAGACTTCTTAAACAGTGTCATGCAATGTTGAGGAATTCTCAATAACTCTTCATTCCTGGTATTATAATTATGTATTGTGGCATTTTCCGTTAAGAGATTCAAGTTTTGCCTAGCAAACGTTATACATTTCAAAATATATATGGAAGGTGCTGTTAAGATTTTCTCTACAAAGATATGACGGCAACTGTCCCTGTAATTCATATTGAATATGAGCCTCACTATTCTTTTCTGGGCAATAAAAACTCTCGTAAACTCCTTCGCCCTACCCCACGTTATAATATTAAAATTGATATGAGTATATACGTATCGTATTTTAATGAAATTGGGGATATGAGCAACGAATTTATTTTAAAAATGCTTATATACTTCCCTTTGGCGACTTTTCGAAAGCTAGTCTGCCTTTTTTCAAACCTATTTTGGAAAATCTCCAATGGAAGTGCAAATTTGGTACTCAGTGTCAAAATGTGGGACTGGCATGACTTATTCATCATCCATAGCTATACCTAGTGTTGATTTTGACCAACCTATTTCGAATCGAATCTCCACAGTTCAACTTCCCTTTTCAAAATGGGCATCCAACTTTGATCTATACCATCTTTGAGTTTTCTTTTTGTTCCATTATGTTCTGTCATAATAATGTTATCCCATTCGACCATGTGTAACATATGTTGATAATATGTGTTCAGCTAATTTCGACTTATCTTTTTCTCGGCTTCTCAAGTTGGCCAATACCCAGTCATCGGAGTCTAACTTAAGATTTATGAGCCTCTGAAGAAGCTAGCCACTCGCGCCAGTGAAACGTCAGGGAGAAATTCCAATAAACGACGGCCTTCAAACCCGAACAAATAAGTAGTGATACTATTTTTTTTTATTGGAGCAACTATCTGGTTTACAAACATAACAATAAAGCTATTTCAGTAGATCTGATTCTCGACAACGGCTCCAACGATTTTCAAAGAAGATCAAAAAATATAATTCATATTTCATCAGTATATGTAATTCGTATATCAATATAATTAACCCAAAAAAAATCCGTCATTCGGATATCTAAATTATAAGCTTCGAAATAACAATATGAATGAATGAATTTATGAAATATAGTGATCAAGAAAATGAACGACTGAAACTAAGACATACGTGATACAAAAAATGTAGGAAAACACATGATTTGGAAATGAACCTTTGCTGCCTATTTCCTACCCTAGTAACCATGATTCAAACTCCATAGTCGCTGATCGTTTTTTACTGCATTGGGGACATGCACAGAGATGCTTTCAGCTTTTATAAAACAACGAATGTTTGGTCGTCGCGGGCCTTTGGGCTAATAATAAAATGAAAAGCAAACAATTTTATGATTCTTCACAAATTACAAATAGTAGCAAGAGAATCTTCAGAAGACATTCAAATAAAATGTTTCCAATATATTTTCCCTATGAACACATAGGAAAATGAGACATATCGCACTCTCTACTCTCTAAAAAAAGACCATTTTCACTCGTGCTGAAAGTATATTCCGCACGGCTGTTAATAAGCTGTCAAAACCCGTGTACCCTGTAAGATTTACGAATGCAACTATTGATTGCTTCTCCCTATTGTTATTATTTATGTAAAAACTGGACTGATAGGTAACTAATCAATCATAAAAAATTTAGAGAAAAATGAGTATAGTATTATAAGTACTACTCATTGTCACATTTTCAAATAAACGTTGATTATCGTTTTTTCTTCGTTTCACTATGGAAGTTATTGCAAATTCATGTATACTTTTTATAGAAACAATATTCAAACATAGACTGACACAAGTCGCCGCGAGAAATTGCAGGGACAAATTGCATCGTCGAAACGGGGTATAAGTTACATATACACCATCTATTTACATTTTTAATAAAATAGAGGTGGTCGTAGTAAAAATAGTTTACATTACTTCTGATTTTTTTACCGCACAAGTAAAGTAATTACTTTTATAGAAACTGCAACAATAGAACCTTCATCAACGTAATTACGATCAATTTTTATCCCTGTTATGAAGTTTTTTTGTTTTTGTAGGATAAATAATGGCTAATACTTCTCTAGCAATTGATAATGATAAAAATAATAACATTATTCTGCTTCATTCACCAATCAGATACAAGGTTTGTACAAGTAAAAAAGGAAGAGGTGAAGTGGCAGACTATCAGCTGAAAGTTGTTTTTCATCTCAACCATTGGAAGTAAATGATGCTATATAGAACTATACTATGGCTATAGCATACACGAAGAAGAAAAATATAATAATTATAATAGTCTTACAAAAAAAGAGGAGCGTTTCTCAACTGGTATTTCGAACAAATATCAGAATCAAAATTAGACAGTGCTGGTTCAACAGCAATAGTTCAGTCCTGAACACATCTAAGTGTTACTTTCAATCTCTTTTTGAAATTGTGTCAAAAAAATATCCAGAATTCATTGGGGAGTGAATTAATGCTTGGATGTAATCTAGGAGAAGCTACGCGTAAATAGTGTGGTGAAGTCTTAGGGATTACTAGTCAATTATTTTTCCTCGTGTTTACTTGTTTTATGTTCATGAAGGTGACAAGTCTATCGCTCAAGAATATATACCATAGGGAAGCCTCAACGGCGGTTCCTTTGATGTTCGGTGTCCCAACTCCGATTTGAAGATGTTGAGAATAGACAACCTAATATACAGAGAATAAAGGGCTCTCAGCGATATACACTTATAAAAATACCCAAAGTTGCAAAGATAATACCAGTACATAAAAAGGGATCTAAACTGATATAAACAATTATAGGCCTGTTTCAATCTTACCTAGTCTTTCAAAAATATTTGAAAGAGTAATTTGGTTTACGTAAAGAAAAGTCCACAGAATTAGCAATATATAATGCTATTAATTTCATTATTGAAAGTATTAATCAGGAAAAAGTATTAGTTGATCTATATTTTGATAAGGTTAATCATACTGTGATACTGGATGAGTTATAGGACTTTGGAATCAGAGGAATATGCTAGGACTTGCTGAAATCGTATCTCAAAAATAGATTCCAAAAAACTCGTATGATAAATGAAGGTATCTCTTATAATTCTGAAGAAACATTCATAAAACAAGGTGTTCCTCGAGGATCTATGTCAGAACCTCTTTTGTTTATCATGTATGTAAACTCTCTTTCCGCAGAATTAACTGGTGATTGTAGTAGATCATTTCAGTTTGCTGATGACAAGTCTGTTATAATAGTAGAAACAAACATAAGCAATGCTGCGAGAAAGTCCTCTGAAATTTCAGGAAGATTAAAGCAATGTTTTGAGACAAATTCTGTGAAACTGAATCATAGTAAAACTGAATTATTAACATTTCATCAAAGTAAACCCTACATAGAGTTATCATACATTTTATTGGATAATGAGTCAATACCTTAATTAGAATTCATTAAATTTTTGGGAGTTGACATCCAAAATTATGTTGGAACGAACATATAAATAAACTAAACTTAAGACTTGCGTTCATATGTGGACTTCTGAGATACCTAAGAGACCAAACGTCCATACAATCACTGAAAACATACTACTTTGCACACGTGCTATCTATAATTTCTTACAGAATTTGTTTAATACGAATGCAGAACTGTACTCCACAGATATGAACATGACTTCAAGACACAAAATGTCAAGCAATTAAGGCATTCAGTAGTCTACCGAATGAAAATTTGGACAGGTTTAGACATTCTGTAATCAAATATTTGAAAGACCAAATGTTTTATGAGTTTGACGAATGGCTACACTTCTTCATTGGTAATTCTATTGATGATTTCAATTTTTTTTTGACATTGCTCTGTCCTAGCTGGTTTTATAGCAATAAAGATTATCTATCGATGTATTTCTCTTCACTTTACCTTTACTAATATACAATTATTATATTATCTAAAAACTTCCAGTATTTGTAGAGGCAATTCAACTTTTCATTATTTATGATGAATGGGTTTTTGAGAGATTGATGTTTGCTCGCAGACTAATGCAGACAAGTCCAAGAATCACGTGGAGACAACCAAGTCGACGCATGCGTTTACGAAAAATTTACACAAAACTGCCATAATTATAAAACCTCATAGGTTAGTGTTGAAAGATGAGCTTTGCGCATATTTTTAGCCAGCCAGAATCTCTGAGAATCGAACAAATGTGCTCATACTTATGAATACCGCAAATGAACCAAACACAAGAACTCTGAATTTTTTGCACCGAATCATCAGTCTGTAAGACTGCTGGACCTTGAATAATGCCGTCCTAATATAATAATTTTGACGGTATCAGAGATTCACACAAGTTTTCTTTCGGATGACATAATATCACGAATGGCATAGAACCGTCTCATGATGAAACCTCTTGTCTCAACTCCATAACCAAAGTAATTTGCATTATCTCTGAAAAGCATTTCCTTTAGACAGGCCAACGTCGACCAATAAAAAATCAATAAAATAAACGAAACTGAATGTGTATTCTCGCTAAAAACAAATAGAAATAAGTTTATCTACAGTCACATTCACACAGTTACTCCAGTCCTCAACCTAGAATTGGTATCGCTAGGTCTCTTCAACTGAGCTTCAAGAGAACTTTCTGAACCACTTCTTTTAACACTTGCAATATACTCCACCTGAAAAAAATTAAATGATACTAATATACAAATAAAATAAAACTTCCACTCTCATCTGATCTGATCTCTCAACGGAAGAAACTTTCAATTGTCATGTCTCAAGCGTTCACTTTTTCAAGGTTTTATATTCTAGATCAGAAAAACGTCTGCTCACCTGTTTGTCGATAGCCCTAAACTGCCAGGACCAATTGGCCCTGTACAAAAACGGACGCAGGTCAAATCTGTTGTCCTCGGGGCTATAGGATTCCGCGTGGTAAGACGGAGTTAAAACTGTAGTTTTGTGTCTGTTGATTGCATAACATCTGTAAAAAAACAAACCTTTCTATGAATGATGACAAATATTGTTCGAATTTTTTTTGAAGAACTACAAATGTTCAGGTATATATCTTTTGGGTTTTCATTCCTCTGGAAATGAAAAGAAAAAGCTTCAAGTTCTTATAATATCCCTTTATAGAGCAAATTCCTATATTTGTTCCGATACGTTCCAGTTGGGAGTGAAGATACTGAATCGCAAACTTCTATGATGGGGTCAATTGACTTTGTGACATGCAATGCGATTTTCCATACTTGGATAGGGTGAAAAAAAGGACTAAACTACGAAAATCTCTCTCGTAACCAAATTTTAAACCCAGATCTTGTAAGCAAAGGGCATTTATATGGATTTTAGAATGCCACATACTGACTCGTCCGAACTGTCGCTACCCTGACAATCCCGTCAGTACCAGGGTGAGTTGCAACTACCCTTGCCAGACGCCATTGCATAGGAGGGGTCAACTCATTTTCTATGAGAAACAGGTCGCCAACTGTGAGTGTTCTTTCATTTTTCAACCATTTCTGGCGTTGTTGCAGAGTGTGCAAATACTCAGTATGCCACATTTTCCATATATCTTGTTGCAACCTCTGAACCAGTTGCCATCGACTCAAGTGATTCATTTGGAGGTGAGATGAGTCAGGATCAGATGCGGATGTTAGTGGCGAAAGAGTAAGAAAATGACCTGGGGTCAATACTGTGAGATCGTTAGGGTCAGAGCTCAATGGACACAGAGGCCTGGAGTTCAAAATTGCCTCAATTTGAGTGAGAAAGGTGTAGAACTCCTCATAAGTTAGGATCTGATTACCAACGGCTCTAAAAAGATGCGATTTGATAGATTTTATTCCAGCCTCGCTGAGGCCATTGAAATGGGGAGATGAGGGTGCATGAAACGAGAATTTGATTTTTTCGGAGTCAGCTGCTATTTTCATGTAATTACCAAGAATACGCGCTGCTCCAACAAAATTACTACCACAATCTGAAGTGATCTGCGTACAATGCCCACGTCGGCTGATAAAACGCCGAAGAGCAGCTATAAAGGTCTCTGAGGATAAATCAGATGCTAGCTCAATATGGACAGCTTTGGTAACAAAACATACAAATAAGCAAATGTATGCTTTCTGAGTGAAAGAGAACTTACATAATGCTCTCATTTTGCTTGAAATTCCATATTAAAAATTTTAAGTAGTCTCTGGGTGCGTGTTGGGTTGTAAGTAAGGTGGTGAGATGGATTTTTTATTTGTTGGTTTTTATCATCGATTGATCCAAGTATGGAGAATCTGCCTTCACTTGTCGATAATACAGAATTCTGCATTTTTATTCTGTACTGTCTGTGATACATTCAATTTTAGTATAACTACTTTTCTTCGGGCTTGAAGGCCGTCGTTCTTTGGAATTCCTTCCTAACATTCCGCTAGCGCGAGTGACCAGCTTCTTCAGAGGCTTACTCATTTCCGATGACTAAACGTTTCGATTCCTTAAGGCGTATTGATTATTCCCCGAACCCGACAGAAGTAATTAACACTACAGACTACCTGCATCAACATAAATACGCCTTAAGAAATCGAAACGTTTAGTCATCGGAAATGAGTAAGCCTCTGAAGAAGCTGGCAACTCGCGTTAGCGAAACGTTAGGAAAAAATTACAAAGAACGACGGCCTTCAAGCCCGAAGAAAAGTAGTTATACTAATCAATCGTATTTCTTTGAAAAATTCTACAAAATTATAATTAATGGTATAACTACGAAAAATACAACAATGAGAAATGAAAAGAAAAAAAAATGAAAAAAGTCTCTGCCCAGGTCAGGTATTGAACCCGGATATTTCTGATCAATGCCGGCGCCATTGACCACTCGACCTCGAAAGCTCATTTGATTTGGTCGAGAATAAAAACATATATCTTGCATTTGTCAAATGAAAAATATAATCCTTTCGATTGTATTTTTTTCTCTAAGACATCGGTGAAGGAGTCGCTGGTAATTCTTCTATATCACTGCTATAAGACATTTCCATTCAATTATCGAAAATTGACTAAATTCTTCAAAAATTCAATACCCACTGATTTTTACTTGACAAACGTTAAAATGCAAAGCTTGCACATCATGCTTGATTGAAAAATAATGGGTTTCTATTGGTTGAAAATCTGTATCGTAATGGATTTCATTATAAAACGGGTTGTGGGCATATAAGTGTATTATTAGAGTACGGGTGTAGATGAAAGAAATAATGCCATGTCTAAGAATTTTTAATATAGATGTATGCATTCCAAGAGTGGAAAAAATTCATAAAAATCGACCTAATCCAGATGCCCATTCCTCTACAAAATATTTTCGAAATACGATATATATTCCTTTACTTGAAAGTATCATTTCCGACATTGAGTGTCGTTTTCAACAAGAAACATGGACTCATTTAATCTGCAAATATGTGTTCTGCCATATTATTTCATTCAGATGAAGATGGTGTCACGAAATATTCTATCGCCGGCCTTGTCGCTCGTAAACGCAAAATAATATGAGGGGTCGAAGAGAGAACGTCATTTTTCCAGGAACTCATGATTCGCGTGAAGAATTCGATACACATCATCGAGACCTCTCTATTCAGATAGTTATCAGTTTCTAGCTTACTGGAGAGACGGAGAGTTTTATAGAGTTTTTATAGGAAAGATCAATATATGCGTTTTGTGTCTGTATTAAAATTGATATCTAATATGTAATTGTATAAAATGCCCCTCCACTTGAACTGAGATATAAGACCGCCCCTGTTTGCACTCCCATCAACATCAGTTTTTGAGAACTACGGAGAAAATGAAAAGACAGTGGAAATATCTACAAAAAGTAGAATATTCGTTGTTGTACCCACCTGAAGAAGTGCTTCACTTTCTCGGCGACCTGTTTCGGTGTCAAATTACCGGACCAGGTGTGCACCAGCTTGCAGTACATCGAATACGGTCCGCAACTGTTGATTTTCCTCAGACGGCCGAACTGGCTCAGTTCCTCGTACGTCATGCCCATGTCTTCTTCGTCCGTCTGGGCGATCTTTCCCTGCTTCAACGGTTCCAATTCGGCGGTAGGAGGGGCGCTGATTATTTCTCCGAGAACGCCGATTTTGAAGTTTTCTTGCGCGTACAGCATAAATCTGAAAGCGTACGAAGCATGATCCTACGATAGTCGAGGTGCTTATTTTCTATAGCGTATCGCAGAACTGATTCATAGTTCCAAAACGAAATAGTTTTCGATAGTCGAGGTATTTTAGACATTTAGCTTGGATTCCGGGAAACTTCCACCGATTTTCATATTTTTTTGAATGCTTCGAAATCGAATTCGAAACAATGTTTACCACCTGAGAGCACTTGCTTTTTTGAAAAACATTTTTTCGAATTTTTTTATTGTATTATAATTTTTCCAACAACAAAATTCACGTAATTGCTGTTCTTGAGGACACTGGATGTAACATTGCTGAGGAAATTGAAGAATAGGTGGTAACTTATACTAGATTTTCAGTATTTTTATTTCGGAACTTGGAGTTGATGAAGACTAAGATGCCTAGGAAACCCTGGTGTATCTACTTATACCTGAAAAATTTTGGGATAAACTTGGCGAAAACCGATTGCTTGATTTCTGAGATCGCAAAAGCTTCAGATCGCTATTGTAGATGGAGATCAGTCATATACCATATGAAGCTTAATTTTCAGTAGAGAGGAATGTGCAATCGAATATTCTACCACTGTTTATTATTTGCCCACTGAGATTTTGACAGCCCTGACAGCCAATCAAATGCGTTTCAGAAAACGTGCATGTAACGTGGAAACCTACCGTTAACAACCTGCCAATACTGTCACTGTCACCTGCTACCTCTACAAATTTTTTGTGTTTTTATATCAGTTTGTGAGACTAGACTTTGTATCCGAAAAAATGTCCTTTGCCCATTCACCTGAGAATGTACGACAAAGTTCATGCTAGTGTATTGAAAATGATAGACTGTCTTGGAATTGGGGATACACATATTAGTTATGCAACGGTTCAAAATACGTATCACATCGATATTTCCTTTATTCAAACAAAACTTTGTTTTCGATATCTCATTGATAAGAACTACAGATGTTTCCTCCTCGATATAAGACTTTAGCTCAAGCTGAAACGAATAAAATTAGCTACAACGCTACATTCATATTATTATTTTGGGGCGATTTGTTTTGTACTTACTTTGGGTACTGAAAACAGAAGAATATTTGGATCCCCAGATTTTGACTGACCACACAAAATACGAAATCTACACATCGTGAAAAAGTACTTGTAATAACTTCACAACCTATTCTACTTATATAGACTTTCAAACACTGTTTTGAGTGCGAAGAAATAATTTCAATTTTCATTGACAACAATAAACCTCAAAGTTACGTCAATCTGACAAAACCGACATTTGACAGATTTTCGAAAATGCTCATATAACGCCCCCTATACAAAAATTAGAAAGCTTTTGTAATTGTCGATTGTTTTTCGCCAAGAAATTCTAAACAATATCGAATCACTAGATACACCAGGGTTTCCTAGGCATCTTAATAAAGACGTTCGATGTTTTTAATATTCATTGATATTGACGGGAGCAGATTAAAGAATTGATTTTTTCAAGTTTTCCTATTACTGCCTCATCAAAAAAAGATAGCGATAAGAAGTCAGCTCAAACTGCAGATAACTTTTTTACTTCTTATCAGATTTTTTTCGAGACTCAGATCCGTTGAAACAGCGGTAGAGGATCAAATGGGACAATATCATCATAGATTTTCATTTTGCTGCATACAGCTAAAAGAGGAACGACTATCTTGTCTGGATAATTTGATTTTCTCAAAATTTGCTTTTAGAATTACACAATGGATGCACTGATTTATTCTTGATAATTTTTTCCACCTTGTTTGGATTCGATTTATTTGAGTTATACATGGATGAAATAATAATTCAAGGAGATTCAAAAAAAAACTCATAACAAAACGGGGTCAGCCATTCAAAATAATATCACTCTGATATGAGTCGGTGGAAGCATTTTCGTTGATATCAGGAATCAAATTTTAAATTCATACTAGTCCGAGGTTTTGGAAAAAAACTATTTTGTTTTGGAATTATAAATTTTATGCGTTACATTCGCAATATGCTGATTATGCATTTTGCCCATTTTTTTTGGATATTTCAACAAAAGAATAACCGAAAACTTCGAAAATCAAATCTTTTTTCGACTATATCTTTTGTATATGCAAGGATATCTAAAATCAATTCACACTTTGCCAATGGTACTTTTGATGGGTTTTCAGGATATGCTCATGAAACTTTTATATAGGGTATGTTGGCCGAATCGACTCTAATAACTCTGTATGAGTTTGTCATTACTAAGATGCCTCTCACTGTTCTTACTGTCAAGCCGGTCAAGTTACTTTTAACAAACAACTGAAACATGTTATCTCAGAATAGGAAATTCAAATGTAAATATTTACATATAGATGGGAAAGCTTTCGTCGCCTTTTGTTAGATTTTCAGTTTATGAATAAACTCATAAACATGTTACAGTTTTCCTCTGAAAGAAATATATAAAAAAGGAAAAATGCATATAGAAAGAGTGTTCCTCAATTGTACTCTCTTCTAATAGCAATATTTACGACAAAACTCGTGCTCATTCAGTGTATCTTCATCTTTCAATATATGTAATGTTGAAAAGACAGGAATACATCGAATACGCACTGATTCCACCTAAAGAATTAGATATAAAATGGAGCAAATAGTGAAATGTCTACAGCGTTCAAAAAGTGAAAATTTCGAAAAACTGTTAGGAGCGAATGAAATTCAAAGAATTTACATTGAATAATATTTATTATGAATTCTCCCATTGGAAAATTGTGTGAAAGCGTTTTCTACAAATTAATAAAATTAAAAAAAAACATAACTTGATATTCGGTAAAGTAATGCTCCTTTGAACAACTTTACTGAAAAATAGTTTGCTTCTGTAAATATGATGGAAGATTTTTTTAAATTTTTTATTGGTTATGTGGGTTTTGGATAAAACAGGACTTTTTGTGAATAGTGAAAAGTTCCTACATAACATTTGTAGATAACAATTTGAAACTCATGGTATATATTTGAGAATTATCCCATACCGTTGCATATTCTTACCTGCTCCCAAAAACTTACCTATTTCAACTCATGTTCAATATAAAACTAGACGTATAATATTGATACAAAATTATGTTTTCAGATTCTTTTCGTTATTACTATTATTCAAGCAATAAAAACATCAAAAGAACAAAAAATTACCAAAAATTGGCATCTTTAGTACAACAAATTCTCGCTCTAACTGTATTCGGATAATGAAATCTCTTGGGTTTCTAATCGGGTCAGTGCCCTGCAAATCTATGACCTAACCTTTTCAAATCGGTTTTCGAAATCCCGCCTATAGGGTTCACATCTGCGCTGGAACAATCGTATTTCGTCAGGTATCCCCTGAGCGTTTCGTCAACATTCGAAGAACCCAAAACCAAGAGACCCCCTGGCCTACCTCTCGTCCATAGCATGAGCTGCGCAAACAGATACGACAGCACCATTCTTATCCTAGCTTGGATGTTCTGGAGCGCGAGATTCTGTCTTGGACATCCACCTCTGGCAGCGAATTTGGGAAACATACCAGTCACTTGACTGAAAATTTCTACGCAGGCAGAAACCGCCTTATCTATCATGATACTCATGTGGAAGCTGAAATATAATCGAATTTACTGGTAGGATACGAATGGAATGAAAAAAAAAACATGTCAGCTTCACTTAATTCAGTTGAAAAACAAGAATAGTCTTTGTTCCTTCCGTAGTTTCCAGGGTTTGTAACCTACCACAATCTGAAAAATAAGATTTAATATTGGAATTTATAGAAATGTAGAAGGGCACATTTTCAATCTACCCCGAAAAGTTGCTGCGTCTATTGAAAAACAGTTCTTTCTTGATAGAACAAGTACGATTAGTCAGCAACTTCTGTCTCAAATTTTGACCATCAAAAAAATAATAAGAAATATATATAACACAGATTTCAAGCTTTCGATAATCTTTATTATCATCATCAGGGATGCTACAATATGGTGAAACAAGCATGGATCTAACTGCTTGTTTCACCATATGTAGCATCCCTGATGATGATAATACAGATTATCGAAAGCTTGAAATCTGTGTTATAAAAGTACACTGTTTTGGCCTGCTGCATACCCAAATATTGTCTCACTCATTGCCTAACTAGTCAGCAAACAAGACTACCCTTCTCTCTCTCTCTCTCTCTCTCTATATATATATATATATATATATATATATATATATATATATATATATATATGTGTTCGGATAGGTTTCCGCGGTCAGTTGTGTGTTGTTGTTGAGTTCGGGTTGAACCGCGTCTGGAGTTTTGTTCTCGACGTTTCGGCTCCGATTTTGGAGCCATTTTCAAGAGGTGAATGTGACTTCACGCTGAGGTCTCAATCTGCCTACTCCTCAGGTGTTGTCACAGGGGGCAAGGGTTTGTGACTTGACGCCGGGGCCTCAATCTGCCTACTCCCCAGGTCTCGTCACGAGTTCTTTCTAAGGTCTCAATCTGCCTACTCCTTAGATCGAACTAAGGAGTAGGCAGATTGAGACCTTAGAAAGAACTCGTGACGAGACCTGGGGAGTAGGCAGATTGAGGCCCCGGCGTCAAGTCACAAACCCTTGCCCCCTGTGACAACACCTGAGGAGTAGGCAGATTGAGACCTCAGCGTGAAGTCACATTCACCTCTTGAAAATGGCTCCAAAATCGGAGCCGAAACGTCGAGAACAAAACTCCAGACGCGGTTCAACCCGAACTCAACAACAACACACAACTGACCGCGGAAACCTATCCGAACACATATATATATATATATATATATATATACATACAGTCCGTTTTTTTTATGTCGTACCACCATTGGCATCTGGAAAACGGTAAATTAGACAAAAGTTGTCTATTTTAGTGAACAATAAAACGAAGTTTTCAAATCGAAAATATCACGGACCGTTTCTGAGATATACGGGGAAATCCGAAATGGCCCGTTTTCTTTTCTTTGTGCTGGCGCCTCTATTTTTAGGAATATGAAAATGTGTTCGGGAAACTTTCTTCTCTGTTTTGAATTCGTTTCGATGTACTGTGCTTTAATTTTCGATACGACGTTTCTTTCTTCGGGGCCACCCTCAATTTAATTTTTTCAAATACGGACCTGTACTTTTTTTCCTAAATTTGGGTAGTTCCTATCTCACCGAGATCAGATATGTATCTCATCTAGTAGTTGTTTCTACATTTCTGCCCATTAGTTCCATCATCAAGGTCCGAACAATGAAAATTCCAATTTTTTTCTACTAATTTTCCTCTGGCCTTTGCAGAAAAAAAGCAATATTCTACTTCCTCAAACACATTTTCGCTCTAAAGATGGTATGCTTGTGGCAGTTTTGAAGCATTCGGGGAGTTATAGCCATGCATGCTCGACTCATTGAAGCTTTTAACTCTTTCAAATTTTCAATTTCAATAGGACCATTGTTTCCTATCCATCTTCCTGGCCTGGTCCTATCGAGAAATGTTTTACAAATTCGTGTGCGATGTGGTGATGCTCCGTCATATTCATATTTCCTCAGGATATTTAGAGGCAAATCATCCAAAAAATCGTCCAGAATCTCCGATAGGAACTCATGATACAACTCCCCCGTCAATGAAGTATCAAAGAAGTAGGGACCAATGATTTCGGTATCCAAAACCCCAAGCCAGACATTAATGCCGAACCTCTCTTGAAAATTGGTGGCTCTATGTGAATAAGCATTCTCCTGGCGCCAGTTATAATGAATATTCCTATTCAACCATCCATCATTTGTAAATCGGCTTTCGTCGCACCATTAAATTATACTACAAATTACAAAATACCACTCTTTCATTGTAGTCTGTTAAATGCAAATGACGTACTTTTCTCACTCTGTAGGGCTTGAATTTATGTTTCTTCAAAATTTTCCTTGTTGATGAAAGCGATATACCACTATTCGTTGCTATTTCTCTAGGAGATACTTCCTCATTCTGATTTTTCTTGTATTCCACGAATCCTGATTCAAATTATTATTTTACTATGTGTAACATGATACTTTCGAAAAACTTACCTACAACGTCGATTTTATTATCACCATTTTCAGTAATAAGGCAACTTTTATTTTTTGGTTTCACAAATGAACCTCTCGTAAACTTCTTTCAATACGTTGAAAACTTCTGGAATTGGGCTGACGACGTTCGGGATACATTTCTTGATACATCAGAGATCTCTGAAGTTTTGGTATTATGTTTTGAAGAGTATCCATCGAAGGTAGATTAATTTTGAAGTTCATTCTCGCAACTGAAGTCAAATATCTTTTCAAATAAAATCAGGACCGTATTCTGAAGGGGAGGATTTTCATTGTTCGGACTTTGATAATGGAATTTATGGGCAGAAACGTAGAAATAAATCTCAGGTAAGATACATATCTGAACTGGGTAGGACAAGGACTACTCAAATACATAAAAAAAAATACAGGTCCGTATTTGAAAAAAGAGAGTTGAGGGTGGCCCCCGTGAAACGGAACGTCGTATTGAAAATCGAAGCACAGCAAATCGAAGCAAATTTGAAATAGAGAAAAAAGTCTCCTGAACACATTTTCATATTCCTAAAAATAAAGGCGCCAGCGCAAAGGGCCATTTTGTTTTTTCCCGTATATCTCAGAAACGGTCCATGTCATTTTCGATTTGGAAACATTGTTTCATTTTTCACTAAAATAGGCAACTTTTGTCTAATTTAACCAACTTCGTATCAATTACCGTTTTCGAGATGCCAATAGTGGTACGACATAAGAAAAAACGGACTGTATATATATATATATATATATATATATTAGAGGGGAAGTCTTTGCTGACCAGTTAAGAACAAAACTGTAGTACTTTTTGGGTGAACAGCAGAACGGAAGTGTACTCTTATAACACCAGTTTTTCCAATATTTCGATAATGTTTATTACCATCTTCAGGGAAAAGCTACAAAATTATCATTTTAAGTTATCACATCAAATAAACAGTAACAAGAACCTTACTGTATTTGAGGTTAGTCGTATTAAAAACGTTGGTAAAGTGAAATAACATGTCACAGACGAAAAATATGTTCACAGTCCAATATTAAAATTTTTTACACCAAGTGAATTGTTTCTGAGATAGTAGATATCTTCAATAGTTACGACCCCTTCATCCAGTTTACCATCGAAACGGAAAACGAAGAACATTGGGTTCCGTTCCTTGATACCAAATTTATCAGAACTTCTGATAACAGAATACTTATTGATTGGTATCGCAAACCTGTCAGTTCTGGCAGATTCCTCAATTATTTGTCATACCATAGACAATCAATAAAAGTGAACTTGGTCCGTCAGATGAAGAATCGTATTATCCAGATTTCCGATCCCTCCTTCCATAACAAAAATTTAAACATTTTACATCAGCTTTTTATCAATAACTCCTATCCAGATCCTCTTTTTAAAAAGATCTTGTTCAGCACGTCTCCCCATGACCTCAATTCTAATAGCAATCCCCAATCTCACACTGTTACAAATGAGACCAATCCACCTCAGATTTTCTTCACCTCTTTGCCTTTTATTTGTGAAGTCACTCCCAAACTGAAAAGAATTTTTAGAGACATTAATGTAAAAATCGCATATAAAACTTTACTTACAATTAATAATTTGTTCTCCAAACTTAAAGATAAAACTCCCTTACTGCTTCAATCGAAATTGGTTTATTCAATTCCTTGCCATAACTGCGATAACGAATATATTGGTCAAACTTGCAGATCTCTTAAAGATCGAATTTCATCACATAAAAGCGACAGTAGGTTACATCCTGAAAGATGTGCCCTGAGTAATCATGTTTACAAAGATGGACATATCATGGATTACAACTCAACAAAAATTCTTAGTATTGAACAAAATGAGTCTAAGCGGTTGTTCTTGGAAATGGCGTTTATCTCTCAATCAACATCATGCCTTAACAGAAGAACTGATATTAAACACCTCAGTGGAATCTATGCATATCTACTTGATATTGATAAAAATTTTCGACATTTTGTAAACAACAATAATTCTACTAATCTAAATTAAAAATTATTTTTTTTTATATTTTTTAAATTTGTTTTAAAGTAGTTTGCACATAATAATTACAATCTTTTCTCAATCCATTCTGATTCAATGTTAACATCCTTCAAGTTCAAAAAAATCAATAATATTGATTACTATAAATTCAATTCCGAACAGATGGTAGCAGTGTTCTCTCACTCTGGCGTCGTTCCATCCTGGCAGATGTCTCTTCACACACCTGTTTCTAGATGTTCCATACTTCATGTCAACGCTGTCATTTCAAACTTCATTGTCAATGTCATCCATAATTCATATTCAACCGTTAAAGTTCGACTTTTATGTGTATTCACCTGTTGAATATGCAACTATATTTTTATAATCTTGTTAATATTTTAATGGCGTTTTAAACAATTCACTTGGTGTAAAAAATTTTAATATTGGACTGTGAACATATTTTTCGTCTGTGACATGTTATTTCACTTTACCAACGTTTTTAATACGACTAACCTCAAATACAGTAAGGTTCTTGTTACTGTTTATTTGATGTGATAACTTAAAATGATAATTTTGTAGCTTTTCCCTGAAGATGGTAATAAACATTATCGAAATATTGGAAAAACTGGTGTTATAAGAGTACACTTCCGTTCTGCTGTTCACCCAAAAAGTACTACAGTTTTGTATATATATATATATATATATATATATATATATATATATATATGAAAATACGCTTCGGAAACTTAATCCGTTTCTGTTCTCAAAACTTATACGCAAATTCCTGTCTAAATGCAAATATCTCTTATTAGTAATCTTCGTAATTGACATTTCAATAGACTAAAACTAAAGTAGATAAAAAATCTGCCCTTCTACACTTGTATATAATCCAATATTAATTCTTATTTTTTCAGATTGTGGTAGATTACAAAACCAGAAAACTACCACAAAATAATGACGTTCAAAGAATAGTCTGTATGTCAAAAAGAAAAATCTACAGAAAATCTATTCAAAGAACACACCTCACCGCACATCGGGCACGTTTATGTAATGAACTCACCTCCCTATAGCTCCTGCCAAACGATCTGCTCTAGATCTGGTTTCTTTGGAAGAATTTTCAGAAGCCATATAGCAAGTAACGAGAAACCTATTGCAAAGTTCTTGAGGACTTTTTGGTATATATTCTTGATCTCCAACTATCCTTCTCAAGTCAGATAACAATTTTTGATCTGGAATTATTAGATATTTTCCAATGGACACCGTCTCATCATGTTTGAAATTACATACCGCGGAATATCAAATCCAATAGAAAAGGGATTCATGCACATATACATATATGTATATATATATACCGGGTGATTCTCAAAGCTTTACTAAAAGTAATACATTGGAATTTATCAGGGTTTAACAACATAGCATTTGATTCAGACCATTTTAGCAAGGAATTGAGATCTTGTAGTTTATTACAATCAGTTGGATTTGAGATGTTTGTAAACAATTTCAAATCTTCAGTAAAAAGGAGAAATTTATATTTTTTTTAAAATGGTACCAATATGTCATAGATAAATATATTAAACAACAGGGGACTCAAGTGTGATTCCTGTGGAACTCCTGATGTGACAAGGACAGAATTGGAAACAAAATTCTTAATAACTAACTGATGCGTATTATAAAGATATTTAACCAGTTTGTTAAACATAACGGAATGCCAGTTCAATAAGTTGTGGTTCACTTTATCAAAAGCTTTACTGAAGTCGGCATAAACCGAGTCAATTCGACAGTGCACTGACAATTTGTTTTGATAATAACAATAATAATATGCTTTATTATCATAAGACATAATCTTGTTGATAAAGCTTGGGTAGTAAATACTTACTTAAAAAATGCGATATATACCAAAAGATGACAAAAAAAAAACTATAAAAATACATACATACCATGGTATAATGGAGGTTATAAAAAGTATGTTTATATAAAAGAGTGGAAATCAAGTTCATATAAGAATAGACATAGAAAGTAAAACTCAAAAGCTAATATAGTAATAAGTTATTTACTGTTGATCTACCACCTACAAAACCGTGTTGTTGTTCAATTATTAAGTTTTTACAATTGAAACAAATATGACTAAGTGTTGTTCAAATAATTTTGGTATGGCAGAAAGTTTGCTTATTGGTCTATAGTTTCCAATTTCTTTCTTTGGACCGTTTTTGAAAACTGGCGTGACAAAACTATTTCGCCAAGTAGTAGGAAATAATTGATTTTCCAGTGACAAATTGAATAAAACTACTAATGGTTTACTCAAAGAATAAACACACCTTTTCAGTACATAGGAAGGAGTCCCATCAGGTCCTGAAGTCAGATTGTCTATCAAATTTAATTAGTCCATTGGAAACTTCCAGAAGGCTAATCTTCAATGGGGAAATCGATACAGTATAAGATGGGTTGATTATTCACTAATATTATTAGTTTGCATCTTCAATACCAATGATGGTACCACCCCATACCCATTGTGCTATTCTTTGCTTTGAATAAATAAACAAGTTCTGAGATTTTTTTCACCTCACCTCCTCCTTGGTGTACGCCATTCATTATGAGGTTGCACATGGAAAAAACTATCATGGCTGTGGAGGAAGAATCCACACCACCACTAAGGGGCAGAAAGAATCCTCCTTGTCCAGATCGCCTGAGGTAATCCCACAACCAACAGGCAGGTCCCTAAGGAACATAATAATAATATTTGATTTCAATTATTTTTGACGGAATCCAAAGCTAGCAGAAGACAAGTTCACATTGAAATTACACATCGATTCTAGCCCTTTAGTACCTGAGCTATTTCTTCCTCTGGCGTTAAGAAAACCCATTCAATTGGTTCTGCAGAAGGCAGTGTTGCGTCATAATCTGGAGATAGGGAAAAATCAACCAAAATTCTTGGATAACTTTTAGAAGCAGAAGCTAGAAGAGCATTAGATTTTTGCATATTTCTGTATGTTCGAATATCTTCCAAGTCAACAGTGGCGGCCACAACTTCCTATAAAAGAACCAGTTTTGAATCATCAATGAAGTTGATTTTCACGAAGGTTTGACTCACCACGTCTGCCAAGGCAAACTGCTTTGCTCTAGTGAGCATCTGACCATTCAGAGCAATGCAGGAGACCCCATCAAAGTACACCCTCTGACCATCGCACCCTCTGAGATTGCTGTAAATGTAGCAACCACCACACTTCATAGTGGCATTTTTTATCAAATCCACCATAACATAACCTTTGCGTAATTCACTGTGGCTTCCAGAGCTATTGCAAATGATTTCAACTCCATTAAGAGATAAGGGAATGTGGGAGCTACTTGCGCACCAGAGTTCTTCACAAATTTCAAACCCTTGAAAGCGAGTAAACAAAGTTTAGCTTATGCTTCATTTCAATTGACGAATTTTTAGGTAAAACAGGTGGGCATATTCACCAATGCAAGTGTCCAATGTGGAAATGACCCCATCGCCTATGGGAACCAGTTTCTGGCCTGTTATGGATGATATCATTCTGGGCAGGTGAAAATCCTCAATCTCTTTCTCCTGAGAAGAAATAACCAATAGAATATCTATCAAGAAAAATATTTTGACTCACCTTTTTCCAACTGGTAAACCATCTGCTTTCTCTGTAATTACCATTATTGCACATCACCATTTTAGGCCTTATGAGAAGAATCTTTTTATTCAAAAATATGACACGGCAGTTGTAGGCCACATTTCTGTGCATTATTGGCATACCAACATCGATCAAGATATCCTTGCATAGTGGGGCCGTCAGCAATTCAGCTAGTACTTCCCAGGAATGTAGAAAAGTATCACTTTCATAAAAGTGGTCTTCACAACTGTATCCACTACAAAAAATGTTAATTTAATATTGATATTAACAAAATGCTACATGAAACTGTACCATATTTCTAATTCTGGTCCTGTTCTGAAGGATGCACCAAGTTCTTTTGCTTCTAAAATTGATTGAAAAATCCTGTCGAGGTTGCCTTCAAAATCTAGAGCCCATTGGTTCAGAGTTGAGGCTGCAATTGTTACTCTTCGACCCATAATATTTTGTTTTGATCCTACTGATTTGATTCAACTGATAATAATAATAATCAAATTTCATCAAGTAAACAATTATGGCAAAGTTGGGTGCCGATTGGTGAGAAATATTTCCTGAGCCAATCAGCATTCAGATTTCCTATACCTACTTGTTGATTGATAATTAAAGCTGTATGAATCCAGAATCCAGATCAACAATTTCACTTATCATTCAATCATTTATGATTCCAGTAAGGCAAAAATATGTACTGCTTGATTAGAAAGTAATGATCGATAATACTCTTTTTTTAACATGATATTCTGTTCTAAATTTAGATAATTGAAATATTTCAGTCAGTTATTTCATCTTTGATAACACCTTTGTATATATAGGTTGTATTCAGGTTCACAACAAAAACAGTTCAGGAACGGTTCGAAATAGTTGGACTGTTGAGGCGTGAAGGGTTTGTCGCGAATATATCTACATTAATTGGGTGGGTGACTATTTTTGACTGTCCTAGAACCTAGAACAGTATTTATTGCGAACCCGAATACGGCTATAGTCTATATACAAAGATAACACTGTTCTATGGTATTTGTTGTTTCCAGTGCATTCGCATTCCACATTCAACAACAGTCAACGTCAAGTCAACACTACCAACTACCACTACTGTGACTGTGACTACTGCCACTACATCTACATCACTACTACAACCAGTTTTAGCAGTTTACTGTGCTTCAACAACATTCAACACCGTCACGGAACACCCTAGACAATGGGCGCGTCTAACAGCTCACATCGCTCAAAGCCGCTTCAAAAAGTTTGACCTTTCACCATGGAAAACTGTCAAATTTCTGCAGCGGCTTTAAACGCTGTAAGTTGTTAGACGCGGCCATTGACACTTGACAGAAGTTAAAAGCGAGTTTTCAAATCCATCGGTGAGGTGTTATCATCAATTCATCGAAATTTATCATTTGGTGGATTACAGATGTGATAGATGATAGAACATAGAACACAAGCAACATAACCATAACAACAAACATATTTTTTTATATTTTATACGTCACACCACAGAACACCCTATCTACACAGAAGCGCAACTGAAGCGTTCCGACCGAATCGAAAGCTTGGCTTGTATATTGTAAACCTCACATTTGTGTTGTTAGGGTGTTATAAAATTTTCGAACAATTATCAATGTCCTCGGGTCATTACTACTGATAAATTTTATTAATATCGGATGAAAGCAAGATCAGAGTAGTTTTAAACGTTCGTTCCTGCAAAATTCAGTTGATTACTCTAAAACTATTTGAACATCAAATAGCTGCCAACACCACTCTTTCATATCTACTTTTATTTAAAGATGCAAAAAACAGTAAGCCTATTTACTGAAATTATTTTGGTAATCATCCAAATTCTCCGTTTATATTTGTTGAGAATAAGGGAATGTAGATTGCTGATCAACGAAGCATTTAGACGAATTTGATGGGGGAAATGTAAGTTCTGAATTATTAAGACCTTCCTAGGGTCGTATCTTCAAATGGAATTGAAACTGCCCCAATTTCAGTTCAGAAGCAGAAATGCTCAGTCTAGAAAGTTTACAAAGGTGTATCACTTGAACTGTATATCAATCGACAGTTTGAATTTACCGCCAAGAAATGACATTATACAAGCCAAGCTTTTAATCAAGGTTACGAAAAATTGACCCAAAAGATCAAAGGGACCGCCTTCATATACCGCCTTTCAGTTGCGCTTCTGTGTAGATAGGGTGTTCTGTGGTCACACGTCACACGTCACACGTCACACACACATAGCCCATCCTACATCCTAAGCACCACTAAGCACTAAATTTTGAATAATTTGTACCAATAAAGTATAAAATGAGTCATTTTGCTGCTCCAGTGCCTGGCAGGGATTTTCTATGGGATGTCTTTCAAAGGTAAACTTTCGTCAATTTTGGTATTTCTTCAAAATCTCATGCCTTATTTTCTTCAAGAGTTGATAAAGATAGAAGCGGTTTCATCAATACAGATGAGTTGGGATCAGCCTTATCTAATGGTACATGGAGCCCCTTCAATCCCGAGACAGTTCGACTGATGATAGGTATGTTTGACCGCCAAAACAGGGGTCAGGTTAGCTTTGAAGACTTTGCATCTCTATGGAAATATGTTACCGACTGGCAGAACTGCTTCAAATCTTTCGATAGGGATAATTCTGGAAATATTGATAGAAACGAGTTGAAAACTGCACTCATATCGTTTGGATACAGACTCTCCGATGGTTTGATTGATACTTTGATAAGAAAGTTCGATAGGCATGGAAATGGAACCATTCTGTTTGATGATTTCATCCAGTGCTGCGTAATACTATATGTGCGTAGAAGGATTTCACTTCGGTTACTAGAAAATTATTGAATTTCCTTTATTTTCAGACTCTCACCTCTTCATTCAAGCAGTATGACACAGATCACGATGGATACATCAAAATCCACTACGAACAATTCCTCAGCATGGTTTTCAGCTTGAAGATTTGAGTGATCTGTCAGTTATAGAAAGATATAAAACTTGATTCATGCATTCATTGCCATAGTTGTAACAGGAACTGATGAGGTTTGGTGTATTCACTGATTTTTACTGGTATTTATGGTAGTAGCATTTCCCAAAACATTGAATGAATTTGGTTTGACTTGTCTATTGGGATCTCAAACTGAGATTGGATGGTCACTTGACTGAAACCAATTTGGCATTCCAGATACTGGTCAAATGAACCATTCTCATAAAGACTTGTTTGTTTTTCAAAAGATTTCAATGTTAAAACTGGTGTCTTCAGTGTTTTTCTATCCTTTATTAAGCATTTGTATACACGAATTTTATACTGGTTTGGATAATAGGTAACACTTATTGCCTATGCATTTGTATGAAATGATAATTTGAAATTTACTAGCAGAGTTTTCTGAGAATTTCTGAATTTCATGTTTTTACATACTGAGATATTGTCTATTCTCATTGTTTTGAAGCGTTCTTTAGCATCAATATAATGACCAAATGCATTATTTAAGATTCAATTTTTGCATAGATAATGTGCGTTGTACAAAAGGTATTTTTCTGTTTCTTGTTGATTTATACCCAGTCCCAAATCACATCTAGATCCATTGTTAATATCGCTGAAAAACATATGGGTTTCAACTGAGTTCATTTCTTGCTACAAGTCATACAAATACCATTTGTGTCAACTTCATATACCTAGATATAAAAAAAATTGATTATTTTTATTTCTATACATCTATTTACATCTACATTATATTTCTTACCTCGAAATATATGCTTTCAAATAATTTATTTTCATTAAACCCTTTTCACATTGGTTTCATAAATTGTGGTCAAAATGGTATTGTCTTCAAAGTTAAACAGGGCTTTTGTCTGGGAAGCAGTGGTCTTCCAATCAGTTTGATCCTGGGGTGCCATTAAAACAAAATTTTATTCTTCAATGTATTAAAAGCTGATTTACTGCTGCAGCAGTTATAAAATTGACATATTTCAAAAGAATTCAATGAAACCTAAGTTCAGAACTTTTTCTCGATAAACATGTTGAGTATCAGTTTCACTGATTCAAATAAGGTTTCATTGAATTTCCAAATGACTAAATAGAAACGATATACAATAATTGTGCACATAACACCAACAATCAACATGTTTATAAAAATAAGGACAATGGTTACAAGAACAAGTTTTTCACATTTATTCTTATTCTTATATAAATATCAACAGCATAATGTTTCAGAAAAATATAAATCACAGATAATGTTGATAATGCTGTTACATATTTTCATAGATTGTAAATGAAAGAAAAAATATATGCATAGAAATGCATTTGAAAGATTCAAAGAGAAACTATTTTTCTCATTGAGATAAAACATAATTGCGAAGTAGAATTCCTGCAGGAAGAAAAAAATAAACTTAGTTTTAAAACTGAAATTAAGGGAGGTCAAGTTGTTTTAGAAGTGAGACTCAAGAATTTGACAAATAGCATCATAACTCCACAGCTGTTCAAGTTTTCAGAGGAAGAATGAAATTTCTACAACTTATAATCATAATTATTTTGGTCATAGATACGTAACACCTAGTAATGTGGCACAAGTTTTCAATACACAAATGGATGAATCCTCAAATTTTCAAACTGAAAACCATGCTCAAGAACTGCTCATAGTGAATGGTGATGTAACCATCTTGATCTGTATCATACTGCCTGAATGAAGATGTGAGAGTCTGAAAGAAAAGATAGTCACTTTATTTTTTCAAATTCTCCACAGGTACTCACATGTAGTGCAATACAGCACTGAATGAAATCATCAAACAAGATTGTCCCTCTGCCATGCCTATCAAATTTTCTCAGCAGAGTTTCAACAAGATTATCAGATAACCTGTATCCAAACGACATGAGGGCTGTTTTAAGCTCTTCTTTGTCTATGTTCCCAGAGTTGTCCCTATCGAACGATCTAAAGCAGTTCTGCCAGTCTGTGACATATTTCCATAAAGCACCAAAATCTTCGAAACTGACTTGGCCTCTATTGTGTCGATCAAACATACCTAAAAATTATTTGGAATTAGGTGCTTCCTGGTTCGGAGTATATGTGATACTCACCTATCATCAACCGCACAGTTTCAGGATTGAAAGGGCTCCACGTACCGTTTGATAGAGCCATTCCTAGCTCATCTGCGTTTATATATCCACTATTGTCTCTATCAACTCTGAAAATTAAGGTTTATTGAAATGTAATAATATTGACCATAATTTCACCTTCGAAATACATCCCACAGAAACTCCCTACTCGGCATTGGAGAAGAGAAACTCATTTTGATATGATTTTCTACTAAAACAATGAAAGATTAGATTTTCTTTTTTAACCGCCACCAATATTTCACAGTAATCACAAATTTCTTGAAAAAACATAGATCACATTGGAAAACACCCATACGTCATCACAGTATTAGTGTTGGCAACACATGAGTATGACACATGGGAAGAAAAAAAGGTGCACAGGGTGCAGTGTTGCCAATCACATATCTACAAAGTACCCACACTATCCAACCAAAATACCCGATTCTACCCGCGCACTATTTCAAAATACCCGCATTTTACCTCCTGAAGCTGCACTACTTTAATTACATCCAGACGTTCTCTGTCCAGGAAGTTTCTTATTTCTGTATTCAGAAATTAATTCTCGCTTATTTATGTACTTTAACATCTTGTGAGAACAATCACAAATATTATAAATAATCGAAAATCAAGTAATAATTTTTTATTAGTTTTTGAACATTCACTTTGATTGTGATTATGACATTTCAATTGAAACAGAAAAAAACTAATTTTTTTTAATTTCAATGTATAACATTTAGAGCCCTTCTTTTTCTCTGAAACGTCGACTCTTGGTGTGCAGCATGCTGATCTTCCCCACTGGCAATGGTTATTTCTGTATATAGTAGTTGAATGATACAAAACACATCTCAATCATCAAAATGAATGTGAATATACACATTGGCTTCATTTAGTATTTGGCATAGCAACTAAACAATCTTCTGTTTATAATATCTTCATATGATGATTTCTTTCTACTTTTCTACAAAGCCGTATCACTCCAACAACCATTGCACCCTAAAAATATTAAAATTTCATTGTATGTCAGAAAAACCTTACATTCGGAATGAGTTAATTTGAGGCTCCTCAAAACTTGTTCTCAGTTAAGGATGTTTCGTGCAATTTGCAATCCCAGTTGACATCCATTCTGAAAACTGAATGGTGGTACATTAGTTATTAGTTTTGACAATTTCCAGTTCATATTTTCCCTTTCCAAAAAGGCAAACATCTCCAAGGATATAATATATAATTTAGAGCCGTGTTCATTGGAAAACTTGAACTTTTTTGGAACAAAATGGTTAAGGCTTTCGCAGCCGAGGTTTTCAGTAATTCAATACACCTACCTACATTCTCATTCAACACGAGCTTTATATGAACAATCTGCATGGTAAATGTGGATAATCATAGGAATAATCGTAACAATTCAAATACAAATTATCGATATTGCTCGAAAAAGATAAATGCAAAAATATCAGGTTAGGTTATGGTTATATTAATATTACACTATTATACGCTCCAAAATACCAAAATCTCAAGACCCATTCGTTTTTATATTTCAATCTCCATGCGATCAGCGATCAGCTGATCTCTGCTCATGCTCACTCCCTACTCGACTACTCGCTCTCTCGCTCTACTCCAACGTATAAACGAACTTAGCTTCTGACGTTGCTGTCAATTGTCTGAAATTTCAGCTCTTATGAATTTCAAAAATTCAAAAGGTACATGGTACACTGAAGGAAATAAAGTACAACACTAGCACTTTATTTCTATGAACACTAGCCACAAAGTAATTTATTTATAACATGATTGTATCAGCGCCATCTATGATTTATTTCACGCTTTCGCAAAGGTAATCGTAATTCCTAAGTTAGGAATCCTAACCTCTGCCATTGCCAAGTAAATAGTTAGGTAAGGCAAAGTTTACCAAAATGATTTCATAGTTATCACTGTTATCCACTTTGTCGAAACACCTGCACTGCCTGCACTTAGAGCTTTGATAGCTTCATGCAAGGATTGTCCCGATAAGCTTGATCTAGCAGTCTAGGAATCAACATCACGGTATGCATATTTAATTTTGATGTTTGTTCATACATCATGTAGGTTTGCTTTGGCCCTGGACCTATATACCTGTTATTGCATGCTTGATGTACTTATACAAAAGAGAGAGGTTTTGAAATATCATCGAAATTCCAATGAATCAAGTGCTTGGCAAACTCGAGTTTATTTTGAGCATGTGCAAATTTTTCTATAAAAACTAACAAGAAATTGCAAACATCACTTACCGTTAGCTATTGGGAAACCTTAACCTTCCATTAATTCTGATAGGTAATATATAAAGGTAGTGAGATATTATTGCTTTTATGAAAAATTCCGATTTTTTTTGGTTGGATCTAAAGGTGGATTCATGCAGCTTCAATTATCATGGAACAATTAACAACTAGCAATAAGTAACAATTATCAATGGTAAGGTGAACTGCCTAATTTACTTTAGATACCTAATTCATGCAACCAAATTATCAACTATGAATAAGCAAGTAACAAGTAAGGGTGGATTTATAAAAACTTTCAAGATTCTGAATTTGCAGGATGAACTCATTTATAAAAAAATAAGATAAGAGAAAGAGATATTGTCATCCGTCAATATTGATATCTAATCATTGGGCATGGCCCAGCTCTTCAGGTTGACTGACAGTCATTCGATATCTGAAGTCAAGCAACGCCGAGCGCGGTTAGTACTTGGATGGGTGACCATACAGGGAAATACCGTGTCGAAAGTCCGTACAGCTGCAGCGAAGTAGCATATCATAGCTCGCAGACAATATATCAATGAGCACAAGATATATTGAGGATATGCCGTCCTTCGGAGGGGACGTAAAGCCGTCGGTCCCGACTCCATGGATGTTGGGCTCGTTAAAGATCCCTACCTCTGGTTGGAATACCAGAGGGTTCGGCAAAATTTCCGGTTGGGGGAAGTGTGCTCACCGGCGTCGGTGATTGGCCTTGGTAGCGGAAATAGGCCGACGTTAAATAAAGAATTAAAAAAAAAATATCTAAACATTGACATGAGCAATAAAAATAATTATTTTGAATCTTCAATTTCATCGTTTTTTCATAAGAGAATATAGGTGTACCAAACGCAGATATCATTAATATAATATTTGAATAGCTACTTAATGATTCCCATGGTTTGAAAATATGTTATTGCATAACATAACCTCTCAATTATTGTCATCAACATTAGAATACAAAATTTCTCGAGCACATCCTAAGTAGGTATTTCATTTATCAAACAATTCTTGAGTTGGAGGTTGACCATCTCAAGTCTTAAATGTAAATGTGGATTGTTTTTTATTCGATGAAAGTGATCGAGAGAAACGGACGATGAAGATACGATTCTGGTGAGCTTTCTCAAAAAAAAAACAATGATATAATATTTTCAATTTCAATCTTCAAGTCTCCGAAACGAAGCTACGGAATATAAAAATGAATAAAAAATGCTAGTTGAAAGCTTATGTAAGGTTAAGGACGACCTCTTTCTGCAAGATTTGTTAAATTTACGTGCATGAATGCTTTTTTTTATTATTTTTTACTTGAAACTTGTTAATCGCTACTTCTTCATTGTTACTTGAAAATTGAAGCTGCATCGATCCACCTATGCTACCTCAGGGTGGATTTATAAAAACTTTTAACATTTAGCATTTATCACCTTAAGAATAACTGCAAGATAGGGGACTCAATTATAAAAAAAACTAAGATTTAAGAAATAAGTTGTCATCTGTCAATACTGACATCTGAACATTGACTATAGTACTATAGCAACAAAAAGCTTATTTTGAATATTGGATTTCATCGTTTTTCCTTGAGAGAATAGATACCAAAAGCAGATATCATGAATATACTTGAATAGGTAATGGTTCCCATGGTTTGAAAATATGTTGTTGCATAATAAAACCCCTCAATTTCATCAACATTCGTAAACAAAATAGGTAGGTACATGCGCGCACATCCTATTTCATTTATCAAACAATTCTTAAGTTGGAAGTTGACCATCTTCTTAAATGTAAAATGTTGAGCCATTAGTGGTTTCATAAAAGTTTTATGTTATTCTTATACTCCATCTCTCGAGTGATGAGTCTTAAATGATAAGTCATAAGTTTTAGGTATCATGTATATCGTTCTAAATTGTTCTAAATATATATATATATATATATATATATATATATATATATATATATATATATATATATATATATATATATATATATATATATATATATATATATATATATATATATATATATACACATCATAATATATACAATCCTGATGATCCCTCCTTTTTCTTGATTATCCTTCTCTCTTGATCTCAGACGATATCGACATTTGTGAAAATCAATATTTTTATCGAACCATAAACTTCACCCACTTCGTATATCGAATGTTAATGACAAACTTCACCAGGTAATTACCTCAAGTAATTAGCTTTGTTACGATACGCCGTTCAGAGATTGTCTAAAGTCGGAATTAGTGTAGTGAACACCATATTCGATTGAACTCATTGGAAATAATTTTCCACAAAAATACTTAGTCTACGCGACAAAATTAGTTGATCAAACCAGTCAAGGTTCGTTGAATATTCAGTTCACTATTATATTCGGTTCAGCCTAACATGTTGAACTCTGCCGCGTATGTTATCATTATGCGATCAGTTACGAAATGATGTAAGTAAACGGTGCGAGTTTCAATTGCGATTGTGGCAGTGCAGATATAGAAAATTCTTTGATTAAATAAAGCAGTTACTGGTGAGTACAAGATTTGATGTAATTCCAATGACTGCGCTGTTAGTACAGTGGAATAATGCATAAAATTTATACAGGGGGAGCGAGAATTGCACAGACGACAAACTGAAAACTGTTCCTAAAAACTTCGCTTTCGAAACATTTTCTATATGTCTTCATAAGTGTTGTCATCAATTCCAGTTCATGTCGTGTGATAATATCTTCAGAATTCTTCATTCAATCAAATGTTCAGAACTTCTTGGTTTCGGATATACAGGGTGTTGAGAGTCGGTGTGAAGACGTATGTTTTTGAGGACATTTCAAAACCTCCTGATGAATGAAATATTGATAGCAATGATAGTTATACCTCGAGTTATACAGTACGATGAATTCGATATTTAAAAAATGAGAGTCTTTTGGAAGAAATCCAAAAACACGCCAACTTTAACTTTTGACGGTCCATCTCATGATATACATATGAAAGACGTCATCGTTGTTGACAATTTCTTCAAATGCAAACAGGGATCATGTGAAACCTCATTCAAAAGGTCTACTAATCGTCTATTCAGCGGTATAATTATTTTAATATGTTTTAATAGAGGGTCAACCGAAATTATGTATTTAGAAGAATGAAATTATAAATAATAGTAATTTGTTGAACCAAATTATGCATGTGAGAATAAAGCATCGTAGTGTATGTATTCTATTGTTTTTGTTGATTAGAAAAAAGACATGCGTCGATTGATAAAAGTTCTACACTCTACTTGAAATTAGTCGATGTCATTGAAGTGAAGTGTCATTGAAGCATTTGACATCATTCCTACAAAAATATTTTAATCACTCGTAATCTGGCAATGAAACTTACAGAAACCGAACGAATCGAAATTTTAATGTTATATTTACAGATGAAGGTACTTTTATGCTCAACGGTCACGTAAACCGTCAGAAGTATCGATACTGGGCAAGAGAAAATCCACATTGGATGGAAAGCATAGTACACAATATCCACAAAAAGTGAATGTTCGGGCCGGAATTTTGAACAACCAGATGATAGGGCCATACTTTTTTGAGGAAAGCTTAATAGTGATGCCCGGTATCTACCAAATGATTTAGAAGAGTTGAAGGAACGTGTCAAAGCGGAGATTGCACAAATAACCCCCGAAGTTCTCGAAAACGTTAGAAAGGAATTCAGTGCCCGGCTTTCACATTGCATCAAAGCTGAAGGTCATCACTTTGAACATTTATTAGAATGGTTAAGGCTTTCGCGGCCGAGGTTATTAGTATAACTACTTCTCTTCGGGCTTGAAGGCCGTCGTCCTTTGGAATTTCTTCCTGACGTTTCGCTAGCGCGAGTGGCCAGCTTCCGATGACTCGGAAATGAATAAGCCTCTGAAGAAGCTGGCCACTCGCGCTAGCGAAACGTCAGGAAGAAATTCCAAAGAAGGACGGCCTTCAAGCCCGAAGAGAAGTAGTTATACTAATTTATTAGAATTTTATTGTATTTTAATAAATAACAAGTTTTGGTTCACCTTGTACAAATGAATATTGGAATAATTACACCGTTGAATAGACGATTTCTAGACCTTTTGAATGAGGGGTCACATGAACCCTGTGTGTATTAAAAAAAATTGTCGATTACGTCATCACGCCAACACCGGTGACGAAACGCCTTCCATATGTATATCATGCGATGAGCCGTCAAAAATTGAAGTTGGCGTGTTTTTGGACTTCTTCCAGAAGACTCTAATTTTTCAAATATCAAATTTATTCCATACATTTGCATCGTACTGTTTTTTTCTTCTAGTGTTTATATTCATCTTAATCTTGTCGGCTATTTCTAATTTCGAGAACGTTAAATTGGATTAGTCTAGTTTTCCCGGAAAAAACATTCACTCCTGAGAAGCAACAGGGAGTACTCTTGAATACAAATGCCCATATTCCAACCATCAAGACGAAAGTTGACCCTTCATTGAAATTTCATGTCTACCCGATTTCTACAGTACTGACGTCGTATATATTGACAACATTTTCTATCATTTGCACCGGTTGTTATTGAGAGCTACACTGGCAATGTTTCACTTGGAAATCGAATAAAATCCAATGATTCACTCAGAACCCTCATGCAAATCGTTATTTCCATTTCGATTCAAACCATAAAATCAGTGCGAAAACAGGTGAAATCAAAAGTCTCTATGACAGAGCATAAATATCATCAAGGCCAGATATCCGAGACAGAAATATATACCATAAAAAATTTACCCGTTATACGTCTGTTTACTCGACTTTAATAATATCCATTATTCACGGTAGTGTTCAAACGAAAAATAATAATAGCGTCTTTATTGAGTTCAGAAATATTTCAGTACATCAAATGCAGATACGTTGGCTACATTCGACATAGGGCCGTTCTTCCATGTAACCAACAAAAAAAAACATAATTATGAGGATATTTTAGGAACAAAGATAATGATATGTAAGAGAGTAAATCACATTCCATCACAATTGTGTGTAAGAAACTTAAATAAAAATATTTTGCATATGAAATTAACATTGTCTCACATATTAAAAATAAAGATAAATCTGATTTCAGAACAAATGTCTGTTCTGGATGACCCAAGTTTTTAGGTGTTTCATGAAGTTGAACCAATTGTGGAGACTCTTGATGTGTGTTGGAATTCTATTGAATATTTTCACGGCACAGTACGAAAAACTTTTCTCAAATTTAGTGGAATTGTAATAGTGATTCTAAAAATATATATATGTAATGTAAAACAATTTTGCAATAAAAAAACTTCAACAAAAACTTTTATTAGTCGTGGATGAAGTATAGTATTCTACCATTTGACTACTGCAGTTTGGGTTACAGATAATGAACACATTTTTGTAACCAAATTTTCCTTGGCATTCATGACAGTTTTCCAAATATCACGATGCGGAATACATCAGAGAGAGAAAGGATATGCACATTGAAGTGATGTTGTGAAGAACAAAATGATAATCCAATACTTGAATTAGCGGATTATTGATTTTAAAGTTGGTTTCATGCGCGCCCATTGAGGGTAGCGGAGGTAGCGGTCGCTACCTCATAAGTTTATAAGTTTTTCATATTAAAAATTTTTTTTTAACGTAATCAGGGATATTTGTTTTTCGGGAAATTGAAACGTTCAATAATACATTTATTAACATTAATTTTAAAAAATCACATTGGATAACCAATAAAATGTATGGTAGGTCCTTAAATCTATTTACTATTTTCTAAAAAGAAACTGTAACCTTCGGGTCATTTTCCCAAAGTCGTTGATGGTATCATCGATGAAATTTTTATTCCGTAGTACTCTTTTGCGGTGTATGCTTGACATACATAATCCCGACAAACGATCATCTCCCATAGTAGATCTGTTCCATGTTTTCACTCGTCGTAGGCTACTAAATGAACGCTTAATAGAACAGGTAGTAGCTGGTAGATAGAGTACACGCTATTTCAAATGCCAAAGCTACAGACGGATAAAATTGCTCGGCTTCAGAAATTAATCGATATAGGTACTCAAAGTTTTTGCTTCACTTTCGAAATTCGGCAAAAAAACACCATAAACGCTGTTAATATTATTTATAACGTCGAGAAATTTCAGTCAGCATTTTTCCTCGCTACCTTATCAAAAAATTCTATGGGCGCGCATGGTTGGTTTCCTTATAAATATGTATCATCGAAATTGAACAACCGAAATTTCAAGATTTTACTTTCTGGTTGATTCGAAACTACACAAATGAACTATTCTCATCACTTTACGTGAGCGACTAAATTGTGGAAAAATATTATTAATCTTCAGACAAATTTTGAAAAATCCTGAAATACTCCATTTTTAAATACCAATATTTCAATGCATATAAATTGGATGAGTCAAAAAGAAAGCTATATTCGAGTTCAGTTTCGGTTTTCTGAAAGTTTCTCTCACATGAAACAATAAAATCTGGTTCCCTGATACCCATTCTACAATGACTATTATCAATGACTGGAATTATAATCGGAATAATAGTCAAGATGAGCGAGTCTCTGAAGAAGCTAGCCACTCGCGACAGCGAAACGTCAGGGAGAAATTCCAAAGAACGACGGCCTTCAAACCCGAAGAAAAGTAGTGATACTGAAAACCTCGGCCGCGAAAGACTTAACCATTCTTTCAAATCAGAAACAGAAGTGAAATTTTTCGTCAATGTCGTAGATCATTCATGTTTTGTCCTGAACTTTCCTTCATAAACTTAAATCGTCAACTCCATTTTGAAGTTTCATTATCTTTCTTTCGATATTTCAGTCAGACAGAACTCTACTCCCCTTTTTTCCTTTAGAGTAGGAAACTTTGTCGTGCATTGTCAAGTAAACGAAAATATCAACATTATACTATGTGTGACACAGATTCATGGTACACCCCCGTTTTCTCCTTTGTTTTTCTAGCTATATTTTTGAAATTCGGAACATTGAATATGCTCACTGAACAGCATTTTTCGACATATCTGAAAGAAAACAACAACTTTCAATTTTTCCGGAAATGACATCAACTTTCGATTCTTGAATGGAACACCCTGTATATTGTTACATGATCGGTTAGGGATGATCATGAGGAATCCAACGATACCAGGTTTGATGATGTTATCTCCAATGACTGCGGAGATATCGCCATTTATATTATCCACGGTAGATGGCATAGCAGAATCGCTTCAAATCTATTTTACGCAGGCATTGACCAACTATAGCTCTAAAAACAATGGTATTATTAAAGGTTTCCCGAAAATGTTTCATCTTTCCGATGCTCCCTCGTAGTACGATAGAACGTCTAGTGTCTGTTTCACCTTGAGCACAGCCTTCTCGATAAACTGAATTCGTATATATTAATACGAATGATGCAAACCCCTGACTCACTCATCTGCTTCCAGATGGTGCCGCGCGATGGAAGATGACGAAACCGACGACGATTTCTTCGACACCTTGTCAGTGGATTCTGGCACGCAGAAGAGACGCTACCACAACAACAGGCACTACCTCAGTTTGTCTAGGAACACCATCTACAAGTCCGCCATGGACTTGGAGGACGGCAACGACTTGGAGCTGGCTTACCTCGACCAGAATAAGGTGTCTTGTAGAGTTAGGGATGTTAAGACGTATGAGCAGTGGAGAAATAGGGTATTTCTTTCGATTTTTATACTCGCGTCCGCACGCATGATTGCCGCAACCTTACTTATTTCCTTGCCTTATTTCAACACTGGCTACTACCTCTTCGGTAATTGGTGGCGGGTTTTTGTGCATTCACGCTAGAGTGGCAACCTATATCCAAAGTGAGAATTATTAGTGTTACCCCCGCCTCCCCGTGCTATTATCGGGAGTAATTACACAAGTGCTTCAAAATTATCGATAATTTTCCATGAAAGCATGTTGTCTAAAAACTGCATGAGTTTATTTTCATATTTTGTCGAAACAACCTGACTCCGAAGGAGGAGAGCTCTTTTAGCAAAATATGAAAATAAACTCATGCAGTTTTTTTACTGACAACATGCTTGAATGGAAAATTATCAGGTTTATTTTGATGCACGAGTGTAATTCGGTAGAATATATCCGGAGTTAAAACAACCACGTTTAAAATTCAGTATTTATGACTGTCAAGATGACAAATGTACATTTTAACAATCGTTACTATAGATACACGGACCGAGCGGGTATTTTTCGATACCTACCGGGTATTTACCCGCCCGAAAATGTCCCGTCGGGAATTTATCGCTGTAATTGATCGAAAATGTCCCGCTTCATATGGGATTTTTAACATACGATGGAAATATTCAGTTATATCTCCCCAGAACGTGAATTATTTCTGGAGAGTTTTTCCACCTACGTTTTTGTCAGGTCATACACATTTAATTTTTTTTCCAAAATTACTTTTTTAACGGTAATTTTCTTGAAATTCTTCATACAAAGTAATCTTTCTGCATCTTCCTCTTTGAAGTAAACATATTTTTCTATTAATGCCTATTTATGCCTTTTCATTAAGTACTTACCTTACTTCTGAAGTAACATGAAACCCATTCAGCATTTTTTATAGGAAAAGATGTATACTTCCAGATCAAATTCAGAATTTTCGGAGTTCTCCCCCTTTGTTTTCGAATTCAATGTTTGACAATATTTATTTATTTTACGGGATTACCCCCATTTGAAAACTACATTGGCAATTTACGATGAAATATTATATATTACCTCAACTTATGTCACGAAAACTTACACATAATAATATTGAAGAAAAGAAGTGAGAGCCCTGAGGTACCCCTGATGACACCTGAATTATATTCGATGTACAGCTTATCCAATCCATCTTGGCACAGAACTAATAACGTATATGTCCAGCAATCTCTGTTTTTTATACAAAGATAATAAAACACCTATTATATGTGCTCACCGAGTTCAAATATATTCCTAGTAGGTTTATTTTCTTTCGTCATGGTCTATACCACGAGTGGGCTACTGGAAAAGTATCTAAGTTTGTGCCAAGATGCATTGGATAAGCTGTAACTCCTCCCACTTTAACTTGTTGGATTCGGTTAGTTAAGAAACTTCTGAACCATGTTACAGCTGACTCAGAGAATCAAAAACAGCTTCAGTTTTTTCAGTAAAATATTGTGATCTACTCGATCGAAAGATTTAGAAAAGTCAGTATACACTGACACTGAATAGTGTCATATATGACGTTATGGTACTATTTAAATTTTGACAAAAGTGGCTTGGACCTCTCCAATCCGGATATGAATTATTTTGTCTTATCGAATGGTCTCGGGTTATCATTTTTCAATGGTATCACTTTTCTTCTTCTGAGGATGCTAAACTTGTTCGCGAAACGCGCGTCGAGTTCAAAAATATCAGTTTGGTGTTAGAGTAATTGATCTCTAAGAAAAGTTTTAACATTTACACCAAAGTTCCATCTCATCATTTATTACAATTAATTTTAAAAACTGTTCCAGTTGACCTGGCAAAGATTGAGTCTCATCAGTTTCAACCCTGTCTCACAAAGTTTCTCTAGTAATTGCACATTCTTAAACACTCATCTATGATGCACACTGTTTGACAAACTTTCTCATGAAAATGTAATATAATTATTGAAAGGTTTCGTTTACTTTGAGTGTTTCAAGATCGACGCCATAGCAGTTGTTAAAAACATTCGATAAAATACCATTCGAAAATATATATTCCAAAATATTTCTGTGGCTGTAGTCTCTGAAAGGAAAAATTGAAAAACTCAATTGTATTTTCCATAGATGTTTCTCTTACATGTCGATATCAACGGCGTCCTAGCAATCACATCTGAAATCTGAATTCATAGAATGACAAAGTTCTAGGTCTAGGAACCGTTTTTTGCGTCAAATGGAAATAAATATTTGTTACATGATTTCATGTTTGATAGCCAGTTTTTCGATCTATTGTTGGGAAAGTTAGCTGTTAGCTGTCAGCTAGGTTCTCAAAAACTAATTGTATTGCTGGTCGATACATTCTATTGGCTGTTGAATATTCAGCTGACAGCCCCAAGTTATTCTTTTCATCACGAAAAAACCTGTCAAATTTTAAATTTTTTTATTGTGTAAAATAGAAACATTCGAAGTGATAGTAGACATTTGTCAAATTTGGGTTTAAAGACAGTGGGCGAAACTCTTGATGACAAAGTATTTGTAATAGCCTGTTTCGACGATGCAAGTTTGTCGCTGCAACTCCAGAAAATTGCATGTGTTCATGCAAGTTTTTCGAGTTGCATGAATCTTTTTTGGTGCGATAAGTTGCAGCGACTTAGTTATTTCTATGGTGAATTTGTTGCCGTAAACCACAAATATGTGGTGGCATCATTGTGAAGAATATTAATTTTGAACATTTCAATTATTTCTCGAGACTTGAGAAATCAAGTTGAGTAATAAAGTGATTTAAAAACAATATCAATTATTAGAAATGAATAAAATTATATATCAGTTGTGATAATATAGACGTTCATCTTGGTAACATTCAGTGCTATTTTTTAATATTGCCAATGCAAACTGACAGATAGATGACATATTTCGCAGCGACAAGTCGCCGCGAGAAGTTGCAGCGACAAACTTGCATCGTCGAAACGGGGTGTAAGACATGAATATTTTCCGACTAGATGATAATAATAATAATAAATGGCCTTTATTTTACTTGGCGGAGTTTAGCATAGCTATTCTTCCACTCAACCAAGCATAAATGAATAATACAATAGGGTATTTATTATAATAATAATGAGTATAACTACTTCTCTTCGGGCTTGAAGGCCGTCGTTCTTCGGAATTTCTTCCTGACGTTTCGCTAGCGCGAGTGGCCAGCTTCTTCAGAGGCTTATTCATCTCCGATGACTGAATAAGCCTCTGAAGAAGCTGGCCACTCGCGCTAGCGAAACGTCAGGAAGAAATTCCGAAGAACGACGGCCTTCAAGCCCGAAGAGAAGTAGTTATACTAATAACCTCGGCCGCGAAAGCCTTAACTATTTTGTCATAATAATAATGAGTTGTATAATTTATCAGGAAGAGGGTAACGGAAAATATTTTATTGAACTTTTTTTTTTTAGAATTCAGGATCACTGTTCCTCCAAAAAATTTTTTTTCAATTCACATTTAAAAAATGATGAAGAGGACTGTTTTAAGTGTTCTTCGATATTATTATAGATGGTGACGGCTTGATGAGAGTAGGATCGCTCAAATTGTTTCGTTTTATGCTGTGGGATAGTGTATTCACTCTGGTTTCTGAGATTTCTGTCGTGTGCATCGTATCTGTATGTAAGCTTTTCTAGAAGATATCGAGGTTGTTGTTTTATTCTGAGGTTGTGGACGAAGTTAGCCAGATGCAATTGTCTTCTGTTAAACATTTTCAACCACCCGATCTGATTTATGAATGAAGATACATGGTCTCCGAATTTCAAACCAAAAATTAATCTTGTACATGCATTCAGCACTTTTTGAATTCTTGATGATGTAATTTGATCGATACACGGGCCATAGACAATATCGCAGTAGTTAGATGAAGGGAATAAGAGTATAAAAGGATAAAGAGACAAAACAGTTCCTCGAAACTTCATTCGTTTTGCGCTGGTTATATATTTGAAATTAGGTGAGCCCTATTGCCTAGGAGTTGTCACTTCTATAATCTTTTCTGCCTTCTTGCCGCCAGTAGAGAAATACAATTTTGTACAACATACACGTGTTACTTGAAAGTGGTTGGCAATGTTCGTTCCTGGCTGAATGGTAATGGTTCTGACTTCCATTGTCTCTATTATTAACTTTATTGAAACTTGTTTCTAAGAATGAGAGGATAAAAATAAATTATATAAATGAAATAAAAACCCTATTTGATTTGTATTTTTATAGGGCTAATAATATAGTCAACGGAAGTCCGAACCATTACCATTTATTACACGTGTTGGTGACACGTCGATATTGAACAAAACTTCCATCTGACAAATCACATACCACCACCAAATAACGATGTTGCTTCCATATATGTTAATTTGTGGTTCCAAATGTCTTTCGTTTTCAGTCTAATCGAACGACAAATAATAGGAATATTTTTTTTGACGGTATCAATTTGTAGCGAGTCCGATCACAAACTGTTATATGGTTTGATTGTTTGTTCCATTTTCGAGCCCTCTTTTTAAAATTCATAATTATCAGCAAATATTCATCATTCGATCCCAAAACCATTTCTGCGACGTAAAACTTTCATTCTCAAATTCTCGATTTTTTTCAATTTGAGGTGAGTTTGATACCTCATTTGAAAAGTTCCTCCATAACTTGAATGATTCTCACGAAATTTTCAAAAATATCGTATTCTGGTAACTACAATTTTTATCTAACCCCGTAGATATATTTCTTCGGCAGGAACACTTATCTCCTGTTTGACCTGTTATGATTCAGTTAGCACCAATTAAATTTATCATTATTTGTTATGTGCCAGGAAACTACTACTAGTCATAATCTTTTGGAACGTTGGTTTACCGAGTAATCGAGTTTGGGTCGAGTAAAAATAATAAAGAATCGATAGATTAACAAAAAGTCTATGAACTTAGAGGGTCTTGTTCTTTGTCAACGGCATTTTTCATTTTTTGTGTTGTGTTGTGTTGGTGTCTTCAAGTTCCCATGTGAGCACAGTTGTCTTTGAAACACGATGATGCCGGTAAGGTCTTAATCCGACATTCATCAGCAGTTTGTTTGATGGATAATATGTATTCAAAAATATTGTCAATATATTTTCTTTCGTTATTGGTAAAAACTGCCGAAACACATACACTTATCTATAAAAAAAGATATCAACACGAGTATGAGCTTTTTTACGATGGTCTAGTCACTTTATCAAAGGAATAGTGAAATTATGAAAACATTTTGATGATTTATACTATTATATCTGCTGCATTATCTGCAAGTTCTCTTCGAAAATTCTGTTTTTTATCTTGTGCCAAGAAATACTTTGTAACCTAACAGATACGATCTGTAATATTTGTCATATTTATGTGGAAATCGTATCGTATCAAATTATTCCAGATTGTACATGAAAGATTGTCATATAGTATTCGGTACCCCTATATTCCTCGTCCATTGATTGAGGCCTTGATCTGGTGTACTCTAACCATGGGCGCCGTTACAAAAGATGTTAGGGGAGGCATATTTTTCAAAATCAAAGTAATGCATCACATCGAAATGAAAATCCTTCTGAACAATACTTACGAGTGTGGTATAAAAAAATTGCAAAATGAAGTCGATATCGTTTCCTTCGCGGCGGATGAACTGAAAAATCTAAAATCCAGGGGGGGCGCCCCCCTTGCCCTTAAGAAACGGCGCCCTTGACTCTAACACTGCCAATGAATGCTCTAAATGTGACTTTAGGGACTTCCACAAGAAACCTGATTATTAGGTATAAAATTGAATTCCAGCATATAAAATAATCCAATGCTGAAACTGACAATTGTCTCTGTCTATCAGACAAAAATACAATTTTAAAGTTCCATTAATATAACTATAACAACGTGTTCAACATATTTTATGTTTTTTTCGTGCAGAGATGGAGAAATTTTTCACACAGCGACCTGAGCGTGGATTTTGTTCTTGCCTACGACGAACAAGGAAATCCCGACGATGTCGAGAAACGTAATATTTTTGAACAAAATTTGGTGAGCACGGGATTGATCCTGGAACACGAAGAAAATCAAAGGATACATTTCGTTAAAATCCATGTTCCTAAAGAAGTGTTGTGTCGATACGCCGAGATTCTCAAATTGAGACTTCCGATTAAAGATGTGAGTAACCACTTTGAATTGTACCATTTCTTCCAGCAGTCTGGATTAACTCAAAAAACAATGCTTTTAGTATTAGCTAGAATCCCAACTAGCAATTTCATATTTTATAATAGATGCTAAAACGTTTCGGAGAAACAAATTATTAAACTGCATTATTCTCAGAAATGTTTTCAAATGTTTTTATTAAACAGCTATAAGTAGGAAATTGGCACCCTTTTATAAAACATTATAGTCTCTATTGTTATTTTGTGAGGCCTTTTACAAACACTACAAAGCAGTTTCAACAACATTTTGGCAGTTGCTATAAAAATTTTCTATCTCTCTCAAGAAGTAGTTTTATAAAGACTCCCCTTACTACACTTTTCCTATATATTCAAGCTATACTTATAAAATATTTAAAACACAAAAAAGTGTTATAAAATGTTCCCTTGAAGGCGCAAGAATTAAATTTTGTATTGGACACTAGGAAAATATAATAGATATGTCACCAACTATCTTTAAACACTAACAAATAGAAAGGTTGAAGCCACTTTAATAATTATACTTTTGTACTTATGAAACCTTTGAAGACATTACTTGTGCTTCAAAAATTTATATTTTTACTGCGAACGAAAAACATGTTCCAGAAACATATAGCATATTATTAGCAAAATTTAAGCGCTCCACTCATTCATTGATGATTTTGGAAAAAATTATTGATTATGAAAAAATTCACTGCGTTAACTTGTACTGTTTTCTTAGTAAACAATAGTGCCGTTAGCTGTAAATTAGGTAGAGCACGTGGTCGAGGTTCACTAATGGGCTATATTAACTTAAAATCAAAGTGAAACAATTTAATTTGGACGCCACCCATTTCTTCTCATGAAAGATTGCTCAGATCTTGTTCGAAAAGGGAAAACAAGATACAAAAAAAAGTTGGTGTACACTTCGTGTAATATTTATGAACTACACATCAATATTCAATACTGCTGAAAGGTGGGAGGAGTCTGAAGTCAAACAAAAACCTTCCTTAAATATTATGTAATGAAAAACCCCTTATGACATACACAAAAAATAATTAACGGTCAATCAACTTCATGGAAATGACACTTTGGTGTTAAATAGTGATTTCAGGTCAGTTAAACCAAAATACAATATGAATTTATCATGTGATGACCTTTTGCAAGTGTTATGAAAATATGAGAGCGATCGTCCAGTACTGTACGAGGGCTGTTACACACAAATATGATGGAAGTAAAAAAGTAGCAGGTAAAACATGAAAAATATCAAAGTTGGTTTATGTATACTATCCTGTATAGACTATGCAGTAGTCTAATGTCCCACGAAGTTGGTTGAAGCCAAAAGTTGTACCATCCACTCAAATCAGGTACGTCGTATCCAAGCAATAAAAGGAAAGACAGCTAGGGGAGTAGATGAAGCATCCTTGGGCTGAGCAGTTTTTGACAGGCTTCTCAGATGGACCACCCTCTCAGTCACCATAACCAGGTAAAAAGTGGAGAGACGAAAGTCTGGGGAAAGTAGTTCATCTGGAGTGGTTGGAACGGTTGCAAGGTTGAGCTATCTTCTTTTCGCCTTCGACAAACAAGAAATGTAGAGACAAAAATCCTGAATCCTCATAACCAGGTACTATCCAGAAAGACGATTTTAGCAGGAAAATAATCCATCATTGGAACATCTCAGGAAAACTCAACCAATAATCATGAAAGTTGCATTCAGTCTTGACTAACAAAATGGCGGACAGGGCCAACGGGGTGGCTTCTACCAGCAAAATAACACAAAAGGAAATCTTCCCATACTCCGAAGAATTACCCAAATAGAAGGGGTGGAGATTCTTCAAAAATCCCTCCTCCATAAAAACCTTTTGAAGAAATTGAAATTTAGAATTATGGATACCAAAAAAATGCAAAAACTTACCTCGTACCGAGGTTAAATGCATGTCCCAGCAGGAACAAATACAATATACATGATGTCCAAGCACTTTGGAACATTCATAAGCATAATCAATCCACTCTGGATATAATTTTATCAATAAAATTGATTTTTCTGTCGGATCACTAATATCGACTGGCGTCGTTTCTTACACGAACAGAAGAATGAAAAGCCGACATGGCTACCTCGATTTCGTCGAGCTTCTTCCAGAAATTTCAATACAAGTAACGACATCTAATTAAACAACTTTGAACAGAGTAATACTAGACAGCTAAACAACGAAAACAGAGTAATAACACAAAACGTGTCTCGTTAATTAAGGGTAGGCCACCTGGTGGACGATAGCCGAATTGGTAATTCGAACACGGGATAAACTCATTGATTTTCTTCAAACTCAATTCAATTTGTTCTAAACAATATAATCATATAATATGCATGTACTTTTCTGCTGTAAATATCACTATAGGTGCAGTATTTTATATTCTCAACTCATCAAATGTCAATATTCTGGACTACCATCATTTAAAAATGGTGTTGTTCTATAAAATAATTTCAATCAATGATAGCAGTAGCAAGCATTTTAACGTATTCCAGCTACTATATAACCCCTATAAATCTGTTAAGAAATACTACTATCTATAGGTATTTTTTTCGCTGAGAAACTTCCTTCAATTATAAAGGGTGAATTTCCAAAAAGTTTTGAACTAGTTCTTTGAGGGTATATATTTTCCTGTCATAATCAAGAAAAAATTGAAGCACTAGGTCACGTGGGAGAGTTCGAAGTATTTTATTTTTATTGGGACGCTAGTCAAATAAAACTGACAATTATACTATTACCCGACCTCTAAAAATCAATATCAGATGGTTCCTCTTGAATGTTACATTTCATTCTTGGAGACAGCAAATATGTATTAGCGGAATGAATTTAATTTTATAACAGTTATTTTATTGTTTGGGAATTGTAGTAAATATACTATACTGTAAAGTAGTTGGGAAATTATCATTAGGATGACAATATTGTGATAAAAACAAAATTGTGTCTGAAAGCATTCCAATGAAATAATGTCATAGAAGCTACAGGAAGCAATTATAAAATAAGCTGGAAATAGTCTTATAGAACAAATAAAAACCTCACAGAATAGTGCTAGAAAACTGCTACGAAACAATTTACTTTTGAATCAAAAATATGTTTTATAAGTTGTTTGTAAAAATGTTTCTGTGATAATTTCGTGACTATTTTATAAAGGTTTTTTAATTTTATTTCATAAACGTTTCTGTGACAAATTAATGAATCACTTTTATTGCCTACAACTGTATTGTGTTAATGGCACGTCTAATATAATCAATCAACATCTCTGAAGTAACTATAAAACACCAACAAAATGAAACTGTTGCGGCACCATGAGATTATAAAACCATTTTTCTTATTGGGAATGGAGGCTACTGGAAACATGCGCCTTTATTTGTTGAATATTTTCTAAAAATGAATAGACATTTCGCTCATTTAATAAACTTGGGAGAAAGCAGCCTTTCCAGTTATGCTTTTCCATATACAATGTTTCATATAAAATACTGTGAAACAATGTTATTATTATTGACAAAATAAATTGAATTCGAACATTTTTTGTGAATACAACATATCGTTGCTATCCAGTGACATTTTTCCATTTGGCATTGAAATTCGCGAAATTATGTTATTATAGATCCACATTTATTTTTATTTTCAGGACGAATCTAATCCACCCAAGGATAATCTCTTAATCGAAACTACCAATAGAATTCTGACATATTGCAAAGTTGCCTTGGATCCTAGGAAATTTCCTGTGAAGAAGTACCAACTTACAGCCGAATTCAGTAGAGATAAAAGTTATTTGTGAGTCATACTGTCACTCAACGCCCTTTTTTACAAATTTGTTATTTCAGATTCAATGTAGACGATCCGGATTTTTTCAACACCTCTGTTAGGATAACAGTGGCTTCGTATATATTAGAGAGGGAAAAATTCGGTAACGAGGACCAAGATAAGGGAATCAAAAGACTAATTACAGAAAACGTTTACAAAGCTGCTTATCCCTTACATGATGTGAGTGAAGCATTTTGTTTTCGAATTCCTTTGTGATATATAATTCCCCTTGAGAAACCTATTCGCTCAACTAGTCTATTTGGATTTTGTGAACCTTCGACATCACATCCATTCCTTGAAAAAAAATTAACAATTTGGCTACCTCATAAAAAAGCATTATGTATTTAGTGTTCAATTATTTGATATTTCTAGCGTCATTATTTGTTCTATTCATTCATTGTTGTTTTATGAAATGATATGATTGTTATCTAAATATATTTACAGCACATGCCACTGAATGATATGAAATATTTTTTTTTGAATTGAATACGGGTTTTATCAACCACCTGACCGTCAAAAGTCGAATCTTGTCCGAGCAATGGATTAAGAGTCCTTACTTTTCAATTCGTGAATCCCAGCCTGGTTGCCCCGAAGCGGGGTTGCACCCCAGTCTTCCGCTTAAGAGGCGGATGTGCTCGCCTCAACACTACCAAGAACCACAATGGGCATCTCTCTTACCTGCTGTTGAAAATGATCGATCATTGATCTATGTTCAAATTCCGTTTATAAATGTTTCCACTTACGTACAACTTGACAGGTCTGCAATATCTGAGACAAATAACTTCATGATAATATAATTCGATTGGAAATGGGACATAATAATAAAGTTCATTCGAGAATAATTATAAATTACAATGCACAATGATAAATAATATACAGTTGCTTCACTAAACTTAAAAAAAATCTCACGAAGTGTGAAACTTGTTGTGAGACTAACAATCTCAATAAAAAATATTAAGTAATACTATTAGTTTAACAATTTTCACAAAAATAGAGCTTTTTATATTAAATTTGTTCATTACATATATGTATAATGTTTTGTACCAATATTTTCATTTGTTTTATTTTTTGAAGAAATTTTATTTTTGTTTCTTGTATCATATAAATGATTTTAAAAATTAATCCTTTTTTCATCTTTGATAAGGTGAATCAATATTCTGTAAACAAATAATTGTACAATATCAATTTTTTTATATTTTTTATATAAGGAAATCAGATGAACACATATAACTTTGATTATATATTATATTCAAAAATTCATTCATTTATTTTATTTTTTGAAGAAATTTTATTTTTGTTTCTTGTATCATATAAATGATTTTAAAAATTTATCCTTTTTTCATCTTTGATAAGGTGAATCAATATTCTGTAAACAAATAATTGTACAATATCTTTTTTTTTATATTTTTTATATAAGGAAATCAGATGAACACATATAATTTTGATTATATATTATATTCAAAAATTGTCTTTAGATGACTTCGAGATTGTACAGAAAATTTTGTTCAACACCTCCCCACCCAAGAATACCATAATTCAATTGGGATTGAATCAGAGAATAATACAACATTTTAAGATGTTTGACAGAAAGGAATTTTTTCAAATGGTAGAATTTGAAAAAGAGGCATCTCAGTTTTCTTATTATATGAGAAATTTGAAAATTTCATCTCAGATGCCTATCAATAATGATACCTAAATATTTAATATATTCAGTTTCATGAATTTGAAACTCACTGTTGATTTTGAGTGGAACCGCATTTGGCAATGAATTATTGTAACAAGTGAATGGCAGATGGAATGTTTTTTCAAACTTTATTGACAATAGGTTTTTATCAAACCCTTTTTTTTATCTTCTCCAAATCTATCTCAACTATGTCTTTCAGATCATTCCAACTGGTTGCAGTATAAGAAATAACGATGTCATCAGCAAAAATATGTATTTGACCAATTTGAGGTAGATTGTATAGATCATTTATATAAATATTGAATAGTAACGGGCCTATCACGCTTCCTTGAGGTACTCCACAACAAAATGTGACATTAATTTTAACATATTATTCTGTCTGTTATGTAGTTCTAGTTTCTTGAGAAGTAAATCGTGATTCACAGAGTCGAATGCTTTGGAAAGATCAAGAAATACAGTAAGATTTGGAATGCTATTATCTAGAGAGTGATAAATTTGTGTGTTGAGGTAACCTATGGCAGTAGAAATTTTTTTTCCGGAAACCAAGCTGATTATTGGAGAAGAAATTAATATTATTTAGATACTTTTCGAGTATGGGCTTCAATATTTTCTCAAAAAATGTTGTTACACTTGATATCAATGTAATCGGTATGTAGTTTTTTATTTCATGTTTATTGCCGTTTTTAAAAATTGGTTTGATTATTCCAGTTTTGAATGAAATATGGCATTTTCCAGATCGCAAAATATTATTTTTTAAAAACGCTATAGTTTCTGGAATTGAATATTCATATATCTATATAATGAAGGAATTGACATTCAATCTGAAAATTATGTATTTCAAAGAAAAAATAAAAAATAATACCTATTTCTTAAATAAAAAAAAGAGCCATTCGCACCTTTTTCTGCAGTACTATTCATTCCAGTCAGATATTCGGAAAAACTAGTCCCTGGTTGATATCACGACGGGCATTTACAATGTGTGCAGCGTTGTTTTTAACTTCCGTTAACACCCTGTTTCGACGATGAAATTTTTCGCGGCAACTTGTCGCCGCGAGAAATGTCATCTAAATGTCAGTTTACATTGCTAATATTAAAAAATAACACTGAATGTTACCAAGATGAATGCCTACATTACCACAACTGATATAAGATATCATTCATTTCTAATAATAAACTTGATTCCTTATGTTTCAAAAAATAATTGAAACGTTCGAGTTCGAAATTAACATTCTTCACTATGATGCCACCACATATTTCTGGTTTGCAGCAACAAAGGGTCTCCTCGGTTAAGATGGTCGAAATGCCCTTAATCACGAAATTTCGATTTGACCCTCGAATGATGTTACCCAGGTCTGAAAAACATTCACCATATTTTTTTTCCTCCTCCCCCTATCTTCCCTCTTCTGAGGGTGAAAAAATGGCATTTTTCATGTTTTATTTTTTTTTTCTCTCACTCCAGGACTCGAATAATATTGAAAAAATTCAAGTATATAAAAGACCGTCTGTTCTTCGAAATAAAATTTTTTGGGTCCCTGAGCCCCCCATGAAGGCCTTCAAAAAAAAATTCAAAATTTTAAATTGGAAAAAAATGGCAGAAAACCCAGGTGTCCCGGGTGATATTATTTCATCATTTCAATGGGGCTGATAACTATTTCGTTATCAGTGGTGGCACTTGAGGAAAAGGCATTTTTTGTGAATTTTTTATGAAACATTAGCTGTAACTTTTTTGTCATTAGGTAATTTCACTGAAAAATTTCAAGGGGCAAAAAAAGTTTAAAATGCAATATTACATAGGGTACACTGAAATTCAATTGACTTATTCTGAAATGTTGAGCTATTATACAAGTTGAAAGATTTTCACTTGGAGATTTTTCACATTAAATATAGCCAATAACTGTTTTTTATCAATTTTCACAGAAATCTGATACACACACACGAAAGCGTACCTTTTATTGTCATTTCTTATTTTTTCGCCCCCCTTGTGAGAATGAATTTGTTTTATTTTTTACGATTTATTATTTTTTCTCATAATCTATAATCTTGAAAAAAATTATATCAATGGAAAATAGTATGATCTCCAAAATAAAATTTTCAGGCTATCTGGACCACTATTCAATTCACTTATTCTAAAATGTTGAGCTATTATACAAGTTGAAAGATTTTCCCTCAGAGATTTTTCACATTAAATATAGCCTATAACTGTTCTTCATCAATTTTCACAGATACCCAATACACACACAGGAAAGCGTACCGCGTGTTTGTTACTTTTTCTTTTCTTTAAAAAAAATAATATGTATGGAAAATAGTATGGTGTTCAATATGAAATTATCAGGACCCTTCGGGCCACCCATTGAGGCATTTGAAAAAATTATTGAATTTTCATTCGAGAAAAATGGCATGGAATGTCCCAGGCGATAACCATTCCAACACTTCGATAAGACTGATATGCGTTATCACAATAAGTAACGTTCGTCGTTTACAGTTTACAAGAATTCTCAATTCAAAATTATAGGTTACTTTTTTATCATTCATTCTAACAAAAATATTCCGCCATTTTTTTCCAATTTAAAATTTTAAAAAAATTTTTTTTGAATGCCTTCATGAAGGGCCCAGGGGCCCAAAAAATTTTATTTCGAAGAGCAGACTGTCTTTAATATACTTGAATTTTTTCAATATTTTTCGAGTCCTGAAGTGAGAGAAAAAAAATAAAACATGAAAAATGCCATTTTTTCACCCTCAGAGGGGGGAAGATAGGGGGAGGAGGAAAAAAAAATATGGTGAATGTTTTTCAGACCTGGGTAACATCATTCGAGAGTCAAATCGAAATTTCGTGATTAAGGGCATTTCGACCATCTCAACCGAGGAGACCCTTTACCATAGAAATAACTAAGTCGCTGCAACTTATCGCACCAAAAAATATTCATGCAACTCGAAAAATTTACATGAATACATGCGATTTTCTGGAGTTGCAGCGACAAATTGCATCGTCAAAACAGGCTATAATTGAATTGAAATACATTTTCAGGGAGATATTCACGACAAGTCATCTAAGAGAAAACTTCTCCTCGACGAATGGGCTTCTCTCTCGAAATGCATCAAATTCCAGCCTATCGACGAAATAAAAGACTACTTCGGGGTGAAATTGGCCCTGTACTTCACTTGGCTGGGTTTCTACACGCACATGCTCATCCCCGCTTCTATTGTCGGGATTTGTTGCCTGATATACGGCATAGCGACTCTGAATTCGGACACGTTGAGCAGGGACATTTGCTCGAAAAATATCACGATGTGCCCTCAGTGCGATAAGTATTGCGATTACTGGAATTTGAAATCGAGCTGTACCTACTCGAAGATACAGCACGTTATTGATAATCCAGCTACGATTTTTTTCGCCGTATTCATGTCCTTTTGGGGAACGCTCTATCTCGAATTATGGAAGAGGTAAGTTTAGCATTACCTTAGCTTCTCTTCTATGAGTTTAACATGAAGCTTATAGCCCGTAAAATGATGAGTTTAATAATTTTCCGCCTCCCTCTATCCAAAGTATACATTTCCTGGCCTCATTGTAGGGAGCAATGTCGAACTTTTCCTCCCTAGGGAGGAAAAGTATTTTATTTACAACCATATATGTAATGCTGTCATTACTATTACGTCATTGAAGGTTGGGAAGTGTCACATCACACATTTCTACTTCCCGCCCTCATTTCATCTATTCTAGACTTTATCTGACATTTATTTATATTGGTGACAATTGTATACCCCGTGGTCACGCTAACAATATATCTACCTGATTATTTTTTTCACTTGTCAAAATGTGACGTTTTTGGCATTTCAACCAATAGTAGCGGGTTATTCTATGGTTATTCTAGCCAATCATTGGGTATTATACTGATAAAACTGCCTGGTCCTTCCGATTGTTTCGATAAAACGTTGTTTACCTTTGAACTGTCAACACTATACGGTTTACCGCGTCGATATTTATATAAATTATCATGAATGAAGAGTTTTACCTTATTATTAATAGTCATTCACTTTTTCAGCCTAATAATAACATAAAAAACACATTTCAATGAACACTCAAACACGTAAATAGCTCATAACCTCAACTTTATGACAGATATAGCGAACGACCGATTTCAAATATTTAAGGTTTCCTGAACTCAAATGAAGATGGCGAACAATTAATACTTATTAAATACAATCCTTTTTTTGTGGTATGAGAAGAAACCGTTGTATGAAGATTTTGATACAACGACATAACGAATGATTTTATGTTCCTTCTGGCGCGATTTCCATTTCATAGGAAATTTTCAATTATCAACCTTGTACAATGAGAGGCGTGACGCCATCTCTTGGTATCGTCATATCATATTCAATGCGTAAGCATCATATATCCTCTGGATCATAGAGGGTATACATCGTTGTTTGACATTTCAAATTTGTGAAATTTTCACCTTTTCTCTTTTCCTTCTTATGTAAATGAAATACTGATCAATTAAATTGCTCTTCCTCCTTTTTGTTCAAAAAAATTATCTCTCCAAATACAACTCGTTCTTCAAATTTATTAAGATAAATTTTCATTTTCGAAACATTCAAACTTTTTTATTTTGAGGCAAAAGCTTTCAAACAAACCGAATTAGATAAAATCACTCGCCCTACGGACTCGTGATTTTATCAATCGGTTTGTTTTCATACTTTTGCCAAATAAAAAAGTTTTTGTGGAAAATGAAAATTTATCGATTAAATTTGAAGGACTCGTGGTATTACCTTTGATTATTCTGAGAAAACCGCGTTCTTGGTAATTTGTCGTTAAATGTAATATTTTAGATATGTTCAGAACGAAAGAGAGGTTTATTAATTTTAATCAAAATATGCAATAAATAATTGCTTCTCCCTATTGTTATTATTTATATAAAAACTGGACTGATAGGTAATTAATATTCATAAAAAATGAAGAAAAGAAAAAGAAGCATTGTATTATAAGCACTTACTTATTGTCACATTTTCAAATAAACATTAATTGTCGTTATTTCATTATTTCACTATGAAAGTTATTGCAAATTCATGTGCACTTTTTTTAGAAACAATATTCGAACATAGACTGACACAAAAATATGAGATTAGTCCGGCAACTCAATATACCTATTGTTTATTCACAGTTCACAACAATAAGGTCCATCCTGATTCAACAGTTATATTAAAGATCATAGGGACTGTCAACTGTAAGGTTGTTTCATATTGTAGCGTATATAACATATACACGATCTGATACATTGTACATTTACATATTGCTTAATGAAATTGGTGGTCATAATGATTAAGGCTTTCGCGGCCGAGGTTTTCAGTATCACTAATTTTGTTATTATACTAATTGGGTATTCACAGTACACACAACAATAATTTCATTTAACAGTTATATTATAAATTATAAGTATTTATTACAAAAATCATTCCATTGGAGCAACGATTCTGGCCGACGCCATTGAATCTATATTTATGAATAGTCAATTACAAGAGCCCCTCTAGGGATTGTCAGCTTTCAGGTTGCTGATGAGGTGAGTTCATATTGTAGCATATATTACATATATTTGATCTTTCCGCACTAGTAATATACTATACCTACTATTCCCTCCATAGGAAGGAAAAGAGTGACGTTTGATACGTCATCAATAAAATAACTTATACGACATTGACGACCTAAACTATATTCTATTATATAAGTACAAATTTTACCGTTCATTTATAAAACATTTTTGCAAAATGGTACGAATCAGTAGAAGAGGTAGGATATTTTCAAGAAGTGAATATATTGAAAAAATAAAAGTTAAACGTCAAATATTATAATAGAGCTATAGCAATAGGCTATATTCATGATTTCACAAAAATTGTCTGAACGCCTTCATAGCGCAAAGTGTTGATTATCAGACATTGTTCATGTTGGTTCGAGTCCGGCGTCAGCCCTTCGTTATTAAACTTCATTCGTTAGTTTCATAAATATTTTTTTAAATAACTTGTTATTCGAGGAAAGTAGAAAAATCATATCTATAACATATGGGAGTAAATTGCCTTTTTCTCCCTTCCTTCTCAAGAGGAAGAGTAGCACTTTGCTCCCTTGTTATACAAATAGCATTGCACTAAGACTCATTTCTACAAGAGAAAATTATTAAAGTATCTATATCACTCGAAAAGAGATTGAAATAGATTCATTCAATAAGCCGAATTCTTCGTTCGTTTTCTTCCTTCAATTTTTCAACAAGACTCATATTATCTATGATTTGCAATTAGCATTTCAATCTTTGGTTGTGAATAATTGTTTTTCTATATTTATCAAATGTTAATTAGATTTCCATGAACAAAAGCACCCATTGACATTTCAAATCCGATTTGGAAATTATAGTGGGCCATTATAAGCTTCTAATAATAAACGAATAAATCCCAATTTAAATAGTATATTGCACACCGAGGTGGGAAGTGAGATCAGTTAGTTTGTATACTATTTTAATTACAACGGTCATATTTCGATCAAAATCAATAAATCTCTGTTTCGTTCTGAACATATTTAAAATATTAGATTTAACGACAAATGACCGAGAACGCAGTTTTCTCAGAATAATCAAGTAGATATATTGTTACCATGACTACGGGGTATACAATTGTATACAATTGATGAAGTCAATAAATGACAGATCATCTAGATCATCTAGAATAGATGAAATGAGGGCGGGAAGTAGAGGTGTGTAATGTGACACTTCCCAACCTTCAATGACATTCGATGACAACATTACATATATGGTTGTAAGTAAATACTTTTAACACTGTTAGAAATATTTTTGAAATCCTACTTTGTAAACATCATCTTGTGACACTCTTGACAACCATTAAAAATGTCACTTTTTAAGACAGTTGTAGAAAAACCATTTTTTCAAAATAAAACAACTAGTCGATATATTAAAAACAATTTATTACTACAACAAAAAAGACAATTATTGTGAGAATGTTCGGAACACCCGCAATATATAAGTACAATCTATATTCATGAAAATTCTGATCGTTGCCACTTGAAAAATTTCTTCTAGATACAGTGCCGAAATAGCCCACAGATGGGGCTTGACGGGTTTCGATCTGATGGCTGAACCCCCGAGGCCCGAGTATCTACTGCGACTAGCCAACGCCAAGAAAAAAAAGTTTAACGTTGTGACGCAGTTGCAAGAACCGGTGGTGCCTTTCTGGAGGGTGAAACTGCCCTCGTTGATACTCAGCTTTACGATAGCGTTCTTTTGGACGCTAGTGGCTTTCGGAGTGGTGGTAGGAGTCGTGATATATAGGATGTCCTACATTACGTCAGAATCCTTGTATAGGTATAATTGTTTTTTTTTATATTGGGCATGTGAAAATGTGCATACTTGTCAACTGGACCTACTAGTGTTATATGCTGGGGTTTCCAACCTATACTTTCCACCCCCACCCTGTTTTCTTTTTGAATAGATTGTAAACTCCAATCATCTTCGAGTCATGACTAAAGTACTTTTTTGATATATGTGACCATGGACCCAGTGCCTTTCAGGCATCCCAGAAAAAAATTAGCGAAAGTTTATGGGGGGGCAGATGCCGCAATTTTGATTCATTTGACATTTTTGACAAATATCTGGAATGCCTAATAGTATGGCAAATGTCGAAAATAATTTGACGTCTCTGACCACAACCGAATTATGAACTCTGCTACACTTTCTTGTACCGACCAAACACGACGAACATTTGCTGAGATAAATTTATCATTTGAGAAGTATCATCCCTGAAATGCCTGCTTTAGAATTCACCAGAAAGACAATCCGAAGCTTCAATAAAATTATTGGATGTGTTCAGTTCGGCTGAAATAAAATACTCTTAAGTTTATCAATAGGCTTACAGGACTATGTTTTGTATTCCAGTCAATGAATTGCGGTTGATAAAATTGTAGCCACAGATTACAGAAACAAGTTTAGATAGGCAGCGGTATACTTATAACTCAAAAACTATTCTTTGCATTTATTAAGAGGTTGTTGACCCCAACTATTCAACAAAATTGGTGGTATTAAAGAAAACTGTATAAACTACAAATGCAGAATACTGTATTATCGACGAGCTAATGACGGATTTTCCATATTTGAGTCATTTGATACACACCAACCAATAATAAAAATTTATTTCGCCACCAAATTACAACACATCTCCTGTGTAAAAAGCAGTTTTCTTCGGAATATATGGCGTCACATACCCTAAGATGACCTACATTATGTGACGCAGTTAAAAAAAAATCATTAATTTCTGTAACGTACCTTGAACTTACCTTGATTTTCAAGGGAAATGAGAGAGTTATGTCAGGCTTCTTCTAAAAGTGGCAGCGTGATTTTTGAAGAAACTTGTACTTTTAACGGGAAATAAGGGTTGAAAATTCGATTCTGAAGACATTTTTACAGTTTGGTTGTTTCATTCACTCCAAGTATAGAAAATCACTGAGTAATTCTTGGAATAAACGATGACTTTGGGGAACATGGTCTTCATCTACTATCTGATAAAAACTATTTCGTCGAAATGAATTTGAAAGTTATGCTTCAGGATATTCAAAATTTTAAAAGCCCATTACATGGCAGATAGACGAGAAAAATTTAATAGAGTTAGCACTATAGTCTACTTGATGGTAGCTTGCAAACGATGTAATAGATGGGGCTATTTATTCGTTTTTTATACGCTTGGTATACAAATTGACCAAAAAAAAAATGATTTCTATGTAACCCAGTGCCCGTCGTCATATAGGCAAGGGAGTAGTAGCTGTTTCAGGAGGACTTTTTCTTTCTTTTTGTGAATGTCTCAAACATCTTAGAATGATATACACATACCTATTTACAGAGAGTGTTCATATCCATTTTTTCATTCTACTTCTTTCAAAGAATTTGTATTTTAATATTTTTTCATTCGGAGAAGAAAGCCAAAAAATTATTCTTCATATTCACACAGGTTTTGAATTTTTCGTCAGGAATTCTTGTACTATTTTTTTCGCTTTTTTCTTCTAGCTCTTTTGGGTTCTTAACCTACAATTAATCTGAAAAAAATAGAAACTTATGTTAGAATCTATACAAGTGTAGAAGGGCAGATTTTTAATTTACCACTAGAAGTTGTTGCGATAATTCAAAAATAGTTTCGTCTGAATGGAACACGTTCAATTAGTCAGCAACTTTTCGAATATCTTTATTAAAAAAATACAAGAACTAATTAAAACTTCTCCTAGAGATAATTACCCTAATTAAACTTTGCATTCGACGCGCGTTCCGCTAACAAGGCTAGCTTCTTCTGGAGAAGAAAATTGATACTCACATCTACTCCTGAAGATGCTAACCTTGTTAGCGAAACGCGCGTCGAGTGCGAAAATATCAGTTTGGTGTTAGGGTAATTGATCTCCAGGCAAAGTTTCCACTTCTACACACCAAAGGTTCCCGAAACTTTGCCTAGAGATCAATTACCCTAACACCAAACTGATATTTTCGCACTCGACGCGCGTTTCGCTAACGAGGTTAGCATCTTCAGGAGAAGAAAATTGATACTAAATCTAGAGCTGGGGTTAGTTATTTATATACCTAAAGTTTTCCGGTCCGATATGGACTTCATCAGCTTCTAGGTAACCCAAAAGATAAACTAGAAATCTCAGAGAAGTCGGGAATTTACGAGATCAGTTGTCAAGATTGCAACAACAAGTACATCGGCCAAAGCCGACGAGCTATTAAAACCCGTTTCAAAGATCATTTTGCACATATAAAATACGGAAGGGTAGAAAAATCCAGTGTCGCCCAACACGCTCTACACAATGACCACAAAATAAGTGAAAGCAATTTTAAACTGATCAAGCATGTGCATGACACAAGAATACTCGATGCATGTGAGAGTCTGGAAGTAGCAAAATGTAAAAACAGCATGAATGGTGACAAGGGACCTATCCCCTTCAGCCCGCTTTTCAATTTATCGTTGAGAAACTAATCAGAAATCAATACTAACAGATGACAGAACTTGCAGGTAGTCAGTTCATTACCGAGAAATTAATTAGAATAATTAACAGTAACAAACGAAGTCCATATCGGACCGGAAAACTTTAGGTATATAACTAATCAACCCCAGCTCTAGATTCAGTATCAATTTTCTTCTCCTGAAGATGCTAACCTTCGAGTGCGAAAATATCAGTTTGGTATTAGGGTAATTGATCTCTAGGAAAAGTTTCAACTTTTACACCAAAGGTTCCTATCTCATCGTTTATACAAGAACTAATATTTATCAAAATATCGTTGACGTTTCCGAAACCAAATTGCTTTCGTTTTCAAAACTTCATTAATATTCTCTTCTAGTATGGTTTTTGTGTTCGCTTATCGTAAATGTCAGAAATTTGAGTGTTAACACGTGTCTTTAAAAAGTGGCAGCCAGGTGTGATCATATCAACCGAAGTATTCGAGATACAACCAAACTAGCAGAGAATATTTATGAATTTTTGGAAACGGAAGCAAATTTGATTTCCGAAACGTCAAAGATAATTTTTTTGATAAATATTAGTTCTTGTATTTTTTTGATAGTCAAATTTGTGATATAAAAAAAATTGCTGATTAATTGAAGGTGTTGATTCCATCCAAAAGGAACTAATTTTGAATTATCGCAGCAACTTCTCTGGGTAGATTGAAAATCTGCCCTTTTACACTTGTATAGATTCTTGTATTAACTTAAATATTTTCAAATTGTGGTAGGTTAAGAACCTGAAAAAGCTAGAAAAAAGAATCCATCCGCCACAAAATAATGACATTCAAACAGTGTCTATTTTCTTCATATTTTTCAGCGACAAAACGAGTTACCGAATTTACGTGGTTCCTGTCACCGCCGGTCTCATAAATTTGGTTTGCATCGTCACTCTGAATTTGATCTACGACAGAATGGCGGAGTGGTTGACGGAAATGGAACTACAACGTACGCAAACCGAATTCGATGACAGCTTGGCTGTGAAAATTTACATGTTCCAGTTCGTCAATTACTATTCGTGCATTTTCTACATTGCGTTCTTGAAGGGCAAGTTTGTCGGATACCCGTCGAAATACAACAGGGTCTTCGGCTATCGACAAGAAGAGGTATGTTCAGTGAATGATAAAATTACTCATGACTGTTTTCGTTGAACGAATCGTCGATCAACTGTCCCCTTGAAATCATCAAGTTTCGGAATCATTCGTGAACCTTTCGCAACTTCAGGATAAAACTCCCTGTTAGCTCCTTATGCCTCTTGGGTAGCCGCGTAGCTGTTCGCGTTCCTGTCAACCACGAAAAATTAGTTTTCAATAACTAGAGACTTTTTCCGTAGTTTTCTGGGTTTGTAACCTACCACAATCTGAAAAAATAAGAATTGATATCGGAATCTTTACAAGTGCAGAAGGGCAGATTTTTATTCTACCCCTAAAAGTTGCTGCGTCTATTGAAAAACATTTCTTTCTGGATAAAACAAGTTCAATTAGTCAGCAACTTCTCGTATAACCTAAATTTTGCTTATCAAAAAAATAGTAAGAACTAATAATATAATACTTATAGTAGTTTTAACAATAAATGGTATTGACTGAAGGATTATAATAAAACCAGTTGGACCCTTAAGTTGTAAAATCCAAGATGCACATCATAAATGTAAAAGGACCGGATTCAGGTAATTTTGTTTCTCAGAGAGGGATTGAAGAGGATGACAGTTTACACTTCTTGTTCATTTTAGTCTTTGTATTTCATTGAAAGTGTTCACTTGTGTTACGGCGTGCAATAATTTAATAACATTTATTTGTTATTACAGACATTATTAGCAAATATTTTATACCCCAACGTACAGAATAGGCAGTATGTGGCGTCCGTGGATAAAAAGTAATAGTGCTTCTTCCAGTGGTTCGTTGAAGAAGAATCACTTATCTTGTGACGCGAAAATCATTATAAAAAATGTGTATAGTTCCTTACTTCAGTAAGGATATAACGCGGGTGCTGCAGCAAAAGTAACTAGTAATTTGACGAAGGTGTCTCTTACTTCAGTTAGACGAATTGTTGAAAATTCCATGGAATCAAGAAAAAAGCGTAAAGATTCCGGTGTCACAAAAAGTCTAGACGACTGGGAAAAAGATTTGATAAGGCGAAAAATCTACACTATGTACGATGGGCAGCGTGCCCCCACAATCAAAAGTCTGAAACAGCGGCTCATCAATGACGAAACTCACATCAACTGTGGCCTCACTACTCTTTGGCGAGCTCTGTCATTGACAAGAGACAAGTAATAATGGAATCCACACGTTTAATAAACAGACGTTCTGAATATATAACGTCAATAAGAAAATACCGGTCTGAATATCGACCAATACTCTAACTCGACGAGACGTGGTTTGACACGCATGACACCCCTTCCAAAGGATGGTGTGATTCCTCTGATAAGTGTAAAACAAAAGCACCATCAAATAAAGGGAAGAGAATCACAATATTACATGCAAGATCAGAAAATGGTTGGATCCCAAACGCTATGTGGCTTTCTGCCAAAAATATTAAGGACTCTTGTGTTGATTATCACGAAGATACGACAGCAGAGCTTTTTGAAGATTGGTTTAAGAATTGTCTGTTACCCAACATTCCGCCAAACAGCGTTATAGTATTGGACAACGCAAGCTATCATAGTCGACAATTGCAAAAAATTCCTGGCTCAAAGAATAATGAAATTGGAGATTCAAAATTTTTTGGCTGCAAATGACATATATTTTGAGAAAAATTATACAAAAAAAGAACTTTTACAAGTGCTGCAGTCATTATCTTTAAAAAAAACGTATGTTTGTGATACAATTGCAGAAGAATTGGGACATACAGTGTTACGACTACCTCCCTACTACTGCGTGTTCAATCCCATAGAGCTTATGTGGCACCAACTTAAATCGAGCGTGTGCGGAAAAAATACTTCTCCGACTTCAAGTGGTAGTGTGGTAGAATTAATTAGGAACTGTATGAATGACATTCCTACCGAGAGTTGGATAAGTTCTGTTAGTCATGTTATAAATGTTGAAAACTCGTACCTTTCTGTAAAATCAATTGCGCCAATTATAATTAATTTAGATGAGGATAGCGATATCAACACTGAACTAAATATAGAATAGAATTGTAACATTTAAATTTCTCAAGTTCGACCCTGTAGCACATTTGCATCTTTTACCAGATGATTTTCTACACAATGGGATTAAATCGGGTAGTTTATTGCAGTTAATAAGCCAATACCATTTACTGTGAAAAATACTATATTGTTAACGTTTCAGAAACTAAATGCGTTTCCGTTCTCAAAACTTATACGTAAATTCCTGTTCAAATGCAAATATCTCTTGTTGGCAATCTTCGTAATTGACGTTTGTCAAATATTTCAAATCTGACATTTACGAAGATTGCCAACTAGAGATATTTGCATTTGAACAGGAATTTGCCTAGAAGTTTTGAGAACGGAAACGGATTCACTTTCTGAAACGTTAACGATAAGTATTTTGACATATATTAGTTCTCATTAATATTTTGATAGGCAAAATTTCAGATAACGAGAAGTTGCTAACTAATTGGACTTGTTCTATCCAGAAAGAACTGTAGATTAAAAATCTGCCGTTCTACACTTGTATAAATTCCGATATTACTTCTTATTTTTTCAGTTTGTGGTAGGTTACAAACCCAGAAAACTACGGAACAAATATGATTCATCACAAATTAATGACGTTCAAACAGTACTCGGGATAGAAATATCCTGGGACACTCAAAGCAGTCTTGGTTGGACACAGACGATTAAATAATATTTATTAATTCACATAATTCTTAATATCACAGTTTTATATTTTGTTGGTATCATTGAGACAACAGAAATTATGGAAGGCGAAAAAAATGTTTGCTCCTGACAAATCATTATTATCGGATTAGAAATTATTGTGTGGTGATTTGATAATTTTTTACATGAAATTATCAATTTTCCACATTTGATGTTTCTAAAAAACTCTTCGTTTTTTTGAATATATACAGATCAGTATTTATAAAATTCCGGTAGTATTTTTTTCTTTCAGTGCACATTATTAGTGTTACATTCAGCACTATCCAATTCGTAATCGTGCTATCAAAAATAAATTGCAGACATAATCTGAATTAACAATTCATCGAGAAGTTCCGAAGTTGATATTTGTTTACAATCTTCATTTGATCATCATTATTTTTTATGGCCAGGAACAACCTAAAGTTAACCTCCCTGTTTATAAATGAGTCAAAGACAAAAGTTAATAGTAGGGCCCCCGAAAAAAATAATAAATAATACAAATTATTTCTGTGAGTGGAACAAAGCATGGTCCTCAACAAATTTAAAAAAATTAGCATATCAGTTACCTAATGTATCCTCTACTACTCTACTTGATTATCCTATTCGCGATATAAAATAAGCGATTGGCCGACTTTTGCGGGAACACTCAATGATTAGATCGCCATACTCTAGTTTGCACGTGTTTATATGTTGTGTTAAAACTCTCCAGTCATTTTGGATTTTTACGATTTTTGTGTGTTTGAGCTTTAATAGCGATTGTGAAGATTTTCAAGAAATTTAGGAATATTCCAGTGAAATAATTGGAAGGTTTGCTGCTTTTCATTTATTGTAAGCGTATATTTACTTTTTATTGAATTCTAGTTCTGGGTCTTTGATACAATCTCTATGGTGTGGGTGATAATGTATAATTTAATGTGAAATGCATAATTCTTATTAGGGAGAATCACATCAACCAGCTGAAAACTGCCACTTCTGATACTTTATTATTGCTTAAATACATGAATAAATTTTAATTTGAGTGATTGAAGTAACTTTTTCCTGTTGAGAGATGTAATTTTCAATTATTAAAGGTGTACATTAATCATTAAATTATGCAATATTTGTTCAGTGAGCCCGATTTGATAGTAGAAACTCATAAATCCAAGTCTCATCTGGAAACAACCTCGAGTGTTTCGATTTTACAATGTTTTGATAATGAAAAACCTCCGAATCAGTTCAATGAAATGTTCTCTAAGTATCCAACTGTCGATTGAGTAACTTCTAACACAGAAATTGATAAGAAAGTGAAAATTTCACGAACGAAAGGAACACGAGAACATCGAAGATCCGTATATACACATGCAAATGTAAACGTGAAAATCTAACCATAGTCAGTTCCGCGTTTCTCCGCGCTAGCACTGCATTCTTATTTTCTATCGCAAATTCTATTTATTCGAAATGATACACAATATCGTTTTGACCGGTGGCGATAATTAGATGTTCATTAACATTAATATAATAATGTAAAGTATTCTCGAACAAAACATTGAATGGCATCTTCTTTCAGAATTTGTTAATCATGTGATATCGTGTGAGATCTTTTATCATGAAACTGGTGCAGATGATGTAAACCTCCAAGGAGCAAGCCATCTGCTGGGTGACGACCAAAGTGTCAAAATTCCACTGCCCAAGGCAGAGGAGACCTCTTACAGCCAGTGACACATGGCTGGACTGTGAACACAAACATTTCGAACTATCTACTCGTTATGAAGAAATCTCTGAAACTGGTGCAGATGGTATGGATGTAAGAGGTGTCCTCTGCCTTGGGCAGTGGGAGATTGGGACTTTGGTCGTCACCCAACAGATGGCGTTGCCTCTTGGAGATTCAAACCATCTGCACTAGTTTCAGAGATTTACTTCGTAAGGAGTGTGTTTGTGTTCACAGTCCAGCCAAGTATTACTGATGAGATCTGGTGGGTCGAAACAGCTGTCTGGCATTGGATCATTATGAACATGGAAATTCCGATTTCTTTTATCATCCTCATTATTCCTCTCGTAGTGTAATCCAGGCGGATGCCTAATGGAACTGACGATACAACTAGCCATCATAATGATCGGCAACCAAGCCGTCAATACCGTCATGGAAATGGTCATACCGTTGCTCATGAAGATGTACAATACTTTCGTGATAACGATGGGTATAGAAAAGGCGAAGAAGAAGGAAGTGGCGCTGATCAGTTGCAATCAGTGGACCGAAGATTACAAGCTGGGAGATCTGGAGACGAGAACGTTGTTTGCCGAATATTTGGAAATGGGTGAGTTGTTGGTGATAATGATTTCTCAGTGATGGATGACCCTATTGGGTTGGGGAGATTTTCCTGTGTTAAAAGTTTTCACTGTTTATACCAACGGTTTCAAACGTACCGAATCATATCATTTATTTATAATAAAAGAGACAAATGTTAAATTAGCATAGGGAAAACATTACAATAACGAGTATTAATGCCTGTTAGGAAGGGACAATACATTTACCGTGAACTAATAAGATATATACCCTAACAGTTTTAGTGAAAATCAATTATAGTTATATTCATAACAATTAAAAAAAAAGTCACCTAACCTTATTCGAAAGAGGAAAAATTGACAATTGCATTTAATGACGATGGCAGGTACAAAGTATTCCTCAATGGAATGTATACTGTACTTGAGTGTACACATTTATAACATGATTCGAGCAATTGCTTGCTAGGTACAAATAACTGCGTAGACATTTTCTCTCGTAGGTTTTCATTCACATTTTAAACCATTACCCGCAGTGTTATACTGTTTTTTTCATAACAATTTTGTGAAAAAAATAATGGGACAATGTAAGCTCTCTCACTTACACCCTATTGAAGACAAAATCAGTGAAAATTGTGAAGAATTTTGGAATTACATAAACAATAGAAAAAAATTATTACAAAATATCTAATAATTTCAGATATAAAAATGGAGTCATTTCTGATTACGAAGATATTGCTAATGCTTTTGCTGAATATTTTCTATCAGTTTATAGTAAGGATTCTCCAGGTGATACCGATCTCTCTCTGGAAATCAACATGCGAGAATTATGTATATCATCAATTTCTGAACAAGATATCTGTAAAGCAGTAAGATCCCTGAAACCCAAAACATCAACTGAAGTTGACCCCAGTGGCGGATCCACGGGGGGAGTTTTCGGGTCCGGACCCCCCCCCCATTGGGAAAATAAGAGATTTTTTTTTCAATTTTTATCGGCTCCTAATTTCCAAATTTTGTTAGGGAACGAAAAAATGTCACATAAGCAAGACAAGAAAATAAAAACAAGATCTGGATTGAATGTTACCCAAACAAACAAACAAATTTCGCTTGAAATTTTTGGACTCACCGATTGTTCTTTCCTTTTTTTTTGTTCAGTTGGTTCAGACGCTGAATCAAGCCGAGTAAATATGAAAATAGAGTCCTCTTCATGTTGTAGGTTCAAAATAAAATGCTTTTTTTTCAACTATCAAATTGCAATTTTTCTCGATGACACTTTGAATAAAATTGACACTTGTCAGGCTTATCGAGGAAAAGTTTGAGACATTTCTGACAGTGCTGCCATTGGATCCTTTTTGGCGCAGCATATGAAAAATTAGACTTGTTACATTTGTGATGAGTGTTGTGTATGCCGGTAACGATTTGAATATACTATGTATGAGTAGAATATGCTGTTGATTAGGTTAAATCAACTCGATTCGATTTAAAAAGAGTAAAGTTTCGAACCTTCTTTACCCCCTGGCTACACCTTCAAATTTTGCTCATGTCAATCTCTTTCAAAATTTTGAGTTATAGATCCCCCCGTGACCTGATCCTGGATCCGCCACTGTGAGACCTCTAAATTTAAACTTCAATAGCATTGTTGAAAGTGGTCTGTTTCCAAAACAACTCAAAATGGGACGCATAATTCCTATCCATAAATCTGGTAATCAAGAATTTATAACAAATTATAGGTCGATAAGAATACTCCCCTCGTTATCATAAATATTAGAGAGAGTCCTATATAACAGACTATAGAAGACACTATCTGCGGAGAACAGCACGGTTTTGTTAATAAAAAATTGACTGTAAAAAACCTCTTGGTGTTCAGCAATAACTTAGCACTCTCGATAAATACTGGAAAACAAGTTGATGTCATCTACACAGACCTAGCCAAAGCATCCGACGAAGTGAACCATGGAGTTGTCATTGCCAAATTAAGGAAAATCTCAATGAATCAATCAATGATAATATTAGTGAAGTCATATCTATTAGATAAAGATCAATTTGGTGCTTTCAATAGAAAAAGGTCGACACTCTTGAGACCAACCTCTGGCGTTCCTAAGGGTCCAATTCTAGGCCCACTTCTATTTATAATGTTCATTAACTATATAGGTGATTATATAAGACATTCCAAATTTCTACTCTATGCAGACAGTGAAAACCTTTAGAAAGATTTGACTCCATCACCATCTTTTGTGAGAGGAACAATTTGATGCTAAATAAGGGTAAATGCAAACTTATCTCATTTTGATGGAAAAATGTTTTTACCAATGGATTGAAACTTTTCATAGAGATTAATTGTGTTGTGTTTGAAGTGGTCTCGGTAGTATACTGGTTAGCATATCTGCCTGTCAAGCGGAATGCCGGGGTTCGAATCCTCGCCGGGCCACCGTGCTGGGTAATCGCACCTTGAAAGGTAAGACCTCGTTAACGGAAGGAACAATCACCCTAACACCAAAATGATATTTTTACACTCGGAAAAACTTCTAGATATTGAAACCCTTTGTGAAATAAGAACATGCATATTAATTAACTTGGTAAACGATCAAATAATGAATTCAAAAAGAATGGAGTTATCCATAGCTACAGTACAAGGCAAGTCGACTTCTCCAGTATAAATAAGTCCAAATCAAATATTGGCAGTAAATCGATATTACATGAAGATGTAGCTTTTTACAATCGCATACCAAAAACGATAAAAAATATCAATTCCATAGAAAAATTCAAAAGGAAATTGAAGTAATTTTCCCTAACCAAATGAATACTACCCTCAACAGGATTCTTCGAATCAGTTTCAATTTTTTTTATATTTGACTATCTGTTTTACCAGTGGCGGATCCAGGATCAGGTCAAGGGGAGGTCAATATCTCAAAATTTATATATATATATATATATATATATATATATATATATATATATATATTTGATTATACTATGTATGAGTAGAATATGCTGCTGATTAGGTTAAATCAACTCGACTCGATTTAAAAAAAGTAAAGTTTCGAACCTACTTTATATATATATGTGTTCGGATAGGTTTCCGCGGTCAGTTGTATGTAGTTGTTGAGTTCGGGTTGAATCGCGTCTGGAGTTTTGTTCTCGACGTTTCGGCTCCGATTTTGGAGCCATTTTCAAGAGTAAATGTGACTTCACGCTGAGGTCTCAATCCGCCTACTCCTCAGGTGTTGTCACAGGGGGCAAGGGTTTGTGACTTGACGCCGGGGCCTCAATCTGCCTACTCCCCAGGTCTCGTCACGAGTTCTTTCTAAGGTCTCAATCTGCCTACTCCTTAGATCGAAGTTCGATCTAGTGAAGTCACATTTACTATTGAAAATGGCTCCAAAATCGGAGCCGAAACGTCGAGAACAAAACTCCAGACGCTGTTCAACCCGAACTCAACAACTACATACAACTGACCGCGGAAACCTATCCGAACACATATATATATATATATATATATATATATATATATATATATATATATATATATATATATATATATATATATATATATATATATATACATATATATATATATAAAGTAGGTTCGAAACTTTACTTTTTTTAAATCGAGTCGAGTTGATTTAACCTAATCAGCAGCATATTCTACTCATACATAGTATATTCAAATCGTTACCGGCATACACAATACTCATCACAAATGTAACAAGTCTGATTTTTCAAATGCTGCGCCAAAAAGGGTCCAGTGGCAGCACTGTCAGAAATTTCTCGAACTTTCCCTCGATATGCCTAACAAGTGTCAATTTTCTTTAAAGTGTCATCGAGAAAAATTGCAATTTGATAGTTAAAAAAAAAGCATTTTATTTTGAACCTACAACATGAATAGGACTCTATTTTCATATTTCACTCGGCTTGATCCTGCGTCTGAACCGACTGAACCAGAAAAAAAAAAGGAAAGAACAATCGGTGAGTCCAAAAATTTCAAGCGGAATTTGTTTGTTTGGGTAACATTCAGTCCAGATCTTGTTTGTACTATTTTTAATTCTCGAGAATTATTTTTTTAGGAATTGGAGGATTATTGAATTGAATAAATTGATGAAAATGAAAATTTACTAATGTTTAAATGTAGCCTGCTCTTTAGTTTTCAATGGAATGTAATAATAATTATTAAAGTTCTTCAATTTTAAAGCAAAAAAATTTATTTTATTTTTTTGTCTTGCTCATGTGACAGTTTTTTGTTCCATAACAAAATTTGGAAATTAGGAGCCGATAAAAATTGAAAAAAAATCTCTTATTTTCCCAATGGGGGGGGGGGGGGTCCGGACCCGAACCCCCCCCCGTGGATCCGCCACTGTGTTTTACTATATGTATCATTATTGTATTATTTATTTTAATTCCATTCCCTAACATACATATCACTATTGTTTCTTGGAATAAATAAAGGAATAGTTCACGTAAAAAAAACATGTATTTTATGTAGTATGTCATTGACTGTATAAATATTATTGGGGGTAAACCTGTCTGGCATTCAGTTTGAATAAAATCTATCAATGTATCACATTCTTCTTCTTACGATGTAAACGTCTGTATTTCTAGTGTTGCAGTATGGATTCGTGACGATTTTCGTAGCTGCCTTCCCGCTAGCTCCCGTCTTCGCACTGATAAACAATGTCCTGGAAATGCGTTTGGACGCAAAAAAATTCATCAAATACTACAGGAGACCGGTGCCGCAGCGGGTCAAGAATATCGGCGTGTGGTACTCTATTTTGGCGGTTGTGGGGAGATTGTCTGTGGTTTCTAACGCATTTATCATAGCTTTCTCCTCGCATTTCATTCCTCGGCTAGTTTATACGCTGAAGGAATCTCCTGGCGAGACCGACGAGGGTTTTCTCGAACACAGTTTGGCTTGGTTCAACACTTCGGATTTCCCGATCGAGTCTGCGCCGGTGGCGCCATCTATAAATGCATCGGTTTGCAGGTATGGTGGCTCTGTCATATACTCCACATCTGACAGTCTTTTTTTTCTAGTTTTGTTCGATTATACCTATATTAAATAGTATAATACACAATCCCACTTGTGTGTGTTCGAAAAATGTCACTTACGCACAATGTACACTATTTTTCCTACGACCACCTTTTCTTTTATATTTTCGAAGTTTGTACGCCTCAGGAAAAACCTCCTTTGGCAAGGAGTTGCAAAGCAAAGATGTTCCAATGAAGTGAGCGAGTCTGAGAGCGAAGAATCGCCAGCAAGACGAATTGTCTTTCTCTCAATAGAATCGAGAAGCTCCAATGAATGTTTTGGTGCCGAACTCCACACATGAGAACTGTATTCCATGACAGGTCGTATCTGAGCCTTGTAGATCATTAGAAGCTGACGAGAAGTGAAGTATTTTTTCGAGTGAATTAGAAATCCAAGTTTCTGGGAAGTACTTTTAGCGATCGATCTCACACGGTTCTCCCATGAAAGATTATCACTGATCGTAATTCCTAGCATCGAGATACTTCACTTCGTAGGAATAGTTACTCCTGACATATGAATACTAGATAATGATGGATCGGCTTTCTTTGAGAAGAGACATGCCTGGATTTTGCTAGCATTAAATTTCACCAAGTTCATGTTACCCCATTCTATTATTTTTACCAAGTCATCGTTAATTTTATTGACGTGAATGTTCCTTTGAGTTTTTGTTTCTCGAGCTACTAAGAAGAGTACTGTTGTCCGCAAAACTATGTACTGAAGAAGATGTTTTCTCGAGCAAATCTTTTATATGAAGCAGAAACAATACGTAATTTTTTTATATATGCAGATTCACACGAAAGGGAAGCCCTGTAATGTTCAAAGAACACCGCGCGAATCAAGGGACAGGAGATACGAATTAACATTTACTTTGAATTTCTGATGTTTGTAAGCCTCAGGAAAAACCTCTCTCGGCAAGGGGTTCCAAACCTTTGCTGTTCTATTGAAAAAAGATCCCTGAGCGAGAGAGGTTCAACAGGTTTCCAAATTCACAACAAAGGGGTGGGAATTCTGTACTCGTCGATATATCAGATCATGTATATATAATATACGTTACAATATGAATTCACCTCAACAGCAACCTGTCAGCTGACAGGCCCTAGAGAGGGGTACTTGCAATTGACTATCGATGAATTTAGATTCAATGGCGTCGGCCAGAATCGTTACTTCAATGTAATGATTTTTGTAATAAATAATCATAATTTATAATATAATTGTTGAATGGACGTTATTGTTGTGTGAACTGTGAATAAACAATATACTCCAGTCTATGACGGTGAAAAAAGTGTAAACTGTTTATTTATCCCATACAGCACCGATTCGTATGAAAATTTGGATATAGGTTATACTTACCCTCTATTCCAAAATCTACCCCGTGTCGAGGGTTGCTTTCTCCCTGGGGGTAGATGTCACCCCTTCTAATAAGTGCGGAAATCAATAGATTGACTAATTGTAAGCACTTTTTGTTCAATGAAGTTTTTTCTGAAAATCAATACTTTTCGACTTATTCGCGAGTGAAATTGTCGGTTTTCAGACAGAAAAACACGTTTTCAGATCCTTTTTCGCGAATAACTGGAAAATAATGCATCTAATCAGAAAACCTGCGGAGAGCAAAATTATAGCTTTTGAAAAAACAAAGGCGACCGTTTATTTGTGTGCAAGCGAACCCACTACAAACTGAATAATTGCTTGTTAAAAGTTGAGTGGTATTTTCAAACGCCAAAATGGAAAGTTTCTACGTACAATAACCAAAAACCAATGCATTTTTCGGGAAAAACTAATTGGACTTTTTCGGAAGTCCTTCGAAAATCCTTTATTTTTGTTATTTATAAAAGTTTCTAGCATCAAAACTGACCGAGGTATGAAGGAAATAATGTTGAATCCTATTTTTTCGTTGAAACAGAATTGTGAATAACTCATCCTCTCTCCTCCCCCCTCTGAAAAAAATCGTTGTTACACCATAATTCACCTCATTCATGTTCTTTCAATGAGTTCTGAGTTTTTCATCAATTGAAAGTACGTAGTTTTGGAAACAATTGAGATTGAAGAGAAAAAATATACGTAATTCAGCAAAAATCACTATTTCTTCGAAATAACTCGAAAAGTATTGATCACATGCAGAATTTTCCAGAGTAAAAAATTGAAGGCTATTCTTCTTTAAAAATTTTGGTGTTTAATTTTTTTCTGCAGAACGAAAATAGAGTAAGATATGGCCAGTTAAATATTGTGAGGAGTTCGCGCAAAGTACCTTTTTTGAGCCCTTTCAGCATAAACCTTTTCAAAAATATAATCTGAAACAGAAAATAATGTGAATGAGCTTATAGCTCTTGGAAAAAGCTACAAAATACTTTTTTGGTGGATTTGATTGCTTGAAGACTAAGCGAGTTATGGAAAAAACCCAAAACAATTTTTGTAGAAATTAGAGTATGTACATTAGTATATTGAAGAATACACATATTAACTATATTTTAGGCCTAGTGGAACTATATGTATATATATATACATATAGTTCCACTAGGCAACGATTTTTTCCAAAGGGGGGGGAAGAGAGGATGAGTTATTCACAATAATTCTGTTTCAACGATGAGTTTTTCCCGAAAAATGCATTGGTTTTTGGTTATTGTACGTAGAAACTTTCCATTTTGGCGTTTGAAAATACTAATGAACTTTCAACAAGCAATTATTCAGATTGTAGTGGGTTTGCATACATCAGGAATAAACAATCGCCTTTGTTTTTTCAAAAGCTATAATTTAGCTCTCCGCAGGTTTTCCGATAAGATGCATTATTTTCCAGTTATTCGCGAAAAAGGATCTGAAAACGTGTTCTTTCTAGCTGATAACCGACAATTTCACTCGCGAATGAGTCGAAAAATATCACTTTTCAGAAAAAACTTCATTGAACAAAAAGTGCTTGGAATTAGTCAATCTATTGATTTCCACACTTATTTCCAATTAGAAATTTTTCACCCCCAAGAAGGGCTGTCATCCACTCCCAGGGAGAAAGCAATCCTTGGCACAGGGTAGATTTTGAAAAAGAGTGTATGTAGATCCTGAATCCAAATTTTCATGCGAATCGGTGCTGTATGGGATAAATACACGGGAAAATGGTCATAGACTGGACTAATAGGTATATTGAGTTGCCTGACTAATCTCAAGTTCTTTTTGTGTCAGTCTATGTATGAATATTGCTTCAATAAAAGTGCGCATGAATAATTTACAATAACTTCCATAGTGAAACTAAGTAATAACGATAATCAATGTTTATTTGAAAATGGAAATAAGTGAGTATTTATAATACAACGCTTATTTTTTATAAATAACTAGCTACCTATCAGTTTTTATATATAAATAATAACAATATGGAGGAGCAATTAATAGTTGCATCTGTAACTCTTACAGGATTCACGGGTTTGACAGCTTATTGACAGCCGTGCGGAAAGTACTTTCCGCACGAGTGAGAATAAAAGTCACTTTCCATAGAAGTAGACAGTGCGACATGGGTCACTTTCCTATGTGGTCGTAGGAAAGATATATTGAAAAAATTTTATTTCGAATGTCATCTGAAGATTCTCCAGCTACTTGGAAAAAGTTCATTTACCCTTCAGTTTTTTCGTTTCTCTTGTCCATGATTCCATTGAAACCGTCTTAATCGTACTCGTTGCAGATACTCAGAATATCGCAACTCCTACGACCATCCCGACCCTGCCATGAAATATAAACGGCCTCTGATCTACTGGCACATCCTGGCCGCTCGGCTGGCGTTCATAGTCGTTTATCAGAACTTGGTGAGTTTCGTGATGACCGCCGTTCAGTGGATTATTCCGGACATGAGCAGGAAACTGAACGACAGGATCAGGAGAGAGGCGTACAAGACCAACGAGACTATCATCCACCACGAGACGGAGAGAGCAAGGAGAAGGAAATCGAGTGAGTGATACATTATATTACAGAAATTTTAGTTAGTTAACCTTTATTGATCCAAGAGACGTAATGTTTATAGAGGAACAAAAAAAATACATGAATAATATCATTAACATTATCAATATTGACATTATCATTCTGTGTTCTGTGGTTTTGATCCTCTGAAGGATAATTGTCACAACGTTTCGGCAAAGTCTCATTTGCCATCTTCTAGGTGATGTCTGGAGTTTCGATCTCCAGACATCACCTAGAAGATGGCGAATGAGACTTTGCTGAAACTTTGTGAGAATTATCCTTCAGAGGATCAAAACCACAGAACACAAAATGAAACTCGAAAAAACAACGCATCATATATATATATGTTACCGGCAATGTGTATAATTCAGGCATTGTATAGAATGCCTAGGCATTCTATACATTGCCGAGTGAATCCAGGCAAAGTATGAAATAAACTCATTTCTTAACAATTGTACAAACTTTGCCTAGGCATTGTGTATAATGCCTAGGCATTATATAGAATGTCGAAAGTTTTGCAGGCAAAGTATAAAATGAACAACATTGTTAAAAATTGTTTATTGCAAATAACAAACATGAAATGTATTAAACATAAGATCTGAAAATCCTCATATTTTACTAGAGTAAAATTTAAAAGTGAAACATTAATTTGAGAAATTACTTGTTACAGCAGGAAAGAGAACTATGGTTAGGTTAGGTTAAAAATCTGTCTGTTCCATTGTTTTCAAGTTAAGGTTAACCTAACCTAACTTAACCTAACCATAGTTCTCTTTCCTGCTGTAACAAGTAATTTCTTAAATTAATGTTTCACTTTTAAATTTTACTCTAGTAAAATATGAGGATTTTCAGATCCTATGTTTATTACATTTCATGTTTGTTATTTGCAATAAACAATTTTTAACAATGTTGTTCATTTTATACTTTGCCTGCAAAACTTTCGACATTCTATATAATGCCTAGGCATTATACACAATGCCTAGGCAAAGTTTGTACAATTGTTAAGAAATTAGTTTATTTCACAATGGAACAGACAGATTTTTAACTCTGCCTGAACTCCAGCAGACATTCTATAGAATGCCTAGGCAAAGTATGAAATGTTTAAAATTTCACACTTTGCCTGCTTACTTTTGGCAATGTATAGAATGCCTAGGCATTCTATACAATGCCTGATTTTACACTTTGCCGGTAACATATATATATATATATATATATATATATATATATATATATATATATATATATATATATATATATAATATTGCGTATCAGTACTTACCCAGTACGAGATACGTCTGGTGATGGAGATACCAAAAAGTGAGCTTAACTAAAACTCGTAAAACGTAGATTTCTTATATATTTTCTGTTTTTACAACGAGAAATCTCAATAATTTTCCATATAAACATTCGACTATATCAATAAATCAATAGCAACTAAAAGTAATGAAGAAACATCAATACATGGTGATGCGACGAAAACGGATACTCGACATTCTCCCACCTTGAGTCAGGTAATAATATTCATGACTCAATATCCAGGTGAGTATCAATCAATCAATCAATCAATCATTTATTCTTCCAAGGATCATATTACAGATGATATAGGAAACGTCACAAATTAAAAACGATAGTTAAAAGTTACTTCTGAGAATTACAGAAATAAAATTCAAATAACATTGGTTATTTTTTGCAAATGAAAACTTTTATGGAATAAAGGCAATTCTCAATCAAAAATGCCTTGAGTTCTCTCTTGAACAAATTCAAATTCACAATTGAGCGCATTTCAGAAGGCAAACAATTGAGAAATCGTGATCCTGCAAACGAAGGCGATTTTTCATACAACTTTGTACGGTGCTTTTTGATTCTCAGAAGATCGCCATTTCTGGTGGGGTATCTGTGGCAGCCAGAGTTTGTTTCGAAATCCTCTTGCCTTGTTTTTATATATATAAGACATGAGTATATATACAGACATGGCACTGTTAGAATTTTATTTTATCTAAAAATAGGTTTGCAAGACTCATCTCGTTTCAAATCAAATATTAATCTTATGATTCTTTTTTGTGCAATGAACACACGATTTATATCACAGCTGTCTCCCCATAAAATTAAATTATATGATAAAATGGAGTTTATCAACGCATAATAAATACTCATCAACGTTTCAGTGTCGAGAATGGGCTTGAGTTGTAATAGTGCATAGAAATTGCTATTGAGTTTTTTTATCAGGAGGTTTGATTCTTCTTCCACACTTTGTATATCCTGGTTGCATGCTCTCCTCTTTGAATTGGTCGTAAGATATTTCCGGTTGTCGTTTTCATTTTCACGAGTCTTATTTGTCCGTCCTTACCAGGAAATATTTCTGTGACTCTGGCAAGCGGCCATTCAATTCTTTTTTCGAAATCGTTCCCAACGAGCACAGTATCGTCAATTTTTATATGACTTGTATTATATTTAGTTTTTCGTAGAAGAAGTTGACCCAGATATTCGTTCCGAAATCTTCGTTTCAAATCATTTCTGAGTTTCTGTTTGTACTTATACCTCCTTCTGTAATCACTTGTTTCAATTCTATCCAAATCAGGAACCCCAATTTCCTTTATATCATTCAGAAACAGCGGGGGTCAAGGCAGCGAGATCAGACGAATCTTCGGAAATTACAGTTAAAGGGCGTGAATTGACTATGGCTCACAATCGCACAAAATTTATTTATTTATTTATTTATTTATTTATTTATTTATTGAAAATCATATAGGATAACAACAGGTAAAAACCCAAGAGCGTTACCCATGAATCAATTTCATGTACAGAAAGTATTCCTACGATAAAATAATTATATCTTTTTCTAGATAAACGTTAAAGAACTTAGAGCATACATTAATAATACTTATGAGTACGGTACATTAAGGTTAGGTCTACTTCGTATTTTATTTCTGAATGCATGAAATGAGTTATTAAATAAGTCGATATCGCTAAATTTTTCATTGTAAAGCGTCACTATTCTTTGTAGAGGAGAGTTTTTTCTGAAGTTTGTGCGACTGAACTCCTCAAAGAAGAGGCGGGTTTCTCTTAATTGACGAAAAGGAACGTTTAGTGATATACTTGACAATAGCTCGGGAGAATCCACCATATCATTCAATATTTTGAATAATAACATCATATCTGATTGCTCTCTACGAGCCTCTAGTGAAGAAATTTGAAATTTGTTTCTTAGGGAAAGGGTACTTAATGTGTTAGAGTACACACCTGTGTTTTTATACTCTAAAAATCTCAAAAATTTGTTTTGTATAATTTCAAGCCTTGTTTTATGAATGATATACTGCGGACGCCAGATAACTGAAGCAAAATTTAGGATACTATAAACATAAGAAAAGTATAATGTTTTTATTGCCTGAATCGAACTGAAATTTTTGCATTGCCTAAAAATGTAACCCAACATTTTGTTACTTTTTGAAGCGACATAGTCTATATGTAAAGAGAATGTGACTTTCTTATCAATCATAACACCCAAATCCTTCACTTGGTTGACTTCTCTCAATAATGTATTATCAAAGTTGTAGTCATAGGAGAAAACTTTGTTTCTGGTAAAACTGATGTAACAGCATTTTTCTAGATTTAAGTAGAGCTTGTTTATTTGGCAGTAACTATGAAACCTATCAAGATCATTTTGAATTAGGGAACAGTCAGTGATATTATTTACTCGAGAGAATATTTTCAAATCGTCTGCATATAAAGTGAATTCACAGAACTGAAAGCATGATTTTATATCGTTGAGATAAATAATGAAGAGTAGTGGTCCCAGGTGCGAACCCTGAGGTACGCCAGAGGTTACACAGTATGGAGTAGATTGATGACCACTGACTTTTACAATTAGTGTTCGGTTGTGAATATACGAAGCAAACCAACGAAGTAAGTCTCCATGTACACCGATTTCAGCCAATTTTTGTATCAATATATTGTGATTTATTTTATCAAATGCTTTACTGAAATCGGTGTACACAGAGTCCACCTGGTGGTGGCAGTCCATCGAGTGTGTTATGTATTCAATATATGATACAAGATTGGTTTCCAGTGATCTCTTAGGGAAGAATCCATGCTGCTCTTGTAGGATGTATCTCTTTATAGAGGCCATAAGTAAATCGTGTACAATGAGCTCATGAACTTTGCTAAGAATATTCATTTTGCAGATTGGACGATAGTTAGTGACTAAGTTCTTGCTACCGTTTTTATAAAGCGGAACGACATAGGATTCTTTCCATCTGTCTGGGAAACAACATTCTTCGAAAGATCTATTGATGATTATAGTTAGCGGTATACATAGGCTTGCGGAGCATTTTTTTACGAAGTACGATGGCAATCCATCTGGGCCACTGCCTTTGTTCTCATCGAGATCATTTAGGGTATTTCGAAGTTGTTCTTCTGATATGTTTATACTACCTATTGAACATTTGTTGTGTTCGGAATATTTATGAGCAGTTTGTTCGTATGGTTGAAAGACACTTTTGAAAAATTTTGAAAAAAGTTCGGATACATCAGCACCCTCCGCTGAGACATTCTCGAACTTCATCTTATAGGGTATATCACTATTAGGGTTAGATTTAGACACAAAGTACCAGAATTTTTTCGGGTTTTTGGATATATCTTGTTGAATAGATTTCAAAAAAGTTTCATAATCGCTGCGAATCATTTGTTTCGATCTAGCGCGTAGACGAGAAAAGATTTCATAATCGATTTGAGAGTTCGATAATTTCCATTTGCGATGTGCTTTGGATTTTTCCAATATTATTTTTATGGTACTGTTTTTGAAATAAACAGGATATTGACTGGAAATTCTTTTTTTAGGAATACATGTATCTATCAGTTTGTTAATTATTGCATACAGTATACTCAGGCAATCATTGACGCATCGACAAGTATTAAAAATTTCAACCCAGTTGATATTAGAAATTTCGAGGTTCACTGAATCGTAATCTCCTTTTCTGAAGTTAGTGATGAACTTCAGATTAGACTGGAGTGTTCTGAGAGTATTCATAGCAAAAGTGAATTGTATACACCTGTGATGTGCATCTTCCTTAACTAGAGGCTCGCCAGAGTTCACATTTTTTATGGAAGAGTTGTTACATAAGACAAGATCGAGAATTTTATTATTGATATTTTTCACGAAGTTGAATTGCATAAGTCCAAAGAAATCAAACATATCATTCAGGTTGGCGAACTTAGAGTCTGCAAGGGAAGGTACCATAAAAGAACAATTTTGTTTGAGAGTCCACAAAGTGTTAGACATGGAAGTGATTTCTTCAAAACTGAGGCATGCTCTACCAAGGACTCCCCTCAGGAGATTCTTAACCACTCAAATCAATCTCTCTCACCATCCACCCCACCAGGCCGAAAAAGGTGGATTGAATTTCCAGAAAATTCTCATTATTGTGCTGTAACTGTTTATTTTGTTCCAATCCAGTCTGGAGAATGCATTTTCAGCACCCACAAAACATCGTCCATTGACACTGTACATCACACAAGGTCTGCCTCTTCTAGCTATGAATCTTCGTAAAGCTTGAAGGAAACTTTCAGTGGACATGGAAGCTAGTACTTCAAGATGAATAGGTCGATACACAGCACACGAGAAGATACAAAACCAAACCTTGCTTCTGTCTCTTAAATGCAATGGCCCGGCCAGATCAACTCCAGTTACTTCAAAAGTTGCAGCATCTTTCACTCTGTCTGTAGGCAATGCAACCGGAGGAGCTTCTAAATGTGATGTAGAATTCTTCCGACAAATAACACACTTCGAGATCACTGATCTTATCGTTTTTCTACCACCCAGAATCCAGAATTTTTGTCTCAAAACACTTTGAAGTCTCTCAAAGTTCAGGATGCATTATTCTCCCTTTTCAGGAAATATGACTTAAAAGGCTCATACAATTGTACTAAAAATAATAATAATAAAAATAATAATTCGACCTTATCATTTTCAGTGAGAAAGAAACGCGAATCTTTACAATCCACCGTTACGGTGTACCACGATGCTCTGAATGGAGATGTCACTCCTCCAGATGGTCAATCTTCCGGAGATAGAAACAGCATGCACCACAATACGTAGTCGATTGATTGCCTCGAATTTTTATATTTTTTTTGTCGATGCAAATGTGGCCTTTTTCTTGCCTTATTTCTAGGAAGACTAGTCAAACTGAGAAAGATCACATTATTAATAGATATATGATATTTTTGTAAATAAGTTACTATATAATGCTGAATCCCAAGGTGTGATGAAAATTTTAACAGTTTTACTGTTTTTAAGTTACTAAATGATCGCCGTTAATTTTTACTATTACAGCTTTTATATAATTATAAATGTTACAAATTCAGGATGTCTATTTATATATCGATTCGTTGACCCATTAAAAAAATATTTTATGGAAAATAAGTAGGTACTCATCTGTTGCGTTATGTTCAGCAACAATGTCGTGATCTTTATCATTCCTATTTTCTTTGTTTTTGTCAAATTTATTCAATTCAGTTTGAGTTCAATAAACCAAGAAGAAAACACAAGTTTCAAGAGTCACGTTCCATACGAATAATTAGAATAGGAAATGGTTCGTTTAATTCAAAAACTGTACAGAAAAATAAAAAGGGTCAAAGTGACTGCCAATAAGTAATAAGAACAGATAATATTTCACCGGTGAATCGAAAGTATATGAGAGATAATTTTTTTCCTAACATTTCTTGATTTTTTATGTGCTTTTGGGTTCACCATGTTTTTTTTATCTAGTAGTTGACCAATCATGTGCATGAATCTAATGAGGTTGCTTGTTTTTTTGAAATTCATTATCTCTATACCATAAGATGCGAGTTAAAGTGAAAAAACACACTCAGTTTAATATTTTTTGGAAATACAGGCGATCGATTTGAAACCCCTTATCATCGTTGGAATTTTTTTTTGTTATGATGTAGCATAATGTAAGATATTAATGATACTCAGGTATACTAATCTCATTTGTACTTATATATTGCAGGTGTTCCGAACATTCTCACAATAATTGTCTTTTTTGTTGTAGTAATAAATTGTTTTTAATATATCGACTAGTTGTTTTATTTTGAAAATATGTTTTTCTACAACTGTCATAAAAAGTGACATTTTTAATGGTTGTCAAGAGTGTCACAAGATGATGTTTACAAAGTAGGATTTCAAAAATATTTCTAACAGTGTTAAAAGTATTTACTTACAACCATATATGTAATGTTGTCATCGAACGTCATTGAAGGTTGAGAAGTGTCATATTACACACACACCTCTACTTCCTGCCCACATTTCATCTATTCTAAACTTTATCTGTCATTTATTGACTTTATCTGTCATTTATTGACTTTGTCTGTCATTTATTGACTTAATCTGACATTTATTTATATTGGTGACAATTAAATACCCCGTAGTCACGATAACAATATATCTAATTTGAAGTTGAATGGTAAAATCAAAATGTTTGCAGATGATACTACAATAGTATACACCGGGAACAATTTTCTAGAAATCAAAACTTTTATGCTCAATAACCTCCATGAAATATCATCATGGCTGATGAATCATATAAGCTAACATTGAATATTGAAAAATCCTCGTATATGTTTATCTCGAGAAAATCCACCTCCATCCATTCGAAAGATCCTATCAGATCCATAATGAAAATATAATGTATTCTCCTGTAGTGAAAGTTTTAGGAATTTTAATTGATGAACATTCAGTTTGGAACAAACATATTGAGTTATTAAGAAAACAAATTTCTCCAATTATTGGTATAATTTTTAAAATTCGAAATATGTTACCTTTATTATGTCTGAAATCAATTCATTATTCTTCAGTATATTCCAAAATTCAATACTTGATTTCAATTTGGGGGCAGCTCCAAAAACCGTAATGTAACCATTGAAAACATTACAGAATAAAATTATAAAGTGTATATACAAACTTGATCAAAAAGAACCAACAGCTAATTTATACAAACAAAGAAAACTTTTGGACATTCCTTCATTATACACGTTTAAAATTTGCACATTCATTCACCTGGTCAAAAATAAATTCAAGCATTCAAATTTGATGTTTAAAATGAATAGTGATCAACACAATCACTCAACAAGGTTTTCAGAAAATTTGGTATTGATGAAAATTGAAACAAATATAGACAGCAATCTATTTAGCACAACGGAATAAAACTATACAATGGTCTATCGAATTGATTGAAGAAATATGGAAAATTTCGTTTCGAAAATAATTTAAAAAAAGATTTGATATCATAATTTTTTTTATTGCCATTTAAAGATCTGATTCAATTACTAATTTTTTTGTATTCTATCCTACTTTTATTGTATGGCATCAGTTTAATTTTCCCTACAATAAGCATGTATATGATTCTTGGGAAATAAATCGTTATTTTTATATAAGTACACTTAATATTCCTATGCTTGCTGTTGCATTTATATGTCTTCGATAAATGCTCATTTACCTTCCGCCATCTTAATCTCCATTAATATTATGTTTGTCTTATTTATTCACGTTTTAAAAGATTTTCCTTCTAAAATTATTTTTACTATTATGAATAATTTATGAGACTGTCATATTTTATTATTAAAACAGGACAGTTGTACGGAGTGAGTAAAATTGGATACTTTTGACGGGAAACTCCGCTTTTCAAACTGGATAAATGTGATTGTGTCTGGCAAATTTCATGATAAACTTGATGATCACGTTCAAAATCGCGTTGACGTTTTGGGATTATTTTCTACAGCTCCCAAAAAGTAGTATTTCATCCAACTCTTATCCCTAGTTGATTCATATAATTTTGGCCTTTTCATTTCAAATTGGCCACCATCATTAGGTTGTCGCAATCTTGCGAAAATGTTGTTTTCTCTTTGGATACTTCTCGTGATAGAAAGTGCTTGCTGTTTCTGCATTTTCTCTGGTTTGTATAAAACAGACTATCATATCCTATCTGTCATAATAATTCTCATTCTTCATTGCGAATTTGTTTGGAAATTGAACAAAAACCAATTATTGAGGAGCGTCTCTATTGGTTGAATCGAAAGTTGACAGCTACCAGAAAAGATTTGCATTTTGTTTTATCGTCGCATTGTCCAAAGCCTACTTTGTTCAAAGGTGCTTTTCAAAGTCTACATGGAAAACCTGAAAGCTCCGTATTTTAAAGATGGCTCTAGCAAAAGATCGGGTATGCTTCATTTTTGAAAAGGTAATTTTAAGCTCTATTGAAATATGCAGGATGTCATTGAACAAAAATTGTTTTCCATCAATAACAATTAATATCTAATTGAAAAAAAAATTTTTTAAACCGTTGAAATCTACGCAAAAAAGTGCTATGGAAATGTTCTCATAGAAACAAGAAGTTTTTGACAGGAAAAAAGTTACAGCAACTTTTCGAAAATGCACATTTTCAGAAAACATGCTGTAACTCAAAATCGATGAAAGATATCGCTATGCGGTTTTTCCTACAAAGGGGGTCATGAAATTTGACTCACGGACACAGCCATCTAGTTCGAATACAGGAGTTTCCTTTCAAAAGTGTAAAATTTGGCCCACTCTGTACAAAAATACTTTGTATGATATTTTCTGTTTGAACGTGAGGTATAAAAGGTCGTAGAGAGAAGAAAGCTGGAAACAGATATAAAGAAACATCCTCTAGGATCTATATCCCTACAAACAATGCCAACGGTAAATTCATTAGCGTTAGCCTACTCAAGCCTGAAAAAAAAAAATTAACTTCGATTTAAAATATAATTTACCTGCCATCTACTGCACAGTGGACGAACTGAGATGTCCTATCGTGCGTTTTCTTCAAAACATGATTCATAAAATTTTCAAAACTTCGGTTACTTCACACTAGATGACGATAACACCACTATGATTTCAATGTATGAAATTAGGATGTCTTGTATCATCTTGTATACATCAATACAAATGAAGTAGGTAAGCGGCAAAACTGCAATGATCAATCAGGTTCCTTATTGCTCTCGAAGGACCCTTCAGGTATGTCGCGTCCCGCTCTGTTTTATTATTTTTGTTCTTTTTTTTTGTATATATATATTGTGAGGAAATGAATACATTTCTATTGAAATTTCATTTATATTTCATTTATTTTCAATTTGTACTATTATTTAAATGCAAGTATCTTTGTGGAACCACCCTGTATCATTTTTCAATCCATCACCTCTAGCCCAGATCAAGCCAGTCGGCATTCAGACAATAGCGAAGCGATTTGGTGTTGAACAGTTCACGAATATACGTTTCATTTTTTTCTCATAAAAAACCGCCGTGCAATCGTGAGTGCTGTTTTCTTCCGATTGTTCGTATGAACTGAAGTTTTCCAAACCCCAACACCGTTGTGCAATCCTGTAACCACACCGGAGAAGAGTCGGCCGACACATCGACTGAATTCTCATCGCAAAGGACATTGTGTCACTCCAGAAGAAATACCAAGGTAAGATCTGGGTTCCTCTGGGTACATTTCCTTTTACCATCCACCGCAAAGATACAGTCCACTAAACTCATCGAGATATCGACATTGTATAACCGCTTTGGTTATATGATTACTAATTCTTATAGATCATAGATCTAATTCACCCGCACCAAACAAGGTATGATGTTGAAAAAGACGGTGGATAGATTTTTTATCCGTTTATTTTTATGACTTTCGTAGTGATCCTTTTCCACGTCAAGTTTCGAAAATCACTACTCCTTTACGGACTTCGTTAGGAGGGGAAAGGGGGTACCTCTTCATCAATTATTTATTTTATTGACAGTCAGACTGAATTATTTGAATGAAAATTGCCCGAGATATTGAAGTGCCCTCTAATATTTTTTCTTTCAGTATTATTGCAATGATACTGGTCGATATATACTTACTTCATTTGTAATGATATTTACAAGCCATCTTAATTTTATACATTGAAATTTTAGTGTTGTGAGCGTTATCTAGTGCGAAGTAACCGAAGTTTTTGAACATTTTATGAATCATGTTTTGATGAAAACGCACGATAGGACTATTCAGTTTATCCACTGAGCAGTAGATGGCAGCTGAATTATTTTTTCAATCCAAGTTTACCTCATTCAGTCTACGCAAAAATAAAGGATTTTGAAACAATTATATACAGTCCACTATTATATCAAGAACCAGAAATATCTATACCGGGAACAATAATGAAATTCCGAGTTGAAATAGGAATTCCGAGTTGTAAGTCAGAATTCTGAGATACAAGTCAGAATTCTGAGATACGAGTCAGAATTCTGAGATACAAGTAAGAATTCTGAGATACAAGTTAGAATTCTGACTTGCAAGTGAGAATTCTGAGATACAAGTTAGAAATCTGAGATAAAAGTCAGAAATCTGAGATACAAGTTAGAATTCTGAGATAAAAGTCAGAATTCTGAGATACAGGTTAGAATTCTGACTTGCAAGTCAGAATTCTGAGATACAAGTTAGAATTCTGAGATACCAGTCAGAATTCTGAGATACAAGTCAGAATTCTGAGATACAAGTTAGAATTCTGAGATACAGGTTAGAATTCTGACTTGCAAGTCAGAATTCTGAGATACAAGTTTGAATTCTGAGATAGAAGTCAGAAATCTGATATACAAGTTAGAATTCTGAGATACAAGTTAGAATTCTGAGATAAAAGTCAGAATTCTGAGATACAGGTTAGAATTCTGCCTTGCAAGTCAGAATTATACAATTCGAAAAAAATATTTTGGTGTGGCCCTTCTACGCTTTTGTAGAAAACAGATCAATGCAACAATTTTTATGATATTATCAGCAAACGGTTGCTGGATGTGTGACAGCCTAGTATGTGGACTCAACTCCGAACGTTTTTTAACAATCAGATGATTCAGTTTTAGGATTGGGAAATCGAAAGGAACGTTGAAATCAATATGTATATAATTTATTTGTATAACAACATTAGGAAAATTACATATTTTGTTTTATATTAAGTGATAACTGAGCATGGGAATATAAATACACAAGTCGAGTTATGAAAACTATCTGAGTCGAAGTGAAAGCTAAATTTCGGATAAAAAGCCCGAGATATCCTCCTAAAAACTCAGTTCCGTTATTTCTTTTAAATATACAAACTAGAAAATCGTGAATACTGTGACGTAAAAAGAGATAAATATTATCAACTCGTTTCAACATTTCTAGGTACACTGGCAAACATAAATAGTACACGCTAACATGTGAAAAAAGTCACTATAAGATAAAAAAGGTACTTATAGCAGATAAACTAAACATTTCTATGTACAAACAGTATTGTCAACACTCATACTATAATAATAACAAATTCTCACTTTAACGATAACTTAAGTATTGCAAAAATTTGTTCGTTGTAATTGAGATAAGATCACAACATACATTCTCTATATCTTCCTAAGATTCTGTAGCACCATAGTTCTTGAACGTTTTCTATGAAGCACCAGAATGGGAAAGGAACGAGTTAAAGTTCGGAATATTTTTCAACCCCCCCAATGTTTCAATGAAATGACAAGCGAAACACGGAAAACGAAAACAACATACAAGTTGTCTGAATACCAAAAAAATAAGTACTATATTCTAGTTATTTTTCTGGTTTACGTATTTTTTCTTCGTAGTTTTTCTTTCTACAATTGCATAGATTCTAAAACGGTTGTCTTTATTTTATCAGAACGAGATAGGTTAGGTTAGGTGATAGGTAATATATTTAAAAAACTAAGAATAAAAATTGATTCATACAAGAAAACAAATTCTGCCAGACAATAAAATATGACAATGCAAAGTTGTGTCGATTCTATAGAATTCCAACAATATCAATTCTTAAGACTATTAACATTCAAACATGTCCAAATCAACCATGATGAATGTTCCAAAGAAATGGGTTCCTATATGATTTCGAATACAGTAAGTCCAAAAAATCTAATCAACTGTATGGTCTCGATATAAAAGGAATGATTGGAGTTATTGAGAGATCATAAAAACTGACCTCCTCAGACTAATAACAATTTTCACCCACTACATACTTTGGATTTTGTCCAAACCTCAGTTTGTTTTGTCGGATTGATAACTACACCCATCTTAACGATGCCTTTTTTTAAATACCAGATATTCCTTCAAAAGGCGCCAGCAAGAACGTAAATATTCAAGCTATGCAAGGAACAAAGCAGAATCGTGTCAATAACAATCAAAATTTTCAAACTGTTTCAATATATCATTAAATGTATAGAAATCGTATTCGTCAGTGTTTTCGAAAATAGGTAACCTATTTTTAATATTACCTTCGATTCAGAAATTTTGAATTATTCTGTAAATTAGTTGGTAATACTTTGGTCGCTATGATCACTTTTTTTTATTTTTTTGTGTGGAACTTACGTAATTCGGTCTCCTCTACAGAAAACTCAAATGAAATTATCGGCGGTCTCGTATATTTTCGGAGATACAGGTCCATTTTATAGTAAAACTTCACAATTTTTACATCAAATTTCTGTTGTTTGAACACACAAAATTCGTTCTTCTTCTGATGAAACATCTCTTATCTTTCTCCAAAAGTCGACAATTATTTATTCAGTTCTCAACAATGACAATGAGAGCGGCAACACTGCAATTACACTACTTTCGACTGTCATTGCACTATGACATCACAACAAATTGGTTATGGTTTGAAAATAAATGCATTCTTCGAAAAAATAATGTTGAAAACGAGTAAATAAGAGAGTATGTGATGTTTTATCAGGAGAAGGACGAATTTTGTGTGTTGACAACGGAAATTTGATGTGAAAAATATTGAAGTTTCACAACAAAATGGACCTGTATCTCCGAAAATATAAAAGACCGCCGAAAATTTCGTTTGGATTTTTTGTAGAGGAGACCAAATCACGTAAGTTCCACAAGAAAAATTTCTAAAAAGGTGCTCATAGCGACCGAAGAATTACCAATTATTTTTGTTTTCGATAGTTTCGTGTCACATCAATGAAATTTATAACTTTCGCAACATACGCTTCCCTTTTATTTCCAAATTCTAACTTCGTTCCAGTACTGTACAGTTTGATCTAAGCTAGACTTACATAAGTAACCCAGTTCCTTCCACCTGATTGCACAAAAAACCCGATTTTAATTATAGTCTCCGCTCAAACGATCAAATGTGCGGTTGCGTGTGTGTGAGACGCATTCGGCTTTATTCTTCGTTTCATCTCCCAATCCTGCACATAACCTCGCGGTTATCACTAATGTAGTTGAAGAAGAGATTAATAAAAACATGTATTATCACAGAAAAGATTCGACAGATCCAATGCGTCGAGAAATGAATTTTCAACAGACTACCTTCAACATTGGACGGATAAATTAGGTACGTACTTGCAAAAGCATGTTCGCAAAATTCGAATTCGTGAATTTGAAGTGCCTTTTGTCGTAGAATTTGAGCAGTGCAGGGCTGTAGGGGTGTTTCTCTTTGAGGTGCAAGTAGTGAACTTCGGGTTCGTTGGTTGTGTGCCCGCATTCCTCGCAGACGTACACCTTGGTTCTTCTCTCCTTGTACGCGTATGCGTGTTGCACTCCGTGGACTTTCAAGCAGTGAGATTCCAGCGAACATCGTTGTGTGAATGATTTCTCGCACAGAGCGCACTTGTACGGCCTCACACCTGGAAAAAGGGAGGTCAGAAACTTGTCTTTAGAATCTGTCATGCAACGAATGAATTAAGTATTTTTATCTGATGGCATGTCATAATGACAACGTTATGTCACTCAATTTTGATGACATAAGGAAGCTCATTATGGGACTAAGTACCATAAAGAATTCATTATGGTACTAAGTACCATAATGAAATTCTATAAGGAAAACATGTAATGGTTTGATCGAAAAAGTTTATTCAAAATTCAAAAAGGAAATGGCAAAGCACAGCTCACTCACCTACTAATATTTGAAACTACACAATACTTATTCCTTTAAAAATAGTTGTCATTGTGACATGTCGAAAATGCAGTTTTTAATTTTTCGAAAATGTATTGATGTAAATGCCATCAGATAAAATTTTGTATGTAATACGAATCATAAACAATCATTATGGCACACGCCGTGTTATCGGACTCGGCTACGCCTCGCCCGATAACATTCACGACTTGTACCATAATGATCGTCTTTATGATCCTTATTACATAAATAACTATTATCTACACCCGTACTCTAATAATACACTTATATGCCCACAACCCGTTTTATAATGAAATCCATTACGATACAGATTTTTCATTACGATACAGATTTTCAACCAATAGAAACCCATTATTTTTCAATCAAGCATGATGTGCAAGCTTTGCATTTCGACGTTTGTCAAGTCAATATCGGTATAGGTATTGAAATTTTGAAGAATATAGCCAAACTTCGATAATCATAACAAAATGTCTGATACCAGCGATATGGGAGAATCGCCTTCGACACCTTCACCGACAGAATTACAGTTAGAATGATTATATTTTTCATTTGACAAATGCATGATTTATCACATATTTTTTTTCATCAAGTTTTGTGGGCTCTCCGTGCCGAGCCGTCTGTGGCGCTGACATTGCTTAGTCTAGCTGGAGGAGACATTGGTTCGAATCCGATCTCGAGTAATCTTTTTTTTCTTTGTTTTTTGATCTTTTTTTCATATCTCATCGTTTTATTTCTCGAAGTAATACTATTAATTACAATTCTGTGGAATTTTTCAAAGAAATTCGTTAAATTAGTATTATTTTGTGCAATATAAATATAATATTTGTAGTTCTTCACCATTTATCGGGTGTAGATAAAATAGCGTATGCAACTCTCATGTAATGGTTATTAATACACTCGCATAAACCATACGAAACTCACCTTCGGCTCGTTTCGTATCCCGGTTTATGCTCATATATTAATAACCGTCATTACACGATCGTTGCATAATATACTATTATCTACTCCGTACTCTAATAATACACTTATATGCCCACAACCCGTTTTATAATGAAATCCATTACGATACAGATTTTCATTACGATACAGATTTTTAACCAATAGAAACCCATTATTTTTAAATCAAGCATGATGTGCATGCTCTGCATTTGACGTTTGTCAGGTCAAAATCGGTATAGGTATTGGATTTTTGAAGAATACAGACAAACTTCGATAATCATAACAAAATGTCTGATACCAGCGATATGGCAGAATCACTTTCGAAACCTTCACCCACAGAAATACAGTTAGAATGGTTAAATTTTTCATTTGACAAATGCATGATTTATAACTTATTTTTTCATCCAATTTTATGGGCTCTCCGAAGCCGAGCCGTCTGTGGCGCTGACATTGATCATTCTAGCCGAAGGAGACGTTGGTTCGAATCCGGTCTCGAGTAATCTTTTTTTTCTTTGATTTTTGATCTTTGTTTTCATATCTCATCGTTTTATATCTCGAAGTAATACTATTAATTACAATTCTGTGGAATTTTTCAAAGAAATTCGTTAAATTAGTATTATTGTGAGCAATATAAATATAATATTTGTAGTTCTTCACTATTTATCGGGTGTAGATAAAATAGCGTATGCAACTCTCATGCAATGGTTATCAATACCCTCGCATAAACCATACGAAACTCACCTTCGGCTCGTTTCGTATCCCGGTTTATGCTCATATATTAATAACCATCATTACACGATCGTTGCATAATATATTATTATTGAACAATTCAAAAACAGGTATACAATATTAAAAATCAAACGTATCAATAAACTAAATGCATAATCCTATGAGGTATAACTTATGTAAGATTTTTTTTTATTTATTAGGATCGAAACGTAGGTATAATTAGTTTGTTTTCAAAATATTATCATGAAAAAGTTTTCTATCAGGAAGAAGTATCCATTCATTCAGATTTTTTTGTAGGATATCTTGTGTTTTTGATTTCCTGTGGTACAATGTAATATAGATATGAACAAATGAATGCATACATTTTTTGACCAATTGTTTTATGTACTTTTGTTTTCAGAATTATTTTATTTTTATGCCTGGGTTTGTAGTAATGCACATTGTATTTGATTTCATTTGTATTTTTGAAGAGATCAATCGTTATATCGAAACAAAATAGTTGCCTGATATCCATCTTATTACTCTCTTTATAGAGTAGGTCAGAAGAATATCTTATATTTTTTCCATATATAATTTTTAGAAAATATTTTTGAAGAATTTCTAATGGGTTCAAGTAAGTATCATTTACACCCCCCAACTAAGGATTTCCTAATTCATCTGAGACTGGATGAGAGATAAATATAGTATTTCTAAAAAGGGAATTTTGAGAAATTTTCTGAAGAACTTGAATTTTGGAAGCAAACTTCTCCGTATTTTAGTTAGAAAGATTATTTGTATATTCCACTTGAGATGTTGGTCAATAATTATACCTAATAGCAAGAGAATCTCCAGAAGACTTCCGAAATAAAATGTTTGCGATATATTCTTCCTACGACCACATAGGAAAGTGACACCTATTGCAATCTCTAGTCTCATGGAAAGTGACTTTTATACTCACTCGTGCGGAAAGTACTTCCCGCACGGCTGTCATTGAGCCCTCAAACCCGTGAATCCTGTAAGATTAACAGATGCAATTATTAATTGCTCCTCCATATTGTAATAATTTATATAAAAATTGGTCTGATAGGTAACTGATCATTCGTAAAAAATAAAGGAAAGAAAAAGAAATTATGTATTATAAGCTTTACTTATTGTCACATTTTCAAATAAACGTTATTTATCGGTTATAATTGCACGAGTGCATAAAAATTACCGATAATTTTGCAAGAAAGCGTGATATCTAAAAATTGCAAGCTTATTTTCATATTTTGGCTCTTTTACAAAATAACCGAATGCAATTTTTATAAGATATCACGCTTGAATGCAAAATTATCCGGTAATTTTTATGCACGAATGTGATTCATTGGAATACTTCACGAATAAAGAAATTCTCAAGGAAATGTTATTTTTTGATCATTTATACTTTCCTCTATAGATTGTATGGAGTACTCACCTAAACGCGAAATATTTTTCTACTTTTGAAGTCTATCTGACATTTATTTGTGTTGTTTACTGACGTCTAGCGATACGGTTTAAAATGTGTTGTTATGGTGACTTGATACAATGCAATTACCGCTGTAAGTTTTCGATACAATGCAATCACCGCTGTAAGTTTTCGATGATTGCATTGCTCTTATGGGACATTTTATATATGAGGGAAATATTCGTTATATCTTTATTTCACTATAAAAGTCATTGCAAATTTATGTGAACTTTTTATAGAAACAACATACAGTTCACACAACAATAATGTCTATTCAACAGTCCGATATGTCACATTTATCGTCTGCACAAAAAAAAACGCTTGGACCCGTCGATTTTTTATTGCAAGGGGACATCATTCACACACAAGTAGAGAATATGTACAAAAAAAAATAAAAATCGACGGAACGAGCTAAGCAAGACAGATGACATTTAAATCTGCCATTTGAACATTCATTAAATTTACTACAAGCACTCATGATTAACCCTTCAATGTGCAAAACAATTTTTTCTGAAAGCTCACATTTCAGTGCCAGGTTATACGAAATGGTGATTTAGGAGTTCGGGAAAAATATTAAAAAAAATCTTCGAGTACTGGAGTGGGTTGAGGGGGGCTATAAATGGTGGTAGATGATGCTACCAGAGACCATTGGGATCTATAAACAATACAGTGGAAAGACAGTGGAAAATATAGCTACCAAGAGAAAAATTTCCAAAACCAACATGTCATACTGATGACAGAGAAGACAAAGCTGATAATAACATCATTATGAGTGGTAAGGAGCAAAAGAGTCTGTAATGCAACTTTACAATTTTGGCAAATTGTATTGCTACAGAGGTTTGGGGGGCAGATTATCTTCCAGACATTCTTTGACCTCGAATTACGAGTCAAAATAATCTCTGTCCATCAGATTTTCTTCTATATCTTCTAACTGGACTTGAGTCAGCAATTTTAATCTCTACACGTGGAAATATATAAATATTCCATGAAAACCCGCATTTTTCTAGTGTTTTTTTCAATTAATATCTTGTCGCAAATTGTATTTAAGAAAATGCTGATTCAGATGTGATAAAGGTCTTTTGGTGAATGATCTACCATGAAACAGAATTGCTCCAGCGATATTTGAACTGGGTAAATGGGAAAATGAAAACAGCAGCTTTTCGAAGATAGGTAACACTTGTCCAGAAATTACTGGTTTTTCGACAGTGAAATCATATAAAGGGGATAATTCAATTGTGGCAATATTATAGAACGATGTTCAGAAGGCCTATTATTACTTTTCCATTAACTGAACGAAATACAAATAGTTTTCTATCAGACGATGGCAAAACACCGAAAAGGGCTACTAGTTGATATCACAAATGGACAGTGGTATCCACTGCTACCAAGACTAGACACGAATGCGAATTTAGCGTGATGTCCACGTGCTTGGTATCTATATTAATCATAGGCTCGCTAGGATCAAATTCGAGTGAATGGTCAAGCTACTATGGGACAAACAAGGGGTTGACCACATGGGAATTCCGGTGTACAATTGATAGGAATTCCGGGGTATTCCGGGGGAGTCCGAAAAATTTATAAAGAAACTATAGGAAATATTATAAGGTAACTTCAATTTATTCGCGCAATAAAAAAAAGCATACAGTAAAACTTCAATATTTATATAAAATCATAATTCAAAAACAAAACACCGTTGTGAAGTAATCCACTTCCACTGGACGTAGAAAGTAAGGACCTTTGTTTTGAAAGAGTTTGTGGCGAATTTCCAATTTGAAATACATTTTGTTAGCGAAAAATAAGCCTGATGACAACAATCTTTACGATCTGATAGACATAATCTGATATGTCCCTGGAAGTCAATAACTTCTTTCAGTGAAATAGTACCTCATTATGATTCGAATATATATGAATTGGGCATGTGAAAAAGCCCAAAAAAACTTTGTGTCGTAGTTTGTGTGTTTGTTTTTGGGGTCAACCTCTGCGACTGCCATTATTTTCCTCAATATTTCAGAAATGACGTGTCTTGAAATTTCACTCTACAAGAAGAAGGGACACCCTTGATTGTGGAAGAGAGACTAGATCATAATTGGCAGACAAAACACAGGTTGTCATATTGTTGCCAGCGGTAACCGAAATTGAAATAAGACGGTAATAGCTCGCGTTATACATTCTGAGTTATATAGTCAATGACTGCAGTCTTTGTATGATTTCTGAAATTTCTTTGCAGCTCCAATATGTTATTTGGACAGTTTTGTATAATTTATCGGTTTGTCATAAAAAGATGATCGGATATATTGTGGTACAGTGTCAAATGTTTTCATTCGAGTTTTTACAGGGTGAACACACCAGTGAAAAATATTTTTTTATTTTCCTAGTAGGTAATGTTGAAGGATTATCAATAATTTTTAATATTATGGAATACACGTTTTTAGGAAACAGTTTATTTTCGCTATATAAGCGATGACAAAAACGTATAAAAAGGATTTTCTCCACTGATTGAGTATCCCGTGATCATTTAGCGGTTAAAAATAATAGAACTTACTCAATAGACCATAAAAGACCGTATTTTTTTCAATGACAAATTGTATTTTTTCGATACTTATTTATTCTAACGGATTCAGAACTTGATTCTATAAAGAAAAATCTCAGGAAAAATGATGCTAATAAAACAAACGTGAGTGGAATCAGACGATCCGTTCCCTTTATTTTACGATTGTGACTTGCATTATGTAGATGATTTATTTTGTTTCCGATATAATAAATACCAGCCTCAATGAAAATGTGAAAAGTTTTGATATGTAAATTCCGATATTATTCAGATTGGGTCATAATCATCACATGGTCTACTTAAAAGTCTAAAGTTTATGTTCCACTCAGAAATCTCAAAAAAAAACTTTTGTGCGAAAGTTCCGAAATATATCTTTCATATTTTGTCGGGTTTCCTCGGAATTCCCCTGGAATTCCCCGGAATTCCTAGTATTTCCGTCATTTAGTTTTAAAATGTTATCGATATTTCTTTAAATTGACATTTTTTTTTGTAGGAATTCCTAGGAATTCCGGGGAATTCCGGGGTATTCCGAGGAATTCCGGGGAATCCCGAGGGAATTCTGGGGAATTCCGGTTAACGGGAATTCCAGTGTACACATTTTTCCTCAGTAGTTAACCCCTCGGGGACAAAGTACGTTGCGGTAAATATAGCTAGGGTTAACTGAATATTCAACGCTGGGCTTCGATTCTCTACAAAAAGGGAATTAGATCCGAAGATGATCTTACCTGTATGCGTCCTCGTGTGCCTCTTCAAATCAAACGTGTCGTTGAATCCTTTCCCGCAGAACGTGCACAGATACCTCTTGACATCAGAATGGCACTTCATGTGCCTGTTGAGCAGCCTCTGCAGCCCGAACGTCTTGTTGCAGATCCGGCACGCGAAATTCGTCTGCCCGTCCTCGGTGGTGATCGACGCCACTTTGGCCTTGTCCTCTGCGGTCCTGGAAGTGCCGCTGCGCGCAGACTCCTGGCTGGCCAGCGGGTTCTTGATGCCGTGGCCGCCGTTCACGAACTCCAGCTGCACCTCGGCCGGCAGGCCCAACTGAAAAATAAACCGGAGTTACGGCACGCAGCTCGAGCGACATCAGGAAAGCAACGTTTTGATTCGGGCAGTGCTGAGAGCGGAATGTTGTCGGTGGTTGGTGGTTTCGGCGGTTCTACCACAGAACCAGGGTTGCGATTCGGAAATTTTCAATTGTGCCAATATGACCAACAAAATTGTGCCCACCTCTTTCTGCGCCTGCGCACAACATGAAACTAGTTTTATATATCTTTTTTTTCAGTTTCAGTATTTTGCTTTTGTCTCCTTATAACAAATAAGTGAAATAATCAATTTGATAATCATTTTCTCACGTCACCCTGATAATCACTTATCCATTTCTCAAATTATCATTGATATACTAGGAAAAAACCGTGCTTTATAGCCTGTTCATGTTCAATATTCTCTCTCTCGAATTTCAAACCTTTTTCAAATTACAGAACATGTGCTTTGTGTTTGAAGTTTCAAATTTTCAAGTTCAAAGACTCACAGGAATACATTTGCCAGCGAAAGTGTAGTATTTCAGTATTTCGTTTTTCTGTCTTTTTAAGACACTTCACAGAATAGAATTCGCAGATCACATAATTTTTTACTTAGATTTTTCCATTTTACGTTCCGTTCTCATAGAACACAAAGTATCCTGTGAAAACTGCCACTTCAATCAATTTCGACGACTTTTTCTGATCATGACGGAATTGTGCCCATTTTTACCTTATTTTCAATTGTGCGTGCCATTGTGCCTGGCTCGTTGAATTGTGCCCCTTTTGGCACAATTGTGCCACTAATCGCAACCCTGCACAGAACACCCTATCTACACAGAAGCGCAACTCAAAGGCGGTCCCTTTGATCTTTTGGGTCAAATTTTCGTAACCTTGATTTAAAGCTTGGCTTGTATAATGTCATTTCTTGGCGGTAAATTCAAACTGTTGATTGATATACAGTTCAAGTGATACCACCTTTGTGAACTTTCTAGACTGAGCATTCCTGCTTCTGAACTGAAATTGGGGCAGTTTTAATTCCATTTGCAGATACGACCCTAGGAAGGTCTTAATAATTCAGAACTTACATTTCCCCTATCAAATTCGTCTAAATGCTTCGTTGATCAGCAATCTACATTCCCTCATTCTCAACAAATATAAACGGAGAATTTGGATGATTACCAAAATAATTTCAGTGAATAGGCTTTACTGTTTTTTGCACCTTTAGAAAAAAGTAGATAGAAAAGTGGTGTAGGCAGCTATTTGATGTTCGAATAGTTTCAGAGTAATCAACTGAATTTTGCAGGAACGAACGTTTAAAACTACTCTGATCATGCTTTCATTCGATATTAATAAAATTTATCAGTGCTAATAACCCAAGGACATTGATAATTGTTCGAAAATTTTATAACACCCTAACAACACAAATGTGAGGTTGACAATATACAAGCCAAGCTTTCGATTCGGTCTGAACGCTTCAGTTGCGCTTCTGTGTAGATAGGGTGTTCTGTGGTTCTACTATGGTTTGAACGAATAACAATTGCAAAGTGGTTGGGTGAACCCTCATTGTAGATGAATATGCATAAATCATTTGAAATTGCCAGTACATTTTTCCTATGATCACATAGGAAAGTGGCATATATCGCACTGTCTATTTCCATGGGAAGTGACCTTCATTCTCATCAGTGCGGAAAGTACTTTATGCACGGCTGTCAATAAACCATCAAACCCGTGAATCCTGTAATGTTTGCAGATGCAATTATTAATTGATCCTCCCTATTGTTATTATTTATTTAAAAACTGGACTCATGGGTAACTAATTATTCAAATCATCTTTCGAACAATCTGTTCAGGCCAGTCTCAAATTACCTACACAGTAGGTTTCGGCTGGCACCTGTCAGAAAACAACTACTCCCCTGGCTAATACCACGAAGGGCATTGAATTATATCCGACCAGGTGCCAGTGCAGGTTTCTTCACAGAAGTAAATCCTGCATTTGCTTTCGTCGATACAAATGAAGGAATTGATTTTCAATTATAGGGACGGACACACTTGCAGACCGGTTTCGGGCTATTTGGCCACTCGTCAGTGCAAGGCAGTGCCATCATCAACATAAAGTCGATGATTTCCCATAATTAAAAATCAAACTCCTACACGAGTATCAAGCCCCGGCCAAAGCTGATGCGAACAACGAAGTTATTACGCCATCTACCAATGGACGAGGTATTTCAAAAGCAAACCGAATTCGCCCATTCCTCCTGCGAGGAAAATGCAAAAACACTTGACATAGTCAGTGGGCATACTTGAAGACTGGCGTTAAATCAAATCATCTTTCGAACAATCTGTTCAGGCCAGTCTCAAATTACCTACACAGTAGGTGTCCGTCCCTATAATTGAAAATCAATTCCTTCATTTGTATCGACGAAAGCAAATGCAGGATTTACTTCTGTGAAGAAACCTGCACTGGCACCGGTCGGATATAATTCAATGCCCTTCGTGATATTAGCCAGGGGAGTAGTTGTTTTCTGACAGGTGCCAGCCGAAACCTACTGTGTAGGTAATTTGAGACTGGCCTGAACAGATTGTTCGAAAGATGATTTGATTTATCGCCAGTCTTCAAGTATGCCCACTGACTATGTCAAGTGTTTTTAACTAATTATTCATAAAGAAAGGGACAAGAAGTGTTGTATTATATAAGCACTCACTTATTGTCACATTTTCAAATAAACATTTATTATCGTTATTTCTCCTTTTTTTATATGCAGATTCACACGAAAAGAAAGCCCTGTAATGTTCAAAGAACACTTCTTCTATCAAGGGACAGGATATACGAATTGACAATTCCTGAAGTTTGTAAGCCTCAGGAAAGACCTCTTTCGGCAAGGAGTTCCAAAGCTCAGCTGTTCTATTGAAAAAAGATCCGTGAGCAAGAGAGCTTCGACAGGTCAAATTCACAACAAAGGGGTGGGAATTCTTCACACGTTGAGTCATCAGTGTAGATATTGCCAAGGGTGGACGATTGATAACAATTCGGAAGAGCACCGACCGTGAAAGTATCCATAGAAGAAAGACAAGTCTCCAACCCTTCTACGATCTTCCAATGAGGTGAGCGAGTCTGTGAGCGAAGAATCACTAGCAAGACGAATTGCCTTTCTCTGAATAGATTCGAGAAGCATCAATGAGTGTTTTAGTGCCGAACTCCACACTTGAGAACTGTATTCCATGACGGGTCGTATCTGAGCCTTGTAGAAGCTGACGAGAAGTGAAGTATTTCTTCGCACGAAATAGAGATCCTAGTTTCTGGGAAGCACTTTCATCGATCGATCTCACATGGTTTTCCCATGAGATATTATTACTGATCGTAATTCCTAGTATCGAGATACTTGATTTTGTAGGAATAGTTACTCTTGACATCTGAATATTAGATGATGATTGATCGGCTTTTCTTGAGGAGAGACCTGGGTTTCCTAGCATTGAATTCCACTAAGTTCATGTTACCCCATTCTATTCTTTTTATTAATTCGTCGTTGATTTTATTGACGTGAATGTTTCTTTGAATTTTTGTTTCTCGAGCTGGCATGGGGACTCTGGAAGAGCAACTGGTATAAAGAGTAGTGTCGTCCGCGAAACTATGTATTGAACAAGGTGTTTTCTCGAGCAAATCATTGATATGAAGCAGAAACAAAGTGGACACCAGAACTGAACCCTGTGGAACACCTGTATTCATCGGGAGAATATCAGATGATACTCCATCAACAATCACATGCAGAAACTTATCTGACAAGAAACTCTTCAACAAAGCATGCAACTGAGGAGGCTCGATCGAACGTTTTTGAAATATCGAGGGCAACAGCTATCGTTTCTCCGAATTTCTCGATTGAATGCTGCCAAATATGAGAAACAGAAGCCAATAAGTGACTGGTTGATTGTCAATCATTGATTATTCCCAATTTCTCTAGATAATTGAATGAAGTGGGAGTAATGTACTGATACTATTAGTAGTAATATACTATTTCGCTAGTACAGGAAAGAAGAAATATACGAAGTATTTCAAATCGTTATTTCCTCAGTAAATGAACTTGAGAGGGGTGGAGAAAGCAGGATTCCACACTAAGTTTTGATATGCCATTATACGAACTACCTCTTAGAAAAGCATACTTTTTGATGAGGAGTAACGTTTTTGAATTTCTGTCCAGTATCTCATTCGCGAAACCACCTTCCCCAACCGACAATCGAACCCGAAATTTCGCTTGCCATAAATCAAAGCAATGCTTACCCTGTGAAGGACATTAACTCTGCCCTGCAGGGAGGAAGCATCGCTGCTAGAGCTATCCCTCCTGCTGCCCCTTCTGGCACTCACGTTTGCCGGAGGGGTGATGGAGCCGCCTCCTTCGTGCTGCGCCCCGTCTAGGGAGCAACTCGCCGCCCCAGGAGATGGCAGAGACATCGTCGTAGGAGAGTCCAAGTCCAGGCCGCTGCCGTTGAAGGACGACAGGCCGGGAGAGAGCATCTGCTGCGGGTGGATCTGCGACTGGAGGGTGTCGGTGCCGAGGGGGGATTGGTAGGGGGGCAGCGGCTCCTGGTACATCTTCGAGAACTGACTGTGGGCGAAGGCGCTTCGGTTGTCGTAGTTCCTGCAGAGACACGATTCCGTTAATAATAATAAGTAATAATAATAATAATAAAACTATATTTTCTTTTTGACAAACAGATTTTTGTATAGAATAAGTCACATTCACCTATACTAAACCTATATTACGCAAATAAATAAAAAAAAAACAATAAAAATGTTAGATATTTGCATTCATAAACTCGTCCACTGAATAAAAGCAATGTGACAATATAAAGTCTTTCAATGATTCCTTGAAGCCATTTATAGTCGTGCACATTCTAAGATTCTTTGGTAGTTTATTGAAAAGTCTCTGGCCAAATATGAGTGGAGCCTTGAATCCAACGTTATTTTTGGAAGTGGTATATGGAGATCATTTTTATTTCTGGTCTCTCTATTATGAACCTGGTTATTCGTTCTGAATGAACCCAGATTACAATACACGAAACAAACGCTTCCAAAATATACAAAGATGGCAATGACAGTATTTTCAAATTTTCAAAATAGTCTTTACTAAGATTCATTAAGATTGATCTGAGATTCCGGAGCAAATAGTTTACAGAGTTAATTTTTGAGATAACTGAATCACACTGTCTTTTCCAGTCTAGGGATTCATCTATAAAAAGTCCCAGAAATTTAACATACGGAACAGTTTCTATTTTATAACTATTTAGGTTTACTCTGTCAATTTGTTTATGTTTATTATGGAAGCGTACACATTGTTTTTTTCTGCAATGAGAAAAAGATAATTTACCGAGAACCATTTATGCAAGCCACTGAGAATATCATTGCATTTTTGTTCAAGTGATCCGTCAGACTTTTCTGCGATGAGCACAGTATCATCAGCATATAGTGTAAAATGTGTAGATTTGTTCACTTCAATTAGATCATTGGAATATATTAGAAATAAAATTGGTCCCAGAATTGATCCCTGTGGAATACCAATATTTGTTGATAGTCAGAATTTGTGATATTTGTACAGGTTTCAGTAACATTCATTATACTAACGTATTGTATTCGGTTATATAAATAGGATTCTAACCATCTCAGAGCTTGATTCTGGATGCCTACGTTAAACAATTTTCGTATGAGTATTTTATGATCAACACAGTCAAATGCCCTGCTGAGATCACCAAACAACCATTAGATATACGCAACTACTGCTACTGATGAGTGAATGTGTCTGTGAAAAGAACTCACTCTTCGTCTGGCGATGAAAATTCACATAATCTCAGGATCCCGACTTTCTATGTGCTAAAGTGTGACTCGCTGAAATTCATACTGAACTGAAATTTAAGTTCTCCACAAGGCGAAATGTGTGCTCCAGTTCTGCCATGGTGCACATTGCATATTATACAGGGTTTTTTTTAATGACCCCCCCTCTTATTTTTTCAACGGGTTAACTCAAGAAATTGAAACTTGGGGTAATGAAATTGTAGCATGAATACTATATTTTGGAGTAAGATTGATAGATGCAAATTTCAAGATGGCTACTAGGTGCCATCTAAAAAAAGGAAATGGAAAGGGGGGTCTTGTGACACATCATTTGTAAGCTCCTGACGAATACTTCACAACCCTACAATATGAGGTCAATATCTTCACCTACTACAAAATGGCGGAACATTAAATAATTGCCTGAATACATTGACATAAATGAGCTGAGTTCAGTTCGAAAGATGGCTCAAATTTCTTTGCATAATACAGCCTATCCGATATTTTACATCGAACATTCTCGAACACAGCAACGTCGATATTTTTACAAATATTCATTATTCTCTGCCGTATATTCAATATTGGAGTAGGTTCAGTTTCATACACCTTTTGCTTCGAATAGCCCCATAAAAAAGTCTGAAGGTGTCAAATCTGGCCATTCCGTAGGACATCGATGGCCAATCCAACGACCATGGAAAGTATTATCCAAATTGTTACTTACTTGTCTAGAGTGATGTGCTGTTTTTTTTCTATTTTTTTATATGCAGATTCACACGAAAGGGAAGCCCTGTAATGTTCAGAGAACACCGCATGAATCAAGGAACAGAAGATACGAATCAACATTTACTTTGAATTTCTGAAGTTTGTAAGCCTCAGGAAAAACCTCTCTTGGCAAGGAGTTCCATATTGCCATATATCGGATTGTTGCGATTGCCATGTGTTTTTATTCAGGTAATTATTGACTGTGCCGCAAATTTGTAGTAAGTGACGATGTTGACTTCATATTCTAGGGTTGTGAAACTATTAGTCAGGAGCTTCCATTTCGCCATCTTGAATTTCTCATTTTTCAATTTAACTTCAAAATATAGTATTTATGAATTAATTTCATTATTCCAAGTTTAAATTTTTAATTTTTTGAGTTGATCTTTTCAAAAAATAAAAAGGGGTGACATTGTGTATTTTGTCACTGTAATGCTTTTTCTCGTGAACTCAAATTGAGGTTGTAATCAGTTCACTCAAAGTCGTTTGATCTGAATAATGTTATGGGCTTTAGATTAACAGAAGGTGGTCCTGTTATCTAACAACTATTTGATTTTGTCTGAAACATATTAGGATTGCCAACCTTGGTGAAGTCGACGAAAATGCAAATAAAATGTCGAAACGGTCATGATCTAGAAGAATTGTCAGAAATGTCCCATATGGATGGAAAAATTCTAAAATTATTCTTAAATTTTTTCCTTTGCAGCTTCTAAGGTTGTTAACCTACCACAATTTGAAAAGATTAACAATTAATATTGGGATCTATGTGAAGAAGTGAGTTTCAGGGTACATTAGAAATCATCCCTTCTACACTTGTTTAGTTTAATTCTCAATCTTCTCAGATTGTGGTAGGGTAACAACCCAAAAAGCTATCAAGAAAAAATGAATCCACCGCAAAATAATGACTTTTAAACGGTATTTTTGCATAATGTTCATAGAAATCTTGCAAAAATGTTATGAAATTATAAACACCAGTGTGAGACTCGCTCAAACATCTGGAAAATGTACTGGAACTGTTCTGGAGAAGTGTTATGTATGCTGAAGACACTTATCTGGATTCAGAAAAATTAAGAATTTTCCAGTCACGAGATAATTAATTTTGTCTCATCAGCTTCATGAAAATTCAAGTACATGTTTCACGATCGATTCATACCTAGAAATAATCTATTGGTGTGGTAGAGAACTGATCAGCCGTCTGGTTGGTAAAAGCCACGATGAGTGCTCTGAGTGGTCAAATTATTTTCACATAAAAACACTGAATTTAACATTTGAACACCCACTACCATAGACTAACTAAAAATGATAGCAATCCGGAATACTGACATTGAATGAATTTAAAACATTATTTCCAAACAACTCACCTATTCAAAATCTGCTCGCTGAAAGCGTCGATATTCTGATCAACAGGATGCAACTGCGAATCGGGCGTCATCGCCGGCGAGTGTATATTACTACCAGCAATAACATCCTCGTTTTCGTTATCCTCGGTGGGCAGCCTCTGCAGAAAACTCGACAGATCCGTCGCGTCGGAGAAGCTCTCCAACAGAGCGTTCTCCGCAGAGCTAGAGAACGTCAACGTGGCCGTAAACTGCAGTGGGTCTACCACGGTGCCAGTCACCAGGTCCACCATCATCGAGTCGTCGTAGCTGGAGTACCCTCCAGGCAGCAGCTGGTTCATCGGGTCCATCTTGGAGTCGTAGAGGTCGAGGTCGTTTTCGTCCTTCATGACGATGCCGTAGGAGGCGTTCTGCAGGGTCGAATACTGCTTCGGTGGGCTCTGGTTGCCGCTGATGGTGAGGTTGGCTAGTTCTTGGCCGTTGTCGCAGTCCATGGTCTGCTGGTTCGAGAGGACGTAGTTGGATGAGAAGGTGCCGTTGGCGTTGTAAGTGTTGCCGTTGTTGCCGCCTAAGTTGAAGAGCATGGATTACTTTCTTTGTCAAACAATTCAGAGTCCAGGTTCTCTGCCCCGATGGAGCAGACAGATTTATATTTGATTCTAACCTTCCGTCTATATCATTTACTTTGTTGAAACTTGCCAAATATATTTGAGATTGAAAAACAATAAACAAGAACAAGAGAATTGAAATGCACAGTTACACTGTGAATTCCGTTAATTTGAATTCATTTTTATAAATTTATAAATGTGCATCTCAATTACCTTCTCCAGATTTTATTGTTTCGATTGAGTTTTCCATTTCAATAAAATTACTGACTAGGTTCCAATACAGTAAACAATTAACCAATACCACTTAACAAGGTGCACTGTCAACCACATTAAACATCATTCATATGATTATTTAGTACTTTGCCTTTACTCTTCCTATGATACGTATCAAAATGGATGACCAATAATAATAATAGTAATAGTATCATCCCGTATATACTGATTTCTTATATCCTTACGATGAGATAGCAATAACGAACGATGGATTATCAACCTCATATGTGGAAAGCAATATAAGAAGAGATTCACCACACAAAAGTAGCTATTTAACAAATGACGAGTACCTAATCTTCTTCAAACCTCAATCTAGCTACGAAACTTCTGTTTGAAATGATGCAAGCAAACGCAGTGCCAGTCGCCTCTCTCACCTCTTGGAGACTTCCAAATATTTTATTGATATTTCGTAGGAATTCGAAGCCACAGAAAAGACCAACTTGTCAGTTTATACGTAGGGAATATAATACGAGAAATAAATCAACTGAACTTTTAGAAGAAATCATGGATTTATTATGATTCACATTGAATTATGACTTTCAAATGAAAGGAATATCAATAGGATCGCCTCCCGAAATGGTCATCACCAACAAAAAAGTGGAAGAAGGTTAAGGCACACGAATGATTTTTCTATAGTACAGAACTTAGAACTGTATGTTTTTCCACAGTACTTGTACCATATGAAGACTCCAATTAGGTGATAAGAGGAACATTTGGATTGACGCATAATATCGAAGACAAGGCCACGAAAATGAAAACAATGATATCTATACTGAACAAGACCTTCTTACATCGAGAAAAACCAGATACCGTTAGACATAAGATTAAGTGATCCCTAAAACAATACACAGTGGAGAGTAACCAGCATATTAGGTGTAAACTATTTCAAAATTTGTGTTCAATAAACTTGTAATATTTCAACTTTTGATACTGATTTTACAATTTTGCTTTGCATTGTTTTATTTCGACGGATATCATTGTATATTATTTCCATAATTCACTACTGAGATGGATTTTGGATCATAGTTTGTCAAAAAGTTTCACTTAGAAAATATTACCTTTCAAAGACTCGTAGAAAGGAGGCAAACTGCCGGTGGGAGGGCTGCTTGGGCCGTAGTTCTGTCTTCCATCTCTCCCTGGATTCATTCCTCCCCCTCCAGTACCACCTCCAATCGCACCTCCCGCTCCGCCTCCCGAGGAACCGCCGCTGAAGTTTATAGTTCCACCACCGCCAGACGGCGTTGAATTCGTTTGGCTTCCTCCGGATTGGTTACCGGAAGAACCTCTGCCGTGTCCTGCAGCCGCTGACATGGTTACCGGAAGTTTACCAGCCAAGGACCTGAAAATATTTACAATGCCATATACATTCGAGAACGTAGAAGATTGGTTCAGTTCACCATAGGGAGGTACTTTTTTATCAAAATGGTGCCACGACTGAACATTCTCCGTATAGTTACGATTCATGCCTAATATAGGCCCTTTGAAATGTTACATTTTCAGGGCCAAAGCGTGAGTTTCGCAGAGGACGAAATTTTATTTTTTTGTTGTATGGGAGGGGTTAGGGTGAGCTTAAATCAGAGTTTGTAGAGTTGCAACCCTTGTCCCGCGGCCGCAATCTTGAAAGTAGGTTTCCGCCCTTTATCTGCTAGAGCATTTATCCAACAGAAAATTCGCAGTGACATTTTTTATTGAAAATAAAATTCTCGACAACTTTAGTTCCATTACTTTTTATCCTAAAGTCGGAAATAAAAGAGTTATGAACGGAGATATTTGAAAATTCTGTATTCTGAGACTGGGCACAATTTCGAATGATTGTGAAATAGTCTATTAGACACACAGAGGTGGGAAGTGATTCATTCCTGTCGTGAGATCAGTTAGTTAACCGAGACGCAAAAGGTCGAGGTTAGCTATGATTTCGAGACAGGAATGAAACTTCCTACCGAGGTTTGTCTACTATTTTATTCACAACCATCATATTTCGATCAAAATTAGTAAATCGCTGTTTCGTTCTGAACATATCTGAAATATTACATATAACGACAAATTACCAAGAACGCAGTTTTCTCAGAATAATCGAGTAGATATATAGTTTCCGTGACTACGGGGTATACAACTGTCACCAATATAAATAAATGTCAGATAAAGTCAATAAATGACAGATAAATGTCATGTTCCGATATTGCTGGCATTACTGGCCACAGTAAGCATTTTCGGAACGGTTTTTGCAGTGATAGTAATCTACTGCTGATGATATCGGAAGATCGCCATCGGAAATCCGTCAAAGGAATTTTCAGCGGTGACAGGTGTGACGTACACTATCTTATTTCAAAATGAATTGAATATTGGAAGAAATATTAAGCAATAGCGATACGGAAATAGAAAATTCAGAGAGCTCAAGCTCTGATAATGAGTCTTTAGAGAATATAATGACTGAAATTATAATCCTCGACAAAATTAAACGTCGCATAGAAAAAATACTAAGAATAGAAGGGTACATTCGAATTGTAGTAGGTTTTTTACACCCCTAAGATTTTCAAACAACATTTCAGGTATAAACGAAGAGTTTTGGAACCTTTGGTGTAAAAGTTTGAAACTTTTCCTAGAGATCAATCACCCTAACACCAAACTGATATTTTTGCACTTATGCATTTATGATTGCAAAAATATCAGTTTGGTGTTAGGGTAATTGATCTCTAGGAAAAGTTTCAAACATTTCAGGTAAGTGCGAGTAAGGCTTGCAATCTAGAAAAATGGGGTTCCCGCAGATTTTATTGATCTGCCGGATTTATTTCAATTCAGCTTAAACTTGTACGCAAATATCTTCCAGTACTACTCGATAATATGATAATTTTGCAATTGCAACGATCTTACAACAAAATTAATCTGTTGTCCGTTGACGTTTATTCGAACACAACCTAACCTAACTCAATTTGAGGAATACTGGGACTACAGGACCACTTCTGCAGCAGTAGCACCAGTACCTTTTTAGTCTCTAACAGGGTACCTCAAAAAATGGCGCGAAATAATTGCCAGTGAATGTCAGTAAAATCGGAACGACTGAATTAGCTGGACAGTACTGTTCAGGGACATCGGAACATGACAAAAATCTAGAATAGATGAAATGAGGGCAGGAAGTAGAGTTGTGTAGTTTGACATTTTCCAACCTTCAATGACGTTAGTAATGACATCATTACATATATGGTTGTGATCAAAAGATAATTCTCACTAACCTCACAGAAATCAACGGCTTGCTAACTTTCGAACACTGACTCCTCCTCTGATCCCTGAGCCTCTTTTCCTCCTCCTCGTTTTCAGTTTCCCCTTTCCGTTTCGGGATGTGGTAGTCGATCGGTTGTTCCTGTTCCGGTTCCTGGATCACGACGCTCGCTGGCAATCGAGTGTCAGTGTCTTCTTCCCTCTTCGTAGCCGTTTTGGGGGTGCGCTGAATCACGGAGAAATGCCTGACGGGGGCCAAATTAGGGGCCTTTGGCACGTCTTCAGGGGGTTTTTCAGCTGGGGGCACGACGACTTTCTCCTGCTTGAGGGTGGCAGGGTACTCTTTGCGTTCCGCACGGGTGAGTACGTGCCCTCTGCTGCCGTAGGGTTTGTCGCCACCGAGGATGGACGAGATGAAACGTCGGGGAGGGCCATTTTCGGCCTTCGAAGGTTCGGGGCTAGGAGATTTCGATTTGGAGCGCTCCTCGGGTTTCTTTTCGAACTCTGTAAAATGGAATGTGGTATTCAGTAATTGACCCAGAGGGCTATTTTCAATGATTTTCAGTTGGAGTGGCCTTCAAATACAATAGTACAGATACACAGCATATCTAGGAAAGCACTTTTTTCTCTTGGCTTAGAGATAACCATCAACTGAACTTTGTCTTCCCTTTTCATTCCTTAAAAATCACACTGTATTGAATGCTATAGAGACAAAAGAAGATTCATTAAATTCAAATTTGTGTCATATATTTTTTTTCGAATCTTGATTATCGTCACATTATTATCATCATCGTCATCATTTTTTATTTAGTTATTATTTAAGTACATTGAATATTAGATGGAAGTGAAAATTCCAGGAGAAGGAATTCAAACTCACAAAAAGCTTCGCCACTGGTGTAAACAGAATGTTACGTCGGATGACATAAAGTAACAGCATAGTTTGTATAAAATCTCGATTTTACGTGAGCAGTTATCAAAGGATTGAAAGCTACAAGGTAATTATTATGTTATACGATATATTTAAGTCAATGTAGATTTGTAAATTTATTCAGTAGTTTATGATATACATAATTCATACATAACCATTTGTCAATGAAATTGCACTAAAAAATCATATTTCACGTTCATATCATGATAATGTATACATATTATTATATTATTGAAGTGTGATGAGGTTATTCATTTTTTGAATATCAGATAAATATGAAGTGATTTGATATATAAATCGATTTGAGTTATGTTAGTATTGAACCGATTTTTTCACTGCTAAATAGCTTATGCGGAACTTACTACCAATTATTTCACACCCCAAACTTTATGTAGATGTAGCGTACTTGTATTGAAATTATTTTCACAACATTTTTTCGGTAGCATTTACTATAGTGCTTTCAAACTTCGATACAATACTGCCTATTTCTCCTGCCTATTCACATTTTTCTCTGTTATGAAGATGTAAATGATGAAATAAAGAAAACAAAAAATCATCTCTGGATTTTGATAGGTTTTCCTGTCCTGTTTCCTTATTTCTGTTAGGGTTCCAATTATATAGAGGTGAAGTTCCTAACGTTGTTTTTTGTAGGGACTCACCTTCGGAAATACTGATACAATAATGAAAATTTTTTCACTAACAGAAAGCTACACTATCCAGGAATTATAGGGGCCATATTCTATCATGATTGAACAAGAAATTCAGTGCAAAATAATAGTATATATGAATCAAGTCGGCAAAAAGCAGGCGAGATGTTATGCGTGCGTTGACTAACCGGTTCGGTTCGACTTCTACGGGGATGAAGTCGAGGACAAAAGCCAGTAATGATATAAAATCATTTTTAATTTTGGTTCGAGGTGTCTCTCCAGAGAATATAATTTCATTTGAAATTCTAAATTTGGGATATTTGACCTTCTTAGTAGTCAATTACATCCATTATTCATAAATTCTATGATAACGGAATCTGTTGAATATCCAATAAGTTTGCATCAAATTAAATTTCAAGGTTTGCCCAGCAATGAAACTCGTTTTTTGTTTGCGAGTGGGAGGACATTGAACTTATGATCAAAATCCTGCATCAGCTTGGGAATAATAAATTCAATCCTCACTTATGGGATTCGGTGGAATTTTGTAATATAGGTATGTGAAAGAATAAAAGTTCAAGGTTTCTAAAAAAATAATTACATGGGTTCGAATAGTCATTTTTTCAAAAGGGTGTGAATATAAGAACTCATTTAAAGCACTCAACTCTGTTTGAAACAACACAAAAAAACATCGGATATTGTTTGGTAATTAGTCAACTCAAACATTTTTCTGACGAAAGACACACCATTGGTGAGTACTCAAAGAATATTTTTAACAGAGACCAATTGCCCTAACCAAATGATTCCGATCATAACTACGGATCAAGTAGTATGCAATGGTGTATACATATCTTAAAATATTCGAGGAAAAGCGAGTCGAAACAACTTGTGTCTTACATAAATTGAGTAAATATACTTACTGACTTCAACAAGTCTATCCTCATTTGAATGCATATTTTTCAGAAAAAAGGCACACTCATTTGAACTTGTATTGATAGGTATACACCCAGAAATAGTGACTTGAAAACTTCCTAAACTGTGACTTTCTGGTAAATATTTCATTCTAAAGACGATTTATGAACTTCTTATTGAGCTTTATGGTTTTTGGTGAACATTTTCTAGTACTGGTCTGATCCAATGATTTTACAATGGCGAGATCAACTACTTCACTATGTTTTGCAGGGGCGAGATGCGATGCTCCACTGTTTCTAACCTTACATCTCTGATTCCATAGCGATAAGTCGTACCACTCAAGAGGACAATTCTCTCCCATACTGTATAGCCCATACTCATTCTTATAAATCATCATGGTATTCATGAACAGATCGTCAGCTACGTAAGCACCAATAATCTAAAAATTCAAGGATGTTCAACGAACCTTTTTAAGTATTCGGAGAGCTACTTATCATGCTCAGTGTATTGCAGAGTTTGACAAGTTCACTACTTTCGTGAATTGAACTCACAAATCACGGGGAAAAATGAATTAATCTTGAGAATTGAGGATTCATCAGAAAAAAAATGAATTGAAGCCACAAGCTAGCTTGTGAAATAATATTCTGAGCAATTCACAATTCATTTTGCTAATTTTGAAACGAAACATCAATCCGATTGATACATATTACATTTATTTTGAATGAATTTATAACTTATTTTTGAATGAATTTATAACTTATAAATTACATATTTGAAGAAAGTGGGTACTCTGAATGAAAATTGAAGATGTAAAATAGATTGTAAACATTCAAATTCTAATGTCTTCTCAATGTTGTTTTGCTACTCGGCGAATAATAAACGAGATACTCAAAAAATGATAAGTATTTTTTGGAGAGACTAAACTACATATGACAGACTCAGATAATTCAATCAGTAATAACATTCATTTTCAATATTAATATTGAAGGTCTTCCTGGAATTTGAAGTATTTTTCAAATGGACAATTTCTTTTCAGTTTAATATTGCACCATCCCTGGGAACCGATTTCCAACCAAAACCAATCGACAGTTCAGGATCTTATTCGTTAAATTCTATAGACGCATTCTTCATTATGTCTTTTCTCCCATTGTGTTCTTAACAACAGCTAAAATATCGAATAACCTTCCTTTTCAAATCTATTACATCGATTACATCAGGGATTCAGCTGAAAGAAGTGCATTGGAAAAGAAAGTTCATTGACAAGTTCAAGGCCATAACCGTGCGTTACGCAATGAAATGCGTGTAGAAAGTGAGAATTCCTTAACAGAAACTTTCTCCGCTGTTATAATGAAATTATCTCATTGTTTCTAGGTCAATATCAGTAGGTGAACGCCATGATTTTTCAGAGTTGCCTACTTTTCCCTTATCGATAAACGTACAAAGTTTCTAAAACGGTGAAGTGAAGCAGAGAGTGGGTTCATGGCTACTTTGATTTGATAACTGAAACAGTTGAGTCCGAAAAGCTATTCAGCATAGGAGTTGTTTTAGATAATATATCAGCCTTTTTATTTTAACTAGGAGATTGACGTGTACGGACATCGCCAGAAAACATTTATAAGTATTGATAAATCAATAGTTATACTCCTTTGAAAGAGGTGTGCTTTTTTTATACTGATTTTGAGGAGAAAAAAGCAAGGAAAATTCCGCAGAAATCCATACCCTCCACAGAAATAACAAATAATATAGGGATAAAGGGAATTAAACCACCAAATCACGAAAACATCTATCCAAACAATATTCTGGAACCAGGCAGCGTGTGAAACGATCGGCTTTTTCTGAAATATTATCAGTAGAGCGCTGTAATACTGTTATACCTCGAGGGGAAGTCGATAAGCCTTCATATTTTTCATCGCGAAACAAGTGCTTGCACTTATCGCAAAGGTTCCTTATTCACTTCCACTTTGTACTCGTCATTGTATTAGAATATTGTAGTGAATGAAGTTATTATTATCATTATGAAAGCTGTTGAACTGCATTGTTCAAAGCTCAAATATAAAAGTTGAAAACAAAAAATCTGCGTTTTGATTACAACAATTTTTGACAATTTACTGAAAAATGTGTACAAGGGAGCAGAATGTTCAGAGCAGAGGTTTATACCTAATAAATAATATTTGCCTAGTACCTTTAATGTAACATTATTCATATTTCGCAAAAAATAAGTTACAGCAAAAAAATTATTATAGAGTGGCTCTCTTAATGTCTACCCCCTTTTATTTTTTGAAGGATCAACTTAATAAAATGAAATTCGGGATAATGAAAGTCATACATGAATATTTATTATTATAAAACAACCAGAAGCTTATCCAGCCAGATATTGAAATTACTGAAAGTTCAATTATATTTCAAGTCAACGTTCCGTTTTTTTAAATTTATGAGTATCCCTGTAGGAAATGAAACTTTCACTCCTGGGGGACTGATATCTAGCATCATTAGAACACTATCACAGGAAAAACTTTTTGATGCATTGAAGAAAATGAGAAATACATGCTTTCAAATATGGCTATTCCCCAACTGCAGCACCCTGTATCTCTGAAATTAGTCATAGGATTGAACAATTGATATACTAGCAATTCATGAAATATCAAAGATGCCTATTTCTCCATAAGCCGGCTGCCTGGTCCTTTACTGTGTACAAGAAGTTGTTTATGTGTTTCATTTGGAAGAACTGTTTTCAATTGAGGCAGCAACTTCTTGAGATACATTAAAAATCAGCTCTTTTACACTTGTATATATTCCAATTATTTTTTTCCGATTGTAATAGGTTAATAAGCAAAAAAACTACAAAGAAAATATTCATCCATCATGAAATAATATCTTTCAAATAGTTAATCGAATGCATTCTGATAATATTTGAGGAATGAATAGTGAAAGTATGGAAACCGTTTCATCAATAAGTATCTAGGATTACAATTGTTCATGAATCTGAAAAGAACCAACAAATGGAAGTGAATAACTATTTACAATTCGATAAGTACACAACATTGATTTTCTCAATTGTTTAAAGTCTAAAAAACATCTTTCCAACTTCAACATCCTGTATATCTGAAAATAGTCACAGGATTGAGTTGGGCCCTTGGACACTATTGTTCACAAAGTCGTCAACTACAATATACTAACTATTCATGAAATTTCACCGAAGCTCACATCTTTATGTTCGAACACTTTTTTCATAGACGCTTATTTTCCAACAGGTATAATTAATACAAATTAGTGCAAGTTTTCGAGACTGTATACAATTACTACGGTAAATCGCTCTTTTCCTCTCAGAAACCTTGAATGCGGCTCTGCACATTTCAACGGCTGACGACGTGGAAAACCTTCCAAGCGTTGCCAAGGCCAACGCGGATCATAATTCCTCAAGAACAATGCCCTGTTATACTCCTCGCCTTCTGCTTTACCTGTACCTGACTTTTTTAATTGAATACGGTTCCTCGGAATGGTACCTAACAAAAGATACCACCGATGTGTGTAGTACCGCAATGCGCAATCCGAAACGACGGTGTTGGCCAGCTCAAGGTCGCCCCCATTGGTGGATTTCAATGAGGAATCCTACAGGGTGATAGCGATTCCAAATGTTTACGGTTGTTAATCGGGAACTTCTCAAACGATTAGCCTGAAACCTTCAGGAGAATGCACTTTTAATATAATTCTTCTGCATGTTGAGCTGCGTCAGATTTTTTTTATATGCAGATTCACACGAAAGTAAAGCCCTCTAATGTTCAGAGAACACTATTCAGTGAATATAGGTATTTAAAGAAGAGAGACAAATCTCAGACTTTTCTACGATGTTCCAATGAAGTGAGCGAGTCTATATGAGCGAAGACTCACCAACAAGATGGATTGCCTTTCTTTGAATAGAATCGAGCAGCCTCAATGAATGTTTTGATGCCGAACTCCACACATGAGACCTGTTTTCTGAGACAGGACATATCTGAGCCTTGTAGATCATAAGAAGCTGACGAAAACTGAAGTATTTCTTTGGACGAAATAGAAATCCAAGTTTCTGGGAAGCACCTTTAGCGATAGATCTCACATGATTTTCCCATGAGAGATTATCACTGATCGTAATTCTTAGCATCGAAATACTTGACTTTGTAGGAATATTTACTCCTGACATATGAATACTAGATGATAATAATAATAATAATAATAAATGTCTCTATTACCAATTCTAAAGATAAATCACATTTTGTTTATGCAGTCAGGGCGAGATTCAGTTTGTATGTAATAATGAGTACTGTACAATATGAAATATATTATAACAGTTAACATACATCTGCTCTTCCATCTAACCCCAAAAAAGAAGTCAAGAATAGCAAGAGAATAATGAATCAAGAATCAATCAACCAATAGAGAAAGAATTGAAGTTCGCGATTCGTTGATCAGGGGAAGATACTTCGATGCAAATATTGTATCATTGTTGGGAAAAATAATAGTCAAAAAGATAGATAGATAGATCGGCTTTCCTTGAGAAGAGACATGCCAGGGATTTTCTAGCATGATATTCCACCAAGTTCATGTTACCTCATTCTATTATTTTCACCAAGTGTTCGTTAATTTTATTGACGTGAATGTTTTTTATGAACGTCATTGTTTGGGTCTGTTGGTTTCCAACCACACACTGAAGATGTGTGTGATGCAATGTTGTTCTCCATATAGGAGGCACTACATGAAAACTTTCCAAACCCCAAAAATTTATAACAATCTCATTGAATTTCTGAAACGGAAGGTGATTACTGAGATTCAAGAATGAAACTCTTTAGAAAGTAGTGTGCTTCGAGATTTCATCGAACAGAAGAAAAGAAACGACACTAAACAAAAGTAAATACCCTTTTCACCTAGGCAGTAACTTACTCAAACTGTTTCGGTATCAAGGGGATTCGTTTTCCGAAATTTGAAGAGAAAGTGTCCATTGTTCTTGTGAATACTATCATTACGTATAGGTTTCGAATTTCCGCTTTCCTTTCAAGGTTGAAGCCATCTCATTGGTCGTCACGGTTTCGCTTTGCAATGTGTCCTTTATTGAAGATTTTCAACACTTAGGGTGCTAGGAGTTGAATCTTTGGCGTACAGTAGAAGGCGTTTCATCTTTACTGGAGTAAACTATTTGTTCCCCAAGGGATATATCGGACGAAATCAGTTGTTAATGTGGACTCCGAATGGATTGATATTAAATATAATCAAAAATCTTCTACAATTCACCTTTGAAATCCAGACAGAACTCTTGAAAAAAAATCTTCGTAATGGATTTCACACTGAAAAACTATAAAATCCCCCGTCTCTCAAGTTATGTACCAAGAAGAAGAGAACGCGACAGTTAGTTTTTTGTTCGCCTCTCGCATGAGTCCTGTATACCGGTTCAGAGCATTCAGACCTTGCAGGTGTTGCTAGTCAGAAACAGCGTTCAAGTAATAATATCGAACGAGACATCTTCCTAGGTCCGGCCTTCGCTGCAATAACATTACCTGTCTATTTAATTTGTCCACAGACTTGATTGGTATGTCGGTTTCTTCGAGATTATTTGTTGACATTTTCGATTTAGTAAACCGGGTAATTATCCGTTAAGCGGGCTCCATTGTGAAATTAAATTTTTTTTGGTGGAACTTACGTATTTCGGCCTCCTGAACAAAAAATTCTAATAAAGTTTTTGGGGCTCGCAACTAGTTTCGGAGTTATGGCCCCCCAAAGACAGGAAAACGGGGTTTTCAGGGTTGACAGATGTTTGTTTATTCAGCCAATTCCGCTCGAAATTCATCCTTCTTTCTATCAGCACCAATATACACATTCTATACCACCTTCTTTATCACTTTTCAACAGAATTATAAGCATTTTTCCATTTTTCACTACAAAACTCTAAAAGGTAAATCGTCATAGAAATTCGAGGTTAGCAAAACAATAGAACGCGCATCGCGCTTATAATTCTGTTGGGAAGTGATGAAGAAGGATATATAGAATGAGTATATTGTGCTGATAGAAAGGAGGAATTTCGAGCGGAATTGGCTGAGAAACAAACATAGGCGTAAAACTCCGATTTCCTGTCTTTGGGGGGCCGTATCTCCGAAACTAGTTGCGAGCCCCAAAAATTTTTTAATTTCACGATGGAGCCCGCTTAACGGATAATTACCGTAAACCGTTATAAAACGCCTTTAGGTAGTCTTATAATAAATATCATTACTTTTGAAGACATTTCGAGATGTGTCTCAACGACTTGTCTGGCACTGATCAGGGACAATGCGTCCTAGCTAGTCTTTAAAAGTTCTAAAATCCAGCTCAAAAGTAAATATATGCTTCACCAACACATTCATGTGGAAATCTCACAGGAAACTGTGTACGAACTTTTTATATGGGCATTCGTTTGAACATTATTTCGACGGTGACAAAGGTAAGCGTCCATAGGTACGCATCGTACGGATCGTATAAAACGGATCGATTTGTGGTAGTGCGTCCACTGTAACCGTAGCGATCGGATTGCCGATGCGACGGTCGGCTTTTAAGTAACATTCGCATTTTCGTAGTGAGTGGACGATCGGAAACATTACAGTGTGTAATGTTTCCGATCATGGAAAGTGATGAAGAACTTGTCATTATTGCTTTGTTATTAGATGAAGAAGAAAGGAGGGAAAATAAGAGAAGACATAGATTGTGGATACATGCCATATTAAAAAAAAAGATGACAATTTGGAGAATATCATACACTATTCACTGATTTGCTCCATGATATGCGTAATAACAATTATAATTGAAGCACGTGTGTGTACTTAGTGTCGAAATGTAACAAAATTCAAATGATCTGTGAGGCGACCAGTGACTACCTATTGTGACATGCGTCCACTTATCGGCAATCCGCATGTTGTCATCCGCACCAGTCGGAAAAGTTGCCCCTTCGATAAATTTCATCGGCATTACCGACGGACCGATACGTGCGATCCGTCCGCTGCCGGTCAGTGGACGCATATGTATAACTTACTATACTAATAATTCTAAAATCCGTTTCGTACGATACGTACGATGCGTACCAATGGACGCTTACCTTTTTTACTTCTAGTCTTTTAGCATTGTTTACTGGGATTTCAAATTGAGATCGCAGAGCCACATTCCAACTAACGAGCACCACTTTGACAACTATTGATATTTATGGTTAGGACTTTGATATTGTTTTAAAATCACAAACCGTATTTTTTTTTGAGCGACTATGACAGTTTTTCAACTTTTTATGTGAACGTAAATCATGAATTGTGCTTGATAAACATGTGTAATAATAATTTCAGTCATATTCCAAAATAATATCGCAGCTCCACTCTGACCAAGACTTCACAATGTACGACAAAGTTTCCTACTATGAAGGGAACAATAGGTACAGAGTTCTGTCTGTTAGTTGAAAGAAATATAGTAGAGATTCAAATAGAGTTGACGATAGAGGTTTCTGAAGGAAATGAATGTTTAGGTATTAAAATAATCTTCAAAATATAAATGATATAAGACACTGACCAAAAATTCTACTTCTGTTTCTGAATTGATTGTCATCTTTTGTTATTATGAATAGGTAAACAAGAAAATATGTAGTTTAGCCTACGATGTCAGCAAGAAAAACGAGTGACATCTACCAGTAGTATCCATTCCTTCAATCGATATTTCCATACGTCTGACCAACTGTATTCAATGAAGGTTTATCGCTATGAATTCGCCGATCAGATTCCTCGATCTGTTGATGGAAATGAAAGGATTCAATACATAACCTGCCATTATAATTTCGACTCCTATGAAAAAAATACGAATATGACGAATAAAACCTTGACTAATAACAAGATTTTCAATTTTCCCCAGTTGTGAGGTACATTCATAGAAAGAACAAATCTACAATTCGTATTCACTAATCATTTTTAGGCATTGTCCTCCCATTTCTATGAATTGAAAACAGAACCCAACGAATTTGAATCGATTGAAATATGTCATTATCAACAAGTATCAGGAACTATCTAGCCACGTGTACATTGAAATTCAAAATGCTACAAATTGCCACCATCGATTTAATTAATATTAATGTTTCACAACCAGACATCACTAATAGAGAACCTTGCGGTGCCACGTAATAGGTGTTGCGTAGACAAAAGTGCGGTTCTATAAAAATCATGGTTCTTTTTCGTACCCTAGGACACCAAGGCTCAACGTGAAAGCATGTTACAAGGTAAAACGGTTTTGCGAGCGAAGATTTGCTACCGAATCTGAAGTAGACGTTCTTCAGAATTTTTATTGAACCAAATCGATAATAAGCTATCGGTATTCATGGACAAACGATAGAAATGAAATAATGTGATTATCAGATTTTACGAACCCACTGGGGTATTACACATAATTTCCCGAAAGTTTCAAATATGCAATAGTTTGATGAAACAAATTATATGCTGCTCATGTGGAGGTGCAAATACTGCTCATCATCACAGACCATATGATACCCAAATATATATTCAACATGAACCTTCCAGCAGCGATACAAAGTCGTCGTAAAATACTGGTCAAAAAAATGAATCCACTTGATAATGAATCTGCCTAGAACTGCATACGCCTAATTTTTATATGGATCCAAAACTTTGGTATACACACGAGTAACTGTATATCAAGCGGAAGTGTCTACAATATCGTCCAATGACCAAGGATGAAGGATTTTTTAACCCTTACGTACGACCACCCCCATTATGGAAACAATCAGATAACATATTTACATTTTTAAAAATATATAGGACATAGATATCAATATCAGACGCACTCGAGTATATTCATGCTGTAGTTTTTTTTTACATTTTTGAAAATCTATAGTCGCTCCCCCACCGATGAAAAGGTATTCATTATATAACATTTTTTTCTTTTCATCATCTAAGCTTCGCTATCCAATATGTCTGTATGACGCTCGAGTAAATCCCGATTTAGCATCGTGGGCTCTCCTACAATTATGCATGAACCCCAATACTCACAGACAATGAGAAAGCTGTGCAGCAATTTCCTTTTTATCTAGACAGCAAGAGAATTTGCATTCTCCGTTGAGACGAAAAAATATAGAGAAATCAATTTTCAGAAATTTATATGTTTAACCAAATACCATGTTTTTTTATCATCACCATGGGTTCGTCGTTACACACAATTTTGTATGCGTCCATTTATTCGTCTATTTGCGTATTTAGATCAACGTCCTACTTTCAATAAAAACATCTGAATAACGCATGATCATAAATCCCTCAGTGATTTCACTTTTAAAACCCATCAAAAATTTGTTATTGTAAGTAGACCGTGAAGCAATCTGACCCTTTACAATTATGACACACGACCCAAATGGCCTACTTTTGGCGCTCACTCCCTATACAGAGTGATTCAGGTGCTGACAAATTCGAAAAATAGTTATCGGGACTGAATGTCTGGTTGTCTCAGACGAAAAAAAATACTAAGAAAAAATTGTGAAATTGATGATCGAAACATGAGCCTCAACGATGAGCGAAAACTATCGTATCGATACCTAAATCAGTTGCTCTCTCTATAGATAGAAAAATTATAGGTATTTTTCCAACACTGATGCATATTCCTTGGAATTTCTCGAATTCTGAGGTGAACCATTGAATTTATTTATAGATATTTACTGTGAAATTCACCTCCATAATTATTGAGTAATGATTGTTTACTAGGCAGTGTAATATTTTTTCTTTCTAGTTTTTTTATTTTAACCTATCACAATCTGAAAAATGAAATATCAAACTTGGAGGAACAATTCATCCACCACAAAATATTGACTTTCGAAGAATTATTTTCAATTACCCAATAGAAAATGAGATCAAAAAGACAATTTAACTTCAATTTGATTATAATTGATGATGATCTAATGCACATTACCTATGAAAAACCATCTATGTTTGCGATATATATTAGACTAATTACTTATATATATTTATATATATAATTTGTTTAATTTAGGAACTTGTGTCGAGTTGAGTATTTTTGTGGAGGAAATAAAGTTTGTGGAAACATATGATGATACTTCTATGAATTTTCATTGAATTGACTTTCCAATTTTTTATTTGGAAAAGAGAAAGGCAAAAAAAATTAACAAACATATGGATATGTTTTCGAATAACTAACAAATTACATTTCCCACCAGCAAAAAAAGCTAATTGAATATTCCTGAAATATAATTAACAGATAGTCGAGGACTCATTCACATCCAGTGTATTGTTTTCTTACATGCCTTCACAAAGAATTGTTCAGGTAGTAGAAAAAGAAATGCAGTATGCCTAAAATAAGATGAAACGAAACGCCAATAAAGAAGTCGCTTTCAAGGTATCATTTCGACCATGTCAAAAGTATTCGTAGGATATCGAACATTTATATTACACTCACGTGGTTATATGTTATTTTCCAGTATTTAATTTATTCAACAATGCAAGAAAACAACTGAAGCGGTTATACTAAATTTAGATGAATGTAAAGGAGGTTTTTCAGGTAATATACGCAGAAATGCGGTTAGTGAAGGAAAGCACTCCTGTTGCAAATACAATTATCATGGAAACAGTGGCTCACCAGAAAGTAGGATCCAACAACTTTTTTCTAAAGTTGTGCAGAAACATAACTTATAGGTATCTGATTCATTTCGGTTGGTCAGTTTCAATGTGTGCTGGATAAAAATAATACATGCAATTCAGTGATCGTTATGAAATATATTCACACTAGTTATAATTTTTCATTCTGTGCCTGTATTATTCAGTCATTTGTAAATGAGATGATTCAGACACATCTTCGATCACACAGCATTATTATTGTTATCATCATTTTTTTCTCTTCGTGAATGCCGTTTGACTAGTCCTTGTGCCCTGTTTGGGCTGATTTTGGATTAGCGCTATATTCTTCTAGAACCATCATTGTGGTGATCCATATATACCTATTGTGTTTTCTATGATATGGAGCGTCACAGTGGCAAAGTACATGAGGATCTTTCTCTGTCCCTTCGTGGCAATGTCTGAAGCTGAGGTCTCCGTTATACATCTCTATCTTTATCGGATCCTTCGAATAAGTATCCAGTAGTTGTAATTTTTTTAGCTCATTCCTTCTATTTCAAAAAACTTCTTCGGTCTTTACATCTAATGTTTAGCTCTCATCAATTTCCTGTAAACCATCATTTTAGATACCCACACTGCCGACCGGTATCCATTACATGATGTTTATGATCTTTTCCTGACAAACTAATCAGCAGTTTGATGGGATGTGAGTCCAGAGGGATTTAGTCTTTCATCAATTTGTGGACCAAGATCTTCAGCCAGTCATATGTTTGAAGTGAACGTTTAAGTTCAGAATTTATTGTTCGTTTTTTTATAAATTCCAAATAGGCCTATTGAAATTTCATCACACGTTATGCAGAGTTCATTTATATTAGACCCTATATGTGGTAACTTGAAATTCATATTTTTATGAAAGTAATCCATGCCTGAATGTAATTAACAATAATATTTAGGGTATAGTTCGAAATCTTTTCAATGAAAAAATCATAATGTAATGAAAGTTGTAATGTAATTCCGCTGAAATTTGATGAGGACTACACTTTGCATTAAAAAAAAATTTCCAAAACTCCTTTCCATATTTGAGAAACAACTCAGATTCCGAAATTTTTTTGGTAGATTTTTTTTACCGATGACGCGAATCACGTAACTGATTTTTTTGGTATATATTTCAACTCAGAAATGAACAAATATAGCTCGGGAATTGAAAAAGGGCGAGTTAGCGTCTTAGAGCAAATGGTCGATTGGATAAAACGATTTTTATGGGGACACGGTAGACAACGGAGTCGACTGTGACATTGACAATGACGACGACGAAGACATCATCAACCGACCCGGACCGTCAAAGAAGAAGAAATGAACGAATCAAACTCGGACAAGAACATCTATAGATTAGGCCTACAGGGGACACCACAAATGAAGACAACGCGCTGTTAGTTCTACCTCCTGTTGGTGGGAAAATGAGTTGGATTAAAAAAAGTAATAATTATGTAACCAACAGTTACGATACAACAAGTTTTCAACGAATAGCTACAAATTATTTCTCAAAATGAGAAAAATGAGGACTTCTACGAGTTTTTGCAGAAAATATTCACGTTTTGCCGCTGTCACCCGTTAGACTTACGGAAAAAATTGTTGATACAAAAATTGTAGGGAATTTCGTCCTCTTCAAATGTTTGTCGTGGGGAATCAACAGTTTTTCGTAACTTTACTGCAATTTCGAAAACTTGCGTTTTCAGATAATAAAAATTAATCATTATCTCAAAAATATTATGAAACCACGACTAAAAATACTCTACTATGAAAAAGGCCAAGAAGAACTTTAAAGGAACAGTACGCCCCACTACAACATTTTATTCATGCCATTGTTAATGGCACCCAAGTAATTGCGAACCAATCAAGTTTTTCCTAATTACGTAACGCACAGAAAACGTTTTTATATGTACGGTATTTCTTTTCATGCAAAGGTCAATTCCTGATCGCGTCCAATTCCTTCTGAATGTAAATGTTCTTTAAAAGCCAAGGTTAATATCGCTAAACTTCGATTAATTGATCATATTCGAAGCGAGTAAAGTGCTTACACACGGTGCCATGTAGTATAGGCACAGTGGTAATGCGGGGTCTATTGAGAAACACCATGCAGGTAAATAACAGGTGAAAAAAGTAGTTTGTACAACAAGAATTAATATGGTGACAAAACTCCCACGTCTAAGTTATATAGTGAATTCTTTCTTCGACCAGAAAATTACTTCGCAACTCTTTTTCAACAATCATATTGATTATCATTCATGACGACATCAGTTAGACATTTCCTGTCATTCTTAGGCGACAAACGAAATAATCAAACACATTGATAAAGTTAAAACTGATTTCAGAGATAAAATTGTTACTTATGGTGAATCAAATGATGTTTGGAGTACGTGAATAGAATCTACAAATGAGAAGATTACAAGAGATTTTTCAAGTTTGAAATTTTGATTTGACATTTGGCTCTATTCATTCAAAATTTTCCTGGTTCTAAATTGCTAGCATTGGAGCATATTCGGATATAAGCTGAGTACAACCATTTCACCATATTCAATTCACTGTATGCTTTGTCCAGTTTATGAATTCTATTCTCTCTTTCGTTTCAAAGGTGGTGTTTGTCTATACTCTAGGAATTATTCATCGTGCCAACCGAGGGGGAAACATCTTCTTTCAATCTTATACACCTAAAAATTTTAAGTCATTTAAGTCATCGTTTCAAGTCTTTAAGTCATGCGTTTGAGTCATTGAAAGATTTCAAATCTTGTACAGATTTTAGCTAGTTGTTTCCCCCTCGGTACCAACGCGAAGAAGGGCTGGAATCAAAAGATTTTGATGTGATGTAGTTTAAGTTCGTCAATCATCAACAAACTAAATTTGTCTGTTGTCTATATTTATCACCTAACGACTCTTTCGACAGATTACACGAATTTCCACCGGAAAAAATCGACTTCATCAAAGAAAACCATCCAACAGCTGAGGTTACCATATTGAGTGATTTTTATGTACATAATTCGTCATGGCTGAAATTCTCCAATAGAATATCGTCAAACCAATCGCAGGATTTTCTTCTGTAAAGGAACCTGCACTGGCACCGGAAAAAATCGACTTCATCAAAGAAAACCATCCAACTGCTGAGGTTACCATATTGGGTGATTTTTATGTACATAATTCGTCATGGCTGAAATTCTCCAATAGAATATCGTCCAACCAAACGCAGGATTTTCTTCTGTGAAGAAACCTGCACTGGCACCGGTCGGATATAAAGCAATGCCTTTCGTGGTATTAGCCAGGGGAGTAGTTGTCAATGGACGATGTTGTGACGTTTCTTCAAGGTCTGAAACTCGCAGTGCCAACAGAAAAATCACCAAACTCCATATTTTGCAATGCTGGAAAAATGTACAATCATTGGCCTCTGTACATAGGATCTGCCAACACAAATGACTTCCAATTCAGGAAGTTAGTTAAACAAACCTACTGACTGACCCCATTATACTTTGGATGGATATTTCAACGAGAACGTTTAACTGATTTACTATTTTTTTTTTACTTTTTCAATCGAAGAGCTCTCAAATTGTTAGTCTATGTCTTCTCTTCTATGAACTTGACTTGTTCTTTTTTATATTTAAGTACATATATTTCATAATCCCCATTTTACCATGGTTTGTACCCAAGCTCTAGTTTTTTTCTGTTATCATTTGGTATATATTGCATTTTTCTCAAGCATTTACAACTCAAGCTTTGTCAACAAGATTATGTCTTATGATATTAAAGCATATTACTGTTATCATTACCGAATCCAAAAGCCGATATCAATTCAGTTTGCTCCCCAGTTACGACCGTTTCTTATTTGATCTAGTATTGAAATCTCCTCAAAGCGGCAATATGACAACTCATTCCGAAAAATGTGTAATTTTGATTCAGAGACAAAAAATGATTCATTTCATCTTCACTGCCAAAAATTCACCAATTGTTTTAAGAAATCTGCAATATGAAGGAAATGAACTGAAAATTTATTTTTCATTAAGTAATTATATTTTGTTATAAAGACCCCGAATACGAGGGAAATATAATTTTACGAAATTCCGATTTTTGGAGATATCGTGTATATCATAGATGTATTGAATTTTTCACAAGGCGTATCAGGCATTGCTGGAAGTTCATAATACCCTCTGATATATCCGAAATATTTCTTGGAAAATTATATTTGTGTATTCGTTATCGAGATTCCATCTCAAGACGATATAGAAACCAAAACTTTCATTTATCGTCTCTTAAATCCACATTGTACTCTGAATCTTTTTAGAGGTCCTTCTACCTGCTCCACAGAGCACTTGCGCTTCTGATACCCACCCTGTTGAATCCATTCGGAATTTTTCAGGCGTTAAAACCGTACACCGTAACTGCGAACAAAAGACGAACAGGCCACATATATGCAAATGTGAAACAAGTGTGCTGTGCGCCGCTAGACTTCATGAAGACCCACACAATGACATTGCTGTATCAGAGCTGAGGAGGCCTTGCTATTTTCACTTGAAATTCGTCAACAACGTAGTGAGGTTAAAGAATAGTATGTAGTTGGTACGATCCCTTTCTTCCCGAGTACGACTTCAGGGTCCCGCGTGAGTTCGTTAATCTGAATCATTTAAATCCTGTGTATAATTTCATATGTCTTTACCTATCATTTGCAATATTTACATCACCTAGAAGATGGCAAATGAGACTTTGCAGAAACGTTTTGACAATAATTATCCTTCAGAGGATCAAAACCACAGAACACGGAATGAAACCCGAAAAAACATTATATATATATATATATATATATATATATATATATATATATATATATATTCAGGTGGGATTTCTGGATTTCAACATTGATTTCTAGTGAATTTGGTATACGTCGCGTCATTTCGTTGACGAAGGATTTGAAGTGGTGAATTGAATGTTCCAAATTGACAGCTAGTTTTGTACCACTTGTCCCGCTTGACCATCGGAAAATATTTGAATTTTCTTCTAATCAAATATTGAATATGCTTCACAATGACAAAAATTGATTACATTTACTCTGACGGTATCAAAATGGTGGTGGTTCTTTATGTTTATTTTTTCAATTACCTACTTTCAGTTACCCTTTATATTATGCTGACTTTTTTTTAAATAGCACACCCTAGAATTTCATTTTCTAAAGTTTTCATTACATGGTACGAGGTTGGTCAAAAACAGTCTTAATAAGTCATTATAATTATTTATTTTTATTTTCACAAACAACACAATAAATAATCCAGTACAGTATATTCGAGAACTTTTTTATTCATTCAAAAAATGAATTTGAAGTTGGGTGGCTTGCTTCGACGACACGGAAAAAATAAGTGAGTTGATGAGATTCAAGTTTGAGGACAAGGTTGTTGAATATTGTAGTTTCAATGTAAACTCATGCAATTGAGTCGAATGGTTCAAAATGAAACTTTTCATTTCGAAAAGGCTTCAAGAGTAGGGTATAAGTTGAGAGGCTTGAAGTATATATCAAATAACAATCACTTAATTTTTTCTGAGCAGTAATAAATCAAGAAAATTTCTCAAGCGACTCTCTTCAAACCAGAAGGCTATATATATAGAACCTGACCTTATCTGAAGAGTTTATTATTTATAGCAAAATCAGTTGAACTTCCAAATCAAGATTTCTAATAGATCTCAGGATTTCTTCAAGGATTTTAAGTGGGATTTATGGATTTCATGGATTTCAACAAGATTTCTACTGAATTTTGCACGCTGGATTTCCGAAGTGAAACACCCTTCGTTGAAGTGCGTACATCATTAATATAATTCTTTTCACAATGTCATTATTACGGACTGATTTTTGCAAAATGAAAGTATTTATTTAACATCACCACTAAATTCATCTATTATTTTAGCCTCTCCATAGTATTGTTAGCAAATATTGAAAATATGAGATATGCAAGTCTATTATCAGATTGAGAAATGTAGAACCTCTAGGAGAGAGGTTTAGGGAATTTTTTGAATGACGAAATGAACGACGAAATATCCTAACACCAAACTTTTTTCTCCTGAAGATGCTAGTCTTGTTAGCGAAACGCGCGTCGAGTGGAAAAAATATCAGTTTAGTGTTAGGGTAAATGATCTCTAGGAAAAGTTCCAAAATTGTTAATACATTAAAAAATCTTGAATGTCTCCATGTGTCTCAAAAAACATAATGACGCATTTCAATTGTTTTTAACTAATCTGTTGAGATAGTAAAACTTACCGTCCTTCTTGCTCACAATCAGCGACAAGGGCTGTGATTCCCCGATTCCAAGCTCATTTTTCCCCAGCCCACTGTTCTGAAACTCGAGCCTCAACTGTTGCTGGTGCAACCTGTTCTTGATCAAAAATATTTTAGGCATCTTGCCTGAAGAGTCACTAGAGTACCATCAAATGAAAATCAATCCACACAGACCACAAGGTAGTCACATCACACCACAAAACTAAATCCTTAATCGTCCTTGCACAAGATATCCTCCTGGATAAACAGTTGAAAAAATACACCTTCCGCCACGTAACGTGTCAAACAGTATGAAGTCCTTGTTAAGACTGATGACCGCTTGTATTTCCAACGATGTGAACCGTTGTGTGGGCCCCTCCGCCCCCCAGAACCCCTCTTCGTCCATCGCGGTGAACCTGTAGAGGTTACCTATTCCAACTGTCATGGCATTGGCGTAAGGATAACGGTGGTGGGGGAAGATTGATCCGCAGAGTACCCAGGTAGTACCCGGCGGTACGTGTACTACGGGTGTGTGTGGTTCTCTCCCAGGTAGAGGTTTGCCGCTGGGATTTCGAGTACCACAGATTAGGAGGCATTGTCGAATATAAACATGTTGATAATGATATTAAATAGTTTCTGGTGAAAAAATACAATTATTTCACCACACTACGAGATAGTACTTTCTGAAGCATTTATGAAATTATATCATGAGGAGAAGAGTTTTAAATTGAATAATGATCATGCCAATCTCAGTAATCCAAGATCAAAAACTCTGATTTACATTGCCGCTTTCGCTTCAACTGGGAAGCTTCTCCAGGCCCTATCTATAATTTATTGTTTTTTTTTTAATAACATTACGAGTCAATCTTACAGTAAAGATTAGTAAAAAACCATAAATTAAACATATGAAATGGTAAAAAAAGGATTTACATGTGTTTTGTTGAATTTTTGTTTTTATTTGTTCAATTCGTGGTTTTTCACTCATTTTTACTGGTAATGTTATTCATAAATCTCATAATATTTTGTTTCATCGCCGACTATAGAATAGGTCTTGAGAAGTTTTTCAGTTTGTAATAATTCTCGAAATTTATTCAAATCTTATCTTTTTAGAAAAGTTACATTCGAAATACCTGAAATGACTACCATGGTTTTATATATGTCAACTATTTATTTTTCGATGGATAATCTGCTCGTAAAATTCATTATTAGCAGGAATATACAGAAAAGTCACAGTAACCACAAAAGAGAATTCCGATAAATTCGTGATATTTTTTTTTCATAACAATTTCAGAGCATGACTTTTCGCACGGATTTGTCATCTCATAGCAGGGGTGCTAGAAATAAAATAAATAAATGTCATCGATTGTTTTTTTCTAGGGTCGTCTATACTGAGCTATTTGAAAATTACCTAATTTTTTTTTTGGTACAAGTAAAACTTCAGCAATTCGACAAAAGCTCATCCCATCATTAACACAGCATTCCGATACTGGTCGGCGAAAAAAGATATTGTTATTGATTCAAATTTGATATTATCATTCAATAAAACCAATCCTTTTCTGCCTGACGTATAACTGAGAATTTTCTACAAGTTCAAATCGAACAATTCTGTACCGTTCCATCTTAAACTGAATGAGATTACAACACAAAAACTAATTGAAAAGAGATTCTCTCCAATTCACGCATTTCTCTGGAGCCCAAATCACAAATATTTCCCAACAGTTTATTTAGAAAAATATTTGAAACTTCAGAATGGTTATTATGCCGTCGCAACATTTTACCTACTCTATTTGAGAATGAAATATTGTAACAAGCAATATTTATAAATGATAAGATTGGAACCTTTAGTGTAAAAGTTGAAACTATTCCTAGAGATCAATTATTACCCTAACACCAAACTGATATTTTTGTCCTCGACACGTGTTTCGCTAACAAGGTGAGCATCTTCAGGAGAAGAAAATTGATACGCCTGAAGATGCTAACCTTGTTAGCCAGTCTTTCTTTTTTTTCAGTGGTTGTTGGGAGGACGATGCGAAATGATCTCAAAATATCCTACAAACAGCTCGTCCGTCAGTTCCGGCCTTACATTAACGCTTTCGGAGATAACGCTGACAGGAGGATTTCTAAAGATAAACTGACAAAATTGCTTTGGATCTGATATTTGATTTTTCTGGTGTGCACCAATAAGGAACTTTTTTTTGCATATTTTTGTTTTTTTGAGACACATTTCTCAACAGTCACATTGAGAATTATTTTTTTTTTTGTCGGCTCCGTGCTTGGTCGAAAACATAATTTGTTAGTCGATCCCAGAGAGAAAACTATTGATATTATCATATCTTTGTCTTTTATGGTTGAAAGCATTTTATTTCGAAGTTTCGAATAATATTGACTATTGAAAATTTCTATTGTGCCCGATAGATTGTATAAAATTTCTGAATGACAGAGTGCCGATGAATAGATTGCTGCATATATCTGTGTACAGCAAGCAATTGTACACTCGTTTCTTTCATTGAGGCTTCAATGTATGATGTTGATGGATGTTGAAGTTATTACCAGTAATGAATTTGTCATTCTGATAATTGATTCAAATATATTTTGTTAGTTTGAAGAGACATGGCGTGAACATGTAACACTAACACTACTAGTCAGCTTATTGGGCAAAAGTTTTTTTGAAAATGAAATTTTTGTTCACGATCCGTACCAACTTCTGTTGGCATGGATTGGTGGATGAATTGTATGGTGTGCACGAACTGTACCAATTCAGACCCACTTGAAACTTTAACCAAATGAAAATTCAGACGATTTTATATAAATATAAAAAAAAATAAGTGCCCCATTGATCTTGGTTCTATATGCCTGGCAGGACGCATAACATTCCGCGATGTCCTATGCTACTATGTGTATAGCCATCACTCTAATAGTTTTATTATAGATTCAATATATAACTTCAATTGATTACAAAATCAAGCACTCGTTTGAAATGATCCAAAGAGAAATCCAATATTATTATTTATTATTATTATTTATGAAAAGATAATATAACTTTATAACTTCCTTCGATATACCCTTTTGATGTGGCAGATAGAATTTTCTGCGATAAAATACTAGGGGAAGTTATGTCATAAAACAGTGCACCTTTTCTTTGCCATATAGGTACCCTAAGAGGAATTTATTCAGCTTTTTTATTGTTTCTCAAGCCCCGTATATCCTGACCGATTTGCATTTTAAAAGAACCAACAAAGGCAGTATACACTGTTTTCCTATGCATCCACCTGTTGGACATATATGTGCAACGTACTACAGGTGTCATTATAATAATATAGCTACTAATACACGGTTGCCAGGTCAACAGATGCATTGAAAACAAGTTATTTTTTTTTCCTGAGGTTTCGTTCAGAGGGTGCGATGGATAATGCATTTGGGTTGATTCAGATAACAAAAACGTTGCTGTTTATTTTGAAATAGTATCGTATGAATTGTTGTCAAATGAAGGGGTCGAATAGTGTATAGTAACATAAAAACGCACAAAAATTATCAATACCATAGGACAAACATTTCTGTAGTTTTTTTATTTAACATATGCAAGAAGAGATGACTATATTTCGAAGGAACATGCAGACATTTGCCTATCTTTTATTTTTGATTTCAAACGATAGGTAACCTTCAAAATAGGTAACTAATTGACATCTCAATATATTTTTTTATACACAGATTCACACGAAACGGAAGCCCTGTAATGTCCAAAGAACACCTCGTGAATCAAGGGACAGGTGATATGAATTAACATCCACTTTTTGAAGTTTGTAAACTTCAGGAGAAACCTCTCTCGGCAAGGAGTTCCAAAGCTCAGCTGTTCTTTTGAAAAAAGATCCCCGAGCAAGCGAGGTTCTACTGGTGCCCAAATTCACAACAACGGGGTGGGAATTCTGTACTCGTCGACTCGTCCGTGTAGATATTGCCAAGGGTGAAACGATTAATAACAATTCAGAAGAGCATCAACAGTGAATATATTCATAGAAGAGATACAAATCTCCGACTTTTCTACGATGTTCCAATGAAGTGAGCGAATCTGTGAGTAAAGAATCACTTTTAACTGAAATAAAAACTGAATAAAATAAATTTGCCGTATTGAGATTGGAATAAGTCTCCCGTTTACCAGCTGACGTCAACCATCAGAAAGTTGAAACTTATACGAGCTAAAGATTAAATAGGCTATACTTTTCAACGGTACGGAATGGTCGTTTTCAAGTAAAACCAGTCACACTACCAGATCATATAAGCGCGAAGAACATTGCTCAATTTGAAATGAGTGGTTTTAAAACATAACCTTCATGTGCACAGTAAAATTTAACTGAGAGGCCAAAAGGACAAAAGCCACCTGAAAGTTAATAATTGTATTATCATTTTGTACTCATATTTGATATTAACGAATCCAAGACTAGTTGGAAGAGTTATGATGAAGACATTCTTTTTTGGTTGTGAAATGATTACTTTACTTTACTGTAAAAGATGAGGTTTTAGAATATTTTTTATCTGAGATCTTCGCAACAGAACCCGAATTATAGCTAGATATGATATGAATTTTAAAGTTTATTTTATCAGAAACTTAGAGTATTCGGTTTCTCACTTCATCAAGTGGTTTCTCACAATCGCTTAATGTTTTCTTTTGAATTTCATTGAAATATATACTTATCGGGTTTCATTGGGGAGTCCCACTTTCGGTCGAACTGAATTCGTTTAATTCAAGTGGTGTCATCAAGAGTTCATGTAATTGAAGAACACTTATGACAAATGTCAATTACGAAGATTACCAAAAAAAAATGTTTGCATTTGAACAGGAATTTGCGTTTAAGTTTTGAGAATGGATGAGGATGTTTCCGAAACTTTAACGATAAGTATTTTCATTTATATATTAGTTCTTATAATTTTTTTGATAGTCAAATTTGATTTATACGAGAAGTTGATGACTAATTGGACTTGTTCTATCCAGAAGAAACTGTTTATCAACTTCTCAGGGTAGATTAAAAATCGGCTCTCCTACACTTGTATAGATTCCAATATTAATTCCAATATCAATATTAAAGCAATATTGTGCTAGGTCAGAAACCCAGAGAACTACGGAACAAACTATTGTGTGATTTTCACTAGACAATTTACGAAATCGCTACACGTGTTTCACTATACGAAAGCTTTTTCAGTTAGTCATGTCCATTTTGGTGGCCTGATGATTCTTGAGTATGACTAGATCATTGAGGAATATTCAAGAATGGGACCAAATGCAATTATGGTGCACATAAAATATTTTCAATAGTCAATAGTTTTCGAAACTTTTACAAGAATTGAAAATTATGTTATATCGAAAAACCATTACCTACAAGATATTTCAGGAATATCGATGGCCATTATAATATTCTTTTAATAACGACCAATGCATGATGTAAGTATTATACTCATTAATAATGGCGAGGGATAAATAGTCTCTGCCTTTATTCCCTCTTGTGGTCCCATCACAAAATTTCTCGAATTGAATATTATCATGGAAACGATATAACCAAACTCCAAAGTTTCAGTGTCAAACTAGTAGGTAGTTGTTTGTGTATGTGTAAAGAGATGACTGAAACTGAAGAATCATTTATTTATGATAAATAAATTAGTCGTAAATAAAGTAGAGTATACTACTCGCAATAATCACTATTATTCTTTCGGCTCGGTTCGTAAAAACTCCTCGAGAATAATAGCCATCATTATTGACTCGTCGTATAATCTACTATAACAAAAATTGGTCGATTATTTTCAATGAAAAATATCCAATTTTGAAATTTATTTGGGATTTACCAGAATAGATCTGAATAATAGTTCAATCTTTGTGTTTTAAACTGACTGACGTTTTTCCTTAACTGAACGTATACCCACTATCATTCTTGATAGATATGGGACGATTAATTATTATCGTATGATGAACATATCTTTTCAGAAAATTAATGAAAATTCCATACACTTGGCAACATCGTCAAACTCTTGATCTTAAAATGTAATTCGCATGATCGCACGATCCACGTTCAAGCTACTTCGGATGAAGTATACCTGGGAATTGTTCTTCATCCAAAGTAGGAATGCCAAGATCACGGTCTACGCGGATCGGCGTTGCCCGATTCCGCTCGAATTTCACGGTTACGGCACTTATCGAAAGGCGGCATGCGTACAGTGTTGCCAAAAGTTGTATATTTCAGCCAGATATGCCACATTTTGATGAAGGAATACGGACTGTGCTGTTCGCAGACATTGATTCATATTCTGTTTTTGAATTTCATGATTTGGTTTTTGTGTTTAAAGATTTTTGGCAGTACGATTGGGAATATGTTCGATGGTAGCACGGTTGAGAGTACTTTTTGAATCGGAGGACGAGAAACTGATATACAGTTATTCATTCGAGACAAAAACATGTACAGAAGTAGAAAATAATTATGGGTTCATGCAAAATCAATGCATTGTGAACAAGGCAACAGCCGGCAAGGTTACAGTTGAAGAATTTGGTCACGACGGAATATCAGCTATTCGGTTGAACCACCGTGCACTTTTTATCGCGAACAACTGATACCTGACCTTTTTATGTCAGCTGTACCAGTTTCGATAAAATGTCCGGTTTATGTGATATCAATTTCTGTTCATCAAGACTGATTAACTTGGCGTTAGCTACTTTTAACTATAAAACTTCATCATAGGCTTCTTTCTGTTTATTGAGTGTATAGTCTTACAATGTCTTCCACTTTTTCGAATCTCAATTTATGATTCAACCATTTAGATTTTCAAATTTTACCAATATTTATAATTACACCAAATTAAATAATCATGTGTTTTTATATAGTATTATTATTATATTATATTATATTGATAATATTTCAATTTAAAAAAAAATATTTTAACTGACTATTGAATGTTGTATATTTTTATTGTGTTTTATATTTTGTTTGTATCTATGCTTATTTGTATTTGCCTATATGTTTGAAAATGTTAATTTTTAAAATTTAATTTTTACTGACTATTGAATGTATATTTTTATTGAGTTTTATATTTTGATTGTTTTCATGCTTATTTGTGCGTATAATTGTATATGTTTGAAAATGTGTGTAAGAACATGTTCTCATGTATATATTTTATCTTTTATATATTTTAATCCTCATATTCATTTTTATTCTTAGTTTAAGATATGTTTTTTTATGTTCAATTGAAATTTTGTTGGTTCACTCACGTGTTCCATCTCACTAACAAGTGAAAACCTCAGTGAGACATTTCATGTGCTTATTTTGCTAATTGTTGGAAATCATTTGTGAATTATATATTATAAAAATTCCTTTTTTGCAAATAAAGAGTATTCCATTCTATTATTATTATTTTTACAATAATGTATTTTTGTTCTATCAATAGATTTACTGTTGGACAAATGAAGCTATTATTATTATTATATATGTTCATACTCACAGTTCTCATGCTAGATTCTGCAAATTTATCTAGCAGTGCCAAACTCATTCACACAAAACAACCACACCAACATGATGGATAAGGAAATATATCGTATATGTTGTAATTTTCCATGGATAGTTGGAAATTCTCATTATTTCATCTACTAGCATGGCAACACTGCTCCCATCATCAGCATTGGGCAACACTGCGAACTTGGCCGCAATAATACATAATAGTTTGCATGCTGCTGGTAACCGTTCTTCTAGCGAAATATTTTAATTGGCCGTTTACTTCTTGTTGTTTGCTTCGGTTCTCTATGTGTCGATATTTGTCATTTTGTTTGTTGACCACCCACGTTTGTTTTGCGTGGCATTGATGGGATTTTTTCTGTTGGTCTATTTACTTACATGGTCTAGGTTGTTCCCTTCGATATTTTTTTGTTTCTATTATTATGTTTGTTGATTTTGGTGGGAATATTGTATTCTAACTTTTCAATGAGGAGAACCGGGGTTTCTCTTGTCACCTGGCATCTAGATCTCCGGAAGATTCTCGATTGAATTGTGCATTATCACGAAATATTCAAAGTTATCTGCTGAATTATTCAATACTCTTCATTTTATCGTGAATGCACAGTAATTTTTGGAAATAATAATTGAGAAATACCGAAAATGTTATTATTTTTACTAAGGTACGCAGGCACAGATATATAGGCGGCTCATTTTCCTTGTCATTAGATATGTTCATGATCGTTGCTCTTATGTCATATCATCATCAACGGTTTTGGCTTTGGCAGCTCTTAGACCGGACAAGAATACAATTTTCCCATCCTTTCGTCAGGAGACTAGAGATAAGTCAAATTTCTCCCTGAGATGTAATTTTCCTATTGCGACGTTTCTTCCAATTGAATTTCATCCTCAATATTGCTTTTCCATGTTTGAGTCTGAAGGTACTGGTATGTACTCATGGAAAGAGAGAAATCGTCATGAGGGGATAAAAAAGACTGTGAATAAACTGCTCCACATGGTGGATTTGACAATATGTTATATTTGTATAATAGCCCTATATTTCGATCAAGTGCTTTACTCTGAAAAATACCCAGAAATATTTGAATTAGCAGGTATGAAGCGCGCATAAAGGACAGGCAATTGTGAGTTCAAAATGTTGTACAGGGATAAGGTCTCTAGATAAGTACGTCTTACCAAGTGATCAATCTGAAATATGTGCCATATATGTCAAGTAACTCTGTTAATTTCCGAACCATTCATTTCTGTAATAATTGTGGTCAAGATTCCAAACCATACACTCATATTCGACTTTCGATCTCAAAAAATAATTGTGAGTGATAAGAGTGAGAAGTGTGTTTTCGTTTCAAACAATCATTTATAATTTCTAACAGAAAATCCGAGAGTTTTGGAACCATACGATATATCTGTTGGCCGATTTTGAATTTTATATAAAAAATTATTGCCAGATTTTTGAATTCAGTCAGCCTCTTTAGAAGGTAATCATTTATATATAAACCAACTGGGAATTTTTCGGGACTATTCAACACATTTACAAAGATGAATGAGAAGAGTAATGTACCCAAAACGGCCTGAGAACGCTATCAATTTGTCAGGCTTGAAGCTATTCCAAGAAGTGAACAATATTACAGAAAGCAATGATTTTTTCCGTATATGAAGAACAACATATCTACTCTTCCCAATGAAAGATATTCTGATACCTATTTATCCCTTGCCAAATCGGCTGAAAAGTTTGTTAAAAATATTCAATTGGTTTATGAGGTGTTATAGCTCTAAATGAATGTCCTTTTCTTTGCATTGCTTTAACCCTATTACACTCAGAAAATATTGTCAAGTCATTTATTTAAAGATTGTTCTGCTTGTAAACCAATCGAGCCAATTTGTGAATTGACTTTTATGATAACAAGATTAGCTTTTAACACAAACTGTACCCATGAGGTTTGGCTCTGGGTATCTGGGTCTTCTAGGAATGTTAATGAAGTATTTCTTGTCAGGCTTATAGACACTTCGTTGCCATTTTTCAAAAGATCATAGCTCCCCAAAAATTGGTTCGATTTCGGATTTGTTTTATCAATTTGGTGGAGATTGGTTTGGATAACTGTATAATGAACTTCTTTAAAAAAACGCTTCTTTGTCGTGTTATAGGCGGAAAATAGACAAATACCGCTATTTTGAGCGGTTTTACGCTTTTGTTTTCGATTATGGAGGCGATTGCTGTCGTGGTAGCAAAGATCATATTCTGATTCAGCCACCCTAAAAACCATGAAGATATGTTGAGAAAAAATTTTCAGCAGTTTTTTCACTTATAATTACCCGAGAGCTCTTTTTGTCCAAGTAAACTTGACGTTTCGATGATAATATTGTTGCCTGGCAACTCAACGAGAAAAATAATGAATACAGTTTAGTTCATTCAATTCAACGGAAAAGTGCAATTGTTAAAAACACAATTCTTATATTTCATTTTCACAGATCACATATACTCTTTCGACAAAGTGAAAAATTGACAAAGAGGCCGTCAAAGATTTGTTTACAATTCTGGTTGCCATGCTTTAAAGAGTGAGGTTCCGTTTCGTTGCTGAAAAACTCAGGGCAAAGTTTTTTCTTTGTCATAATGACAAAATCACAGCGGCTTATAGGATATTTTATACATGAGTTAAATTGTCTTTGTCAAATTGGACAGTTCACTGGCATCAGAGTTTGATGAAAATTATATAAAATTGACATATTATTTCAAATTGTCTTTTCTCTTCTGTTCAGATAATTCTCGCACAACTTCTTGAGAAAACGAAAAAAACTTCTCAATATATCTTGTTCGTGAGTTTTTCGTCTTTTATTCACTCAATATCTGAGAAAAATACAGAAGAATTTTATGCATACGGCAATCTTTCAAAACCCTCGTATCCATACAAACAGCTCTCGAATATTCAAGGAAACATTCGTGTAACCCAATTTTCCCTTCCATATTGAACATTCCACGATATTTATAAAAGATGTAACAGCACAGCTCATGAATAAAGTGTGCATTTTTTCAAATTACAAAAATATCAACAGCATCAACAATTCATTGAAATTGTACAAAAATTATACAAAATATCCTAATTTGAGTTCTTTCATTCATCAATTTCACATCTGATCGTTGCTTCTTGATACCTTTCAATCAGAAACTCAAAATATATTTTATTATTTATTTTTTATTACGTTACCGACAAATTTTCAAATCCGTATACTAACATTTTATTTCATAGAAAATAAAATCATAAACTCCGAAAAGAACATTCCTAACCCCTTTGAAAATACCGAATTTTAAATCTCGTAATTCTAATAAGGGTGTCATCACCATTTCACAAGGGTTATTTTATTGTATCTAGGTATCCGCTTAACGACACCCCTTTTACAATTATTACTATTGTTGGCCTATCAGGCACAATCGAGTGTTGACAAAACATTTCCATTACTGTCCAAAGTATGTACCCAGCCCTTTCAGGGATCTACATAATATTTCGCAAAGCATTTCACATTTTACTTCAGGTCTGAATTGCTGTATTCATGAAATAAGTTATATTTTTCGGGTATACACGCCTGTTCTTGGGTTATACGAGACCATTCATTTTTTTTGTCGGAGCGGGACATCGACAAACTTACACAAAATGATCAAAGCACTAAACACAAAATAATTTAGTAGGCACGACTTAATAAGCCCCAGTAGTGGCGTGACTTCTGAGTCGTATTTTTGTATTTGTCGGCTGAACAAATTTGTTTCAAATTATCGGCTCTTGTTTCAGTGAAATACAGCAACTAGCTGTGTTACTTTGCATTTTAATGAATATTCAGTGAAACAATTACATGATTTTTCGAAAACTCACATGTCCTTGATTAACAAAGCTTGATTCGTTACCATAAACAATTCAATCTTGGTGGCAGTTTCAACTTTCAAATTATCAAAAAACTAGATTCGAAAGGGAAAATAGAAATTAACACCCATTACGTAAAATGCAGCGTATTGAGAATTTTTTCACAGGTTTAGTAATAGATATTCCCGTTTCAGAATAATAGTCCCTCTGATGTAGATTATGAAATCCAACAATTCACAATCATCTTAATTACGCAATCAAAATGGCCACGATAATTCTTATTATAACAAGTAACGTGAATATAATGTGTATTGACTCTCAGCAGAAGGATTGAAGCATTACCTATACATGGAAAAATGCAAAACAGGCATTCTAATGATACCGAGTGTTGTGGATAATATTGGTCAGTATGAGTACAGGAGAAATGGGCGAAGTCGGTTTATTTTTGGAATATCTCGTCCATGGGCGCAATGACTTCGTGTTGTTCGCACCAGCTTTGGTCGGAACTTGATACTCTGATGGTTTTCGATTTCTAATTATAGGAAGTCACCGACTTTATGTTGATGATGGCACTGCCTTGCATTGACGAAACCGGTCTGCAAGTGTGTCCGTCTATGATTGAAAATCAATTCCTTTATTTGTATCGCCAAAAGCAAATGCAGGATTTTCTTCTGTGAAGAAACCTGCACTGGCACCGGTCGGATGTAATTCAATGCCCTTCGTGGTATTGGCCAGGAGAGTGGTTGTTTTCTGACAGGTGACAGCCAAAACCTACTGTGTAGGTAGATTTGGGACTGACCTGAACAAATTGTTCGAAAGATGATTTGATTTCATGAGATACATTGAGGCAGGGGAGTGCCCTGTTGGAATCTTTTGTGATTTGAGCAGGGCGTTCGACTGTGTCAATGTCTCAACTTTATTGAGTATTCTTGAGAAATGTGGCATCAGAGGTATCCCACACAAATGGATCTCATCCTTTTTGAGAGATCGTCAGCAATATGTGTCAGTTATTACGAATGCCGAAGGAAAACTCAAACAGGCTTCTTCTGGGAGGCTGCCGGTTACAATGGGGGTTCCACAGGGCTCCATTTTGGGACCCGTATTATTTATTCTATATATCAACGCACTCAGTTCGATTCATGATGGAACAAATCATGTAATTTATGCTGATGATATTTCTTTGCTCGTGCCTGACTCGAATGAGAATGTTCTCACACAAAAATGTACTATGGCCTTATCTAAAACTTCAGATTTTGTGTATAATCTAGATCTCCATTTCAATACTGCAAAAACTCAAGTTATCCGTTTTCATAACATTCAAAATACGAATATAGCAGATGTTTCATTCACTGTAAACAATATCAAACTTTACAGAAGCCTTAATTCGGTGAAGTTCTTGGGGATACACCTAGACGCTTCGATGAATTTCAGGACTCACTGTGAAAAATTGACGTCGAGGTTATAGTCGTTAGGATATATTTTCAAAAATATGAGACAAATTTTTTTAAACGTTCAATATATTGACTCTAACTAGTCTTTACATATATGAGATATGTGTTTTTATTTTCAAAAATAAAAACAAGTTTGTTTGTAATAACTACATACACAATATAAAAACAAGGCAGAAATATCTTTTCCATATTCCATACTCCAGATGTAATGTAACTTCCAATTCACCGAATATTGTAGGACTTGAAATTTATAATAGTCTACCTGAGGATATAAAAAAATGTTTAAAAAAATTCAAGGCTGAACTTCAATCTTTTCTATTAAAGAATAATTGTTACACTCTGAATGAGTACTTCGCTATAAACAGGAATAGTCCCCTGTGATAGAATAACTGTCGTTTGTCGTACATGTAGTTCGTTTAATTTTCATTTTGTGACGTGTTCTATACAATTTTATCATTGTCGAAGGAAATAAAGGTATTTATTATTATTATTATTATTTAACGCCAGTCTTCAAGTATGCCCATCGACTATGTCGAATGTTTTTAAATATCAAATGCCACAATTTTTCTCTTCGTGTGAATTCTTTCATGAGAAACTATTTGGGAATGCTCTATTCAAGAAATACCTGAGAAACGTTCCTTTGATATCAAACTGTCCTACCTGATAGATCTCATCGCTGAGAAGCCATTCACCATGACGACTAGCCATCTATCTATTCAACGTATATCATCGTATCTCCAGTTGCGATTTTTCTGTGATGTATATAGGTATTCATTGTGTGAATTCAACAGTTAAGTTACATATGGCTAGCCTGGATGCTATAATTGCTTAATGTCATATATTAGTTGATAATCAGGAGTAGTAGAAGAACCTGCTCTCTTTATATTCATGTTCCGAGCATTTCACACACGACTGAAGTTGATGAGAATATCAGGTCTTCGATCGGATGGAAGGAATGGAAAATTATTGCCTTTATATGCTCTAGCGGTAATACGTTTATTGCGGTTTCGTCGGAAAAAAAACAGCCATATATTGTTTTCTTCGAGATGAAGAGCAGATCTAACTTACCTGTGATGAATGAGAAACTTTGCGCCGAAGGAAATGAGAATTTTCCAAAAGTATCTCAAAAAGGAGGAAAAGATATATGACTCACTCTCTGAAGATATGTCTATATTATTAGATGATCAATTCATGAACATATAAGAAATACCACTTTTTATAATGATTATGTTCAACACATTACTGATTTATGAGGAAAGATTGGCCCCACTCATGTATCTTTGCACCAAAAACTCGAATCTCTAGTCAAATGCTCTTTGTATGCAAAAAATTGAGGAGCATGGTCCACCTTCTTCTATACAGCGTCAAAAGATTGAAAGGTAAATGTTTCAGACATGTTCATTCATTTCAATTTTCTTGATATATTCTCCTGCAAATATCGGTATTCACAAATAATATCTGCCATGTTGAAAGGTTTAAAAATCAATCCAGCATGAAAGAGCTGATTTTCGGGATTCCACATCGAATATTTTCCAAGAGATATAAAAATATATATCAAATAATTGAAAATTTGTAATGAGGTGTAAAGATTCTTGATGACTAGAAACATGTATGTTCGTATGGTTTCATGATGAAAAAGTGCTGTTACTCTCAACCGAAGGAAATCGCTACGTTTTGACTTTCAAGTATACGCAGAAAATCACGTAAAAAGTAATGAACATATATAAATATATATTTTTATATATAAGTATATATATAAATATATATATATGATGAATTGTGTTTTCGGGTTTCATTCCGTGTTCTGTGGTTTTGATCCTCTGAAGGATAATTGTCACAACGTTTCGGCAAAGTCTCATTTGCCATCTTCGAGGTGATGATTGAGTTACGACCTCCGAACTCGACTAATTAATTCGAGTTCTGCTTCTCAATATATAGGGGTGTTCAATGATGGTATCTTTGACCTGGGCCCCTCCCACTTTCTTCGTTGGTCCGACTGCATTTTTCATTATGTCTGTATGGTAATTACTTGATAAGGTCTGACCTTGTTCCTCTGGTGTGATCGGCTTGTTTTTGTTTTGTGATAGGATGGATTTCCACGTTCTTGGTAATCTTTGGGCGTCGTCTCTCTTGTTCATGCTACTCGGTCGTTTCTCAATTTCGATAGCCTCTCTGATTGTTCGAGAGTAGAACATAACATCAATTTCGAAAACACGAAAACATTAGCGAGCGATGAAAACTTCTACTCTCGAACAATCAGAGAGGCTATCGAAATTGAGAAACGACCGAGTAGCATGAACAAGAGAGACGACGCCCAAAGATTACCAAGAACGTGGAAATCCATCCTATCACAAAAGAAAAACAAGCCGATCACACCAGAGGAACAAGGTCAGACCTTATCAAGTAATTACCATACAGACATAATGAAAAATGCAGTCGGACCAACGAAGAAAGTGGGAGGGGCCCAGGTCGAAGATACCATCATTGAACACCCCTATATATTGAGAAGCAGAACTCGAATTAATTAGTCGAGTTCGGAGGTCGAAACTCAATCATCACCTAGAAGATGGCAAATGAGACTTTGCCGAAACGTTGTGACAATTATCCTTCAGAGGATCAAAACCACAGAACACGGAATGAAACATGAAAACACAATTCATCATACTTCGTCCGTGAGAATCTTCATGCTAACATATATATATATATATATATATATATATATATATATATATATATATATATATATATATATATATATATATATATATATATATATATATATATATATATTGACCTCTCTGAACGTTAAGAAAATATGAGCGAGTATTACAGCGAATGATGCAATAACTTGATAGTCGTATTACATTTATATTCAATGACATTTACGATTATGATCTTCTAAGTTATCCACTCGAGTACACCCTTGGTATAATTAACGCGGCATCCACGATATGGAAGTAATGGCTGCTGATTTATTTGAGTTATAGAAATATAGTCCTTACAAATTCTTGCGCATCTATCGCTCCATTAAATTGTTTGTTTCCCAAGCGAGGACGCAAGAATGAGATATTTCTTATATTTTTCATTACATGCAGTAGAAAAAAATTTATTCACTCAAGGTTTGAATGTACAACGTGAGTTCCATTGAAATTCACAATTACCAGTAAATAGAAAACTTGGAACACTTTTCTAGTTTTTCTGAGAAAATTCAATAACGATGTGCAATATTCATAATTATTTTTCAACTGAACAAAGTAACCTCTATATGTATAATGGTCTTCACCAGATGACGATTGCGGATTCTAGCGATCGGAACGTGGTAAAACTTGAAACTTTGTTTCAACATTTTTAATACTATTTTTTCGTCACATAATCATTTTCTTTGATCAATCAAACCTTTAATTTTCCTTTCGATCAAAAAAATCCATCTCAAACTTTTGTTTGGATTTTATCACCTATTTGGTGTGTTTTTTTATCCTTTCGTTCTTGGAAACATATTCCAATGTAGTTAATGATATCAGTGGCGGATCCACAGGGGGTTGCCCCCTCCATTAGGAAAACAAGAGTTTTATTTTTTTCAATTTTTATCGGCTCCTAATTTCCAAATTTTGTTAGGGAACGAAAAAATGTCACATGAGCAAGACACAAAAATAAAATAGAATTCCTTTTTTTTACTTTGAAATTGAAGAACTTTAATAATTATTATCACATTCCATTGAAAATCTCTTTCACTTTTTTTTGGATCTCGACTAGTTGTTGCTATACGGTAGCTCATTATTTTTTTTGTATATATATACATATATTATATATATATATATATATATATATATATATATATATATATATATATATATATATATATATATATACATGCACCGCTATCTCAGTGGTCACCATACACGACACAGGCGACCACGCCTCCGGTATAAATATTAACTTTGAAAGTGTGTATTCTATGCCGATATCAAGTGAAAATCATCGTCTCTCGAGGCACCACGAGAGGGGTAACAATTTACACTTCTTAAAATATACAGATTTTTCATATATGTCTCAATGTAAAACGCCTCCCATCATCATCCTACGAATTCACCTCTTTTGTATATATTTATACATAGAATTGTATCGAATACGGCTCCGGCGATGTTGCCAAATCTAGCGATCCCCTCCACAATGCCACTATAGTAGTGGGAGGTCAATTCGTTCGTGGTACCTATTTCTCGGATTCAGAATTAGTGAATCATCGTGCGTCGTAGAAGTTTTGGAAATGAGGTGAATTATGAAAAAACATATACAGAGTGACCCGTTTGAATGCGGGCCACCTCTTTAAAACTGTTATTTATTATCCGATTCAGATTTTTTTTCATTAAATAGAGCATCAATAGTTCTAGTTGAATGCCATAATTTCAAAATGAAAATAAAATGTTCACGACCAACTTAATCCAAAAAACATACTAGCGATTTGTGGATTTGTGATGCTTTCAAAAGGGTGTGAGCAAAATTTCACAATGGAATTATGATGGTCATAACTATTTCCTTTACTAAGGAGTTACGTTTCGAAGAGATATAATTTGACGCCATTTCGAATAATTGCTCTTCACAAACTCGACTACAATCGAGCTGAAAGGGCATTTCAAATCATATTTTCAACAAGATTGTCATTTATTTGACGACTGTTCGAAATATTTTGATAAAGTGATATGAATTTACGTATGCTCTTCACAAACTCGACTACAATCGAGCTGAAAGGGCATTTCAAATCATATTTTCAACAAGATTGTCATTTATTTGACGACTGTTCGAAATATTTTGATAAAGTGATATGAATTTACGTATGCTGTATTTCTGTTAAAAAAATTATTTGATCGTGAAATTTTGGTTACACCTTTCTGAAAGCATCACAAATCCAGTGACGTCGTCAAATTTCATTGAAAAAATCGCAAGTATGTTTTTTGGATTTTTGACCTTGAAAAAAATTCTAAGTAGGCTGCGATTTTTTTTTCATTTCGAATTTATGGCATCCCACTAGAAAAAAAAAACTTCTGAATCGGATAATAAATAACAGTTTTAAAGAGGTGGTTCGCTTTAAAATGGGTCACTCTGTATATCAAGCTGAAAAAAAATTGTAGTCGAAACTCGGATGAACAATATTTCCGTAAAGAAGATAATCAGATTGGCAGGATGCAATTGTTGTGGTGTATGCTGTCAGTTTGGTATTTGATAATTCGTGATCCGTTTCGAATGTCTTTGAAATATTGACTAAGTTAGCGTAATGCGAGTGAAACCCGTAGTATTCTTTAATAGTTGTAATTATTATTTATCATTTCACAGAATAGTCATTTATGAGATAATGAAAAAGATCATGTCATTTTCTGAATTCCAAGAGGACGTATTCAGCAATGAAAGTTTGATCATCTATTTGTAGCAGGTCATTTTATATTTGACTTTATATGACTTTTAATCTGAAAAGAACAAGAAAATATCATAAGATCGAATTGCTCCCGATATTCAAACTGACCTAATAGGTAAGTACATAATTCTTTGTAGAAAGTATAACTACTTCTCTTCGGGCTTGAAGGCCGTCGTTCTTTGGAATTTCTTCCTGACGTTTCGCTAGCGCGAGTGGCCAGCTTCTTCAGAGGCTTATTCATCTCCGATGACTAAACAGTTCGATTTCTCAAGGCGTATTTATATTAATGCAGGTAGTCTGGAGTGTTAGTTACTTCTGTCGGGTTCGGTGAATAATCATCATTATTAGTTGCCGCACTACCTTCTGTGATTTCATTAGTTATTCTTGATTTCTTCAGAATCGGATTCCAAATTCTGTTCAGAGTCAACGCTTCTTCCTATCTGTTAAAATTGTCCACATCTTTTTGGATCTCTATTGCCTCCCGTACCAGTCGGCTATGGTAACCCTGGTTGGGGGCAATTAGTGTTGCATTTTCGAACAGAATCCTGTGGTCGCCCTCACTCAAGGCGTGTTCCGCCACCGCCGATTTGTCGGTATGCCCCAGCCTGCAGTTCCTTTGATGCTCTTTGAGCCTTGCACCCATGGATCTTTTCGTGGTCCTACCGATGTAAACCTTCCCACAGGTGCACGGTATGCGATGAACCCCTGCCGCTGACAGTGGGTCTCTTTTGTCTTTAGCCGACCTGAGGCTTTATTGGATCTTCTTGGTCGGCTTGAAAACCGTTTTTATGTCATATTTCCCCAAGAGTTTTCCAATTCTGTCAGTGACTCTCGGGATATATGGCAGATATGCATTCGCAACTACCTGAGAGTCCTCCCCGTTATGAACCGTGGGACTCTTCGGTTTCATGGCCCTGTTGATCTCAGATACATTGTACCCATTCGACCTCAAGGTCACTTGAAGATGTTCCAGTTCCTGCTCTAGAAGTTCTGGTTCACAAATTCTTAGAGCACGTTCAGTTAGGGTAGATATGACTCCTCTCTTTTGACTGGGATGGTGGTTCGATAGTGCGTGCAGGTACCTATCTGTGTGCGTGGGTTTTCGGTATACTTTGTGGGTTAGTCTAGCGCCACATCGTCCATCAGAACATCTAAGAATGCTATCCGCTGGTTCTGTTCGGTTTCCATGGTGAATTTGATGCTGGGGTGTTGAGCGTTTAGGTGGTCCAGAAAAAGGTTCAGAGCGTCCCTTCCATGTTTCCAGACGACGAAGGTGTCATCCACGTAGCGTAGCCACAAGGTCGGCTTCAAATCAAAGGCGTCGATTGCCTTCTTTTCAAACCGTTCCATGAAGAAGTTGGCTATCACTGGGCTCAGTGGACTTTCCATCGCCTACGTCAAGGATTCAACAGACTTCGTTGGTAAAATTGAAGGCTTGACCTTGGAACCGACAGACATCATGGTCAGCTTCGATGTTGTGTCCTTGTTTACCAATGTCCCACTGGAAGATTCTCTGAGGGAGATAGCCTGCCTGTTCCCAAGTGATATCGTCGGCCTTTTTAGAGCATGCCCTACGGGAAGCTACTTTCAATGGAGGGGAAACTTCTATGAGCAATTGGATGGAGTGGCGATGGGAAGACCACTGAGCCCAGTGATAGCCAACTTCTTCATGGAACGGTTTGAAGAGAAGGCAATCGACGCCTTTGATTTGAAGCCGACCTTGTGGCTACGCTACGTGGATGACACCTTTGTCGTCTGGAAACATGGAAGGGACGCTCTGAACCTTTTTCTGGACCACCTAAACGCTCAACACCCCAGCATCAAATTCACCATGGAAACCGAACACAACCAGCAGATAGCATTCTTAGATGTTCTGATTGAACGATGTGGCGCTAGACTAACCCACAAAGTATACCGAAAACCCACGCACACAGATAGGTACCTGCACGCACTATCGAACCACCATCCCAGTCAAAAGAGAGGAGTCATATCTACCCTAACTGAACGTGCTCGAAAAATTTGTGAACCAGAACATCTAGAGCAGGAACTGGAACATCTTCAAGTGACCTTGAGGTCGAATGGGTACAGTGTATCTGAGATCAACGGGGCCATGAAACCGAAGAGTCCCACGGTTCATAACAGGGAGGACTCTCAGGTAGTTGCGAATGCATATCTGCCATATATCCCGAGGGTCACTGACAGAATTGGAAAACTCTTGGAGAAATATGACATAAAAACGGTTTTCAAGCCGACCAAGAAGATCCAATAAAGCCTCAGGTCGGCTAAAGACAAAAGAGACCCACTGTCAGCGGCAGGGGTTTATCGCATACCGTGCACCTGTGGGAAGGTTTACATCGGTACCACGAAAAGATCCATGGGTACAAGGCTCAAAGAGCATCAATGAAACTGCAGGCTGGGGCAAACCGACAAATCGGCGGTGGCGGAACACGCATTGAGTGAGGGCGACCACAGGATTCTGCAACACTAATTGCCCCCAACCAGGATTACCATAGCCGACTGGTACGGGAGGCAATAGAGATCCAAAAACATGCGGACAATTTTAACAGAAAGGAAGAAGCGTTGACTCTAAACAGAATTTGGAATCCGATTCTGAAGAAATCAAGAATAACTAATGAAATCACAGCAGGTAGTGCGGCAACTAATAATGATGATTATTCCCCGAACCCGACAGAAGTAATTAACACTCCAGACTACCTGCATCAATATAAATACGCCTTGAGAAATCGAACTGTTTAGTCATCGGAGATGAATAAGCCTCTGAAGAAGCTGGCCACTCGCGCTAGCGAAACGTCAGGAAGAAATTCCAAAGAACGACGGCCTTCAAGCCCGATGAGAAGTAGTTATACTAATAACCTCGGCCGCGAAAGTCTTAACAATTTTGTCTTTGTAGAAAAGTAAAGAGCCAGTGTCATTCAGGAAAAGAATTATATCTCATAAAAGTTCAACTCCTCATATAGATTAGCATTATTCAATTAGAGATGAAACGTATATCCGGTAACTTTTCGGTATCAAAACGACAGAATTATGGAAGAGAATAATGTGAAGTAACCTCATCGTCGACATTCGAAGCTGTAGTTCAAAATCTCATAATTATTTCATGCAGAAGTAGGGAATCAGCAGATACACTTATGAAGTCACCGTACCAATCCACCACCACTTATATACAAATAACTATATTTTGGAGTCGTATTCGTGAGAGAGTACTAAATCATCAGATGTTGATATTATACACAAATATGTAGTGACCGTACTGATCCAACTCCGTACAAGGTTGCCAAATTTCGGTGACTTGTTAGTAGTGAGAACTTATGGAGCCCAATTCCGCTGATGAATCACTTTTGTTGTATATGAATATAAAACGGTGGCGCCGCCTGGGAAAGATACGCTGCACTCGATCGTATAACTGTAGGTATATACCTAACGAAATTGCCTCCAACAAAAAATTTGTCAAATGGCTTCTGATGACGAGAAAATGGGATTGAATAGGAAATACACATGGATACGAATTGGCCTCCGGTTTTTCGAAGTCGCCTCCGATTTCGGAGGCGTGTTCGATGTTAGAATGTACAAATTGGAGGCGTATAAACCTTTTTGCATATATATATATATATATATATATATATATATATATATATATATATATATATATATATATATAAATCTTGAGTTATAGCCCCCCCCCTTGACCTGATCCTAGATCCGCCACTGAATGATATAGACAATGGAAGTCCGAACAATTACCATCCAAAGAAATGAACATTATTTTTAGAGCATTTTATGAGATATACACAATTCAGGTCGAGTATGCATGTCACTGCTATGGTCAATACTCCTGAATAAATTTTCTTGGGTTTGCTTATTTCATTTCAGCCAGTTACTCGAGTGGCAGTTTCGAAACGCACGCTAACAAGTAAAGTATATTAATTATTACATCATACACACATTGTGTGGAACACAAATAGAGTAACTGTATTCTCTATTTTCACTGGAATAACAGTTGACCGTTTACAAGAAACGAGACGTTTAATAGTTTCAATTTCATTAAATTCAATGACACAGTTTTTTATTATGTGTAATTGTTCTTTTGTACTTGGATCCAACTGATTAACCATTCATTGGTTCAAATATCCAGCTTAGATCTCCGAAATTCTTTAGTGTGGATGAGTTTGTATATTTCTTTCGGGATGCTATCGACTTCTCTACTATTTTTTTTATATTATATCCTTTCTGAGTGTTGCTTTTATCATTCTTTCATCATGCCCAACATTTATGGACTGATCATGGTGTTGATAATTATTGGTATTATGTTGAGAGCGTTTTCACTAGAAGTTTATCATTGCAACCGAAACGTTGTTATCATTGAGTCAGTTCGACATTTATATTTGATGATCTTTCAATTATTGATTTCTTGTCCCTCATACCATTTCAAACTATTAGTACAGTTCACTTTGTTGTTCCTGACACTTTGAAGCTGGATTCTTTTGGATTCCAAATCCGATAATTTAACGGTACAAAAGTTTTTTTTTACTGGTGCAGATACAAATTGCAAACCTTTTGTACCGTTTGACATCAGACGCATGAGAATTAAGCCTGTGAGACCTATCGCAAAATAATTTATACTCATCGAGGCCATCTAATATTTGAAAGGCACAGTGATATGGAATATTTCCCTCATATATAAAATATCCCATAAGAGCAATGCAATTATCGAAAACTTACAGCGGTAATTGCATTGTATCAAGTCACCATAACAACACATCTGAAACCGTATCGCTAGACGTCAGTAAACAACACAAATAAATGTCAGATAGACTTCAAAAATAGAAAAACATTTCGCGTTATGGTGAGTGCTCCATACAATCTATAGAGGAAAGTATAAAGGAACAAAAAATAACATTTCCTCGAGAATTTCTTTATACGTGAAATATTCCAATGTATTACATCGTTTTTTTATTCATATTTCCTTCGGACTCGAGACCTTTCGCCAAAATATGAAAATAAACTCTTGCAATTTTTAGATATCACGCTTTCTTGCAAAATTATCGGTAATTTTCATGCACTCGTGCAGTTATAACCGAAAACATACCTATTCCAGTAAAGTAAAACATATGGTAGGGGGTTCATGCTTGCAGAAGGTCAGGTCGTTCTGAATTTTTCATATGTTGTTAGGATTTGATTCAATATTGAAAAAACAGATTCGCAATTTCCAATGTGCTGTGCAAGCGGCGGTGTACCCAAAAAACATGAAATTTTGGGACCATTTCACAATAGTTAATGAGCTAGGTCTATTCTTCGATTTGGTGCATACCATCTTTGGATTTGGATAAAGTGACATTGGGTGTGCTTTTCTCTCTCTGCTGTCCTCTGTACATCGTACTGGTTTTTTTTGAAAATACATGCTTTTTCTAGATGATTTCTCATCCCACATAAGATACGAACCGCTTGTCGGAATACACACTCTTCTGGATGATGGTTTGATCCATTGCACCTTTAACAAGCTCGATTCTCGGATAAATCTTTTCTGATGCTGCTTCTGATGGCGTATCAGAGAAATGTGTGGAAGTTGATGCAATTTGCTTATTTAATTGCTGAACAGAAGTTTCAGCAGCAACTGTAGCCCTGAAGAATGTATTGAGAGTTTCTTAGTAGTATTTTTCGTGCTGATTCATTTAATAAACCAGAAACTAACCTGCCCATTGACATCCCATTCAAAAAATTTCCGAAATTACATTCTGAGAGCTGCTACGCATTCATTCATAAATCTATCATTCTGCTGTGATCTTTGGTGGAGCTTATATGATTCCTCAATTTTAGTTCCTTTCGAGTCGAAATGTTTATCTAATACCTTCAAAATCTCATCGAATTCAATGTATCAGTGAGCACCTGAAGATGATTACCAGCAATCGAAACATCGTGAGTACACTCAACTTGAAACTTGGTTTCAACATTTATTCATAATATTCCATTTATTCATTTAATTACATTTTTTGAATGGTATTTCACTTTTGATAACTCGATTTTCGGTAATACTTCGGTCGCTATGAGTACCTTTTTTTTGAATTTTTTTTGTGGAACTTACGTATTTTGGTCCCCTCTACAAAAACTCCAATGAAAAATTCGGCGGTCTCTTATAGTTTCGGAGATACAGGGCCTCTTTGGTGTGAAACTTCACAATTTTCCACATCAAATTTCTGTTGTTTAAACACTCAAAATTCCTTCTTCTTCTGATCAAACGTAAGTCACTCTCTAATTCACTCGTTTCTCCAAAAGTCAACATTAATGCATTCAGTTCTCAACAATAACAATGAGAGCGGCAACACTGCAAATACATCACTTTCGACTGTCATTGCACTATGACATCACAACAAATTGGTTATGGTTTGAAAATAATTGCATTTCTTGGAAAACTAATGGTTTTTTCTGAAATTATTTGCCTGGAAGTGGTTGAAAATGTTCCTTGCAGTTTGTCTTCGATGCGAGGACCATGCCACCCCACAGCTGATGAAGGCCAAAGCCAGAAATAGCTAGCTAGCTATTTCGAATTGAATGCAAATTGTGATAGACCTGAGAATTTGATAATATATATATATATATATATATATATATATATATATATATATTTATATATAATACATTATAAATACAAGAAGATATTTGAAAATATTAGTTTCTATCACATCCTGTTGTGAATTTTTGATGATTTCAATTTTAATAATTCAATATTTTTCTATATTCTCTCATAATAACTATATGTAGTATCGAATATATAAACCGTCATATGAATGTTATTGTGATCAGGTTGGATGTGGAAGTACCTCTAGATGAATCCAGCTTGATCAGCGATCATCCTCAATATAATTTTATTTTCGTAAGAGTTCATTTTTCAAAATAAAAATTATCATTTTACATGTGAATTGTCGAACGGAACTGCACTTTTGGAGTTGTATCAGAGAAGAATTGGGAAACAGTCTTGGATAAAACTTGGAGTATAATAGAATAGAATAAAAAATCACTGACTACTTCGTACTGATACGATTCCTCAGTGGTTGACTTTTCGATCATAGTAACATGAGTTCGAAAAAGTTTACGAATACAGAATTGTAGCATAAATGATATGACATGTTGATATCATCTCCGATACTGAACACATGTCTGCATGGATTGTATCGAGAGGTCAAATGAAAAATGTTTCTTAGTGGGACTTGAGAACACGTTCTCGAATGACACGCAAGATAATCCTCCGACATTGTATTGACTCTTTATCCTTGTAGCTAGTTGACAACACCCAAATAATGATATGCAAGTTTTTACTTGAACCAATTGTTGGATTGCTACTTCTGTTTCAGTAAAAAACTCAAATGACAAAAAATTACCGGCATGAAATTATTTGTCTGGAAGTGGTTGATAATTTTCCTTGCAGAATGGTTCGGACTTGTCTATACCATTGTCTATATTAACTCCATCGGTGCATGCTTTAGATAAGTGGCCTCCACACCTTCCGGATCTCCACGCTGGGATGGCTGAATGTGTCAATATTGAGGATGTAGGTGGCTTCCTTGGATTTCCTTTTGAACCAGTGCTCGTATGACCTCGGCCTCAGACCATTCAATGCTGTGATGGTTTGTCTGAACATCCTCCGCAATTCCTGATTTCTTTGTTTCTCCTCATTGTGTGTTTTTCTTTTGTTCGACTATTTGATTTCTCCGATGTAGGATTTGCCGTTCTCACATGGTATTCGGTAAACGCAGCTGTTGCTGTCGCTGTTTTATTCAGTGGTAAAATGTTTGTAAGCTGACTGCGTGTTATGTTTCCTGATCGTAAACATACTCTGACGTTGTTTTTCCTTCCTATCCTCTTGATCCTCACTGAAAGTCCTCTTACGTAGAGAATGGAAAGAATTTGCTGTTCCAGTATCTCCTTAGTGTTCCTTCGATTCGTCCGGGCCAATGAACATTTTTTCATAATATTTCATTTAATTTCTTCATTTACATATTTTTACTAGTATTTCACATTCGATACCTCAATTTTTTTGTCAAAATATTATTTCATTTATTTCGATATTTAAAAAATTTTTTGTTACTCATATTTCATATTCGATATCTCGATCTTTTGTAACAACAGTAGTTTTCTTCGTTCAATCAATCCCTAATTTCATTATCGACCAAAAACAGCTTCCAATAGAGTTAATAATATAGACTATAGACAAGGAAGTCCGAACCCTTACCATTCACGAAGTTAATTGTTAATTTTCCGTCTCATTTCCACAATCTCTTCTGATGCATAACACTCGGTAGGTACCACACATGCCGGGGAGAGAAAGAGGGGATTCCCTGCGGGGCAAGTCCTGTCCTTGACATTGAATGTTTACATTCTCTGGCAGGGGCCCTCGCGAGGCGTTTTGCGTTTGTTCGGGCCAGCGCCCACTCTCTGATGCTCTTCAAATTACTCACGATCTTGTTATTGAGCGGAATATCGGCATTCATAAATATGTTGATCTGGCATGGGCGGCGATGATGAAAATAAAGAAACGTCATGTGGAATCATATCAGTAGTGAACTTAATTGTTCCTTCTTTTATATTCCTAGGCTTCTTCGACCTCTAATTTCAAGCATGGTTCCAGGGTGACTACAGAACAGCAGCAGAACCCGATCCTAAAGAACTAATCCATAACTTTTTCTTTTATATATGCAGATTCACACGAAAGGGAAGCCCTGTAATGTTCAAAGAACACCTCGTGAGTCTCCGATTCATCTACCAATATATATATATATATATATATATATATATATATTTATTTATTGATTATATTGATATAAATTTCTCAATATTGAATTAAATAGCGGACTGAAATAGATTGGTCCTCTGTCATTCTCCATGCTAGTTTTACATTTTGTTTTCTCTACAGACTCTCGAATGCATCGAGCACCCTCGTATCATGCATATTCTTCATCAGATTGCTAACTAATTTCATGATCGTTGTCTAGAGCATGCCGTGCGACACTACATGGTCTTTGCTATGCTGTCGTATCTTAATTGTGCTGAGTGTGTTTTAATAGCTCGCCGATTATGGCCAATGTCTTTACAACTGATTTTGTACAACCCCGACTTTTCTGTGTGTTCTTATCCATCTTCAGGATAACCAAAGGATTGTTGACTGTTGTAGTAATAAAATGTTATTTATTCCAGAAAAATGTAGTAAACATCGCTGAAATTCACACAAAAATTCAGTAATGATTGTTCCTAGATGCTGTGCACTCTATTATTTTTGGACGACTTGAAGTATAAACAAGTCAGACAGTTCTCATGCACTTTGAATTCAATTGAAATCAACTGATATGTCCTTTGATGGGGTTTATTCTGCAATATAATTTTCATGAAATTATCTATATTGATTACAAATGAGAATATCTTGGCTGTTGAACTACTTCTTCAACAAGTACCTAGTAATAGTGGAACTTCGACATGTGAGAGTAGAAAAGAGAAGATCTTTTTTCTCTTTCTTACTTTTGCACTGGTCATTGAACGTAATGCCTTCATCAACGTTTATGTAACATAAACTCCATATGCCATATTATGGGTTTGATTTTCTAAGGAATCTTTCAACGACAAATTCGTCATAACCTGCCGCCCTGTATGGTTATGATAATTCTCATGCAATTTGCCAGGTTGATTACACATGAGAACTTCTTGGACCGGTGAAGTACTGCTATAGTAGGTACCACTTGCGGACGCCAGCTTGCCGTCGTACCTGACGATCACAAAGACGCAATGTGGTTAAAGAGTCACTAATGATTCTCCATAGATATTCGGTGAACAGATGTTTAATTCTCTGTGTGAATGAACCTTACCGACACGAGAGTTGTACTGAGCCGGTAAAGAGAAGCGGAATTGATTTTGCTGCTTCAATTGAAACAGATTTTGCTTCATTTGAGATATTTCCATTGTCATTGTCTCTCAGACACAATTATTGAAAAAAAATCGGCTCAAGAAATCATTATCTAGGCAATCCTTTGCTATATCGGAACATCTCCCAGATTTGAGAATGAATTTTTTGGCTTTTTAGTTCTGAAAGAAGTAAAATCGGAAAGAATCACTCCTTTCATAGAAGTTGTGATTTTTTTTTCAGAGAAGATAAAAATCCGAAAATGATTGAACTTCATTCTCTCCACTAAAAAATATCCTAGTTTCTAATTATTTCCCAGATCCAGAGGGATTGGTTGGTTTTTCAATTTGAAAATGTGAATTATAACCTTTTACTAAAAATGCAGTAAGTACGTTATTTAATTTGAAAGTTTCTGTAGGACATGAAGAATGCGATTGAAGTTTTTTTGAAAAACTTCACAATTTTGTATGACCATGATAACGATTTCTACCAAGACAGAGAGACAGAACGAGCAATACGACCAAAGACAACCAAGAACCCACAACCTGAAACAAAGGACAAAACTTCACCAACTGGAACCGCTTCTCTCTCCTACGTGAGGGGTACTACAGATCGCATTGGAAAAATATTGAAAAAGCACAACACAAACAATTCACAAGCCCATGAAGAAAATACAGGAACACCTGAGGTCTGCTAGAGATCGAAGAGATCCTCTATCGAATGCTGGAGTATACAGGATTCCGTGCTCATGTGGGAAAGTATGTGTAGGAACCACCAAATGCAGCTTCAAGACACGGATTAGTAAGCACAGTCGGAATTGTCGGTTTGGACACACTGAAAAATCAGCTGTAGTCGAAAACGCCCTTCTCGACAATCACACTATTCAATTTGATAAGACCTCAATCCTCTCAACAAAGACACATTATTCCACTTGCTTATACCGTGAAGCTATTGAGATATATGAGCACAGGGATAACTTCAACAGGAAGGAAGATGAAATGATGTTGAACAAAATTTGCCATCCCGTTCTGGAGACATTGACGACAAAGCCAGACAGAAGTACACACTTTTAATAACATCTTGAGATAAATTCATTCGCTTTGGTGATTTGAATCTGTACTGAAACAACGAGATACGTTGTGGAATGAAATATCTAGTGTAATAATAATTGTTTGCTTATTTACAGTAATAATATTGTTGTCGCCGACTTCTTCCATCAAGAATAATGATATTAGATATTGGCTTACTTCCTGATTCCGCACATACCTCAGATATAACTAACTGCTTCGCTCTGCGATGTTTATCTCAACAACGAATAATAATCGTGATATTACTCAAGATATAATTCATCGATTTTAATAAATCTTATATTGAAATGGGGTGATATTCAATATTTATGTAAATACTTCGATTATAAAATGTTATTCCTCTTACGAGTATTTCATCTTGTTTTATGATAGACATAAAGGAAGTAGTTTTTCTTTTTACTAGATAGTGCATAAACGTTTAGGTTACTCAGCACGTTACACGTCCTATTTCCATGAAATGTAAAGCACATAACCGGAGCATATTTGAATGGTTATGGTTTGGACTTCCATTCTATATGTTATTAACTTTATTGAAACCTGTTGCTGTTTCTTTGAATAATAGTATATTATGCAACGATCGTGTAATGATGGTTATTAATACATGAGCATAAACCGGGATACGAAACGAGCCAAAGGTGAGTTGCGTATGGTTTATGCGAGTGTATTAATAACCATTTTATGAGAGTTGCATATGCTATTTTATCTACACCCAATAAATAATGAAGAACTATAAATATTATATCAATAGGTATTTATATTGAACACAATAATAGTAGGTAATCAATTGTATTTCTTCGAAAAATTCTGCAGAATTATAATAAATGGTATAACCACGGACAATACAACAATTAGAAATGAAAAAAAAAATGGAAAAGAATCTCTGCCGAGGTCAGGAATTGAACCCGGACGTTTCTGATCTCTGCCGGCGCCATTGACCACTCGGCCATGTGAGCTCATTTGATTTGGTCGAAAATAAAAACATATGTGTTGCATTTGTCGAATGAAAGATTCAATCCCTTCGATGGTATTTTTCTCTTGTCTGAGACATCTGTGGGGGAGTCGCTGGTAATTCTTCTATATCACTGCTATAAGACATTTTCAAACGATTATCGAAAATTGACTAAATTCTTCAAAAATTCAATATCTACTGATTTTGACTTGACAAACGTCAAAATGCAAAGCTTGCATATCATGCTTGATTGAAAAATAATGGGTTTCTATTGGTTGAAAATCTGTATCGTAATGAAAATCTGTATCGTAATGGATTTCATTATAAAACGAGTTATGAGCATATAAGTGTATTATAATAGTACGGGGGTAGATGAAAATGAATATTTTAACTCATATTTCATGTTCGATATCTAGATTTTTTGTAACAACATTATTTTCTTTGATCACAATCTTCAATTTAATTATTGACTGAGCGTTTGATTTTTATTTTCTTACTCGATTTGTATTTTTATCTTTTCGTTCTTAGCAACAGGTTTCAATAGAGTTAAAAATATAGACAATGGAAGTCCGAACCATTACCATTCAGAAAGGAACATTGTCAATCACTTTCAAGCAAATGGGGCATATTTGCAGCATCAGTTAGAATGTTTCGTGTCATTCTGCACATGGATCGAAATCTTCCATAATCGTGATTATTGTGAGTCAAATATTCAGAAAGAAGTACATCGACCAATTGGTTATGCTTCAACCAGAAAATCGTTTCCTCACAGCAATATTAATACTCGTTTCCAGGAAGAAACGGCAGCAGTCAATTTGAGCATTACCGTCGTATTGATACCCCAGATGCATATGGCTTGAAGTCTCAAAAGCATCAAAATACAAAGTCTCTTTGGTTCACAACGGGCTTTTATGAGAAGCCTGAGAGGAAACTGCGAAAATAAGTGTATATTGAACAAATCATCATTTACATCAATGGGCGATTTGAAGTATAGGAAAATAATACACAAGAAAATATCTACAATGTACTAAGTACTGTTTAGATGTCATTATTTTGTGGTGGATGAATCTTTTCTTATAGCTTTTTTGGGTTCCTAACCTATCACAATCTGAAAAAATATGAATAAATATAAAAATCTGTATAGTTTCAAAACTTTTAATACATATTCTCTTCTAGTTCAGATTTCGTGTTCGCTTTTCGTTATTTCGGAAATATAGATTCTTATACTAATTCCTATTTTATCAGATTGTGGTAGGTTAAAAAAACACTGTAGTCTTCTCAGTCAGGTACTTCTGCATCTGAAATGACAAGATTATCAACTGAATACCATCCGATGATCTCATCTGCCATCAATTCATATACCGATAATTAGACACTCGTTACGATTTTTTATTACAAAAAGTTATCTGCAAACATCACCGCTCACGTATTTACATAACTGCACCTCGATATGATGCAAATTTACCGAGAATAAATAACGTTCGATCGTACCGCATCAGTACCAATTGCATCCAGCATCTCCTGTAACGAATCTAGTCGTCTCTGAATATGATTCATGTCAATAGCAAGTTCAATGCAACATTGTATGCTAATGGGCACTATTGTGTGAGCCGTATTTATGACTTAATCAATGGGTTTATTGGCGATTCTGAGGATAAATGCGCCATTTTCATATCGTCCAGCATGAGTTATTGTTCATCAAACGATTCTTCATCGGAAGAGAGCAGGGCCGGTTCCAGATCAGCAGAAATTATCTTTTCATAGTAGTAGTAAATGTTTTTTATGTTTTTTGTGTACACTTGTATAGATTTCAATATTAATACTTATTTTTTCAGATTGTGGTAGGTTGGAAACGTAGAAAACTACGAAGAAAATATTCATCCACCACAAATGATGACTTCTAAACAGTACTTATTTATGGTATCTCACTACGAAACGCAACCGACTTAGATTAAAGTTCTTCAGCAAGCAGGCCTTGTTACTAAATCCCTACACCATACCTCAGGAGCAGTAAGGCTATTCTCGAACTCATCAACCATAAAACGTCATCCCCCAATACGACAGAGAGAAATTCTGATAAAGAAAATCTTTGTCACATCGAGGGATCAAACTCAGAACCTCTAACAAGTCGAGTTAGTAGTACGATAATATCGACTTTTTCAACAATATTTTTCAAAGAAAACATTTTCATAAATATACTGGGATATAGTAGTTGTCAAGCAACGAGGAAAAACTGATGGGATTAGCTATTTGTTTAACAACGGAGCAAAGTGCTTCTTTTTCTCCCTAGGATAAAAAAAGGGAGAAAAAGGCACTTTACCCCATGTTACACATACTCATTTGAAAAAAAATATTTGTAGAACTTTTATTAATGAAATAAAACTAAGAAGTACCTGTAGAATAAATAGCATGCTCCTGAAATTTCCAAAATTAGGAGAACCTACAAAACAAAATAAAAAAAAAGGTCTCGGTGCCGGATTCGAACCCACGCACGCCTATATTTGCCTTCAAGTCTCTCATGAACAATGTCCGTTCCATCAAGTCGCTGCGCTATTGAGAATCGTAATGGCTTTTTCGGAATCAGGTATGTAGCGTATTGCTGTAGTTTTATTATAATATTTGATATTTAACCTTCATTCTCTCAATATTTCATCTTCTAAAAAGTATCTCAACTTCTTCACTAATTTCTACAAAATACAAGGTGTTTTATAAACGATGAGTTTGAAACCTTTGGTGTGAACGTTGAAACTTTTCCTTGAGATCTCAATATCAATTTTCTTTTTCTGGAGATGCTAATCTTGTTAGCGAAACGCGCGTCGAGTGCAAAAATATCAGTTTGGTGTTAGGGTAATTGATCTCTAGGAAAAGTTTCAAGGTGTTCTATGAATAAACGGTAGAATTTATAGTTATATAATGGAATATGGTTTAGGTCGTCGATGGCGTATCAGTATATTATGCAACGATCGTGTAATGATGGTTATTGATACATGAGCAATAACCGGGATACGAAACGAGCCGAAGGTGAGTTTCGTATGGTTTATGCAAGTGTATTAATTACCATTACTTGAGAGTTGCATACGCTATTTCATCTACACCCAATAAATAATGAAGAACTATGAATATTATATTATTAGGTATTTATATTGAACACAATAATAGTAGGTTATCAATCGTACTTCTTGAAAAAAGTCTACAAAATTATAATAATGGTATAACCACGGAAAATATTACAATGAGAAATGAAGAGATGGAAAAAATCGCTACCAAGGTCAGGAATTGAATTTTGATCCCTGCCGGCGCCATTGACCATTCGGCCATGAGAGCTCATTCAGTTTAGACGAAAATAAAAACATATATGTTGCATTTGTCAAATGAAGAATATAATCCTTTCGATCGTATTTTTTTCTTGTCTAAGACATCTGTGGATGAGTCGCTGGTAATTCTTCTATATCACTGATAGGACATTTTTATACGATTATCTAAAATTGACTAAATTCTTCAAAAATTTAATATCTACTGATTTTGACTAGACAAACGTCAAAATTCAAAGCTTGCACATCATGCTTGATTGAAAAATAATGAGTTTCTATTGTTTGAAAATCTGTATCGTAATGAAAATCTGTATCGTAATGGATTTCATTATAAAACGAGTTATGAGCGTATAATGTCATGTTCCGATATTCCTGAACAGTACTGTCCAGTTAATTCAGTCGTCCGATTTCACTGACATTCACTGGCAATTATTTCGCGCCAATTTTTGAGGTACCTTGTTAGAGACTAAAAAGTTACTGGTGCTACTGCTTCAGAAGTCGTCCTGTAGTCCCAGTATTTCTCAAATTGGGTTAGGTTAGGTTGTGTTCGAATAAACCTCAACGGATAACACATTAAATTTGTTGTCAGATCATTGCAATTGCAAAATTATCAAAAATGTTTCGAGTTATACTGGAAGATATTTGCGTACAAGTTGATGCTGAATTGAAATGAATCCTGCAAATCAATAAAATCTGCGGGAACCCCATTTTTCGAGATTGCAAGCCTTACTCGCACTTACCTGAAATGTTCTTTGAGAATCTTAGGGGTGTAAAAACCTACTACAATTCGAATGTACCCTTCTTTTCTTGGCATTTTTTCTATTCGACCTTTAATTTTGTCGAGGATTATAATTTCAGTCATTATATTCTCTAAAAACTCATCAGAGCTTGAGCTCTCTGGATTCTATATTTCCGTATCGCTATTGCTTAGTATCTCTTCCAATATTTAATTCATTTTGAAATAAGATAGGGTACGTCACACCTGTTACCGCTGACAGTTCCTTTGACGGATGTCCGATGGCGGCCCGTTCCGATATCATCAGCAGTAGATAACTATCACTGCAAAAAGCGTTCCGAAAATGCTTACTGTGGCCAGTAATACCAGCAATATCGGAACATGGCATAAGTGTATTATAATAGTACGGGGGTGAATAAAAGTTACTTCATTGATGTATCAAATGTAACTTTCAATATTCCTTTGCTCGTTACAATGGGGCCAGGAAATGTACACTTTGGATAGACGGAGGCGGAAATAGTATGTTTACCAGCCGAACATTTCTGGACGACTGTGAAGAGGCGCAAGCTGAGACTTAGCATCACAGAGTCCTGGAATATGGCTTTTCCTACGAGGTAAAGATACTTTTTTCCATGAATCGTTCAAAATTCGATATTGATTAGTTTAGGAAATATCGCGAATAATTTTATTCACAGGTAAATGGTGCTTGGATTTTTTTTATATGCAGATTCACACGAAAGGGAAGCCCTGTGATGTTCAAAGAACACCGCGTGAATCAAAGGAAAGGAGATAAGAATTAACATTTACTTTTAATTTCTGAAGCCTCAGAAAAAACCCTTCTTAGCAAGGAGTTCCAAACCTTAGCTGTTCTATTGAAAAAAGATCCCTGAGCAAGAGAGGTTCGACAGGTTTCCAAATTCACAACAAAGGGGTGGGAATTCTGTACTCGTCGAGTCATCCGTGTAGATATTGACAAACGAGGAACGATTGATAACAATTGGGAAGAACATCGACCGTGAAAGTATCTAAAGAAAAGAGACAAGTCTCCGACCCTTCTACGATGTTCCAATGAAGTGAGCGAGTTTGTGAGTGAAGAATCGCCAACAAGACGAATTGCCTTTCTCTGAATGGAATCGAGAAGCCTCAATGAATGTTTTGGTGCCGAACTCCACACATGAGAACTGTATTCCATGACAGGTCGTATCTGAGCCTTGTAGATCATTAGAAGCTGACGAGAAGTGAAGTATTTATTCGCACGAAATAGAAGTCCACCGTTCTGGGAAGCACCTTTAGCGATCGATCTCACATGGTTTTTTCATGAGAGATTATCACTGATCGTAATTCCTAACATCGAGATATTTGATTTTGTAGGAATAGTTACTCCTCACATCTGAATATTAGACGATGATAGATCAGCTTTTCGTGAGAAGAGGCATGCCTGGGTGTTCGTAGCATTGAATTACTTTTTCTTTGAGAAATGTTTGTGGGAATGTCAAAATTTCCTAGCGATTTGCAAAAAACATCATTTGCATGAAACACCAATTGTGTGACTGTAATGGCTGCCATAACAGCTTAGGAAGTTTTGTGGCCGGGTTATATATACAGGACCTCACATCATTTTCCAAATATTGGACGTTATCAGTTTTCATTCATTCATTGAATGTGAAAAAGTATGTTTCCACAAATTGCTACTTAATTTTGACATTCTAGATCAAATTTCTTTAAGAAAAAGTCAAGATTTCCTTATTGTAAGGATATTATATTACCTCAGTTGTTAGTATTCTACATAAATGATTGAAGAGTTTTCATTGTAGCTCTAGTAATTTCATTACAAATTCCCAATCACCATTCATTTGTGAATGAAATTATTCGGGATTTTGTTCGAAATTTATTAATTTCTGGAGAATTTTGAAAGATTCGCGGAAGAATAGTATGTTCACCCCCGAGGAAAAACCACATTTCTGGACTCTGTGTTTTGCGAAGTCTCGGCTTGCGCCTCGAAATAGAAATTTCCACAGTCGTCCATGGCTGTTCCTACCTGGTGAACAATCTGCTATTTCTACTCCTATTTCAAACCATTAATTTTTTTTTAGTGATGTGATATGTAACATTCAACCTGATAAATTTGATATCATGACTACACTCAGTTGTCCAAAAACCGAATTCAGCGAATTTTTGCACCAAATTGTTTGCAGAATTGAATTAGGAATTATATTTCTGGAAATTTATTGTTAAACTGTGGATTGGTACTCTATCTCCGGTCTGGTCCAAAAATTATAAAGTTCAACTTGCTGATGAGACAAAAGAAAGTTTTGGAGGAGGTCGTCATACACTTGCGTTTATGATGTGGGTGCACCGCAAAAAAAACTCTAAATCATCTGATATTCTGCCAATAAATGCAGGTGTTCCACAGGATTCAGTTCCGGCACCCACTTCGTTTCTGCTTCATATCAATGATTTGCTTGAGAAAATATCTTGTTGAATACATAGTTTTGCGGACGACAGTACTCTTCATACCAGTTTCTCTTCCAGAGTCCCCATACCAGCTCGAGAAACAAAAATTCAAAAAAACATTCACATCGATAAAATTAACGACGACTTGGCAAAAATAATAGAATGGAGTAACATGAACTTGGTGGAATTTAATGCTACGAAAACCCAGGCATGTCTCTTCTCAAGAAAAGCCGATCTGTCGTCATCAAATATTCAGATGTCAGGAGTGACTATTCCTACGAAATCAAGTATCTCGATGCTGAAATTACGATCAGTGATAATCTCTCATGGGAAAACCATGAGAGATCGATCGCTAAAAGTGCTCCCCAGAAACTTGGATTTCTATTTCGTGCGTAGAAATACTTCACTTCTAGACAACTTCTAATGATGTACAAGGCTCAGATGCGACCTGTCATGGAATACAGTTCTCTTGTTCGGCAACAAAACATTCCTTGAGGCCTCTCGATTCCATTCAGAGAACGGCAATTCGTCTTGTTGGTGGTTCTTCGCTCACAGACTCGCTCACTTCATTGGAACATCGTAGAGGGGTGAGACTTGTCTCTTTTCTATAGATACTTTCACGGTCGATGCTCTTCCGAATTGTTATCAATCGTTCCCCCCTTGGCAATATATACACGGATGACTCGACGAGTACAGAATTCCCAGCCCTTTGTTGTGAATTTGGAGACCGGTCGAACCTCTCTTGCTCAGGGATTATTTTTCAATAGAATAGTTAAGGTTTGGAACTCCTTGCCAAGAGAGGTTTTTCCTGAGGCTTACAAACATCAGAAATTCAAAGTAAATGTTAATTCGTATCTCCTGTCCCTTGATTCGCGCGGTGTTCTTTGAACATTACAGGGCTTCCCTTTCGTGTGAATCTGCATATGAAAAAAAATAAATAAAGACACGTTTAGTGACTCCGATAGAAGTAGTGACATATGCCACCTGCCATGTTGGCACTGATCGTTCACGCGCTAAGGTTTTGAACTTAATTTGGAAATTGAATTACTCGGTTGCAAAATTCCTTTTTTTATTCTTCGAGTTGTTTCAAAAAACTAGAAAACACCGAGTTCGACGGCAAAAAATAATGTGCCGGTCCTGTCGCCAACGCAATTGAGATCTTCTGGTCTTCGGGTGATGTCTATTGTTTAGAACGATGGCTGTGGGGGATCGAGTATTTCACGGATATTAATGAGCAGGGAATAACTCGGAATCATTTCATTCGAGAGTTTCAATTCCTCAAGAGCAATTCGCCGAAAGCATGCTGTATTGTCAGGTTTTCAATTTATTACCCTGTTCCAAACTGTCGAGATACAGCAGCCGCAAAAAACTGATCCTGAGTACTTAACAGATATATAGTTCTTTATTTCCAACAGATGAGTACATCAAATAACAGGAAAGGTATAATATTTATATAAGTATTACGAATGAAACTAATAACTGATCATATTTGTAAACAAAAATGATGTTTATGTTATAAAAACGGTAAATGAACTTAAATTTTATCATAAGTAGTACCATAAGTATTACAAGTTGAACGTAAGAGTCTTGATGCAATCAAGAACATCGGACAAAGGTGTTACATTTATATCACATGAACTACAAATGAGGTTGGAATTGTTACAAATGATCGATATGGGTGCTCTTTTAATGAGCAGGAAATAAGCCGTTCAATATTATTTCTTTCATTTCATTATTGGATATTTTTTACTTGATTTGTATTTTTATCCTTTCGTTCTTAGCAAGAGGTTCCAATAGAGTTAATAATATAGACAATGGAAATCCGAACCATCACCATTCTGCAAGGAACACTGTCAACCACATTCAAGCAAACGTCCAACTGTTATCAACATATCCTCGCCGGGCCACCGTGCTGGGTAATCGCACGTTAAAAGGTAAGGCCTCGTTGATCCATTGCTCGCACAAGTTTCGACTTTTGAGGGTTGACGTTCGTCAGCTGGTTAACGGAACGAACAATTTTAGAACAACAACAATATTAACATACTACAATGTTAAAAATCGAAAAATATGTTAGCGGTTCACGTAGTTTTGAGATAGTTCACGTCGAAATTACGTCGTAATGACTTTGTCATCAAAAGATACAGGGAAATGAAATTTCAAAAATGAGCCATTTAATTTTCAAAATATCAATTTCATCTTAGAACTTTTCTCAAAATTATGATTCAGCATTGTTTACGATTCCATCAAAATCTGTACATCATCAATAAAATTATAAATAAGTTGAGAAATTGGTGTTCAGAATTTTGATAATTTTCAATTAAATGGCACATTTTTCAAATTTTTTATCAATAATTTATTTTTATGATGAAATTCTGGACAATGATGAAACGAAATCAGTGTCTAGTGGAGTTCTCAGAATTTTTATGACAGCTTTCAGATTGAATTCGTCAGATAATCTAGTGGCATATCTTCCAAATTTTATACCCATAACTTTTTAATTTCAAAGGATTCCGGTGTAATTCCGACATTTCGAAACCACGTGATGGCTTGCTCAGATTTTTTTCGAAAAAATCCTTTTTTTATTTTTGACATTGAATAATAATAATGGAAGTTTGCTGTGAAAACGAAGACTCATTCACGAAATTTCATGTTCTAGTATCGAATGTACCCTATGAAAAAAACAATCATTCCAACAGGTCATCCTAACAGGTCGAAGAAATATGTGTAATGAGGATGATTCCATTTCAAATGTGTCACTATTCCTTGTGGTTCGTCAGTACCTCAATGAAACCTTTCCTGGGAGATGGGTCGAATGAAGAGAAGCAAGGTCACCAGATTCAAGCCCGTTGGATTTTCTTCTGTGGGTTCACCTGAAGATTATCACTTATAAAATTCAACTTACGTCAACGAATCATTGATAAATGTCAAAATATTACACCTGTAATGCTCCAGAATGTCTGCAATCGTTTTGAACAAAACGTTTATTACTGCATGGAAGTGGGAGGCCAACATTTTTAACACCTATTGAAATAAAAAGTGAAATAGAAGCATTTTTAATTTTATCTTTTTGAAACACTCTTACCCCCTCTCTGTATCAAACACTTCGAAAAATTTAGTTTTTTCTCGCACAATTGCCATGAAAACAATTCTGAGAATTCAAGTTGAAACTTGATACGAATTGATGTCAATGTTGACTTGTTACTATATCAACAATGATTTCTCGAGAACTACTGCATCCAATTGAAAAAACTAAAAAGCGTCAGAAAGAGAATTCGATGACCTTCAGATTGCTGTATCACATTCACCCTATTCCCATTAGATATTCAAGGTGTGGAATATTCAATAACTCAAAGAAAAATGTGGATTGCCTAATGGATAGTATGCCCTTTCGATTTTAGAGAGCGCGTATGGCCAATATCTGACTTTGAATTACAAGTAGGCAAAACAACGAAATCGAAGTCACTGAAACGACTTACCACAGAGCCTCTTCCGATAATTCCCAGTAATGTGTGATCTTCTTTGGTTGAACTCCAAGGAGGGCCCTCCCGACGAGACTTCTTCTGAGGATGCGTTTCGTAGAAAACTCCACTATTGTCAATACTTTCTGCGTTTACACTAGATTGCGTAATGCGAAACAACAAATTAACTTTGATAAGAGCGACAACTTGAAACAAATATGAAAACAGCGAAAATTCTTGTACCGGCGAATAATAATCATTCGTAAAAATCGTAGCGTCTATATTCGTCAGTTCAGGTTTATGGACCTGGCTTGGTGCGACCTTGCAAAAAAGACACTTTTTGCTCCATTCTCGGAAACATTCATTACAGTGCTTTGAACCAGTGCTGAAGGCGGGCCTTGCAGAGAAGTCACCAAATAATTAAACTTTTCGATATCTTTCAGCGAATCATCCGAATGAACTAAAGCATCGTACATATCCTTAAACGTCTGGAATTGGCGATAATCTCCCTCAAATTTTGGTAATTCTATACGTGCAAGTTTAGCATGTGATTGATGAACTACTCCTGCATTATTGTTACCACTTCGCGAAACATTCGGATCCACATCTGAATCGAAAAGCTCAGAATAAATAGCGCGTGCGTTGTAAAGGTTTTGATTATAATCTGATTTCACTTTATCCTCAGTATCTAAATCACTTCCTTCATCAGCTGATAATGAAGAAATTATATTAGAATGATTTATGATGAATTCAGAATGAATAGTTTCTATTTCAGCAAACCGAACTCTGAACAATGTTTTTTGGCTTTTGTCTTTCTTTGGAGCATCTGCCAAAGAACTTAGAACCTCCATTTCGTTGATACAACTGTAACGTATGGCAGTGTACCGACGTAGTTTTAGTTTATTATCTGTCATAGTGCAAGTTAACTTGTTGATTTATTATTATAAAATCAGAAAACTGACTCCCCCAGAGTGCTTCAACTATCATACCTGCGCATTCAGTTATTACTCTTCTCTGTAAATGCAGTCACGTGACAAAATGGCGGCGAATGAATGTATTGGAAATGGCGTGGAATTCAGACAAACTGAATATGAAATGCGACAATATTAAATATTATTGAGGAATGATGCGTAAAATTTTCAATCGTTCTTTCCAAAATCAAAGGGCTATCCGGCTCGAAGGACCATGTAGAATAATTTATTATTGAATGTAAATTCAACACAAGGGTTGGAGCTAATGTTGAGAATATGTGCAATAAAAATCTGCGAATGATAAATATGAAATATCGGCGTTGTTTCGCTTTCGCTGGGCCAACCATCTATGCCCGTTTTAGTCGTTCCGTATAGATTTTTATTAAAGGAATTGTATGTCTGATGAACTCACTTCCGAGAAAATTAAATACTGACGCCTGAAATTTCTGTCTTCACTATGCCTCCTATCATTATCGGCTGTTCCTTCTACTTCCATTTCAATTCAAAGATGAACCGTATTCTTGTGAGACTTTCGACATCAGAAGTTTTGACCACAAGGTGATAAAATCAAAATTTCAGATTCCGAATGATCTGAGTTATCATTTCCTGCAACAGTCTCCTGCCCGAGGTGATCAGACTGCAGACTCGTACTAATTGAGTCCTTGAACGTCGAATGTCACCCGGTAACGATTTCCTGCTAATCCTGATTAGCGAGTGTCCGTTGTCGGTGTACGTCGTATCACGCAGGCGGGCCAAGTCTGGCCAACCTCCAGCGTCGGTTTTTCTCTCATGCAACGCCATTTGCCCGCTCGTGGCAGGAGAATGGTGCGAGAGGTTAAAGTCCTTACATACTCTAGTACGCTTCGGAAAAGACGCTGAACTTCCGGTCGCTGCCGGCAAATGCACCGTTAGATTGTTCGTCAGCGAAGAAAGAATTGCCTTCTGATGGTGTAACATTACGATCGCATTATCTAAGACTTTTGTTCGATTGTCTTCGGTTACGTCTTATTCATTGTGAATGAACTTGTCCTCAATAGTTGATGATGTTTCGCTGCTTCGTTGTTTTCCTCGAACGCTTCTCAGATGTTGTTGATTAAAAAATTACCGTATTCTATCTGAATCGGTTGCGTCCGAATATCAGCTTTTACCGAAATATTGAGTCATATTTAATTTGTCGAATTTCATACGTGTAGGTTAATATGAGAAACCTCAATCAATGAAATGATTCTAGTACATATAGAAACAGACATGAATTCATTGACCAATATCAAAAAAGCTATAGAACTAGGCAAAACGTGAAAACAAAAAAGTGCCATGTATGTTTTTTTAAATTGTTTTTCCTCACTATTGCACGACCTTTACCCATTGATTTTCATATATTTTATATATATATATATATATATATATATATATATATATATATATATATATATATATATATATATATATATATGCAAGATGAATTTTTCTGGGTTTTTATCCGTTAGGTATCCTCTGATTTGTTCGACGTTTCGAATTCCATTTTGAATTCATTCTCAAGAACTGTGAGACGAATATCTGTCCATACCGTCCTGGTCAATCACTCCCCTTACGAAGCAACCAAGCAAGAGCAAGCAAAGACTTCAATTGTCTGTTCTCCACGGAAACTGGTATTTATAATGACTCTCCTCAGTCATTATCCGACTTGGTCCGATATTAAGGCTGCATCCTGCCCATCCAGGTATTATGTAGAAATTGATGTTTCCACGGATCTTCGATATGCAAGATGAATTTTTCTGGGTTTTTATTTTTCTCATAATCGACTTTTTCATTGAATCAAAAATAAGAGAAGAAAATTCGAAGGCAGGAGGGGAGTGACATTACAATATTTTGAGGAATGCATTTCCATAATGCATCTCAATTTTTTTTGTATATCGAATGCTTCTACAACATAAACTGTGGATCCCAAAAATATGATGTCATATAACAATGCCGAATACACAAGATGATGAGAAATAAGAAGGAGCCCACTCCATTAGTCGAACAATGAATGTGATCTTATGGTCGAATACAATACCCAAAATGTTGGAAGAATAAACTGATTTTATTCATGATTCATATTTACAGCATACTCGAATCTTGCCCAATATTTTCTTGAAAAAAATTCAAACAAGTTTCGTCTACATTGACAGAAGGAAATCCATTGTTACAATAGTGGTCATGAAAGACTCGATCATTGTATTGAGTTATGATGATATTTTCTTCACTTGAAAAAATCAATTCGTCTTGTTGGTGATCATTCGGTCACGGACTCAGTCACTTGGTTGAAATATCGTAGAAGGGTCGGAGACTTGTTCCTTTTCTATAGATATTTCCACGGCTGGTGCCATTTTGAATTTTTGTCGATTGTCTCACTCTTAGCAGTAATAACACGGATGACCCGACCAGTGCAGAATTCCCACCCCTTTGTTATGGGCTTGCAGACCTGTCGAACCTCCCTTGCTCAGGGATTTATTTTCAATTTACTGGAACTTGGAACCGCGCCTGAAATCGTTCTTTTGTCGACGTTTCGACTTGCCCTTAGGAACCATTATCATGACTTCTTCGCGACTTTGTGCCTAGGCCTGAGTCTCCCCAACCCCAACTCCCATCTTGACAAAGTGAAGACTCTGGTTTTGTGGTCTTCACTTTGTCAAGATGGGAGTTGGGGAGACTTTGATCTCGGCACCAATATATACATTTATATTATATATATTTGTATATGCAAAACCACTGAAATGTGCATGCATCAATGTATGTCAATATTTTTCAGAAAAAACTTTTTATGGACTTTTACGCTTAACTTGCACATCTTGAACCATTACCATATGTCAGCAATGAGCATATCAATTCGAGTATGTCATGCACAGTTCAATCTATTGTATTCGTGACGATGGCGTCCGCTGTTTGATCGCCCGTTGAAGTCTCCGCAACGACATAACAGTCCCCGTTTCAATCGTCTCCCATCATCATATCAAGCAGGCTGTTCGGTCGTGAAGATGAACAATAATTCTGTAACATGGATACGTCTTTCGTGAAAATATTTCGTTTTTGTCGCAGCACTTCTGTGACGCTAAATTGCCATTTACCGCATTCTTATCCGATACGTGAGTTTATCCTAGCATAACTGCGGATTGAATCACATTCTTTCAGGGATTATTCATTTCAAAAAATAATGGACCAGGTGCAACAATAATAGAAGAATAGTCATAACAATTTTCTATGTTGTACTGGGTGGTGATACCGAAAACAGTGAGCGAGTTAATAGGAAATTAAAATTGAGGCGGAATTGCGGATTGTGGATCCCATCATGGCGGTGATGAAAGACCACCACCGGACGGACTACAAAGAAGAATTCATCAGAAAAAACATTAATAGAAGCTAGCTTGTGAATTTTCAATCTGATCGATTAATTTTTGTAAATTCAAAAACGAAACATCAATCGGTTTCCTTGCCAGAGGTCTTCATGCAAAAATGAAAAAAAAAATTTCTATAGTAAATTTGCACCAACAAGAGATTTTTGATAAAGAAATGTGTCGTCTTCTTCAAATATTCCCCAGATGACAGATGGTGATATTCATGGAAAATATATAATATTCGATTGCCATATTCATAAAAAAATTAGACAATGATTTTGGCGATTTGTCTTGTCGATGATACTCGAATAACGGACTCTCTAACTTCTTTGTAATTGGGAAGAATCGGCGATTGATCCCTTTTCTATTGAAAATTTCATCGCCATTGCTCTCCTGATATTCAATCAATCGTCCTTTCCTTGGATTTTTCATCACAGTTGGTTGATCCGATTAGTAAAATTTTCCCACCCTTTCGTTGTGATCTTAGAAACCCCCCGAATCTGTTTCTCTTTCAGGGATTCAAAAAAAAACAGACTCAGAATCAGACTCAGAACCTTCAAATATCAAAACTAATTCCCCCTTGGCTCATACAATGTTCTCTGAACAACGGTGGCTTTTTATCCTGAAGATAAAAAATAAATTTATGATAGTTATATCTGGAATCTCCATATTCATATCACGGAGAAGTGCATTGAGTTCAGTGTTTGAGTGACTTGGGCTCTGTTAAAAAGATTCACTTTTATTCCAAAGTATTTATTCTTCTGTAGATATGTGTAAAGGAACCGCGTTTCCAAAACTTGACAAAAAATTCATATATTGTTTTTCGAATCTGGTGAAATATTAGGTTTGTTCCAGCAACACATTTGACCGTTCGGAAATTGGTCTGAAGCAGTCAGAGGCATGCGCAAGATGAATATTGGAGAGCGAAATTCATTTTGCGCATGCCTCTGACTGCTTCAGACCAATTTTCGAACGGTCAAAAGTGTTGCTAGAACAAACCAATTACCGTAAAAAAACTACTCATAGCTTTTATCCAACAAGCAGTCACTAACGGATGGCAAGAATCATATGGAAGAATCATGTTCCTGAAATCCCTGAATATACGCAGACTGTAGCTAGAGGATATCTGTGAACGATAACGTGCTCCCTATAACGTCATCGGCTCGTTTAGGGTAGACAGCAAAATCAGATGCGCTTCAGAGAATGGTTTTTGAATTGTGAATCTGAATTGTGGCTTCAATTCATTTTCGTAAATTGGATAGACAAAAAAACTTCTGCAGTCACAATTAGATATCCTGTACAACTCTGGTATAAGAGATCATGCACATCATTTATTTCGAAATTATTTTGAAAATCGTGTAATGTTAAAATCAATAATTGCACAAGTGATGAAAAATTATCTACAATTGGAGTTCCACAGGTCCCTGTTTTGGCTCCAATTCTCTTTTTATTATATGTAGACAGTATAAAGAAACTCAATTTATATGGAAAGCATTTTTCTTTTGCAGATGATATTGCTATATTTCACTCTGGAAAAAATATCTACCCGAAACAGGAAGTAACACATGACATGGAATTGATAGAAAAATGGGTAAAAAACATCAATCTTACAATTGATTCAGAAAGAACAGTTTATATAATTTTCAAACAGAAAAATATGAATGATGTGAAACTTGATATAAAAATGAATAATAAGCTAATTGAAGAAGTTCAAAATCATAAATATTTAGGTCTGATCATCGATAATAAATTGAATTTTGAAAAACATATAAATAAAATTAAAAAAACGGTTGTTCCGTTTCTGGGAGCAATCAAAAGAATGCCTTACTTGAATGAATATGTACAAATTCTTTTATATAATTCATTTATTCTTTCAAGCAATCAAAGTAATTTATAAAAAACCATGGGACACTCCATCGTCGGAATTATACAAAATGACTAATAACATGACGTTGAACTGTTTGATAAAACTCGGAAAAGCCAAATATATATACAAATCAACGAAAAAACTTCAGAAAAGTAATATTTTGTTTTTTAAAAATTCTACTATACACAATTATAATACTAGAACTCTCAATAATTATCATCTAAACATTATTCACACCAATAAGGGAAGAAACAATCCTGTCTCAAGCTCAATAGAAGTATTCAATGAATTACCAGAAGAAATGGAATCTTCCAGATCCATACAAATTTTTTCGAAAAATTGAAAAACAAACTACTAGAATAATGATGTTCATCAAAGTACAAGCAACAATTGTTAATGTATTATTAGGTTTATAATTATCATTGTTAGTATTTTAACTTCCTTATACCAGAACCCCATTTTGTTTGGAAGCTATCAGTTGAAATAAAATAAATGAAAACTTTTTTCAACTCACAATTCCAATAACATATGTTACTAAAAGTACAATATAATCATATTAGAATTGAATCAATATAAAAAAAAATGAGCAATTAAATGAGAATGAGTAAAAAAATTAAATAGTTAAGCATAAAATGTAATATGTGTCAATAAATGAAGATCAGCATGTAATCGTCTATTTATTGTTTGAAAGCAAATGTGCTCTAAGGCTATAGTGCATATATATATATAAAATTAGCTGTTCCCGAACGTTTTCGGTCATAGGACCATCATCAGGGGGAATTCTGAAAAGTGAAGAATATTAAATGCGAAACAAAATAAAAAGTTCAATGATGAAAGCAAAAACCTGGAAAGTTATAAACATCAATATAGAGATCACTCACTTGTCAGAATTTCTAACAAAAGGTATAGCTCCAGAACGATTTTGTTAACATTTTGTGGAAATGTAATTAGTTCATATAAACAGTCGTGAACTAGGAAGATGTCTCTATATTGATGTTTATAACTTCCAGGTTTTTGCTTTCATCATTGAACTTTTTATTTTGTTTCGCATTTAATATTCATCACTTTTCAGAATTCCCCCTGATGATGGTCCTATCACCGAAAACGTTCGGGAACAGCTAATTTTATATATATATATATATATATGCACTATAGCCTTAGAGCACATTTGCTTTCAAACAATAAATAGACGATTACATGCTGATCTTCATTTATTGACACAAATTTCGAAGTGCATACAACCTCTACCTACAAAAAATAAAATGTAATATATATGAATAAAATTGAAAAAATAATGTAAAGGTGGATGTGTTAAGCCTTGCGTAGATCCAATACTTCCAGAGGTGCAATGTTTTCAAATCGGATGTGATCTGCCACTCTGAATAGAGGTGTTTCAGTTGAATGTGGATGAAATCCACTGTATCGGCAATTTGCAATGGCTTGTAAAGCATGGGGAGTTGATATAAAAAATCTAGTTTCATTTTTTAGCGAGCATACTATCGCAATAGCTTCCAACATCAGTAACTGATAAGGATAATGGGTGTGAAGATCTACACTTGAGAGGAATGCTGTTTGAGAAGGATGAGTATGAATCCATCCTATTGTTATCAAGTTATGTTGATCTTGATAATAAAAAATCTCTTCATCCATTGTCACGCAAGAATCTGAGGTTCCCTTTTGCTTTGGTAGTGGAGTTGGAATACATGGAAAAATAATACGTCGATATACAGTTTATTGAGCATAATAGTGTTTGATTCAAAATGAGTTGGACCTTCTATAGTCCATATCAATTTCAATTCATAAGGAATATTGGTATCTATCTATAGTGCAGGCTATTATGGCGCTGTACGAGAAGACCGTGTTTGAAAACACTCTCCTAAAAGACCTTTTATTCCATGATTTTAAATTTTTGTTATTGCATCCTTTGTAACAACCAGGGTCACTAATGCTGGAACTTGAAATAAATATGTGAAACTGGGAAATTCTGGAAAGAAATCAGCAAATAACACAAATATAACTTCTACCAAAGTAAAAATTGAGCAAGATGAACTTTGTTTTTATCAGCGTCAGAATAATCTCGCGTTATATTGATCAGTTGAACTTGAGTACATGTGTTTTGAACGTTTTGTACTAACCATCGGAACTTGATATAGACGAATAGATGTTTGATCATTTCGTCCACAAATACCACAGTGTTTGATATCCATTATGAAGCACTATTTATAACAACACTTGAATTGAATACTAAACAAACGGAAAACAACTAATAATTAAAAGCAAAGGCAGATGAACGACAAATAACTAAGACAACTACTGTAAATAATCGATCTGGACGACAAATAGCTGGTTGAAAGGAACAGTAAAATTATGGAAAACTTCTAGCAAAATTTGAATGAATTGGAATGCAAAAGTCAAAAGATGACAGAATTCGATTCTTGCACCATTCACTGGAAATCGCATTAAATTCCGTGGATATGTTTGATCGTGTCTAGAGTTTTCAAAGAAACAATATCAAATCGGAGATCGCACCAGGAATATATACATCTTGATACGGGACAAAATTGTTCCTCCATTTCATTTTTACTCAATACAGATGGAGATGTATATCATTAGATAATTTTTGCCATTCCTGACCGATATATCAGTACAACATTCTCAGTACATTGTTATTGGCTGATCACAGAGCGTGACAGATAACAAAAAAAGAGCACGAGCGACTGCCTCTCGCGTATAATAACATGATGCCATGATGTATGAACACGGAAGTGACTTTGATTAGGTTATCACGACCTGCAGCGGTGCCTCGGCAGTACCAGCATAATGGGGGACACGCGACTAATATAAAACAATAACGTAATATATTCTATCGTTTCGCAGCCACAATACAAACACTAACTGTAACTCTCTTATCGGCTGCGAGATAATTGTGTCTGGGTTTGTGGAATCATGGTCGCTTGCTTATAATGTGCGAGGGTCACACTCATGATTTTCGAAAAGCTGGGGGCGAAAAATTCTTCTTTTTAGTCGAGGCGAGGTTTGCATACGTTTCATTTTAAAACGTTCGACATGAAATCATATTCAGAATACAATCAATAAATTTATATTTTTGAATGATTTTCAGTGAAACTATCTGTTGAATTGTGGTTTTTGATAGTATGCCAAATATCACTTTATGTTGGGAAACAGATGTTGAATTTTTTTTTACATGATATAATCTTTATTTCTCAATTGTTGTCTTAAATCAATAAATATAAATAAATGAATAATAAAAAGGAATAAAATATAAAACAGTGTCAAATGGATAATTTCGTTTCACCTTGTTCATAGAATAGAACATACGCCTCGCCACTTATGAGAGATTTTGGGGAAATTGGTGACACGTGGGCATCGTTGTACTTGTGCCATCTTCCAGAATAAGGGTGTCGGCAGTAAGCTGTGTAGTAGCCACTATCTGCAGACCCGTTGTGGTTTAAAAGTGCGTAGAGATTATAGCTACAAGGAGTTACATTGGCTGACGCATGATCATTCATCTCCAGACCTTCTACAGGAAAATCCACGGTGACAAATGATTTTTCTCTGTTTTTTTCTTTTGTGGAAAATCGCTTAAGATGGATCACCAGTATCCGGGGAAATTTATGTATTGATAAACATTTCGAGCATTTTCGTCTTTCTTTACATTTGGAACACGTTGGTAGCTCATCCCCATCTAACATTTCTTCATTTGTGAATGAATCCAAACAATGATATAAATGGAGAAAGTCAGTTCCTTCTAGGTATAGAAATGTCCCAAAATGGTTCGAAGACCATGGAACAATGACCACAATACGTGCATTTGATGGTCGACTTCAGTTGACCGACAAAGTTTTCAACCATCTTGGATTCTTCAAAACTTGTGTACCTCGACCATGACTTTTGCGCTTTTTCGCTGTCACTTAATTCTTCAAAGATTTCGGTTACGATTGGTTTGAGTTTTTCTGTTATTTGGTAAACATCTTCATGTAGACCATTCAACAGGTATCTTAAAAATTCCTGAGCATCTTGTTGGGCGTAATCAATGAAGTGAGGGGCGAAACTTTGGATCTGACGTTTCAGAAAAACTGTTTTCACCACTCTTCTTGAAAAATCTTCCGACCATAATTCTTTTATCACCTCTGCAAAAGCTTCGATTAGAGCACCTTTCATACTGGATATGCTGGTATTTATATCCTTCTTGTTGAATTGGTACCTTTTCGCCTATATGTAAAATAGGCGAACACAAGAAAAACACCCAACGAGGAGAAACAACAAAATCAGGACTAGCGGAGCATGTTTGGACAAACCATCACAACATTAAATGGTCTGAAGCCGAGGTCATACACAAGGAGGAGCACTGGTTCAAGAGGAAACTCAAGGAAGCAGCCTACATCCTCAACAACGACGCATTCAGTCATTCCAGCGTGGAGATTCGGAATGGGTGGAGGCCGCTTATACAAGGCATGGACCGACTTCAAATCGATGAGGGAGAATCTCGCGCCAATACATCCATTTTCCACTAAAGATCGATCAGCACACTTCTAGTGGTAGCACCTGCTCGCCTCCTTGTTAGTAGCACCCCTTCCCCCACCGTAGGGAAATCGGGGCTTTATAACCGACCACACCTCGAAATATTGTCAGTCATCACCCGAAGACGATTGCGGATACCAGCAATCGAAACGTCGTGAGTACACTCAACTTGAAACTTGGTTTCAACATTTTTTCATACTATTTCATTCAATTTCTCTATTTACAGTTTTTGATAAGTATTTCACATTTGATAACTCAATTTTCTTGTCACGATATTATTTCATTTATTTCGTTATTGAAAATAAAATCTCGATTGTAACAACATTAATTTTTTTCGATAAATCAATCCCTAATTTCATTATTGACCAAAATTTTGATTTTGATTTCCTCACTCGATTTGTATTTTTATCCTTTCGTTCTCAGCAACAGGTTTCGATAGAGTTAATAATATAGACAATGGAAGTCCGAAACATTACCAAAGAGGAAAAGTCACTTGACTCCCATGTTATTTTTTTTTTTTTTCAATTCAATTCAATTCATTCAAACATCAGTTAACAAATTCATCATGAATCATTACATACTTATAGTATTTATATATAATTATAAATGTATACATACATATTAGGTTCTAAGTTGAGGAGCAGTATGTGCCTAGACAAGGGTGCCTGTTTTGCAATACTGCGTCCCGGTGTTTTATATGAGAGGAAGAGTTATGAATTATGAAGAGGAGAGAAAACAAGCGAGTTAGATGAAGTAACGGTATGCGTTTCTTGCATCAACCCGGTAGGTAATGCAAATGTAATATACATTTTCAGTTTATATCAATTGCAGAGGGATTTTCGATTAAATATTTTTTAACTTCTTTTTTGAATTCTTTAAGAAATTTTATCTGTTTCCGGTGAATTGGTAGAAGGTTGAAATATTTTGGGCCAATGTATCTGAACGACTTTTGGGTCACAGATTTTCTGAAATAATCTACGTGTACATTTTTATTTTCGGTGGATCTGGTGATTCTTTCACTTTTTGAGGTGAATTTATGTTGAGTAACATACACTTGCATGATACATTGGTAAGCGAATAAAGATTTGATATTTAATAGTTGTTTCATTATATAAAAGATTTGTTGGAAAGCGTCTGTTTTTTCTGAATATTATTTTTATAAAGGTGTTTTGCACGGTTTCTAGTGATTTAATGGTTGTATTGAATGTACCACCCCATGCAGTTATGCAATACCTTATGATTGATTCTGCTAGGCTGTTATACAATATAATCATATTTTTTCGTGAGAGGATATCTCTTAATACATAAAATTTGTGAATGATTGCTCTCAATCTTTTAATAACATGGTTAATGTGTTCTGACCATCTTATATTTTGATCTAAAATAACCCCTAGATATTTTATGGATGGAGTTTTCTCTATTTGTGAACAAGAACAAGTGCGGTTGTCACATGTGTTTGAGTGCAATTTCAGTGGGAAATTGACAGGTTGATCGACTTTGGAGGCTGAAAATGTAATATATTTAGTTTTATTCACATTGAGAGTCAGTGAATTATGATTCAACCATGACTGAACTTTTTTTAATTCTGATTCAGCCGATATTCCGACATCATTCCAGTTTTTCCCTGTGAAAATTAGGGCTGTGTCATCTGCATAGCAAACGAGGTGTCCCGTGAAATTTTGATTGCTGTTAAATCGTTCATATATACAAGAAACAGCAATGGACCCAGTACGGTTCCTTGTGGTACACCTATCTCTACTGTCAATTCGGTGCTGCTATACATTAGATTTTTCCACCTCCCTCGAATAACAAGTCAAATTTTTTTTCAAGAAACTCACGAATGAAATTCAATAAAGAACTGAAACCAAGAAGTAGGTACAGTATAGCAAATAACATACATCTGATAATCAACACTTCGCGTTATGAAGACGTTCAGAAAATTTTTGCGGGATCATGAATGAAGCGTATTGCTGCATAACATTCGACGTTTAACTTTCATTTTCCAATATATTCAGGTCTTGAAAATATCTTACCTTTTTTATCGATTTGTATCATTTTGCGAAATACAAAAATCCATAAATGAACGGTTGAATTTATACTTATAATCTAATACCTTTTCTCTTGTACAATGAATAACTAGTGTTCATTTATTGCACAGTCTAGCACAGTGGTTCCCAAAGTTGGCTGGACTACGACCCTTCTAAAACAAGTTACCAAACTCGAGGCTCACCTCTACGAAATTGAAACGTTCAGTATCACGACTTTGTTTCGGGTTTGAAGGCAGACCGTAAGAGCATGACAGATGGAAGTGTATGATTTTATTCCGCTTGCCTTTTTGATGGTCGATAGTTGGCCCACAATTGAGCCAGGAATAGTGGGTCCGAATCTCCGGACGCTTGACGGCCATATTTGAAAACGCGTTTTTATTCGTACAATATTTTTAAGTTTTTGCATGATCTTATACCGCTTGCCATTGTAACACACGCTCATTTACACTTAATGGAGCTTGAATAATGAAAGGCAAGCGATTACAAGTGACCGGCGTAGTTTGAAATGTCACGAAAAACTGAAAAAAAAAATTATAAATTGCATGTTTTCAAACTACTTGCCAATAAGAAAAATGAAAGTTTATATCAAAATATGACGCTACAAAAATTGGCAAGCGCCGGTCGTTAGCTTAACGGTACGAAATTTCCGGAACATCTTGTAAAATTTTTGCACATAATTTGTATGATCCTGAATTGCTTGCCATTCGAACAGAATGTCATTGGAGTCATTAAGGGACAGTGAAACAAATGGCATGCATGTAAGGATGTCCGAAAATAGAGGCAAGCGAAAATAATGTTGCAAAAAATTTTTTTAGTTTTTGTTCGATTTTAAACTGCTTGCCATTCTGCATGTATTTGAAGGACAATGAGATGGGTATGTCATAAAAAAGGCAAGCATCGGAGTGCAGTACAACATGAGAAAAAAATCGATTTAAAAAAATTAATTAATGTTCAGAGATGATAGTAAACAATTCACAAGTTTCGTACGATTTGAAACTGCTTGCCATTTTGCATTTAATCAAAGGGCGATAGGATAACTATCTGATGAAAAAGGCAAGCATTGAAGTGTAGCAGAACATAAAAAACACGATTTTTAAAAATAACTAATTTGTTGCTTTGCCAAAAAAATCGCTAATACGGGACAATTTGACAACTGCTGGTCATTTTTATTTCAATTGTATATTATAGAAAAAGCAGTCACGTAACTGCAGGCCAACTGACAAATTTTTACAAATATTAAGGAAAATAACTGACTTATTATTGAGTTAAGGTCGTGTTTTAGCTTTAGCAGATTTTGTTTTTTCAGTATGTTTCACTATAATTTTTTTTGCTCAAGTATGTTCGCTTTATAAAAAGGGTTTAATTGCAAAAAACATCTTGAGTTGACGTACATCGGGCGATCGTACTGGCACTTTTATAGAATAAATCGTCGTTGGCAATAGATATAAATTGATTTTCTGAATTTCGTACCAACTGCATATCCTAACTTATACATAACGTAGGCATGTCTGTAACAATTTCCATTATTTATTTTCATTCAACTTTTCGTCGAGGACTTTTCAATCAATATTTATTTTACAAATCTTGAAACCTGACATCACACTACTAGGATAATACAATATCAAATGATAACATATACTGTAAGTTAGGAAAGTAAATACCATTTAACGTACCAACTAATACGACACAACAGTCTGTTTATCACTATTACCGATTTTTTAAGTTGGGAAGCTGCATACACTTCTTGGTAAATGAATCGAAGGTTTTTTTTTAACGTGTATAATGGAGGATGTTTTCGAACGCAATCCTGTATGTGGGAATCAAATTTTGTGCTACACTTCAATTCTTGCCTTTTTTATTATATATTTATTTTATCGCCCTTTAATTAAATGCAAAATGGCAAGCAGTTTGAAATCGTACAAAATTTGGGAATGTTTTCTATCATCTCTACAAAATAATCAATTTTATAACATCGATTTTTCTTATGTTGTGCTACTCTCCGATGCTTGCCTTTTTTATTACGTACTTATCTGACCGCCCTTTAATTACATGCGAAATGGTAAGCAGTTTCAAATTGTACAAAGTTTGCGATTTTTTTTTACAACTCTATTTCTTGTTTATAATAAGATGATTTTATTATACATGCTTGCCTTTCGGGTTGTGACATTGTTTTATTACGAAATTAATGTTTCTCTTTGTTTGAAGCAATTCGGGATCATGCAAATTATGTGCAAAAATTTTACAAGATGTTCCGGAAATTTCGTATCGTTAAGCTAACGACCGGCGCTTGCCAATTTTTGTAGCGTCATATTTTGATATGAACTTTCATTTTTCTTATTGGCAAGTAGTTTGAAAACATGCAATTTATAATTTTTTTTTTTTCAGTTTTTCGTGACATTTCAAACTACGCCGGTCACTTGTAATCGCTTGCCTTTCATTATTCAAGCTCCATTAAGTGTAAATGAGCGTGTGTTACAATGGCAAGCGGTATAAGATCATGCAAAAACTTAAAAATATTGTACGAATAAAAACGCGTTTTCAAATATGGCCGTCAAGCGTCCGGAGATTCGGACCCACTATTCCTGGCTCAATTGTGGGCCAACTATCGACCATCAAAAAGGCAAGCGGAATAAAATCATACACTTCCATCTGTCATGCTCTTACGGTCTAAGTCGTTTTTTGGAATTTCTTCCTGACGTTTCGCTGGCGCGAGTGGCTAGCTTCTTCAGAGGCTCATACAACTTGAGTTAGACTCCGATGACTCTAACTCAAGATATATAAGCTTCTGAAAAATTCCAAAAAACGACTGTTTTCGAACCCGAACCAAAGTATTGATACTGAAAACCTCAGCCGCGAATGCCTTAACCATATTCTCAATGTTACCGTTACCAAGTATGTTGAGATTAAAATCATCTCAAGTTACTTTTTATCTTAGTACATTTGATATGTCTAACTCATTTCGGTATTCAGGGCCCACTAAAAATACACTCGCGACCCAGTTAGGTACTTGATAAGTATAAGAAACATTTGATTTAAGAAAATTCATCTGATTACAGCTACAGTTACATAATTTTGACGACATATAATTCTGATATTATAAATGATGACATTATCTACTAGAAACACTTATTATAAAAAAAATAATTGAAAATAATCAAAATCTTGTTCAGTACATAGTTTTGCGGACGACAGTACTCTTCATAGTTGTTTCTCTTCCAGAGTCTTCATACCAGCTCGAGAAACAAAAATTCAAAGAAACATTCATGTCAATAAAATTAACGATGGCTTGGTAAAAATAATAGAATGGAGTAACATGAACTTAGTGAAATTCAATGCTAGGAAAACCCAGACATATCTCTTCGCCGAAAAGCCGATCTATCATCATCTAGTATTCAGATGTCAGGAGTAACTATTCCTACAAAGTCAAGTATCTCGATGCCAGGAATTACGATTATTCTCTCATGGGAAAACCATATGAGTTCGTTCTCTAAAGGTGCTTCCCAAAAACTTGGATTACTAATTCGCGCCAAAAAATACTTCACTTTTCGTCAGCTTCTGATGATCTACAAGGCTCAGATAAGACCTGCCTAGGAATAATAATAATAATAATAATAATAATCGTTTATTTTCCATCGGATAATTTACAAAAATTATAGGAATAGTCAATTTGGTGGTAGGAGTCAAGAGAAGAACTCTCTTACACTATAAAAGCATTTCTCACATAAAAAAATTCTTAACCTACTTTTGAACACAGAAATAGTAATACTACTTTTAATCATATCAGGAAGATGATCAAACATTTTCAGTCCAAGATTGTTTGGAGAGGCGGATGATATTTTGAATTTGGCGTAAGGGATATGGTACAAATCTCTGTTTCTTGTATTGACATTATGAATATTACTATTCCGTAAGAAAAATTGTTTGTTCTGGAATACATATACACACATTTCAAATATAAAGACGCACGGCAGTGGCAAAAGTTCATATTTGACAAAAAATTCTCTGCATGAGACCTTCTTGGATATCTTAGCTATGCATCGTACAATACGTTTCTGTGTAACGAATACGTTTTTGGTCATTGTAGAGTCGCCCCAGAGACATACGCCATACCTCAGTCTTGACTCCACCTGAGCATGATACAAATTTAACAACTGATTTGTTTCCAACCCAAAACGTAAATTCACAAACAGATACGTTAAAGAATTCAATTTCGAAACTAATTGTTTACAGTGCGCTTTCCAGTCCAAAAACTCATCGAAATGAATGCCCAGAAATTTTATATGGTCGAGACTGCTCTGTAAAATATGATTGTTAAAATCAAACTTCAGTCGTGGAATCATATTCTGGCGATGGTGAAATTGAACAATTTGGGTTTTATCGACATTGAAGAATAGGTCATTATTATTGAAATAATCGGATGCAAGTGCAATTGAATTGCTACATTTTTCGACCATAGTAACTTGATCAGGAGCAGACACAATCAACGAAAAGTCATCTGCATACGCAGTAAAGTGAGTTTCTTCGAGAGCCGTTTCAATTCCATTAACATATAGTAAAAATAAAATTGGCCCCAATATAGACCCTTGCGGGACACCTATATTGGTAGAAACTGACTCCGAGTTGATTTTAGTTAATTCATTATTATGGCAGTATTGCAAAGAGACGTATTGTTCACGATCTTTCGAAAAAGAAGAAATCCAATTCAAGGAGACCCCTCTAACACCATAGTTTTCCAGAGATGACAAGAGTTTAGTATGATTGACACAGTCGAATGCCCTGCTTAAATCACAAAATATTACAGAAGGGCACTCGCCTGCCTCAATAGAGTCAATGATTGAATTAAACAATGATACTAACGCCGTATTGGTTGATTTATTTTTTCGGAATCCATGTTGGTTTTTACTTATGATGTCGTTTCTGTCGATGAAATTTATGAGTCTATCTAAAAATGCATATTCAAATACCTTGGAAAATGAGTATGGGACAGTTACTGGCCTGTAATTTTTCATCATCTTTGGATTGTCTTTTTTGTGTATCGGAACGACTTTACCTTTTTTAATGATCATAGGAAAATTACCTTCAGAGAATGAGAGGTTGATTAGAAACGTTATGGGATATATTATTGTATGAAGCATTTTCTTTAGTAAAAATAATGGTACTTCGTCTGGGCCAGAGGACTTCTTGTTTTTCAATCTGTTGAATAATATGGTATGTAATTCTTGTTCGGTATAAGGTTGAAGGAATAGTGTATGTAAGTTAATGTTATTATTAAAGAATGTTTTCGTTGTATTACCGAGGTCTATTTTATGTACTATTTCACATGGTTCTTTTAGAAAAAAACTATTAAGCTCAGTTGCAATGGTTCGAGGATCTTCAATTGGTATTCCATCTTTTTCAATAACAATATTTTTTTGTTCGCACTTCCTATTGGTCAGTTCAGAAACTACACTCCATGACGCTTTCGACTTATTGTCGGATTTAGCAATTTTGTTTTGATAGTATTCTTTTTTAGTTTTATTTGTTAAAGAAATGTGATCTTTTTTTGCCTTTTTGTACACATCAGTTAGCGATGGGTACATATTTTTGAGTCGCGCCAGTTCTTCAAGAGAAGAGCTTGATGTAATAACAGAGTCGGTGACCCATTTTTTTCTGTCTACGTTGTTATAATATTTTCGTTTGGGAAAGTTCGTTTCAAAGTGAAACATGAATACATCATAGAAAGTCTGAAACGCTTCTTCACATTGTTGGATTTCGCTTAAACAAGACCAATTTTCATTCATTAGAGCTCTTTCAAAATTTTCCAAATTAGGTTGACTAAAACTTCGTCTATACCGACTATGGATATTATGAGGTTCATCGCCTTTAAGGGACTTGTCAAGTTCAAGTAATATACTTCTGTGGTCGGAAAATGTGTTGTCTTCAACATAACATATGCCATTATTACTGAAGTTCAAGAAAATTTGATCAATTATCGTGCATGTATCTCTCGTGACTCTAGTAGGCCATTCCACAATCGGTGTACAGTTAAAATTCGACAATACATTACATAAATCATTGAAATAATCGTTTTTAAAAACATCAAAGTTAAAATCCCCACAAATGATAAATTTGATATTGGGTTTATATAAATAATTCATAACAGTTGTTAAATTATCTAAGAACAATTCGGCATCCCCACATGGAGATCGATAAAAATTTAGTATAATGTTCAGAGAACCATTATTCTTGAAACTCACGGCACATATTTCGAAATGTTGCTGAATGCAAAATTTTCTCACGTGAATATAGTTCTCATGTATGGAGTTCGGCACCAGAACATTCATTGCGGCTTCTCGATTCTATTCAGAGAACGGCAATCCGTGTTGTTGGTGATTCTTCGCTCACAGACTCGCTTACTTCATTGGAACATCATAGAAGGGTCGGAGACTTGTCTCTCTTCTATAGATATTTCCACGGTCGGTGCTATTCTGAATTGTTATCAATCGTTCCACCCTTGGCAATATCTACACGGATGACTCGACGAGTACAGAATTCCCACCTCTTTGTTGTGAATTTGGTGACCTGTCGTACCTCTCTTGCTCAGGAATCTTTTTTCAATAGAACAGCTGAGCTTCGGAACTCCTTGCCAGAAGATAATTTTCCTGAGGGTTACAAACTTCAGAAATTCAAAATGAATGTTAAAATTCGTATCTCCTGTCCCTTGATTCACGCGGCGTTCTTTGAACATTACAGGGCTTCTCTTTCGTGTGAATCGGCATATAAAAAACGATTTCCAAACAACTTTTTCAAATAACTCATTACGATATCTCCAACGCGAAGCAAAAATCGAGAATTTGCCCTTTTCACGAGATTGCAGTAGGCTGGGTTCAAGGCTATCACTCGGGCTAAGTATCATGGAAAGTGCAGCCCATGAAGGTCTTCGCCTATACCCAAAATCAAATCTCTGTTCCGAAAAATAACTGAAATACGGTCTTCATCTCAAGTGTGTCACTGTTTGAATCAATAAATTTCAATTGGTTTCAAGGGCTATATCGGCAAATCCAAAAATATGAACATATATAATCACTCACCGGACGAGTATATTAATGGTTGTTTTTAACCTTGACTACACTTCGCTGTAGAGAGGCTATTGTAGTGTACTTACCGGATTTTTACTGCAAAAAGCTGTTAACGCAACAATGTACTTATACGGTACAATACGTCGATGTTATTTTTATTTCAGGTGGAAAGTCATGTCGATGTAGATTTTTACGGTGAATTCAGAATCATGAGAAACGAGTCTCATTGCCCCTACCACGATACAGGTAGAGAACAAGAATAAGAATTATCGTGTTCATACTGGTGAGAAAAAATTGTATTGTAAACACTTAACAAAACACTTACTTGGTAGAATCAGAAACATAGTAATGCAGTTATGATAATTCGAAAAATTAAGTTTTGTGTTCGACCTAGCGGCTCCGATATTGGAGCTACCTTCAAGAAGGGACAGTGTCACTTCACATTTAGGCATCAATATGCTCACTTCTCAGGTGTTGTCACAGAAAAATGTTTGAGACTTGATGCCGATACAACTGTTCCATCTCCAGTAAGTGGAAGAGCTACCACAGATAGATTGAGACCTCAGTAGAGAGAACTATTGACAAAACCTGTGGAGTAGGCAGATTGAGGTCCCGGCGTAATGTCACAAATCTTTTTCCTACTTACAAATCGAATTAGAAAAATATTACCTGGAGAATTTTCCACCAGCCAGCTGAAAAATACTGTTTCTTTGAACGTTTTGAAAGTTGTATATTTTGGTCTCGTTCAGTAAATATTGTCATACGCACTTATTTTCTGGGGTGCCTTGAACATTTCGGAGGGGTGTTTACTATGCAAAAAAGAATTGTTAGATGCATGACAGGGATGCGGAATTGGTAATCATTCAGGAACACCTTCATCAGTTAGAAATAATAACATTGCCATCTTTCAACATATGTCTCCTTATTGTCAATTTGATTTGTGATAACTCAACCAGAATCATGAGAATGACATTCATGACTATTAAACTAGAAGCGGCAGTAACCTCCGGACTTGGAGAAAGACAGAATTCACACACCTACCAATAGGTGTAATTTTATGATACATTTTAGGTTCTCTTTGGTTATATAGCAAATAAATCAAAATTAGAGAGAACATTCAGTGAATATCTAATAAGAATGGCGATTTATAAGTGCAACTTTAGATTGAATAGTGTAAAGGTACGTCCACACTGGAGCAACATTTGGCAACTTGTAGCAATTTTATGTTGCAACGAGTTGATAAATGTTTAATTCATTAAACTTTGACATAAAAACGAACTGTCCTCACTCGAACAACAATGTTAATGAATGTTTGCACTTGTCGAATCTCAAATTCAGTTCACGCTGCTGTAGTTTTGTGACATGATGGAGGAAGACTTATTAACTGCTACCGCGTGCTTTCTAATTTTGTGTGGTGATTCACGAAAACGGAAGCGTAAATGTTCGGTCCGTCCAAGTTTGAAGAAAAGGGAAGAATATGGTGGACAGGAATTATTATCGGATATAAAGAAAGATGACGTTTCATTAGAACTTCGAACCGATGGGTGCTTCAAAAATTTTTTGCGCATGAGTAGTTCAGATATGGAATTTTTTTCGCTCTCTATAAAACAGCCACCAAGTTATGGATTTTTCTTTTTGCCTCTTCCTGAGATAAGCACCCTACAGCTGAACAAACTGCATTCCATGCATCATTTTTTGATTCTCTGCATTTATATTTAACAATTTTGGGATTCCAAATACATGGATTTTGTCTATAATTGTCAATTGAATTTGAACGATTCACCGAAGTCCACTTAAACGCCATCACTAAAACCTAAAAATTCACGCACAGGCACTTTTTCTGATAAAATACTAAACAGAACACTTAGACGCGGCGGTTTGTTTACTATCTAGTCACTCAATTTGCAACAGGTCTCAACTCGCAACAATCCGTCCACATCAAAGCAATGTTGACAAGTGTTTCACTTTGTTTCATATTATATATAGACACACGTTCATGATGTATCAAATCTGAATTAATTTAAACTGATGAAATGAGAATAAAATCCTTATTTTCCTTTGATCTTTACCACTAAATACGGTTTTATGCAACATACCACAACTTATGTTGCATCGCAACACCAACTTTATGCAACGCAACACAACATATTCCAACAAATGTAAACATTTTATGTTGTAACAAGTTTTTGTTGTATTATGTTGGAAAATGTTGCTCCAGTGTGGACGCGCCTTAAGGACTTCAAACCTCAAATAACTGTTTTTGATTAGTCCAATAAGATTTTGATTGATTGACTGATATCAATGATTGAAGTGGTTCACTCGAATTACTCTGTAGGAGTTTCCTGCTGATATTTCAAAACTGGATAATATGGATTTATCGGTTGTGTTTATTTCTCAAATCTTCTTGGTTCCTTACATTTCTTGAAAATAAATCAACGAAAAAATGTTTCGTTTTGGTACTCAAGAAATTCAACAAGATATTTCAACGTCAAACAAGAATTAGCAGATGGTAGCAGAATATTGTTACGATGTTCTGGCCCAAAGTTTCTGATGTAATTGGAAATAACTCAGCGATAACTCATTTTGGCTTTTTTTGCTATTACGTTGTTCTTGTTCTGAACCCTTGATATATAATTATGATATAACGGACACGGTATGGTATCAGAGGCGATCATGGGTCAGAGAGACCAGTAAGCCCCAGGAAAGAGGATAGAACCATTTTCGAGGAACACTTATTTCGGAAAAACAGTTTTGAAAATTCAAAAAAATGTGGCCATTTCAAATTTTTGGGGCGTATTGAACTCGCTGATTGATGATTTACAATTTTCAGGGAGGAAGTAGGCGATTGGGATTGATAGTGTAGCGCTTCAACACTTTGAAAAGGGGTTATAGCGTTTTTACCGGGATTACAAATAAAAACATTTCCCGTCTATGAAAACTCTCCCATCTGACCGATTTCGGATTTTTTTTTTCTGATCGACGGGGAATTTTGTTTTCATCAATTCAATTTTTGACTTTTTACTTAAGATTGACGGTATTCGGGTTATAGGTGAAAAACTAAAACAAGTCCAATAATGCTGAATGGTAATGGTTCGGACTTCCGTTGTCTAATTAAGTCAATTGAAACCTATTGCTAAGAACGAAAGGATAAAAATAAAAATCAAGTGAGAAAAAAATCAAATCAAAATCAAATTTTTTGGTCAATAAGGGAATTAGAGATTGATTGATCAAAGAAAATACTGTTGTTACAAAAATCGAGATATCGAATGTGAAATATGAGTCAAAAAAACATTTGAATAATGAAATAATATTGTGACAAGAAACTGTAGGTATCGAATATGAAATACTATTCAAAAAGTGTTAATGAAGAAATTTAATGAAATATAATGAAAAAACGTTGAAACCAAGTTTCAATCGTCTTCGGATGAGGACGATTGCGAATATCAGCAACTTGAAACTTGGTTTCTTCATGAATCCTCCCGTTCTTAGCAACAAGTTTCAATAGAATTAATTATATAGACAATGAAAGTCCGAACCATAACTATTCAGCAAGGAACATTGTCAACCATTTTCAAGCAGCAGTCCAATAATTTCGCGGTTTTTTGGCCTCTTATACAACCTCCTCGAGGTCCGAAACTTGGATTTGACATAACTAAACGTGTGTAAAAATACTGAAATTTCATCAGCATGGGAATTTTCCGTCGAGACTCCTTTTCCACGACCTGCCGACTGGACTATTACTGACAATGACACCAGCAGGCAGCCTGACACTGGCCATCATCATCGTCAAGCGGTTTCGGGTGCGCGCGTCATGCTCGGGACCTTGGCCGATGAAATGGGGGGCCCCGGGGGGCCGCGACCGTCGCAGGTTCAATGCACCTGACGGAATGGCGAGCCGACCATCGTACCGTTAACCAGGCAGCGGCGTTAATGGGTTCCGCTAACGCTGCTTCGCAGGAACGACTCGTCCTGCATCTGGCGGCAGCGAAATAGGCACGTCCGTCGTCGCAGGAATACGCTGTAACAGAAAAAAAAAGAACAGAGGGAGCTTTAGAGAATAACTCAAGAAGCAATGCCATTCTAGTCTATTGAATTTTATACAGCGTGACTCACGGTCTATGGTAGGATAGATGTTTCTGGAAAACGCAAGCAGAATCTGCAAATTTCACATCCTATGCCGGGTCCAGACCAAGCAGCGACAACACAAAGATATTCCCGTTTCGTGCCAAACTAGCGACAAATCCGATACATTTCTGCAACATTTTTGTCCTATTTGTGTTTAGTTTCCAAATTCGGAAACCTTTGTGAGTCCCGTCTCTGGCAAAACTAGGAGACGTACAGTAAATCAGTGAAAATCACACAAATTTACTTCTGTTGTGGTTTTCTGTAGTCGCGTACAAGGGTCCGTGCAAAAATGTCGGGAGCAAAAAAGTGTAACACAGAAATTACTTCCAAATTGATAGAATTGTTCAATGGTCTTATCCAAAAACGTTTGCTTTCCTTCAATTTTTTCAACATTGGATGCAGAGGAAAGGAGGTTATAACAACTGACAGCTAGAATTGAATCTTCATTTCTTGAGTTTTCCTCCTGTTGGAAACGCCACATGGTTAAACAATGAATTCTACTGAATTCTGCTGCACATTTGTCCTTGTGGTGTGGATAGTTTGTATCAATTTTGTCTTGTCTGCATACCCAAAATTTCGTCGAAATTTTGTCGGGTTTTCGTCTCAAAATGGTGTTCACTTTTTTCTGCTTGATTTGGACCCGGCATTACATTCCGTTCCCTCTTCTATCGATCTAAAATATTTTCAGCAATGCGGCGTTGCCACTTCCATCAAAAAGTCCTAATAGCTTGATTTTTTTAATCAGAACACCCCGTTTATTAACACATTTTTTGTATCGCTCTTTCATTATAATACTTTTTTGTTGTTAATGTTCTATACCTATCTCTGACAGTTATCGAGAAAAGTAATTAGTGCTAAATATGACCCAAAACATAGCCTTAATTGAACTCAAGTACATCGGTACTCTCAATTCATGAAAAGTTGATATTTTGGTGATAGTTTCAAAATCGCGATATATTCCATTTACATCAAGAAATCGACTCCATGTTATACAGGACGTGCTCAAGTTACTCTTATTTTCATTATGCATAAAAGTGGTCAAAAGATCACTTTTTTAAGTAAAACACCCTGTATATTACTCCATGAATCAAAAGATAATGAAAAATACCTCAAGATGAAATATCATATCCCCATACCTGAACCATCAAGTCGCTTCTTCTGGAAACATTATTTTTTTAGGATTTAGTTCAAGGTAGCAGTGGAATTATCGGGCTCATTACAGTTCGGTTACTTTTATAATCAATTTACAAATAGCCCTCGACGGTGGTTCAGAACATCTTCCAACATGAATGCATATATCGATCATTCAAACGAAGTTCTTATGAAATTGTTTGTTATACAAATGAAATTGTTTATTATACACGGACAGTGTGATCAAATAATTGCAAGAACTTGCAGAAATTTCAAACAAATGTATCCTGAATTACCACCAATGAACAAGAGGATGTTTACGAAATATTTGCCCGACGTTTTGGCATATTTTTATGCATATCCAGGAGCTTCCATTAGCAATGCAGAAAAATTTTTGGGTGTATTACATTCTTCAGTACAATTAATTTTAAAAAAATCACAAAATGCATCCGTATAAATCAAAGCAGAAGACTTTGAACGTAGAGTTACTGAGAATTTTTGTCAAAAATGATTTGGAGTGACAAATCAAAATTTGCGAGGGATGGCATTTTTGATAGAAGAACAATTTTGGGCTGATCATAACCCTCACATGACAAAGGAAAAGGGTTTTCAAGAAAAATATCACCTAAATGATTTCTGTATTTTGAAAAACAATAAAATTAGCTTTTTTATCTATAAAAACTTACTGAATGCAGAGAGATATTTACAAATATTAAGGATGACTGTTACCAATTTCTTCGAAAAATTTTTTTGAAGGAATATAGGAATGTGTGGTTTCAAGTGGACAAAGCGCCAGCTCATTCCACCCAGAGAGTTTCCAGGAAACTTGACGAAATATTTGACGATATTGGTTTAGGCGTTTAGTGCCAAGGGATTGGCCATCGAGATCACCCGATCCCACTTCAATTGGATTTTTTTATGAGGTGTTTCAAAAGAAAGGGGGTACAAGTACTCCAGTGCCTGGATCGCCACGAAAGTAAAAAACCAACCACAAGTCGCGCAATAAACAATATTTTCAGCATTTACTGCAAAAAAGTGATATTTTATTTTTAATCATCCCAGTTCTGTTATTCACTGTACTTTCACATGTTATAGCCCAGAAATTCTTACTTTCATCCTAGAAATGCTTGATTTTTGGTACAGTTGTTCAATGGAAACTTTGAGCAATAGTTAAGGAAATCATTTTGTAGCCTTGCAAACTTACTCATTCATTGGTGTTTTCAGAAGAAGCTACTTCATTAAGAAAACTTGTATAGATATAGGGCATGATATATCATCTTGAAGCATTTTTCATCATTTTTCAATTTATCGAGTATACAGGGTGTTTTATATGAAAAAACGAACTATTGACCACTTTTATGAATAATGGAAATAATAATGATTTAGGCACGTCCTGTATGATATGGAGTCGATTTCTTGATGTTAAAAAGATATTTCGAGATTGTCTAAAATATCATACCTACGCACAGACTTGATCTTCTGTAGGGTTGCCCATTCATTCTCCTCCCTCCCCTTTTCTGCATTGTTATATTTATGTACGATAATGTAAAACAAAAGGTGAATAAATTATTATTATTATTATCATCGAAGTATCAACTTTTCATGAATTTGGAGTACTGATGTACCTTAGTTCAATCAGGGCTATCTTTTGGACCACATTTAGCACAAATTATTTTTAATTTCGAAAACCAATAGAGTTAGGCACATGACATTATCAACAGAAAGTATTACAATAGAAGATCGATTCCAAAAATGTGTTAATATACGGGGTGTTCTATTTGAAAAAATGAAGTTGCTAGGACTCTTTGATGAAAGTGGCAACGCCGCAATGCTGAAAATAGTTTTAATCGATGGAACAGGCAAGGAAATGTAATCTCAGCTGTCAGTTTAGTCTCCAACAGCCGATCGGAGTGCTCAGCTGACAGCTAAGTTTTTTGACACTAGATTGCAGAGGGCAGATCCTTCCATGTACCAGCATCATTTTGTAGATGATTCATAGCGGTCCCCTGAAATTATATTATGAACTCATTCAATTCAACGGGTAGTTTCAATAATTTTAATAATCCATATAATGCTAAGATGATTCCCAATTAACTGATAAATCTGTCCCTCGCCGAAGTGTGCTATGAATTCATGTTCGCACAAAAATACGTTTATTTATTGTTTTGTTTATTAACGTAGTCAGGATATTCCAATAGTGGTCAGAATCGATAAGAGAATATGCAGAATAATGATAGTAGCATTACAAATCAATCAAATGAAATAAGTTATATATAACTATTGACATCACAAATAATGGACTGGCCCTCATGTCGCTTTTCAATTCAATACAACAGAGTGATAATTATCACTTCATCCTCCACAACCCTCCTTTCTCTGTTACAGTGAGGAAGGAATGAATTTAGTGAATATTTAAAGTATTCCATCTTGCTCATTCATCTATCCTCAGAGCCAGTTCAGTAAATGTGAAGTTAATGTACATAAAAAATTGAAAAGGTGTGTGGTATGATATTCGGGTGCGTATTCCTACGTCGAATTCTTCCTACGGTGAATTTTTCCTAGGGCGAATTCTTCCTACGTCGAATTCTTCCTACGGCGAATGTCATCCCCTCCACTGACGTCATCAAAACACGAACGTTTCCGATGATGATCCATACACCCCATAGTGGAATTCGACGTAGGAAGAATTCGACGTAGGTAGAATTCGACGTAGGAAGAATTCGCCGAAGGGAAGAATTCGACGTAGGAAGAATTCGACGTAGAAAGAATTCGACGTAGGAAGAATTCGACGTAGGAAGAATTCGCCGTAGGAAGAATTCGACGTGGGAAGAATTCGACGTAGGTAGAATTCGACGTAGGAAGAATTCGACGTAGGAAGAATTCGACGTAGGAAGAATTCGACGTAGCAAGAACTCGACGTAGCAAGAATTTGCCGTAGCAAGAATTTGCCGTAGCAAGAATTCGCCGTAGGAAGAATTCGACGTAGCAAGACGACCCGTGATATTCATGCACTCATGTACAGGGTCGATTAATGAAATTCAGTACTAATATAACACGTTGTTGGTTCGGCGACGAGCATTTACCTAAAAGCTACGTGTTTGGGGAAATTGCGAGTATAAAATGACTGAGTATGTGTTCATCAGTGTTCGTGGAAGATTGAAACCTATGGTGTGAAAGTTAATACTTCTAGAGATCAATGATTACCCTAACACCAAACTGGTATTAATCACACTCGACTCGCGTAATAAAGTAGAAATCTTCAGGATAAAACTGATATTCAGTACCAATTTTCTTTTTCTGCTTATTTAGTGGAAGGCGCGTCAAGTGCAAGTAATATTAGTTCAGTGCTGGAGTGATCAAACTCCAGAAAAAGTAGTTAGAAAGTTGTTCACATTTCTAACTCAAACAAAAATGACCTACTCAGCTGATCGTATATTCTGAAATCATGTTGAAAAAGTACGAACTGATGAGGATTCTAACCTATCAAAATAGTTTTTGATGCATAAGGTTAACGACCTCAATCAAGTACTATAGCCAGACTTACATTCGCATATCGATTCCTAATATGGAATAGAAAATAGAATGGTAATGCTTATATATTATTAACTCTATTGAAACCTGTTGCTAAGAACAGAAGGATTAAAATACAAATCAAGTGAAAAAATCAAATCAAAATCAAATATTTGGTCAATAATGAAATTAGGGATTGTTGATCAAAGGAAATACTGTTACAAAGATATCGAATATGAAATATGACTCAAAAAAGTTTAAATTAAACGAAATAAAAGAAATAATATCGTGACAAGAAAATTTTTTGACTAGTATTTCACATTCGATAACTCGATTTTCTTGTCACAATATTATTTCATCTATTTCCTTATTTAAACTTTTTTTGGTTCATATCTCATATTCGATATCTCGATTTTTTGTAACAACAGTGTTTTTTTCGATCAATCCATCCCTAATTTCATTATTGACCATGAAAATTTGATTTTGATTTTATCACTTGTCTCGTTCTTAGCAACAGGTTTCAATACAGTTAATAATATAGACAATGGAAGTACGAACCAGTACCATTCAGTAAGGAACATTGTCAACCACTTTCAAGCAAACGTAGAAAATACAAACTGTTCAACACACTTGATGGATTCCAAATTCAACAAAAATTTCAGAGAAATATCTAATTTTCCGGGAGTACCAGCAATAGAAGATGTAACCTATTAGATGAGCCAGCTGAGTGTGCCGCATCGACTTTACTATATAATAACTTTAATTTCGATGATGCGCTCTGCGAACACAGGTTGTTCAACCTTTTTCGTGAGATTTGCTCCGCCGCAAAATTAGGTGGAGGCCTATCTGGGAGAACCGAACATTCATTCTTTTGATACATCTCAAAGAAAAATAACGATGCTATTGTTAAGAAACGTCGGAAATAATTACAGTGAATTCTGGAAAGCTCGAGCAGAAAAAATTAGAGAGTAACTAGTCATCATGGACAGTTGCTTTTGGTTTGTTGAGTGTGACCCACAGAACTGATAGAACTCACAGAGTCCTGCGGTTTGACCCCAAATTCCAATAACGCCCCTTGTCGACAGTAAAATCGAAGATCGCTGCCATTGTTTAAAACGATTGGAGAAAATTCAGAGGAAATTCTGGTTGAACTTTATGTATTTCGAAATAAAGACTGGAGATATCAAATCTAAGAAGGATAACTGGAATAGATATAATATTCAATAGAGACTTGTTTTACTCTAGTTCCTGAGGACGAGACACGCCGAAACCAAAAAAGGACTTCTGCAAATCACAGCTCAATGAAGAAAATATAATTGCTCACGAATGAAGGAAAGAGTAGAAATCAAAATCGAATAAGAAAAATCAACTAAGAAAAAAAATGATCGATAGTGAACTTGTTATGTACCTCCAGAGTTCTGAGAGTATAATTTGGTGCTATTCAACACATTTTCATCGTCAAATCATTGTTATGACAATAAAAACATAATTTCCTATGAAAAACGAAGATATTGTTATTGGCAATGAAAAGAGCTTTCGAATGATGTATGGCAAGAATCATATGTTTGTATACCATTCAACTGTACTGTATATAGACTCACGGTCGATGGTAGATTAGACGTTTCTGGAAAACTCAACGCATGATTTTTCTGAAAATTTTTCCTCTCAAATTTCCTTACCTGTTCTATCGATCTGAAATATTTTTAGCATTGCGGCGTTGCACTTCCATTAAAAAGTCCTAGCATCTTTTTTTTTTGGAATACCCCGTATATTAATACATTTTTGGAATCGCTCTAGTATTTCAATACTTTTTTGTTAATAATGTCTTATACCTATCTCTGTCTGTGTGTTTCCAGATTACCTGCATCAATATAAATACGCCCCACGAAACCGAAATGTCCAGTCATCCAAAGAACGACGGCCTTCAATCCCGAAGAGAAGTAGGAATACTGAAAACGTCGTCCGCGAAGGCCTTGACCATTTTGTCAATTCAGGATACATTTGGTTGAATTTTCTACAAGTTCTGACAATGATTTGATCACTTTGTTCATGTGTAATGAATAATTTCATAAGAACTTCTTTTGAATAATCGATATTTGCATTCATTTTGCAAGATTATTTGAAAAACCGTTGATAACTATTTGTAAATAACTTATGAAAGTAACCGAACTGTTATAAGCTTGATAATTCCACTGCTCCCTAAATCCAAATTCTAAAAAGAAATAATGTCTCTAGAAGAAGCGACTTTATTAAGAAAACTTGACGATTTAGGTATCGAGTAATATACAGGGAGTTTCATTTGAAAAAATAAACTTTTGACCACTTTTATGCACAATGGAAATAATAGTAATTTTAGCATGCCCTGTATGATATGGAGTCGATTTTTTGGTGTTGAATATTTCGAGTTTGTCCAAACTATCATCAAAATATCAACTTTTCATGAATTGAGAGTACTGATGTACTTAAGTTCAATTAAGGTTATGTTTCGGACCATATTTAGCACAATTTAATTTTCATCTTGAAAACAGATGGAGATAGGTATAGGACATTATTAACAAAAAAATATCAATATTCCAGAGCGATTCCAAAAACGATTATTATACGGGGTGTTCCATTAAAAAAAAATAAGTTGCTAGGACTTCTTGATGGAAGTGGCAACGCCGCAATTCTGAAAATATTTCAGATCAATAGAACAGGTGAGGAAGTTCGAGAGGTAAAATTTTCAGAAAAATCATGCGTTGCGTTTTTCAGAAACGTCTCGAGAAACGTCTTACCTACCATCGACCGTGAGTCACGCTGTTTATGCATCTCAGTGAAATGAGCGATTTACATAGGAAACTTGGATGTAGAGAAATACTTCGACTGAAAATTCAAAATGGAAATATTAGTAATATTCAGTTGATTCACACTTGAATTCCATTTTCGAGTTGTTCCAAGAGCAGGTTTCCGTGGTATTTATACTGACATTTCATCATTCATGGAATGACCAACTCACATTCGAAGTTCAAACAGCGTATTTTTTGGTAGGTGCTAATTGAAGTGGCCTATTTCGGTTGATGAATACCAGAATCTCTAATGGAAATGATGAAAAAACACATTCATATGAGCAATGTCCTAGATAACGAAGAGGTCATCTCTGAGAAAACGTAAGCGAGAAACATTTCTAGAATTATTATTCAGGCAGAATCAACAAGAATTGAATTGAAACTTGGCCGTTGACTTCGGTATCCTTAATCATCGCCTGTTGAATGCTCACCATCGGTCATGTAACGTTGGTAATTATTGATGAACCAACTTTTTCTGGTTACTCGTTCATCTTTGGAACAACAAAACTACCATAAAGAGTAAGACCAAAAATACTATCAAACCCCATATCTGGCGATCTGTAATTCACAACCAGACAAATCTTACACAGATATGAAGGAGTCTATCTAGGATGACAACTGAATGATTTTTCATCAACTTGTCTTTTTTTCCCAAAACAAGGCAAATATGTGATTTCATCTTGATGAAAGGTTTGATGGATTAGCCAGCCAGGGCCAGATTTCACTGTTCTCGGCAAATTTTATTCACTAGAAGGAAATCAAATACATTGTGAAAAAGACAATGTCTGATGATATTCTTACTGTCTTTATACGAATAAGAGAAAGGAAAAGAAAACATCTCTTAAAATATTCAAGCTCTATTGAACTATTAAACGATGAGATTAGAATGAGAATATCATCAATCTTTCGGCAATCAATAAATACTACCTAAAAATTAAGGGAATACTCCAAAGATTCAAAAACGTTCTTTGAAGTTGACAACTATAAAGAAGGAAACTCTCAGATCTCAGTGAATCACCCTGTAGTCGGATATTCAACATTGTCATTCTACAAGCGAAGTCGAAGACTTCCTTGCATTGCGTTTGGCGTAGCACGAATAGGAATAATAATATTAATGATTACAGTACGCCATATTTCCAACCATAAAAGACAAATATACTCCCACTCACGTCTATGACCTGCATTGAGACGCAGAGGTAAGGCTTGGTTACCTAATGCATTGTTAACCCAATGATCGGGGTTTGCTGCGAATGAAAAATTGCATGCAATGATATATTACTTGTGCAATTACGAGGGGAAAGCGAAACTAGTCAACAATCTTCAGAATATTGAATTTATTTGTATCCAATGTTTGAACGTCATTATTTTGTGGCTGATATATATATATATATATATATATATATATATATATACATATATACTTTGGACCATTCTCAAACTTCTTCGTGACTTGAGTGTCCGTAATTAGGACATGACTTCCCCGACTCTCTTCAGACATCACCACGAAACCGGACAGAAAATTGACTTCAACAACACGAAGACCATTGCAACAGCAAAAACACTCCACTCCAGAATAATTCGCGAAGCAATAGAAATTGAGAAACGCCCTCAATGCCTCAACAAACGAGACGACTCACAGAGGCTTCCCAATTCCTGGAAACCATTACTATACATCGAACAAATCTATCAATTAATCCTTCTCAAACCAGACCTGTATATGGTCCGACGGTTTCAACAACGTCGGATTCTCAGACAGCTATAAATACCATCCCTCTATCCACAAAACCACGGTCTTCACTTTGTCGAGATGAGAGCAGGGAGACTCAGATATATATATATATATATATATATATATATATATATATATATATATATATATATGTTCGACGTTTCGACTTTCATTTCGAAATTACTGAGCAAAAAAAAGCAAAGGATGTAATCCAATGTCCTTCGTGGTATTAGCCAGGTGAGTAGTTGTGTTAGTCCTTCAACCTACAGTGTAGGTGAGTTGAGGCTGGCCTGAACAATTTGTTTATTCAGAATATTTGATTTGAACCCAGTCTTCAAGCATACCCGTGAATATTTTTGACATAAAGCACAGGCTTCAATTGTCTGTTCGCCGAAAATACTGGTATTTATAATAATTCCCCTCGAATTTTATCCGACTATAGAATCAATTACGAGAAAACTGGTCCGATACTATTGATTATTATATCACTCACCACTCTCTAAGGATGTGTCCTGCGCGTCCAGGTGTCACGTAGGAATAGATGGTTTCACGGATCTTTGATCATGCAAGATGGTCTTCACGGGTTTTTCATCCGTTTGATCTCTTCCGAATTGTTGAACGTTTCGACTTCCATTCCAAAGTCATTTTCAAGAACTGTCAGACGAATATCTGTCCATACCGTCCTGGCCGATTACTCCCCTTACGAAATAAATGCCCAAAACAAAGCAGAGACTTCAATTGTCTGTTCGCCAAAGATTCTCGTATTAATAATGAACCTCCTCAAATTTTATCCGACTGTAAAATCAGTTACGAGAAAAGTAGACCGATACTATTGATGATCATATCACTCACCACTCTCTAAGGATGTGTCCTGCCCTTCCAGGTTTTACGTAGAAATAGAAGGTTTCAAGGACATTTCATTGTGCAGGATGGTCTTTACGAGTTTTTTCAACCGATTGGTTTCTTCAGAATTGTTCGACGTTTCGACTTCCATTTCGAAGTCATTTCCAAGAACTGTCAGACGCCTGACAGTTCTTGAAAATGAAATTAAATGTTCATAACGAAAAGCCATGTCCTAATGCGCCGTAAGGAAAGCAAAGACCATAAAAAACAAGAAAAAAACATGTCAGGACATAAAAAGCAAGAAGAAAAAACATGTCAGGACTGAAATTTGTGAAACCTAAAGCTAACAAAAAGAAGCTGAAAAAAAACCTAGTGCGCTGACTGATATGCTTTTGTTTGTTCCTCTTTTTGTGAGAGATCGAAATAAAAGCCTAAATTTTTTGATGGTAGGAATGCGATTTCTCAAAGCTACAGTTCCAGCTTATGTGCTCATTGGCTAAACTCTGGCGGGATCTTTCGTTCACCAATAGAATCATCAGTACACAAAATTTGCATTGTTAAGGCCGCCTCATACAAACCTAGCCCCTTACAGGCAAGTTTGGCAGTTCAATATTTGAATATTTTTGTGAGCCATGATAAACGCAATTCAATATTCTGAATATTCAGTCAGTTCTGTTCTTGTTTCATCCCCCTAGTGCTCTCTTTTCACGTTTTTATTGTTACCATTGTTGAAAGAATTTTCCACCTTCAGTTATTTTTTATGAAGTAGAAAATGCATAATCGTTTCAACACATATTTTAAAAATATGATTTCAGAAGATAGTTTTATAAATACCAGGACCAAAATTGATGTTAATCGATAGTGAGTTTTCTTCAATATTGTTTATGAATGTTCTGAATTCATAGCATTGAAAATAACTATTCAGTTTCAAGACAGCGCTTGCTTAAAGATTTACATAACAGGATTTGAAAATTATCGGAAATGATGTGACAAATTTATGAACATAAGTTATTAACTTTTTTTTTGGATTGAGGTGACCTTTACTTGATGGAAATCCATAGTTATTACGCTATAAGGTAGAACACGATTAAATTTCCACAAAATTTATTGCCTTCGCGACATGTTTCGATACACTGTATCTTTATCAAGCAAATTTATAAACACTTAATTATTCCTTGTTAAAAGCCCCTTGAATACATCAGGGCCTACTCTAATTATCCCTGATTCCTAGAATAACACAACTGATACTGTATTGGTACAGATATGTAGATGACGTTATAGTTTGTTTTAAAGGCACCAACAGGCAATTAGATACATTTCATGAATATATTAACACTATTCATCCAAATATTCAATTCACAATAGAGATGGAAGCAGAAAATTAAATTAATTTTTTAGACTTGACAATGGGTAAAGCCAACAGCAAACACCACTTCGCTATTTTTGATAAACCTTCCCACACTGATATCACTATTCATAATAATTCGGTACATCCATATAAACATTAAATATCAGCATACCATAGTATGATACACAGATTAGTAAACATTCCTCTTTCTGTGAACAATTTTAACAAAGAATTGAATATCATAAAACAAATAGCAGTTAACAATGGATATCAAATCAAATTAATAGAAAATATTCTTGCTAAAAAACTACATAGAAAAGCTATCCAAGAAGTGTACCCCACTTTGAGGACCCAGGACAATAATTATAGAATCTTAACTTATTCAGGACCTGCTACGGAAAAAGTAGCTTCATTTTTGCATAAACGAAATTTAAAAGTAGCATATAGAACAGATAACACGTTGGGAAGGTTCATCAAGAATAACAAAGATAAAACAATGAAATATGAAAAATCGGGAGTTTATAAATTGAATTGTGGATCTTGCTCCAAAGTATATATTGGCCACACAGGTAGACCAAAAGCCGTATACGTGAACATCGTATGAATTATGAAAAGAAAACAACTCATTCATCATATGCCAATCACATTTTGGAGGAAGGCCATGACTTCGATAAAAATTTCGAAATTCTGCATGTTGAAAATAAGGGAATTAAACTTAATTATTTAGAATTTTTGGAAATCAATAAACTGAAAAATTCAAATTGTTTGCTAAATGATCAATTGGATATCAATAGTTCCCCTTTGTTGAACTCATTCAATTAATAAGTAGTAACTATGTTCAGATATCATAATCATTATCAGTGTAATTCTAGGAATCAGTATCAGTTGTATAATTTCAGGAATCAGCATCAGTTCATAAGTTTAGGAATCATCATCAGTATCAGTTGTATTATTCTAGGAATCAGGGATAATTAGAGCAGGCCCTGATGTATTTAAGGAGCTTTTAACAAAGAATAATTTAGTGTTTATACATTCGCTTGATGAAGATACAGTGTATGGAAACATGTCGCGAAGGCAATAAATTTTGTGGAAATTTAATCGTGTTCTACCTTATAGCGTATCAACCAATAAACCACAAGCTGTCATCGAGCGCTCTGAAAATATAACGTCACCAGATTCATGGAGTGCACTTCTATTCGCAATATAAAATAAGCGATACGCCCCCTATCGACTTCTGCGAGAATACTCAATGGATAGATCGCCATACTCTAGTTTGCATGTGTTTATATGGGGCTGTCGTGTTGACTCTCCAGTCATTTTGGATTTTTATGATTTTTGTGTGTGTTTGAGCTTTTATAGCGATTGTGGAGATTTTCGAGGAGTTTGGAAATATTACAGTGAAATAATTGGAAGGTTTGTTGCTTTTCATTTATTGTATTTACTTTTTGTTGTTATCTAGTTCTGGATATAAACCAGTTAATCTTTGATACAATCTCTACGGTATGACTTGACTTGATAGCAGAAATTCATAAATCCAAGTCTCATCTGGAAACAACCTCGTCTTTTGAATTTTACAATGTTTTAATAGTGAAAAACCTTATAATTTGTTCGATGAAATGTTCTTCACGTATTCACCTGTCAATTGAGCCACTTCTCACACAGAAATTAATGAGAAATTGAAAATTTCACGAACGAGAGGAACCCAAGAACATCGAAGCTCCATATATACACATGCAAATGTAAACGTGAAAATCTAGCCATGGACAGTTCCGCGTTTCTCCGCGCTAGCGCTGCGATCTTATTTTCTGTCACGAATTGGCAATCTTTCGAAGGTGTTTCTTCAGTTACAATTGTTCAAAATCAAGAGTGCGAGATATCGAGGATTCGGGTTTACGACTTTTCATGTAAACGTCTACGCAGCAGGGTATTTATTATTTAAGCCTCTTGGCTTTGGTATTTTTGCTACGAGTCAAAGATGCTGTGTTTTGGAGGAATCAATCTTCGAGAAAACACTGTACAAATTCGCCATATCGCTCTTATTGCCCTGGGAGACTACGCCACTGCTAGACAGAATAGACAAGTTATTTGTCCACGCTTGGAGAGGTGGCCATGGCGTGGCAAATGACTATTCTTTTGAACTTTGAGCAAAACCGGGAAGTGAGTTGTGCACGGAGGCCAATAACCCAGCTCCACTACGGTCAAGTCGATGGTTACTTCTCTTATCCTCGTCATTCACGAGGAGCTAGTTCGAAACTAGGACGCGGAAAATACGTGCGGAGCGAGTGGATCTGAGTTTTTCTTGCGGTGCGCTTCGAACCGAAGCACCGAAATTCGAGAAATACGAAGGTATCAATGTATCTATCGTTCGTATCAACTTCGAGCTTGAACAATAAAAAATATTTTTTTTATACAGTGTCACACATAAAGTTCGCGACATATGGAAGTTTTTTTTATTAATAGATATAATGAAAATTTGGCTTGGCAGTTAGTTTGTGCTTGAAAAATCAGTAAAAAACAGCCCCTTTCCTTTTGTCATGTGATACTCTGAACCTGTCAAATTTGACATTTTTTTCGAAAATCCTCAAAAAATCAGTTTTTTTTTGGAAATTTCGAAAAATGCCAAGGAGAAAAAGTGCTCATTTTCCAATTTTATACCTTTGCTCGGAATTTGGACTCTTTACTGTCACTTCGACTTTTTACCAATTTCTTTAATTTTTCGAATATTTCGCTCTATCGATTCGAACGAAACATGATTCAAATTTCATAATTTTGATGAATACGAGACTTCAATGTCATATCTTGCCCAGAAAATACCCGCATTGGCCTGTTACCAGAAAAAGAAATGAATACACCTCCAGAAATTCGTCTTTGTTGTTGCAAAGTTCATCTAGTTTTTTCATTTCATTGTTAAACTGATTCGGTTTTTCCATGCATGGACGTTAATATGTCAGTAATCGAATGAACGTATTTCTCTTTATTCTTATTACACTCGTATTCCTTTTTTTAGCAGACTTGTATCCCATTAGCTGCAGATGAGTTCCAAATATTTTGATGCAGTTTACACCCAACAGTGTGACTGTTGGATGTAAACTGTTAGATGTAGTTATCGAGCAAATAATAACGCTTCTTGAGTTAACTTCATAAATCTTATATTTTTTATTTTCACCATCAGGTGTGTAAATAACATTAAAACAAAATTTTATTTCGATTTGATCAGTACCTACTATTTTCTTCCCGACATGTTGCATTAGTCTTGTAATGTTTAAAATCACGAAATTTTATATCATGTTTAGTACAAATCGCTAGAACCAAAGTCTTTTGAATAGTTTTGAAACTGTAGGTCAATGTTTAGTTTACAGAAAAGTGTTATAATTCGGGTTAGTTTGAAACTGAATTATTGGTCAGAAAAATAATCAAACTGGATGAAAATCTATTAAAAAAAGAAATACGAGTGTAGAAGAGGAATTCGTTTATTCGATTACTGACATACTAACGTCCATACATGGAAAAACCGAATCAGTTCAACAATGAAATGAAAAAACTAGATGAACTTTGCAACAACAAAGACGAATTTCTGGAGGTGTATTCATTTCTTTTTCTGGTAACAGGCCAATGCGGGTATTTTCTGGGCAAGATATGACATTGAAGTCTCATATTCATCAAAATTATGAAATTTGAATCATGTTTCGTTCGAATCGATAGAGCGAAAGATTCGAAAAATAAAAAAAATTGGAAAAAAGTCGAAGTGACAGTAAAGAGTCCAAATTCCGAGCAAAGGTATAAAATTGGAAACTGAGCACTTTTTCTCTTTGTCATTTTTCGAAATTTCCAAAAAAAAACTGATTTTTTGAGGATTTTCGAAAAAAATGTCAAATTTGACAGGTTTAGAGTATCACATGACAAAAGGAAAGAGGCTAATTTTTCAAGCACAAACTAACTGCCAAGCCAAATTTTCATTATATCTATTAATAAAAAAAAATTCCATATGTCGCGAATTTTATGTGTGACACTGTATATGCAGATTCACACGAAAGGGAAGCCCTGTAATGTTCAAAGAACACCGCGTGAATCAAGGGACAGGAGATACGAATTAACATTCACTTTGAATTTTTGAAGTTTAGAAGCCTCAGGAAAAACCTCTTATGGCAAGGAGTTCCAATGCTCAGCTGTTCTAATGAAAAAAGATCCCCGAGCAAGAGAGGTTCGACAGTTTTCTGAATTCACAACAAAGGGGTGGGAATTCTGTAGTCGTCGAGTCATCCGTGCAGATATTTCCAAAGGGAGAACGACTGATAACAATTCGGAAGAGCACCGACCATGAAAATATCTATAGAAGAGAGACAAGCCTCCGACCCTTCTACGATGTTCCAACGAAGTGAGCGAGTCTGTGAGCAAAGAATCACCAACAAGACGAATTGCCTTTCTCTGAATAGAATCGAGAAGCCTCAATGAATGTGTTGGTGCCGAACTCCACACATCAGATACTCCATTCATTGTTCCATTCCTGTGATTTTTCCATGTTATTATACAATTTCCCCTCTAGAATTAAACGAACATCGTTTCGATGTTTCAATTGCTCACTAAATATTTTTTTTTCGAATTGTTTGGCATTCATAAAGATAATAAGTTTCTGATAAGGGTATAGGTAAAAATAGAAAATATTTTCATTGACAGATTATAATCTGTCATTGACAGCAAACACCAATTTATTTAAAACAAAATAAAATGGAACAAAAAAAAAGTTTTCTTTCTGTTCCATTCCGTATTATCATAAGTACTTTGGTGTTTGCTCCAATGTGGTTGATAATCTTCCTTGGTCGATGGTAAGTTATGGTGGTGAAATATTTGTCAAAAAAATTTTAATGACGAAATAGATGAAATAGTGTGAAAAAATGTTGAAAACAAGTTTCAACTTGAGTACAAGTTTCAACTTGAGTGAACTCACGACGTTTATTGGTGGTATACGCAATCTTCTCTATGGTGGGGTGATTGAATGCGTCGTTGCTGAGGATGAAGGCGGCTTCCTTGAATTTCCTCTTGAACCAGTGCTCCTCCTTTTGTATGACCCCGGCTTCAGACCATTTAATGTTGTGTTGGTTCGTCCAAACATGCTCCGCTATTCCTGATTTCGTGGTTTCCCCTCGTTGTGTGTTTTTTTGTGTTCGCTCATTCTCACTTCCAATGGTGTTCTGGTTTCTCCGATGCAGGATTTGCCGCACTCGCCTGGAATCCGGTTCACGCAATTGTTGGTGGCGCTGTTTCAATTCTGTGGGCGAATTTTTGTGAGCTGGCTGCGTATTGTGTTCCCTGATCGAAAACAGGCCCTGACGTTGTACTTTCCACCTATCCTCTTTATCCTCTCTGAAAGTCCTCTCATGTAGGGGATGGTGAAAATTTGCTGATCCAGTATCTCCTTGGTGTTCCTTTGGTTCGTCCGGGCCAATGTCTAACCCACTAGCTTCTTCGAGTAGCCATTCTTCTGAAAATCCTTCGTTATGCTGTTCAGCTCCTTGGTGGGAATTTCTTTGGTGTTGCAGAGATTGATTGCATTATTGCAATTCCATCATTTCATTTGGATTTGATTTTCTTACTTGATTTGTATTTTTCTCCTTTCGTGCTCAGCAACAGGTTTCAATAGAGTTGATAATAAAGACAGTGGAAGTCCGAACCATTCTCATTCATGAATTGGATTATTTTTCATGTATATAAGACCATTTCGTCAATATCACTACTTTTTTTGTGTTTGAAGGCCGTCGTTCTTTGAAATTTGGTGCTGATGTTTCGCTAGCGCGATTGGCTGGCTTCTTCAGAGGTTCACTCATCTTGACTATTATTCCGATGAGTTATCGGAATAATAATAATAATAGTAGTCGAGATGAGTAAACCTCTGAATAAGCTAGCCACTCGCGCTAGCTAAACCTCAGGATGAAATTCCAAAGAACGACTGCCTTCAAACCCGAAAAAAAGTAGTAATATCGGCCGCGGAAGCCTTAACCATTCAGTCATTTTTGACTATTTGACATCAAGAACATTCTTCAAGATACTGTGAAATGAATAATGCCGGACAGCTTATTCAATCCACCTTGGCAGAAACTCAGCTACTTTTCCAGTTGCACACTGGTAATGTAATGTAGACCATGACGAAAAAAAAAACATCTAAGAATAAACTTCAATACAGTGAATAATTATAATAATAGGTGTTTCTTTATCTTAGTATCCTTCACAGAGGTTGCTGGGCATATACGTTATTAGTTCTGTGCCAAGATGGATTGGATAAGGTGTACATCTCTTCATTTTCCACATTGCCAGTGATCATCAATGGGGATGACGGCTGCGAAACTCTACCACTAGGAGCGCCACCACTGCATGTACCTTTGACAGCCTCTCAAGTCAAATGACAACAATTCAAAACATTAAACGTCCCTTCTTTGCAATAATTAAGAATATAAAGATTTGAAATCGACATAAAATGGTCTTATGTAGTGCATTCGGATGTAAAAATGTAGGTACGCATTTATTTCCAAAAGAAACAAAACTGAAAAAGCAGTGGGAAGTAGCCCTGAAAAGAAGGAGCTTTCAGGCTTCTGAACATTCTAGATTATGCTCCAGTCACTTACAAAAGAACGTAGCAGGGCTAGTAGATTGTTATTATGATGATTTTTAACGAAACACCTCTGTAATCAGTTTGAATTTTTTACCTTTCACTCAGATCTTTTTTTTTCCTTTGAGGGATCCACCACGTTCCCTCAAAACAAACTTTTCAGTTCTGGTACAGACAAACATCCATATCTATCGGTTGGAGAAAACATCCTTATGATTCTTCAGTATCTTTTGAAAATATTAATAAAAATAAAAATTAAACATAACCTGCAAAATCACTCGTTAGGCACATGCAGTCGTGCTGCCACCTACTAAAAGCTTTGGGTCATCTTCCCCATTGAAAATGCCTCCGCTATGAGTAAAACAATAGCATAACGTGCTCGAACGCAACGAATTCACAGCGTCAACAATGAAGTGCATAAGTCTTCGAACTTATGCTCGGATTCGCTGTCCCAATTTCAGGCTTATTTTACCAGAGATAACGGCACTCGGCAAGCGAAGCACGCGAAGAATGCCTCTGCAGGTTGAAACCGGGTATGAGCAGAATTCCAAACGCACACTTGGCAGGAACACAAGAAATGCCATGGGAAACGTACCGCGGCTGGAATCCTATTCCGAAGATTATAGTGATTTTGTGCGACTTCAATTTGTTGTGAAATGTCTTCTGGGAAAAACATTGTGAACATATTTCATTTTTTATGCAGATTCACACGAAAAGGAAGCCTTCTAATGTTCATTGCGTGAATTAAGGAACAGGAGATAAGAATAAAATTCACTTTGAATTTTCAAAGTGTGTAACATCAGGAAAAACCTCTTCCGGCAAGGATCTCCAAAGATATGCTGTTCTATTGAAAAAAAATCCCTGAGCAAGAGAGGTTCGACAGATCTCCAAGCTCACAACGAAGGGGTGGGAATCCCCTGTACTCGTCGTGTAGATATTGCCAAGGGTGGAACGATTGATAATATTTCAGAAGAGCACCGACCGTGAAAATATCTATAGAAGAGAGACAAGTCTCCGACCCTTCTATGATGTTCCAATGAAGTGAACAAGTCTGTGAGCGAGAAATCACCAACAAGACGGATTGCCTTTCTCTGGATAGAATCAGAAAGTTTCACTAAATATTTTTATGTCGATATTCACACATGAGAACTATATTCCAAGAGAGAACCGTCTATGCTTTGTAGATTGATAGAAGCTGACGAGAAGTTGAGTATTTATTGCCATGAAATAGATATACAAGACACCTTCAGCGATCGATCTTACATGTTCTTCCCAAGAGAGAATCATTACTTACGGTAATTCCAAGCATCGAGATACTTGACTTTGTAGGAATAGTTGCTCCTGACATCTGAATACTAGATAATGATAGATCGACTTCCTTTGAGAGAAGACATGCCTGGGTTTTCCCAACATTGAATTCCACCAAGTTCATGTCACCCCATTGTATTATTTTAGCAAGTCATCGTTACCTACTTTTTATGACATGAATGTTTCTTTGAATTTTTGTTTTTCGAGCTGGTATGGGGACTCTGTATGAAGAGTACTGTCGTCCACAAACTTTGTACTGAAGCGAGCAAATCATTAATATGAAGCAGAAACAAAGTGGGAACGGAACCCAGTGGAACACCTGCATACATTCGGAGTATATCAAATGATACTCCATCAACAACCACATACAGAGACCTATCAGACGAGAAACTCTTCAACAAAGCACACAACTGAGGAGGCAAACCATAAGACGGCAGTTTAGAAAGGAGACCCCGATACCAAACTCGATCAAACGCTTTTAAAATATCGAATGCAACAGCTATCGTTTCTCCGAATTTTTCGATTGAATGTTGCCAAATATGAGAAACAAGCCAATGAGCCACATGCATGATCCTTGATAGCGAAATCCGTATTGTCGATCATTATTCATTCCTGATTTATCTAGATATTTGACAAGCTTCATATCGGTTGCTTTTTCCATGACTTTGGAAATGATAGAAAGCAATGTTTGTAGACGAAATCACTTTTCGTTTTTTCTTTTCCCGGGAATTAACTCCAATGGATTCGAGACCATATAGTTTCTAAGTATTGTTTCAAGAGATAATCTTGGAAAAATATAATATAGTTGGAAAAGAAGAGATCTGTTGATGACAGTATAGACAGTAGAACTTCAATAAAACAGTGTGATGCAATTCGAAAGCTCAGAAGATGAAAAATGATTTGTGAGGAATCATTCTGAGATCTCTTCAAGAAAAAAAATAGGGGCAACAGTTCGTACTTTATACGGGTCGGTTCCTATTAGAATATCCGTGAATAGGCGAAAAACCATGCTAAACTTCTGTTGTTTGCCCTCCTTTGTCGGAGCGAATATCCAAATATAAGAACTTCTCAGTACAGACTACTCAAATCCATTATTTTTTCACTTTTGTAATATGCTTTTTTCAACATTCACAATTCAGATGAGTATAACTGATAGTAAAATGTTTTAACTCAGGAAAAAAAATGAGTATCCTTAAAATGATGATAGTCCATGATTGGAGAAAATGTAGCATATATAGTTTCAAAATAGTAATACAATTATCAATAACAGTTTCATAATAATGGAGCAGTATCGTTTATTTTCGTTTTCGAAAGCTTTTTTCAATTTTTTTTGTATCTACTGAAGAGTATTTTATATTACAAGGAAAATTGTTGAATGATTCCATGTCTATGTGTGATGTGCTTTGGCTGTTTCTTCGCATTTACAATGAAGCACGTGAAAATGATTCGCACTAAAAGTGAACATAATGATACAGCTTCCAGTTGTTAGCTCTTTCTTCTTCTCATTACACAAAACATTCTTTCATTCATATCACGTAAGTGTTTCTTTTTCGGCTAGCACACCAAATGTTTTTCACGCTCTGTAGCAACGCCACACATAAAAACAAGCCTTTGTTTCGTGAAACAGTTCTATTGTCTTTCCGCGATGAAATCATCGACGCAAACGATCAAAATGAAAACAATTTTGGTGAGTGGGCACATTGAACGGCTCGTAGATTCGTCCGGATATCGAGCTCGAAGAATACCAGACGCAGTCAACACTACAAAGGTCATTATCGCCGAATAGCGAGAACAATCAATGACCGATTGTCCTTGAATTCGAGGTTTATTGTGTTGGATTAGCCGGTTAGATAATTGCATCTGACAGTGAACGATTTAGCGTGGTATAGAGGTTTATTGTAGTTTATAAGTGAAGGTTCTCCATGATATTGCGATTTTTGTTATGGTGGAACTGGAATCTCTAATGAGAAAGTAGTCTGATCACTTTTTCATGCTTCTATTCTCCTGTCTCCCAACAGAGTAGAACTACTAATCCTTTCCAGCTTCTGGTCGCTTGGTCTTCAAGTTTTGATCATTCTGAAAATTGATCAATCACCTACCAGCTGTAGTGAAAGAAATCGAGAACTGTAAACTTTTCTGAAAGGAGGTGAAAAATCTTATAGTTGAAAAAGCATATTGATCCACTCAGGAATATTATGATGATCTATACTTTTAATATCACGTGAATAGTGATGTTCACAAAATACCACGCAAATCAAGGAACAGGAGATACGAATTATCATTCATTATGAAATTTGTAAGCCTCAGGAAAAACCTTCCTCGACAAGGAGATTCGAAGTTCAGCTGTTCTATCAAAAATGATCCCTGAGAAAGAGAGGGCCGACATTTTATTATTTTCTTCAAGTTGTCGTTAATACTTTTGACACAAATGCCCCTCTGTAGTTTTGTTTCTTGTGTTGATATAGGAGAGAGAAACTAGTATGAACAGTACTGTCGTCCGCAAAACTATGTATTGAAAAACATGTTTTCTCGAGCAAATCATTGATATGAAGCACAAAAAATGTGGGCGCCCGAACTGAACCCTGTGGAACACCAGCATTTATTGGGGGAATATCAGACGATACTCCATCAACAACTACATATAGAAACCTATCAGACCTATCTTCAACTAAGCACACAATCGAGCAGGTGAACCATAAGACGGCAATTCAGAAAGGAGATGCCAAACTCGATCAAACGCTTTTGGAATGTCGAGTACCACAGCTAACATTTCCCAAATTTTTTCGATGCAATCCTGCCAAATATGTGTAACATACGCCAATAAGACACAGGTTGATCTTCGATGTCGAAATCCATATTGTCGATCATTATTCTTTCTATTCATCCATATATTTGATGAACTTCATATTGATTGCTGTCTCCATGATTTTGGAAATGATAGAAAGCAATGAAATTGGTCTATATTAACAAGGAAAAGTGTCCCCTTTTTCAGGAACTAGCTGAACTGTGGCTATTCGCAAAGTACACTTAAATAACAATTGCTGGGATTACATCAGATTCGCAATGCTCAGGTTCATCAAAATATTTTCTATATTTCGTTGGTCAAAAACATTTCAGACTTATGACTGTCGACAGGCGTGACGATAATTTCCAATAGTATTATTTGCAAATACAGTGTGTCCAAGATAAGGATCCTAGGCATGGGAATCTCAGTACCTGTTGGAGATACAGCTTGGGTTAAATTAGGAAAAACTTGAAGAATTTTCATGGCCTGCTGAGATATTTGGGAAAAACGAGAATTTGAAAATATCGATTATATTTTTTTCTGACTTCATTTGAGAAGATATCAAAAAACGAATAACACTTTTTCGTTGGCACTTTCAAGGTACTACACAATGGTATTTTTAGTTTTTATATCCGACGTTTTGTTTTCAAAAAACTATCATCAACTTTATTTTTTTATATGGCCCGAAAAAAAAGTACATCCTGTATCTGATTCCATTTTCTATTACAAATTCAACGATGTATCACATGCCATTGTTTTCTTTTTAGTTTGAGGAAAAATTGCATTTCTACTATTTTTAAAATGTATTTTTAAGTCGGTTAATGATTTTTTTAAAGTAAAGAAAACAACAAAGAAATTAACGCATTTTTTATTCAATTCAAAGGAGGTGTTCAAACAGGTTTCCGTTATTTTCCAAACATAAGTATGATCTTCTAACTGTAGAAATTATAACATCACGTAACATCTCTGGTGTAATACTGTTAAATGCAGCAGTTAAACATTCTCGTAACTGCTGTTCAGTTTCAAAAGAATATTGGTAAACCCGATATTTAACAAAACCCCATATGAAGAAGTCCAGAGGAGTTAAGTCAGGGGATAGCGCTGGCCAAGACACTTCACTAGAGGTTCCAATCCACCTTCCAGGAAATCGCTGCGAAAGATACTCTCGAACTTGTCTAGAATTATGTGCAGGAACACCGTCTTGTTGAAACCAACAGTTATTGACCTGTGCTAGAGGTAAATTATCTAAACAATCTTCTGAATAGTTTTGCAATAAATGATGGTATCGTTCGGCGGTCAAAGAATTATAGTAAAAAAAGCGGACCTAGTATTTTAGTTCCTAAAATTGCACACCACATTTTAAACCCAAAACGTTCTTGATGCCTTGATATTTTCTTAACACGCGTATTTTGCTGAGCCCAGTAATGCGTATTGCGGCGGTTGAAGATACCATTCATTATTAGTGACCATACTTTCGTCGGACCATATTATTTTTGAAGGGAAATTTGAATCTTCTTCACACGCGCGTGTATAACATTCGCAAAAATTTCGGCCCCGTTCGAAATCCCCTGCTTTAAGTCCTTGGCAAATCCTAAATTTATAGGGGGGATATTTTTACGCAAAATAAATTGAGCTGTGGATTTGGCTACTCCTACATTATAGTTTTTTTTTATTTCCGATTTGCCTAGTTGATATTTGAAGGTTCTCAACAACTGCTTGTAAAACATTATTTTGGGCTTCTTCTGAAGATTCCTTTTTTCGAGATAAAACAGGCTTTTTAAATGAACCATATTCTTTTGAATTTAGAGCCAGCTCTAAGAAAATGGACTTACATGGCTGCTTTCTTTCTGGATATGTATTAAGATACATTGCTGCTGTATTTACAGTATTTTTGTGGCACAAAATGTAGCACGTTACAATGTCAAACTTTTCTTCAAAGCTATAATGCTCACCCGGAATATTGACGATAATAACACAATATTATCTATTCAACAATAAACAATAATAACGACAACAGTAACAATAAAAACAACAACTCGACAAACAGGCTAACAACAACGACAATTACTATTTTATCATCGTGTAATTAAATAATATTTGACAGGCTCGGTGACAGGTATTTACGTCAAAGCATTTGTTTGCAACGCCAATTTAATTTTTTTTTAAATAGAAAATATGCAATTTTCCCTTCGACTAAAAGGAAAACAATGGCATGTGATACATCGTTGAATTTGTAATGAAAATGGAATCAGAACCAGGGTGTACTTTTTTTTCGGGCCATATAAAAAAATAAAGTTGATGATGGTTTCTTGAAAAAGAACCGTCGGATATAAAATCTAAAAATACTATCGTGTAGTACTTTGAAAGTGTCAATGAAAAAGTGTTATTCGTTTTTTGATATCTTTCCAAATAAAGTCAGAAAAAAATTAAATCGATATTTTCAAATTCTCGTTTTTCCCAAATATCTCAGCAGGCCATAAAAATTCTTCAAGATTCTGAACGGCATGTAAATAAGCTTTAAAGAACACAACTTTTTCCTAATTAAACCTATGCTGTATCTCCAACAGGTACTGAGATTCCTATGCTTAGGATCCTTATCTTGGACACACTGTATATTTGGTTCTTGTTGGGCGGTGGGGGCTTGTGATTCATCTTCTTTGGTTAAAGCGGGAAATGAACAAAAAGTGAAATATTTGGCGATAGCTTCAGCAAATGACCAAAATGAACGAGAACCGTTTGGACATTCAACAAGTCTTGAGTTCTTTCAGAAGGAAATCTTTCAAATGAAAGCATAAACATTTCGAGGTGGTTCAGAAACATGCCCTCCTACACTTGGATAGATTTCAATACCATTTCTGAATTTTGCAGATTGTGGTAGGTTAGGAACCCACAAAACTATAAGGAAAGAAGTCGCTCTTGTTGATATGAAGTTAAAAAAAAATTCAAGAATAATCATGTTTTTTCATTCACTCAACTCGCCAATTAATTTTTCATCACCTCGTACATAAATGACCTTGCCTAGGCCAGATACGATAGAAATTTCTAGCGAATTTTCGAAGCTCATTTGAAAACTGACCTATTCCAACGGAACTGTATCCACAACGATTCTGCTACATACACCCGAAGGCTGAGCCTCACGCATACGAATTTCAGTTTCGTTACATAGAGTACAGCTATTCGATCTTGTTACTCATCTCCGAAAGTGATGTAGATGCTAAGTATGCGATCTGCTGTATATTCGTTTTCGGGCATAACGTTGAGCTCGGTTTTTATGATGATGTATTGATGGAATTACTATTATTGTTGGTGTTGTCATGAACATTTTATTTGAAAGCTAATAAGTGTTCGAGAAATAACGAAATTTCGCTCCAACGTTACTACTCAAAGTTTCATACATCCGTGAAAATACTTCTTGTACTCCGACCAAGGCGATAAAATTTTTTATTGTCATCTCGTCATCAATAAAAAGGAAAACTTCACCTTGTAATTATAGACCAATTGCAGTTTTCTATCATTTCCAGAGTCATGGAAAAAGAAATGAATATGAAGCATTTCAAATATCTAGAGAAATCACGAATTATTAATGATCGACAATATGGATTTCGCCATTAAAGATCATCCAGTGACTTATTGGCTTATGTTTCTCATATTTGGCAGCATTCAATCGAAAAATTTGGAGAATCGATAGCTGTTGCACTCGATTAGGTCTCTCAAGGTTGTTGATGGGTTATCATCTGATATTCTCGCAATAAATGCAGGTGTTCCACAGGGTTCAGTTCTGGCGCCCACGACAGCACTCTTCATACTAGTTATTTGATACGATTCTCAACACTGCAACTTCAACAGATGTAGCAAGGGGTCGAGTGATACCTTTTTCAGCCAGATTTTTTTTAGCCAGATAGTTTCCGAGATGAGTATCAGATTGTGTAATAGTTTTTCCAATCTAATCATTTGACTAACAAAATGGTGTTGTGTGAAATGACCACCGCCGACTTCCATGCAATGATAAAGATGTGATTCAAATTTTCCAGGAACTGCCTGTAAACATGTCTGATGTTTTCAGCCGTAAACAGTAAAGCCGTACAGTTTGTTTCCCCAGGTTAGTTTGAACATCTGCATGAAAGTTACGTACGTTTTGCATTACATTTTATTATGAGTATTTTATTAGTCAAATAATTAGATTAGAAATATCATTACACAATTAGAAAGAGAATTAAATGTCCTTTTAAGAGAGGTATCATTGACAAATGTCAATAACGAAAATTTTCAACAACGAATATTGGATTTGAAAAGGAATTAGCTTATAAGTTTTGAAGTTTTGAGAAGGGAAACTGATTGAGTTTCCGAAACGTTTTTATTTAATTTATATATATATATATATATATATATATATATATATATATATATATATATATACCTCCCTTTCATTCTTAGATGTCCTCATCACAAAAACCAATGACTCCTTCACCCACACGGTCTATAGGAAACCAACACACACAAACCGATACTTTAACGCAAACTCCCACCATCATCCAGCACAAACCAATTCCGTTGTAAATTCCCTCATCCACAGATCTATCAACCTCACTGACCTCCATAACAAACCACAGGAACTAGCCCAACTCAAATCAGCCCTTCTTCAAAATGGATTCACAGACCATCAAATTGACAGATCCATCCGCCGCCATCAAACTTCTCCTTCCTTTCCCAGAGACCCAACAGACAACAACGTTCTCCACAAAGCTTTCCTCCCCTACATTGAAGGAGTTACTGACAAAATCAGCCGAATTCTCAAAAAACAGGACATAAAAACGATATTTACAGCCAACAATAAAATCTCCACATTCCTCCGCTCCCCCAAGGACAAAATCGTCAACGAATCACAGGGTATATATGAAATACTATGTTCTGATTGCCATAGAACATATGTAGGCCAGACCAACAGACGTGTGACAAGTAGAGTGTACGAACATCAACTTGCTGTCCGAGAATCAGACCCATCTTCAGCTCTGTCCAAACATCATCAAGAGACAGGACATAACATAGACTTTGAGAACACTAAGACCATCGCCACAGCAAAAACACTACAAGCTCGTATAATTCGCGAGGCCATCGAAATCGAGAAGCGACCTTCCTGCTTAAACAAACGTGACGACGGTCAGAGACTTCCAACTGCATGGAAACCCCTAATTTCCACATGCCCAATCCCCACCAAGACATCCGACGGCGCTTCAGCAGCACCCGCTGCTATAAATACCACCCAACATCCCTCCATACCTCAGTTCGATCTAAGGAGTAGGCAGATTGAGACCTTAGAAAGAATTCGTGACGAGACCTGGGGAGTAGGCAGATTGAGGCCCCGGCGTCAAGTCACAAACCCTTGTCCCCTGTGACAACACCTGAGGAGTAGGCAGATTGAGACCTCAGCGTGAAGTCACATTTACTCTTGAAAATGGCTCCAAAATCGGAGCCGAAACGTCGAGAACAAAACTCCAGACGCGGTACAACCCGAACTCAACAACAACATGTATATATATATAGCCTAGCCGATCAAATATATATATATATATATATATATATATATATATATATATATATATATATATATATATATCTTAATATATATAAATCTCGTGTCACAATGTTTGTCCTCAATGGACTCCTAAACCACTTAACCGATTATAATAAAATTCGCACACCATGTGCAGTTCGATCCAACTTGAGAGATAGGATAGTTTAAATCTCAAATTATAGTCGCAATTTTAATTTATTGCTAATTATTTGTCTGTTATTATTTGACAGTCACAATTATCTGTTAACTCCAAATGATTTTAACAGATGTCGATACCTTTCGACTGGGTTGAGTAAGTAATCAATAGATGGCGCTGCTGAGCCCATCAGTTGGCAGAACAAATTGAATCAAGATGTCGATTCCTTTCGACTGGGTTGAGTAAGTAATCAATAGATGGCGCTGCTGAGCCCATCAGTTGGCAGAACAAATTGGGTGGAGTAAATAAAAGCGAGCATGAGCTCAAACTATAGATCCGTCTTTCTCATACTTCATCAACCCGTATAGGTTTGTCCCAAAGAAATTGAGAAAATGCTCGCACTCCAACTTTATTCACTCTACCCATTGAATCAAGAAATCCAGCTCAAAGAATCAGGACAGCAGAAGGTCATGCACAACCACAAATGGTTTAGATTTGGAAAATCCATGTATTTTGTAACGAGACCATTTGTCTCTGTTCAAATTACCCAGGCTATTTGTCAGTGGAAGAAGGCGTGGATTCTTTGGACACCCTTCTAGTACTAGATTTATTTAATGTGACTAGGAGGAGTAGTTTTTATTTGATTGGCATGAGCGCCAGAATTTTTTGTTTAGATCAAAATGTATATATAATCCTTGAAGAGGATAAAAATCCAAAATTCCCCTGAATGAAAACCAAAGTTTGTTTTTCTTCCTTCTAAACCAATGGATGAGCAACTAAAACACCTATGTCCTATATTACATATATTCAATATATACACATATATACATAGGTGAATTTATACATAGCTGGAAAATATACAAAACTTGAATTTATACAAACTGTTGTTATTGAGATAGACCAAAAATGTAAGTCTCGTGTCTAATAGTCTATTACAGGCCTTTTAAACTTATTAACCAATACATATTTGATTTACTGATATGTGAATTGTACCATGGCTGAGTCTGTCGGTTTGACGAAGAAATACCTTGTATCCTTGGAATATCTAAGCGTGGTACGTCTACCTACATTCCTTGCATAACAGCATCTAAGGTATCAGGAATGGTACCGATCAAACTTTCCTCTGTCGATTCCAGCAGATGTTGGTTCTGGATTTCGGATGCTAGTATATCATAGGTGCCAACTCGATTCAGCAAATCATGTAAAACAATACAGTACGTATTAGAATCAGCTTCAAAACTGATACAATTGTGTCGTTGTTAACTGGCCTTTCGAAAAGACACTGGATTAAAGTATTCGATACAAATAGACTATTCAATCTAAATCATGTAGGTATAACAAAATCAATGATGCATTTAAACAGAAGTGAATGTTATAATATCAAATTATTCTATCTATAAGAAGGTCAACACGTGTTGAGAAAAGATACAATATTGAATCTGGTCTCTTGCTGGATCTGACTGAAATTTATAGAAAAGTCAAAACTCAAAATTTAATTGAAAATTCAATGAATTCATCTCAAAAGCAAAAACAGATACTCTAGGCCTGTTCGAAAAGATTCTGACAAAACATACAAATCAGGATTATATGAGCTAGATCTCGATTGATTTGATATCAGAATGTACCAACAAAAATATGATTCGATACCAGAATGTACCAACAAAAATATATGATTTGATATCAGAATGTACCAACAAACATATGATTTGATATCCGAATATACCAACAAAATAACGAGATTTTTCAATTGATTCAAGAAAACTTGAACTCTCTGGTCCCTGAGAACCCTCACAAGTCCTGGAGTCCTTGAAAGTGGTTCAGGTAGCAGCACACACTTGATTCAATAAGTTAATGAAATTTTCATACAAAAATTCATAAATAACAAAAATATGTGCTACTCACCTGAGACACTCTCTGAAGATCGTCTGGACCCAGAATCATGCGAGTTGGACTGTCTTCCAAAAATTTTGTTGTCAACAATACTTATTCAGAGCTCATTTCCCAGCCAACCAATCAAATTACTAAACAGGTTCAATTTCTTGAATTTAGCTGGTCAGGAACGAACGCTGAAAATATAAAAAAAAACAGTCACTGTTCACAACAACAGAAAGTTCAGTTGCCAAGCCATCGAAATTAATTCTGTAATGGAATCTCCCAAAAAAAAATTATCAAAAACGGTTTCTTCAACCAACTATTCAAAATAACTACAGAATTCAATTATAAACGTTAAATGGCAACTATGTCTCTTGAAAATACCTGACGATCGTTTATCATTACCACGATGAATCGAGATGTTTCTCACAGAAACCTGGAAAACATGGCTTCCCTATGCCAATCCAAAAAGGTCATAAAATGCACCATTCAAAGCATCGAAAAATCAAAAGCGTCAGAATCGATTCAACATACCTTTTGTATCGTAATCCTATTCACACACTATCAATCATAAAGGTTACACTTCGAATTTTTACTGGAGAAAAGTTCTCAAAAATGTAACGCTATCAGTCAGTACCAACAATCTCGACACCAAGCCAAGAAGAGCCAAGCTCCGTCCTCAAAATTCTCCCCATCCTCATCGTTGAAAAGGACCTGCGCGATCAATTCGTAATCGAATTTTCAGCATTTTAAAACTGCCATCTATTATACTTTGAAATCGATATTAATGATTAGATGGAAATTAGACTATTCTCCGCTAGGTGTCACTAGGAGTACTTAATATGAAAATTAATTTCGTATTTATTCAATAATGTATTACGTGAAACGATATAATCGTTACAATTTCTCATGGGCAACTATATGTTGCGTGTTCACGTGTTGGGAAACCGTCGAATCTATTTGTGTTAGCTAAAGACAGGTTAACCAAAAACATTGTGCACCGATTGGTGTTAAATTAAATTGAAATTGATAGTATTTATAATTCAAAAAAATAGATATTAATGTTTAAAAGTTTAAGACTGTCTGCCTTGCCTACCTCATTCATGAGTTTAAGCGTCACATGTTATTTATTGTATTATACTGTAATATACTTATATTTGTTATAAAATTAAATGGAAATAATAAATCTGATAAATTTTTATTTTGTACCTATTGATTTCTGCTTAATATCAAGTGTAAGAACATTTTAATTAATTGTGTTCAACGTACTTCCCCTTCAAATCTCAATCCAGTGAATTTGTATACCAACATCAACATTTTCGTCTTTGTTCGTAAATAATTTCATTGTACTAAAGGGTTATAGTAGTAGAAAGTCAAATAAGGAAATCACCATATTTTTTTACAAATACCATCTGTGTGAAAAAGCATAGTGGGCTCCGTGACTGATGTTCTCTTATTGTTCCTCTCAGATTGTTTACTATAATGTAATATAACAAAAACTTTAGCCACAGCAACGCGTGGCCGGGTCAGCTAGTATATATATATATACATATATATAAATATATATACATATATATGTATATATACATATATATATACACATATATAAATATATATATATATATATATATATAATAAATAAATAAATGAATGAATAAATTCAATATAAACGTGAAATCAGATATTTCTTCTGTTTCGTTTCAAATTGTGACATCTGTACATGACCTGTAGGATCAAGGCATTCTCAAACAATATGAAGATCCAACTGTTTTTCAGACTTTTCAAGGAATTTAGGAAGTACAATGCTGGCAAATGTTGCAGAAACTTTCATGTTTTTGATTTTGTAATGGTTTTCCTAATATTAATATGTGACTCACAGAATGCTAATGTTAAAATGTAATTCTGCCAGCTGAAAACACAGGCAGTTTGTTGAAAATTTGATTAACACCTTTATTTGAATATCTGTGTGAATAATTACGTACTTTCTGTATCACATTTCTTCATTAGGATTCGGTTAGTCAAATAATTATATTAGAAAAACGATGACACAATCAGAACTCATCTCGGAATCTATGTGACCCAATTTCACAAATGAGATGTTATTCGATAGAAAAGTGATTACCTTTTTTTAAAGGTGAGGTATCACACCTTGCTCCATTTTAAATAATAAGGATTGGTCCACCCTTCCTAGAGGTTTGAAATTGCAGTGTTGAAAATCTTATCAAAAGAGAGACTGATCTGGTATTCGCACATTTGCAAAGAAACCTATTAGAATCCACAAGGCGCAGAATCGTCATATTAACCACACCAACAAATCACACTTCTATCTATTAACATAATTCATGATATCAAACAAAATTTATATGAGACTTTGAAAAAACAAAGAATAACATAATATTGACACAAACTTGATTATTCCGATAGAAATCAGAATGTGGAAAGTTGTTAAGAACGTAGAAGAATAAGATTCGATAGATCTGAAAATACTTTCACAACCAAGGAATTTCATGTACTACCCACCTGTGCCTCAATTCTTGAGATAAATCCGTACAGGGGCCTTTCATAAAATACGTCACACTAAAATCAGCTTTTTTTGACCCCCCCCCCCCATTGTCACATTGTGTCACACTTTTTGTGACCCCCCCTAGAAATATTTTGTCACAAAAACTAAGACTCCCCCCCCCCTGCTGAGTATGATGAATTCTAAATGATAGTACACAAATTCTGGAAATTAAAAATATTTATTTAGTTATTAAAATGAAATTCAACTAAATTAATAAATATCTTTCATAACGAACATATAAATAATGAATATTATTTCTATTATTCAGAAGTCCAAGGATTTTCTGAATGGGCCGAAATATCTACAATCGATATTGCACCATCTTCTTCTTCATCTTCAAAACTACCGTCCACTTCATCGTCATCCAACCATTCTGGAGTCACTATAGATTTGATTAAAAAATCTGACGAGTTTAGGAATTCGTTAGAGGATGTCGCAATGTATATTTCTACCAAAATCTACTGAAGATTTCTTCGATACCGAAATGTTTCAATTTTCGTCAGAAATCTACTAAAAAAGTAGATTTCTACCAAAAGTGGTCACGCTGGCTAGCGCTCATGTCAAAAAATAATAAACGGCGAACGTCACGTTGCCGTATACCCCCCGTCCCCCCTTGTCACATCTTGTCACACTCAGCCAGACCTCTTCCCCCTCCCTTGTATGCGAACGTATTTTATAAACAGCCCCACACCACTTTTTGTTATGTCGCATTTCAACACATATCGCTCTACGTCACTCTTTTCGAATAAAAATAAATCGGAATGACTCGAGAATTGGACACCTGTAGGCCTGGGTCTATATTGAGATATTTGCTATACAATGGCTGTGTCTATCACCTTACAGCGCTAAAAACCGCTTGACTAACTATATCTCTATAAACAATGTTATTATCTAGTGCGTAGTCCTAGATATATTTTTGAAATCAATATACGTATTGCTAACTCGCGATAACTTCATAACATATGAATTGCTATTCCATTTTATTTATGTTTTGGATGAAACCAATTTTTTCACACGGAGTTCTAAAAATTTTTTAGTGAAAAATGGATCCCGGGATCCCGAAATCTCGGTCCGGGATTATATTCTCTAGGTATAAAACGACTTTGGAGTCGAAGCCTGTCGCTTTTGGTTCAAAGTTCGGAAGAAGGGAAATTTCCGCCTACTTCTTCTGCACCAAAAATACAATCGAAATATTTCAGGTTAGCAGAGTCTATGAAAATCACATTGCAGAACGAGGTGTAATGATCATCTGACGAATAAACGAGTTTTTTTCGAATACCTCATTCAACTCAAGATGAAGGAGAGGTTTTGACTTCAGATTTTTTTCAAAAGGCTCGGTTAGGATCCCTTACGAAACATCGAAACACAAAACGTTGAATTACGAAACATCGTTTCAAAAAATAGAGAAAACATAGAACATCTAGATCTACGTCACTCTCTTCGAATAAAAAAAATTAAACCGAATAACTCAATAATTGGACCCCTAGAGGCCTATAGGCCTGGGTCTATACTGAGAATTTTGCTATACAATGGCTGTGTCTATCTGCTTACAGCGCTAAAAGCCGCTGCACAAAATTTGACAGTTTTTTATGTTGAAGTGTCAGATTTTGTGAAGCGGCTCTTAAGTGCTGTCAGTTGTTAGACCCAGCAAACTCAATGAAAGCACATACATACCTACATCAATAATCGACTCTTATTTCACTGAATACTTTTTCTGATTTATATTACCATTGTTCGAAAGACGTTTTCACCAGAACATGTACACCTACGCGTTGATGCGTGAAATCAAAATTATATCGAAAACATTTTCTTATTTCGAGGAATCTGACGTTGCCAGTTGATATTCTCTAATAATACCATAAAGTCAATTGCTCGTATATTGCCTAATTCCTTCCATCTCAGTTTTACGGTTCACCATTCAAAGTGACTTCTCACCCATAAAAGGGAAAGGGCCTCAAGGTCGGGTGGGTTCCATCCGACGAAATATTACCCAAACCAAATCCGTGCGTTATATAATGTTCACTGTTCACTTAACGTGTTACGGTTGTTAAGCAACCACCGGCCCTTTTTTATGGGGGCCATAACTTTTCATTTCGTTCGCTCTTCGGCAAATTGACGTAAGCTTGGGTAAAAATATTTTGGCGTAATAATGTTTATGAGCTTCTGGGAAAAAAGGGTAATTCGTCATGGACAGCTCTGCAAGCGGGTGGTTTCGGATTTTATTTTTCCGAAAATCGATATCAGCATGCGTAGTGTGGGTTATGACTTAATTTATGGTAAATTTGATAGGGAACAATGAAGCTCAAGTTTTGCTTCATCGTGTACTGCATTCGATTACCAAGTCATACCTGAATGTCATCAATCTGTCAGTTTCTGCACTTTCGAAAATTTTCTTTCATTGCCAACATTAAAAAATAGCACAGAGTGTTTCCAAGATAAAGGCTTGCATTATCACAACTAACATTAGAATTCATTCATTTTAGATTACTGAAAAATACCTTAAGTCATATCGATAACGATCAGATTTCCTAGAGGTGGATCCCGAGTTTGGTAACTTGTTTTAGATGGGTCGTAGTCCAGACAACTTTGGGAACCACTGCTCTAGCACATTAACTATTTTAATGGGTTTTCAGGAAGATTTCAAAAACACTTTCGAATTGATTTTGTGGGGAGAATAACTCATCTAGATATACAATATTGAAAAGTGTTGCTTCTTCACCCCTAAGCTATGATTTTCAGGGAAGACTCATTTACAAGTGCGCCTTTGTATGAACAGCAGTGACAACTTGGATAGAAAGAGCTGTACCACTTCCCTACTCGAATATCGAAATTATGTACGTGAAAAAAAAGCAAATGAATAAATATAATATATAAATATTTTAATCGTCGAATTACGAAACATCGAATCACAAGAAGAAGAAGAAGAAGAAGAAGAAAGGAGACATGTTGGATAGACAAATGGAAACACCGTTTCAACGATGTTTCAGGAATTCGATCATTTGTATATTCGATGTATCATATTATAACAATGTCTTCTGTTTATATGTTTCTTGGCATTATCACCAATTCTAAAGAACCCGTCAAACAAATATCTTCTGAAAATGACAGTGAAACCTCAGGAACATCATTCAATTATTCAAATGAGAAATTCAGACAAATATTGCATTTAGAAATCTATGTTTAGATGGCATACACTAGAACTTCAAGAATTTCAATATCAGACAAAAAATCATCAGAATCCACTATATCCTTATTCTCCTTTTCTGCATGTTCTTTTCACATTCGGGATTTGAACTGGTTTTTCTCTTAGGTATATTCATGTTCACATTCAGTACCGGTTGGGTACTGCATTTGCCCATGCAGTGCTTCACGTAAGCGGAAGACTTAGCACAACCAGACACCTCGTAACTAGCAATGGTGAGTTTCAAGGTATCAACGATATCCGTGAAAGTGTTAGGGTCCAAATAAAAACCGCAATCTCCAGGTTGGCACCCTTGCAAATTGTTCAGCACCCCCTCCAGATTATGGAGGACGGAATAGCTGTTAAGGGAGGAGCGTGAAGAGATTCTGGACCGTTCCTCCACATAGTTTGGAGAGTTTTGATGTTGCACTTCGGGAGTTATCAAACCAGATTGCGGAGCAACATCTACTGATACATCAGTGTCGGTTGGAAGTTTCACAGTGATCTCTTTGACATCGTTGGATTCTATTTGTGTTGATGGTTTTCCTGATGATTCTTTTATGTTTCCAATGTTCTCATCGACGGTAGATTGCACATCCTCAATACCTGCAATGAGTTTTCCGATAACTTCTTTGGTGATACTCTGCAACGTGGCTTGATTTATTTCTTGTACGTTTTGGTTGGTATGCTTTTTCTGGGTGTGCACTTCTGGAAGCTCAATTTTTCTTATTCCTTCACCAACTGCTTGAATTTCTCTTTCGATTTCGTCGATATCTTGAGTTTCACAATCATTCACCCCATCACTACCTTCATAGACGCTATCTCTTGGTGCCAGTAGGTCCTGGGTAGACGTTGTCAGCGAAATATTGTCTGTGTAGGTATTGCAAACACTGGAGGGTACTTGAGAGGTTTTTCTGTGTGGACTGATGCACCGGTTTGATGAATGCACTAGGTTCATATCCGTAGTAATGGAAGATGCCCTCTTGATGTGTAGATGCAGTTTGACAAGCTTGCGAAGAGTTCTGGTTTTCGAATCGATGAGATCTAGCATTTCGAAAATAAGCGTTTCTAGGTCTCGTTCTACGTTCACGGCGTATTTCCGAAACTTCTCAGCAGCTTCTTGCATTTCGGTTTCTCTGTTGGAGACTGTTTCACTGGGAATTTTGTAAGAGTGATTCCAAAAATTTTGATGATTATGTTAGGATAGTTGACACAATGATTTTGACATGCTTTCAGAAAAGTGACGTTACGGGAGTTGTTAATAATTATAACAAAAGAGCAGAGCATTTGTCAGTTAGCTTTCAATATTTCGTCATACAGTGGTCAACGGAAATTGGACTGAGAAATAATTGGACAAAAAACGAGTTGAAAAAAAGTAGACAGATGAATAGTAAATGACAAAATCTGAGGAAAACAACGAAATATATGGTAATAACCTACTATCGAAATGAGTTCCAAAGAACTCATTTGCTTACTAATAATGAATATTTTTTTGTTTGGTAATATTCAATAGATGTTTTATGAGCATTTCCAGACGTTTGCTTGAATATATTTTGGTTGAAGAATTAGAATTGAAAGCTCAAATGATTGAAAAATTTGAATCCCAATATTGAATATGAAATAGTTGAATCAAAGAAATTTGAATGAAGAAATATCAATCAATATGAATGCCGAAACCATGTTTCTAGTTGGAAAATGTTGTTGCATACACAACTATTCTGAAGGCCTGTTATTCGAGGTTGATTTCTAAAACCTGCTCAGTTCTCATAGTATTCACCGTGAGCAAAGCATCATGAATTCTTGGCAGTTTGTGTGGTCCGTTCTTGAGTATCATCAGCGTATTTTTGAAAGTTCTGCGAGACTTCAACTCCCACAGTTTTTTTCCAAGTTGAAATGACTTACCAGCAAGCATGGCTATCGTTCAGATTTGTAATTTTGACAGGGCAGGAGGTACTGGGTTCGATACACCAACAGAACCGATATTTGTCGTTTTCTCTCGAGAATGTGTCATATCGAGACTACTATTTCTTGATCGACCGATGTGCGAATAACCATGCTGCTTCTGAGTCTTCGATCGAGGGCCATGGCCTTTGGCATAAAATGCTATGACATTCACTTCTTCTATTTTATTGACGAATATTTCTACATAACCAACTCTCCTACACTTTCTTGAAAAATTCCTCCCCAAGATAAAACTCTCAATAACTACTTCCTTGACTTCTGATTGTGATAATGATTCGTGTTTTCGCGGCCACTTACTTTTATTTACCTTCTTTCAACTTGTTTTATTCCAAGAATGCCGCCATTATCTTTTCTAACGGTACAGTTATGTATGCATGCGACAGATTGTTGATTATTCACTGAGGCAATAATTAAAAACCTATCTATAAGGCCGTAAGAATATAAATAACGTATTACGCAATCGTCATCTGGCTTATAGGAAATAACTAGTGATTTTGCTCCGCGACCTCTTACTTGTTGCATGGTTGAAAGTAATTTTTACTGCCAGAAAGTCGTAAAACGACGGTAGGTACATCCTACATTAATTGACAACAGATTGTTGATTTGTCTTCGAAGGGGTTGCCACTATATCTATACAGGGTCGGCTGAATATGTTGTTGCCTACAAAATGTTTGGTTGAAAATATCATTTCACTTGTAAGTCAAACATTATTTTTGTCAACGTAAAAATACCATTCCTGGAATATTCCACATCATTCGGAACATGAAAAATGTCAGTTTTTTTAGTGGTACCAGTCGACGACAGATGAATATTCCCTAAATGACAGATGTAATGGAACTTTGACTTTGCAGTTGGTTGCATTGGTGTTGAGTAACTTCATCAGTGGTTCGGATGGATACGAAATTTTCATCAATATATTATATATTGATTATTTGAAAGTAATTACATTGTGGTGAATAGATTTTGAGAGAATTCCAAAAAGAAATATAAAAGAAATATATTTGTGAATTGATTTTGAGAACGGAAGCGGATTTGATTTATGTAATGTTAACAACGATATGTATTTTCATAAATACTATTTCTTGTATTTTTTTTGGAGGATGAATTTGAATTATAATAAAAGTTGTTGATTGATAAGACGTAGTTCATCCACATGTAACTGTTTTTCAGTTAAAGCAGTAATTTTTCTGGTCACCCCTACAGCATTCAAGAACATTAGCCACTTATTTCCCTTACAAGGCTCAGCCTTCTGGCGCATTGGAAAGAATGTTTGATGAGGAAAAATATAAAAATGAAATAAATATCAATACTACAAACTAGTAATATTTAGTTGTCAATAGGCCAAATCTTCTTTCATATTCAATATGCATATGGTATATTTTCAAACTCAAATTATCTACAAAATTCGAAATAAACAGCAAAGAACGGCCACTTCAAGATAAACTGATATTTTGAAGTACTTCTTCATTGGAACTCTTATCTCCAAAATAATATCAAAAGAAAACTATAACATCGAAAAAGTAGCAACAAAGACTATCTATTGATTATCTGAAAATCATGCTTAGGAGATAAATTGATACACGGAAGAAATAAAATCTATATACACCATATATATTCACAATCAACTTTTTCGAAAATGGTTGATGAACATATTGAAGGAGTTCCATACTCCCTGCATATGGAAATAATTATTTCAGATTCTGCAAAGTGGCTCAATGGTTTATGAACGAGATATACCTAAAATCAAAGAGTTTTCCACATTTTTTGATGTATCTTCTTATTTAGAATCTTTGTGCTAGATTTTTATTGATTTCGAAATGACAATATGAGAAAAGATGACTTTATTTTCTCCACAAAAACAATCATGTTTTTTGAGTCTTGATTTTTTTGTCACATGAGTACTCAAATTTTTGCCAAAAAACTTATCCGAAGGTTATTCCTGGGTTTGATTCAGCTGAAATGCTGTTAATATTTACGAATATTATTTATTCGTCCAATAAGACAACATCTCTTTGTATTCACCTCAAGAAATTCCCCTATGTATGTTCCCACACTCGCTTTATATGCACACTAATTAGGACCCATAAATGTCTGTATCAAGAAATAACAAGTGAAAAACGTGAATAACATCCTCTTATATTAATATCGTATGTACTTCTCAAAATATTAAATAAAACATTAGTCGATAATTACACCTTGCCTGATTATGCAGACCCTATTTGGTACATATTTTTAATGGTTTTTACTTGAAACCTAGTCCAATTACAACAAATTTCAAAGGAATTGTTGGTGGGAAACCTTTTGTTGAGAACAGAGAGTCGTCACTAGATACATGTGTTTCCAGAAAAGGAAAATTTTGATTGCCGTCTCTTTAAAAGGTCATGTGCTATAATATCCTCTCGAGATTTTCTGTTTATCAAATCACGTGTTGGTATTTCAGTTTCACTCACAGTAGCAATAAGTTTATCAGATCCAAAACGTAATTGATATAAGTTTTTGAATCGATCAATGTGTTTGAGTTCTTCAAGTTTCCTGTCCAGTTATATTCCTTTCTTTCAGTATTTTTTATTGTTAGGATTCATATATTTCATAATATTTAGTTCATAGTTTTTTTTCTAGTTCTTGCAATTCAATTATAGTCGTGTTTTTCTCATTCTTTTCACAATTAGGTTTTTAGTAGTTGGGAATTTTGTTAGTGTGGGTATAGAAAATGAGTAAGATGAATTTGATACTGAATATTTCAATCAGTGAAACTTAGGAACTATCAATGTCACACATATTTGCTATTGACCATAATGAGCAGCCATCCTCCTATAGCAGTTCATTCTCCTATCCGAACTCGATGAAAACTTGGTCTCGAGATCAATGAAAGATTTGTAATTCTGTATTATTTTCGATCAAACACTACACAACATTTCACATCACAGTAAATATGCAATAACATGGAACTCATTTAATCATTAGGGAAACTTTTCAAACTTCCTGGGAAACCAAAATGAAGTTTGAATTTTCCGTACTGCTACATTTGTTGTTATATTCAATTTTCTTGAAGTCTTCATGATCTTAGTTTGATTTTTCGACATAAAAATCACATAAACAAGAAATGAAATCGTCACAATACGTTAAAAATCACGCATGCGCAGTGGATGAAAGAAACCGGATTGTGAAACTGCAACAGGGATATTATCAGCTACACTTGATTAACCTTCATTTGGTATTATCCATATTGTCATCAATACATATATGACTATCAGCAGTTTGAGATTACTATCACTATGAAAGCGTTCCAAAATTGTTTACTATTTACAGTAATACCAGCAATATCGAAACATGAAATGAGTATACTATTCGTCAATGAAGAATGCTGTGAACTATATAATTTGCTCTTTGACAGTGACATACATGTAACAGGCATCTATCCGAATGAATCATGTCATCGAATCCACATCAATGAAGCCAACATCATGACGAAATTAAGCTTTTTTTCCTGATCTATATTGAACACAATGTTTCGAAATATCATGCAAAGAAAACGTCACGACAGATCCCAGAAGGAAACTGGTATAGGTACCGAAGAAGAAACTGATACATTTGGAGCTTCCCACTGCAAAGCAAAAACCGATATAAGAAACGTAGAAGAGGGCGATTCCTGTAACGATTTGGTATACTTGGTTTTGAAATATTATGGAAATTCAGCAGCGAAACAAGGTCAAGGCGTTCAAACGTGTTCCAATTTTTCCTTCACTAGATCCACTTCTTGCAGCAGGATTCAAGAATCAAGAGATAATATCGCTCAAACTTATGTGGTGGATAGAACCGAAGCTTGTACAGGAGAATGTTGCGAATATTTGAAGGACGAGGGGCTGAACTTCAGGTGCTTTTTTGGGCCATCTCTGGAGGAAACGGGGATATACGTTTGGGAGTCTTTGCCAACTATCATAGAGGCATATAATTATTTAAGATCAAGACTGATGAGGCTTGTCAGTCCACAATCATCCTAGTGGAATTTTATGATTTGAAATCAATAAAACAATAAAATTGAAGAAGTTTCACAATAAAATGCAGGAAAGTATCTGTACAAGTTCGCTATCTGCACGACTAGTTTTGGAAAAAATGCTGGTTCTACTCACGTTTTTGACGCGTTGAATATGAACCCGAAATCAAAATGAGGTTATCTTACATTTGGAGGTTTTTAAGTATGGTAGTACCTCTGACCTGGGAAAGAAACACCCAAATATCAAATAATTTTGGCTTCTTGGTGTCATACTCAACATCTTTAGAAGAGAGAGAGAGAAAGGAATTGTTAACAACTTTTCATAGAGATCAAGCCAACATCAAACGAATATCACTCACACTTGATGTCCGTTTTGCTAACAAGTTTAGCAGCTGAAGATAGGATATATCGATCTCTATGGAAAGTATCCGCTATTTAAAAAAAAGTGTTTCAATCTTCAATTATCAAGTAACAATGAAGAAGTAGCGATTAACAATTATCAAGAAGATAGTAATGAAAAAGAAGGCATACATGCACCTAAATTTAACAATGATCAAAGCTTGTGGATGGGAATCAACTTCAACCTTAATCAAACTTTTGAGTAGCATTTTTTATGTACCCTAGCTTTGTTTTGGAGAGTTGAAGATGGAAATTGAAAATGAAATATTATTGTTTTCCTGAGAAATTCTACCAGGATCGCATCTATAGTTTCAATTTCAACTCGCTCATACTCCACGAACAGGAAAACAATCGAGGAAAACAAATTATTTGAAGAAAAATTTGGTTATGATCATATAATCCGCCATAACCCGCTCATTAGAGACACATATTTCACAATTGAAAATAAGAAAGTTGAAAGCAGGCAAACTCTTACTTGTTAATTGATAGTTGATAATTTGGTTGCATGAATCATCTACAGTAAATTAAGCAGTTCAACTCATCATTGATAATTTTTACTTGCTATCTATTAGTCGTTCCTTGATAATTGAAACTATATGAATCTACCTTTACCGATTGGAAAAATTGTTATTAATGAGTTGGCATCTTCAGAATGAAGATTATTATAATGGGTATTTCTCATGATGATGATTTTATTGACGAAAAGCGTGTCTCGTGCTAGTGTTTTTGGTAGGCTGTTTGTGCATTCGAGCATTATACAACAGGTTCGAAACAACCGTCAGCAGACCCACCATTAGTCTCCATTTTCCATTGCATGGAAATTATTGCAAAAAAAATATGGTAGAAGCTGAAATGAGGTGTTTTTTCATGATGCCCCTCTCTGACTTTTGAAGGAACTTCCAAACGAAGAAAGAAAGTTGGTTCCAGTGAGAAAGATACCTTATTGATAAAATAATAACTTATTAATATTCTCATTAAGGAGTTCAAGGGATAGATTCAACCAACATGCTTGTCTATGTGAGTGATATTATTTTCTGGTAGGAGGAATGTTATTGCAAATCACTCTCTATTAGTGTACTATAAATTTTATCGGTTATAATTGCACGAGTGCTTAAAAATTACCGATAATTTTGCAAGAAAGCGTGATATCTAAAAATTGCAAGTTTATTTTCATATTTTGTCGGAAGTGCTCGAGTCCGAAGGACGAGGGCTCTATTACAAAATATGAAAATAACCGAATGCAATTTGTATAAGATATCACGCTTGAATGCAAAATTATCTGGTCATTTTTATGCACGAATGTAATTCATTGGAATATTTCACGAATAAAGAAATTCTCAAGGAAATGTTTTAATTACCGAAACTAACGATAAGTATTTTCATATAAATATTAGATCTTATTATTTTTTGATAGGCAAATTTGAATTCTGCGAGAAGTTGCTGATTAATTGGACTTGTTCTTTCCAGAAAGAACTGTTCATTAATAGACACAGCAACTTTTCGTGGTAGATTGAAAATCTGCCCCTCATACTCTTGTATAGATTCCAATATAAATTCTAATTTTTTCAGAGTGTGGTAGGTTAAAAACCCAGAAATCTGCAGAACAAATAATTATCCACCACAAAGTAATGACGTTGGGAATCACCAATTCAAATTCATTTTTTCGATAAATGTTGCTTACAACTCGAAGTCTCGTAGCAGAATATTCATAATATTTACTAATTGATTGAAATTGGATATTCATAGGCTCATGGTTCTAATCATGATTGAATTCGTTACCCGTTTTGTTTCGTGCTCTATATTTATGTTTGGAATTCAACCGACTTATCTTAGAACCACGATTTTTGAACATTCGGATTTTTCGAATCAATCAAATTCCTATAATTTCCAACGAATATAGATGGGTTTTGAGCGCTCTACCTTGCATCTGAATGGTGAATAGTAAATTTTCTCGGAATCAATTGTTAATAGCATAGATTCAAACCATGGAATGGAATGGAATGGAATGGAATGGAATGGAATGGAATAGAATAGAATAGAATAGAATGGAATGGAATGGAATGGAATGGAATGGAATGGAATGGAATGGAATGGAATGGAATGGAATGGAATGGAATGGAATGGAATGGAATGGAATGGAATGGAATGGAATGGAATGGAATGGAATGGAATGGAATGGAATGGAATGGAATGGAATGGAATGGAATGGAATGGAATGGAATGGAATGGAATAGAATAGAATAGAATAGAATAGAATAGAATAGAATAGAATAGAAGAGAAGAGAAGAGAAGAGAATAGAAGAGAAGAGAAGAGAAGAGAAGAGAAGAGAAGAGAAGAGAAGAGAATAGAAGAGAAGAGAAGAGAAGAGAAGAGAAGAGAAGAGAAGAGAAGAGAAGAGAAGAGAAGAGAAGAGAAGAGAAGAGAAGAGAAGAGAAGAGAAGAGAAGAGAAGAGAAGAGAAGAGAAGAGAAGAGAAGAGAAGAGAAGAGAAGAGAAGAGAATAGAAGAGAAGAGAAGAGAAGAGAAGAGAAGAGAAGAGAAGAGAAGAGAAGAGAAGAGAAGAGAAGAGAAGAGAATAGAATAGAATAGAATAGAATAGAATAGAATAGAATAGAATAGAATAGAATAGAATAGAATAGAATAGAATAGAATAGAATAGAATAGAATAGAATAGAATAGAATAGAATAGAATAGAATAGAATAGAATAGAATAGAATAGAATAGAATATTTACTACGATACATACATAAAGTATATTTGTAGCAAGTCAGCGAGTAGATACGTTAAAAAAATATATTGAATATATAATACAGACATTGATACACTTTGTGGTAAACTTCTTCAGATAAAAGAATCGATAATATATATGACATTACACAACAATTAATTCGAATAAAAATAGTGAAAGATTAATCATTAGAATATTGTTAAAGTTAAATCAAAAAATATTACTGAGATGGCAAAGGGCAGGTCAGAGAGGTGTGCTCAGTGCTCAGGTATTCATCCACTGAGTTAAAATTATGTTTGAGAAGGTATATTTTGATAGTGTATTCGAAGTCTCTGAAACTGAAACATTTTATCTCGTCTGGTAAAATATTGTAAAGGTTGTAGTTCAACGAGTTTTTTTTTGAACGGTTTAACCGATAGGCAGGGTTTCTGATGAGCTTTGGGTTTCTTGTGTCATAATGGTGAATATCACTCTAAGTGATGAGATTTTTGCTCTGTTTGTGTATTTCCTGTAGTGCGTTGTATATAAATAAAGTGGGTAGTGACATTATACCGAGTTTGATAAATAATGGCTGACAGTGTTCCCTGTAACCCACATTGGCAATAATTCTGATAGCTTTTTTTGATATCGGAAGATTTTTATTGCTGTACTTGAGTTACCCCAAAGGAGAACACCATAGTTGATCTGCGAGTGGAACAATGCGAAATATACTGTTTTTAGGGTGACTGTGTTACTTATGGGTTTTAGTTGGCGTATCAGAAAAATTGCACTTGACAGTTTTTTACTTAGCATGTTAATGTGCTTATGTGTTCTGTCCAACTTAAATTTGCATCAAGGGTTATTCCTAATAGTTTAACACTGTCTTCAGTTTGGATGGTTTGGTTGGTGGAAAAAATTATATTATGTGTCTTTTCGATATTTAGTACTAGGTTGTTGGATGAAAACTAGGTTGTTGTACTAGGTTGTTGGATGAAAACTGATTTGGCTTCAGTTTTCGGATTTTCACAACAGTTCGACTCGAAAAAAATAGTTCATTTAACCTGAATGTGGCATGAAAATGTTCCTTGTGACACTCTATAGTCGATCGTTTATTCATCGCTAAGTACATCCTTGCAAGCAGTTTCCTTCGACTCCCATGTACAATATCCAAACCTAGAAGAGAAGTTCATGAATGACGGTGTAGAGGAGAACACTCAGGGATAGATGCAAGAATTTTTTCATTTGGATCATTCTTTTGTTAACCCTCCGTTAGGCGCGCCACCATATGTAACGTCGTTAGTCGCGCTGGGACTGCCAGTCCCATATCAAAAAAGTAGCCTTATTTTTGGTCATATGAATTATTTTGGTTAAAAATGTTTTTGGTAAATTACTTTATTAATAAAGCGAGTTAAATTGCATTTGCAATTGCATTACAATTTTATTGTGTTTCATAACTAGTGTTTTTATTGTTTATGAATCATTTTTTACATTTATACCTCTTATAGTAGTATTTGTGGATACGCTTTTACACAATTCACGTGAAAATATTTAGGGAACAGAAAAGCAAGTAGGTAATAAATGGCATCAAATTTTATTGTAGTTTGATTTATTCAGATTCACCATCAGCTGTTTCCTCTTCAGTTATATTTTCAAAGCAATTTTTACATATTACTTGGACATGATTTTTCAAACATATATAGGTATCACACTTTTTGACATGTATAGGTTGTTCTGGCGTCCTTTTTAGATTCGTTACAACAAGGTTCGCAACGTTTTCTCTTGACCGCTCGTCGGCTCGTCCCAGGTTGAAAGCTAAACGATTCAGTTCTTCCACGTCAGCGGGGTTATCAAAATTATAACGCTTTGTGTCCATAATTATGCACTTTGTTTCAAAAATACACGGCGCAGTAACAAATGAACAAGAAAAAATAACCTACAAACACCGAAGCGGTACTGAGACGCTTGTTCAATGTACGCAACAAAAGTGAGTCGTAGGCAGTCGCGCTGGGACTATCAGTCCCAAAGCAGGTACCTAACGCACTCTTTGCAAATTTTCTAAGAAATAAAACTATCCCTTTGCTTGAAACTCAGGCAACTGGCTTCTAGGAGTTTACTGTGAGATGTCATGAAGTTACGACGCTGCAGCTATAATAGTTTTAATATAATTGAGAAAATTGTAACTCATGGGACTGCCAGTCCCATGCGCGACTAACGGAGGGTTAATTTGGAAATGAGCGGTAATGTTCTAGAGAGGGGCAAGACTGTTTAGTATTCCTTTCTGGAATATTTTGACAAAATAGTTCATTACAGAAATCTATCTTTACAATTGCCTGTGCCTCGGATATTCATTTTTTGAACAGATGAACTTCAGTTGAGTTTTTATCACCGCTGGAAATATATCCCATTCTATACGAAAATTCGAAATATATTCGAGAGTATAGAAAAATCATTATGATGAAAGGCGATATTATCACTATTTCACCTGAATACCGCAAATTTTCGAAATCCCCACGTCTGAAAAATAGTAAGTCCAATCTCCAGTAAACACCCTGTATGAACCCACTCGAGATTTCTGCTCGAGCGAACGTCTTGTTCGTCAAGAGAAAGAGAAAAAACGCGAGTTGCGCAACAAGGCGAGAGAGGGAGCGCGACGCGAGAGGAAGGAGACGACGAAGACGACGGCAGCGAAAGAATCAACGACCTCCGATTGCCTAGTGAACCAAACCCGTTTCTCGTCGTCTGCAGAACGTCACCGCTTCGCCTCGATCTTCGCCTTGACGACTGGAAAGACTCGCAAAAACGGTTGATGAGGATTGTATTGACATTCAAGGAGTTGGGTATTCTTACATTAACGTCTATTTATATTTATCAAATACTATTATATGTACAGCGCTTTTCTTTAAGTCCTCACCCCCCTTTTAGTTTTTGAAAGAGTTAACTCAAAAAGTTGAAACTTGGGATAATGAGATTGATGCATGAATATTATATTTTGGAGTGAGATTTACAGATCAAAATCTCAAGATGGTGACTGGGCGCCAGCTGGAGAAAAAAAAGTGGTAAAATTCTATTTATCGGGCGCCATCTGTTTTTTGAAAAATTTCTTTTTTAACTTACGTATTTCGGTCTCCTGAACAAAAAATTCTAATGAAAATTTTGGCGGTCTCAACTAGTTTCGGAGATACGGCCCCCTAAAGACAGGAAAGCGGGGTCGACGCTTATGTTTTTCAGCCAATTACGCTCGAAATTCCTCCTTCTTTATATCAGCAGAATATACACATTCTGTTCCACCTTCTTCATCACTTTTCAACCGAATTGAAAGCATTTTTCGCTAACAGATTGAAAAATATATCCTGATAGGAAATTGAGGTTAACGGCGATGCCTTGCGCTTTCGACTGTTTGGTTAACCTCACTTTCCTATCAGGATATATTTTTCAATCTTGTAGCGAAAAATGCTTTTGATTCGGTTGAAAAGTGATGAAGAAGGTGGAACAGAATGTGTATATTGTGCTGATATAAAGAAGGAGGAATTTCGAGCGTAATTGGCTGAAAAACAAACATAAGCGTCGACCCCGCTTTCCTGTCTTTGGGGGGGCGTATCTCCGAAACTAGTTGAGACCGCCAAAATCTTCATAAGAATTTTTTGTTCAGGAGACCGAAATACGTAAGTTAAAAAAGAAATTTTTCAAAAAACAGGTGGCGCCCGATAAATAGAATTTTACCAAAAAATTAATGGAAAAGGGGGTCTTGTGATACATCATTTTGAAGCTTTCGAACACAGCAATGTCGATATTTGTACGAATATTTATTATTCTCTGACATATATTCATTAGTGAAGCAGGTTCAATTTCGTACACCTTCTGTTTCAAATAGCCCCATTAACAAAGTCTAAGGGTGTCAAATCTGGCCATTTTGTAGGACCTCGATGGTCAATCCAACGACCACGGAAAGTATCATGCAAATAGTTTCTCACTTGTCTGGAGTATTGTGATGGTGCTCCATCTTGTTGGAATTGAAATATCCATATGAAATTCATTAGGATTCACTTCGAAGATTTCGGTGATTACATGATCAATAGTAGTTTCCAACATATTCCAATACAGTTTCCCAGTTGAATTTTCTTCAATTGACCATTTTGGAGATATTACTTGATACCTATCTACTCGTGAAATCGAAAACTAAATGAGAACATTTGAACTGAACAACAATTTTCGTTGTACTGATATTTTTGTCTTTTTCAATGAACGAAAAATAACCTATTAAACCTTATCGGGTTGTTGGGATTGATATATGACAGAAAAAAACGGATATTTCTAGAAATGTCGATATTAATGTATTTGTTTTCAGGTTATTATTAAATGTTTCACCATTTTGTAGCGATTAAAGGTACCCATTTAATGTTGCCATCTTGGAATTTTCATGTATCACTTTTAATCCAAAATAGAGTATTCATGCATCAATTTCATTATATTAAGTTCTAGTTTTGAGTTGAGCCGTTCAAAAAATAAGAGGGGAAGATATTGAAGAAATGCACTGTATGAATTCTGTGAACATGTATAAGCCAAGTACTATTTTTCCCATGCACCATTTACAAAATACAACGCTGCCCTTCGTAGTATTAGCCAGGGGAGTAGTTGTTTTCTCTACAGTGTATGTGAGTTGAGGCTGGCCTGAACAAAATTTTCATCTAGAGTATTTGATTTAAAGCCAGTCTTCAAGCATACCTGTGAGTATTTTTGAACGTTGGAATGAATTTTCTACATAACATTCTTGGTCTACAAATATACAAGCAAATAACCGAGGGCCTGGAAAATTACATAAAATATTTGAAATCAGAACTCCATGATCCTCTGGTACACAAGTGTTTCAATACTGTTCCCTTTTTTTTGTTGTGATGTGACTGAAATCCATGTCCTCGGATATTCTGATATTTTAGTTTGGATATTATTAATCATTATGAAACATGCAAGACTAGCTCTTTCTCTTCGTGGGAATCAAGATGAACCGAACTTTTCATCTTTGGTTCACTATTCTCCAAATCTGAGAAGAATAGAAGAGGAAATAAATGCCTAAATTCGATTACTCAGAACTGCCTTCTTCGAAATTATCAGGTTTGTGATTGAACTTGTGAATCTCACAACTCATAGCAAAGAGGAGCCTTCAACAAATCAAAGAATTTAGATGATTCTTCGGAACCAAATGCATATCGGGTAGAAAACTATACGGCATCACCAATCCGAAGAAGCGTTTTATGATGAAGAGGAAATTACTATTTGCAGGGTTACTTCCTATGAATTTTTGTTCAAAGTAGACACTATAGACGAAAGAAATGAGGCTCTCATCCAATGTTATTATTTATTGCCATTCTCTTTTAATGTAATTTGTTTACATTGGAGTTGAATATTCTTAACATTCAATGAATGCATTGGCAATAACAATCATATCTTATGATTCCCAGATGTCTATCAAAGAACACTTCCAATGAGCGATGATAGTGTTACTTATACTGAAATATCAGAGGCATATTCGACAAAAAATATGAACTGGCCCTGAGCGAGAGAGGCCAGTGCCAATGAGGGCTTGATAATAGGTGAAAGCCGGAGAAAGTTTATAGCTGAAAACTGGTGTAGAGATATAATAATAGAGATCGTTCGCAGAATGATGCTTCGAAAAAAATGAAAGGATGAAGTCAAAAAAACGCCTAGAAGTCGACAAAGTTCTTCAACGACCTATTCTTCTGAATTAATAATTGAACACTTTTCAATCTGAAGGTGAGTCAGATATAGGTAAATTCCCAAAACTTGTAAATAAAATGTTTTTTCTAATAGAAATGGATTCACTTGCCAATAGAAAACAATAAGGCTTATTTATATTATTACATCATGTCATATAATCTTTGATGATATAGAATTTCATCTTCAATAATTTAAAAAATTCCTAGGAATGATTTTCACATTCCATTACAACCATATCCTACAGCAAACAGTTCATCGAACAAAAATACCAGATTTCTTCGGAAGAAGTTTTATTGAAAATAAACAAAGCAGATTGTTTTCGGCCTATTTGTCGGAGCAGAATACAAGTGAAAGTGCCATGGGTATCGGCCTCAAGAATTCCCAACCCTTTACCTGATCGATTCGGGTCACATTTTTGTTAGGTAGACAAACATTAAAAATCATGACACGGCCCAGACTCTCATGGAACTTCGAAGCAATGCCAACAGTCATTGGCGTGTTAGAAACTTCATCAGAGGGTTCTATGCTCCTCTACGTCCTTACCTAATATGTGAATATAGTGAAACTGGAATTACTCCTGAAAGAAAAAAATTTCGGCAGAGAACAAAAAAAATTTAGAACAAATTAAGAAATATTTTCTCTGTGGTTCATAATAAAAGTAAAAGGTGGAGGTGAATTGTTACAAGTAAACCTCTGCCATGCTATCTCCGCTAGAGTTTATTGCAGCTCAATCACAGTTTTCTAATAAGTATTTTATGGTGTACATTGTCTTTGTGATACAACAATATGTTTCACAATCTGAGAACTATCGCACAATTCAGAAACAGGACGCTCGTTTCCTGTTAGAAAATTCTGACTATAATTGATAAATTTATTGAGATTCATAAGTTATTCAAAAAAATAATTTCTCTCTCTACTCAAGTATAAAATTGTTCAAAAAAACTACAAATTGGAAAAACAGAAATTATGTATTCTTCGGCAACACCATTTCAACAAAATAGAATAGTAGGTGTCTGTTTTTATGGAAGTGGCAGCCAGAATGGTATTATGAGGGGGGAGGGGCACACAAACCGCGAAAAGAATCACGATAGAATGCTATAACAATAGCAAAACTTTTCATGAAATCGCATTTTAATGATAGGAAATGATGAAATGATAGTTTAATTCCTGATTATGTTGTTATAATTTTCTACAAATGTTTAATCAAAACACCGATATCCCAAAATCAAAGCGACGACCAACGACAAAAGGGGTTATGACCCAAATGTATGATACGCTTTACGAGCGGGGTAACCCCAGATTATAGTAAAGTTTTGAAGTTTCGTACGAAGTAGGTATGTGAATATTGGCCTTACACATTAAAAATGTTTTACATTCTTTCTTGCAATATTTATTGATAAAAACAATTCGAAAACTTGAGACAATTTTACGTAACGAAATCACTAGGTTTTTCAGTTCGTTAACGCCCCCAAGGCCCGTAGGCGATTTCCCAAGAAACCATCAGATTACAGGTTAACTTTTTTTGGGATTCATTATCTTGAGGTTTTTTTGTATTCCCCTTAATTTTTCTCTATAGAGAGTAAAATTTTGATGATATTCCCTATACTACGATATTACCTCGAAGACAATCTCGTTCAAGAACTAAAAGATTTTTCAATTATTTACAAATGAAACAACTTTCAGGAGTGCTAACTTTTTTCAAACGCCAAGAAAGAATATCTTTTATGATTGACATACAATCACCTTATACCTTAGTCTGAACGATATCTTTTTTCAACCCCTGTAACTTTTAGGGATGGATTAAAAATTCGAAACTTCTTCATTTTTTGTATACTTCTCAATTTTGACTTTTCCAGATTGTGGTAGGTTAACAACCCATTCACATGTTTCCTTCAAATCAGTACAGTTGGAGTAATGTAGAAAGTTGAAATTCGACGATGTATAAAATTGACAAAAAGAAGTTTTTCACTGATGTTTTTTTCGAAATTCGAAGAGAAATAGTTATTCATTATACAAGGGGAAACAGTATTAGATTTTACCTCGAGGAAGACAAAAAACCGAGGGTTTAATTCTAATATTTCTCCCGTGTAAAATACACAATTTTTCCCTATGACTGGAAAAACGACGATTCAATATTTGAATTTGTATCTTAAGGTGAACGCAGCAAACAATCAAATATCCTCCTTCCTGCGCTCACCTCAAGATACAATACCCAACAAATCACAAAGAATATATGAAATTCCTCGCCGCGACTGCCCGACAACATATATAGGACAAACGAACCGACGAGTATCAAACAGGTCCTACGAGCACGAACTAGCATTACGTAATTCGGACATGACCTCTTCTCCCTTCAAACACCACCACGAAACTGGACAAAATTGACTTCAACAACACGAAGACCATTGCCACAGCAAAAACACATTCGCGAAGCAATAGAAATTGAAAAACGCCCTCAATGCCTCAACAAACGAGACGACTCACAAAAGCTCCCCAATTCCTGGAAACCATTATTATCCCTTCGAACAATTCCATCAATTGATTCTTTTCAAACCAGACCTGTATATGGTCCGACAGTTTCAACAACGTCGGATTCTCAAACAGCTATAAATACCACCCCTCTATCCACCACACCTCAATCTTCACTCTTTCAAGATGAGTGCTGGGGATTATATATACATATATATATATATATATATATATATATATATATATATATATATATATATATATATACTCAACAACAACATATATATATATGTTGTTGTTGTTGTTGAGTTCGGGTTGAACCGCGTCTGGAACAAAACTCCAGACGCGGTTCAACCCGAACTCAACAACAACATATATATATATATATATATATATATATATATATATACTCAACAACAACATATATATATATGTATATATATATATATATATATATATATATATATATATATATATATATATATATATATATATATATATTGTTGTTGTTGAGTTCGGGTTGAACCGCGTCTGGAGTTTTGTTCCAGACGCGGTTCAACCCGAACTCAACAACAACACACAACTGACCGCGGAAACCTATCCGAACACATATATATATATATATATATATATATATATATATATATTTATCTACACCCGCACTCTAATAATACACTTATATGCCCACGACCCGTTTTATAATGAAATCCATTACGATACAGATTTTCAACCAATAGAAACCCATTATTCTTCAATCAAGCATGATGTGCAAGCTTTGCATTTTGACGTTTGTCAAGTCAAAATCAGTAGGTATTGAATTATTGAAGAATTTAGTCAATTTTTGATAATCGAATGAAAATGTCTTATAGCAGTGATATAGAAGAATTACCAGCGACTCCTCCGCAGATGTCTTAGACAAGAAAAAAATACAATCGAGAGGATTCTATTTTTCATTTGACAAATGCAAGACATATGTTTTTATTTTCGAACAAATCGAATATGAGCTCTAATGGCCGAGTGGTCAACCGCGAGGGCGGTGATCATATACGTCCGGGTTCAAATCTTGAACTCAGCAGAGAGTTTTTTTCATTTCATTTCTCATTGTTGTATTTTCCGTGGTTATACCATTATTTATAGTTTTGTAGAATTTTTCAAAGAAATACGATTGATTACCTACTATTATTGTGTTCAATATAAATACCTAATAATATAAAATTTTTAGTTCTCCATTATTTATTGGGTGTAGATGAAATAGCGTATGCAACTCTCATGTAATGGTTATTAATACACCCGCATAAACCAACCATACAAAACTCACCTTCGGCTCGTTTTGTATCCCGGTTTATGCTCATGTATTAATAATATACTAATATAGATAATAAGTATTCTCGACCGTCTATTTGTACACAAAGTTGTTTTTTTATATCAGGGCTTCGGTCTGAAGAAAATGATAACTCTTTTTAGCTACCCGAGCTTTCGCTAATTTTTAATAGCTTTTTCGAGGGCTACAATATAAAATGGACATAAAAAAGTATAAATATAAAATATAAGGTACATACATGTGGTAATCGATTTTTTTTTGATGAATAAAATTCAAAGATAAAACATGAGAAATGTGAATTTTGACATTGAAAGGTGAAGTTATTGATTTGGAAATTCATGGTGTTCTTTTCACTGACGACAGTTATATACAAGATGTATTTATTTGTTCAATAGAAACGAATAAATTTTACTGATGTTCGCAATATCTGATTTTTTGTTCGTGTTGTTTTTTCTCGTTTCAATTTCACTCATTTATAAATATACATCTATTGAAAACTATCATACAATTGATTATAATAACACCAATATTGAAAAAAACTTGAACAAACGTCTCTTTTTGGAAATGACTGAAATTAAAACGAGAAAAAACAACATGAACAAAAAATCAGATATTGAGAACCTCAGTGAAATTTTTTCGTTTCTATTGAACAAATAAATACATCTTGTATATACCTGTCGTCATTGAAAAGAACACCATGAATTTCCAAATCAATAACTTCACCTTTCAATGTCAAAATTCACATTACTCATGTTTTATCTTTATATTTTATTCATCAAAAAAAAACCTCAAATAGCACATGTATGTACCTTATATTTTATATTTATACTTTTTTATGTCCATTTTATATTGTAGCCCTCGAAAAAGCTAATAAAAATTAGCGAAAGCTCGGGTAGCTAAACAGAGTTATCATTTTCTTCAGACCGAAGCCCTGATATAAAAAAACAACTTTGTATATATCTATATATATATATATATATATATATATTGAATGTCAAACTTTTTTCCTGTCACAGAAAAAAAGGATTTTTCGACATATTCTGAATAGGACGTGATTTCATTGATATCTGGTAGAGAGGAGAAATTTCATATCGTGCCTTCTATACTTCAACGGTGTGACTGAAAATCTGAAGGTCATTTCCCTCTCGCCTACATTCGTTGCCCACCAAAATTCTCGAGTAGTGAGTCCCAAAACAAATATTTCATAACTTGTCGCAATGTTGTTGTCTGACCCGACCAGAGAAACGAACACGAAATTATGCGATAGAATAAAGACGAAGTAGGCCTAGCCTCCGCCTCTGGCATGGCGGTCCGGCAATGTAAGAGAAGCAAATAAATATACATTTTCTGTAAAAATTATAATGGACGGCATGGGTCGATTTGAAATTCCAAAAGAATCGGTCAAACGTGGTGAGCTTGGTCATTGAACTTCCACTGTGCCTTTCACATGTTCAACTTACGGGCCCGAATTTGGCCACTTTCAAGGTGAATACAATAAGATACTGAGTCTGGGAATCGATTGCGGGCTGCATAAAAATAAATTTGGGCAGTTTTTTGCATGATATGGATCTGTGGAGTTAGCCCAAAAATTGCAATGATTAAAATTCAACATCGTCAAATTGCCCGCCGAAGATCTATCTTAGTCCACTGGATGATCTTGTTTGTCTTCCTTTTCTATATTTCCAAAATGAAAAACTGGACAAACAACGGACGATGGAATATATCAGTTACGTTCTCAGGAATGTATAAAAAAAATATTTTTTTTCTGGTTGATAGAGAAACAATTTGTGGATTGAGGTAGTGTTTGGCCAGTTTTTCAGCTTGGGATTTTGGTAGAGTTTGAAAGGTCGGCAATATCAATTATTCGAAATTCAAGGGTCTGACTTCACATACCCTTTTCGTATCACACGAATAAAAACAATTGATGGTGGTACACAAAAAATAAAATATCGCAATATGCAGTATGAGATTCTTGAGATTCGGCCTTTTCATTGGATAATAGTGATAGGACCATCGCTTAAAAAACTGGCTGAAAGTCATCATTTCGCGGTGGATAAGTCTACCCTACCACACCAATATCAATTCCTATTTTTTCAAATTGTGATAGGTGAGAAACCCAGAAAACTACGAAGAGAAGATTTATCCATCACAAAATGATATTTTTCAAACAGTACTAGAAGCACGGTATGAGTCGCAATGTGTAGTATATTCAAAAAAATTTGCGAATATTTCAAGTTCCCACAATAGTTTAACTTTCTTGTACCGATGCCGAGATGATGAAAGGTGTGGATTTAAGACTTCCATATGATAGCTAACAATGTTGACGAATAATCCAGAGGACAGGGTAAGAGAAAGAATTCAATTCCACCGAAGGATCAAGGTAACATTTGAAAATGATATTTTTAGACCAGAACAATTCATGAAAGAAAGTATGATGATGTACGATTTCAATCATTTACATAATTGCATTCAAAATTCATATAATTACTTCAATAACGATAGAAAAAGAGTTCATATTAATAAATAAAGAAATCTTTTCGAAAAAAAAACATGAATATTTGACAAATAACACTCAACAATAAAAAGTTTACCGAAAAAACTGTAGTGAATTTATCGCCTCGAGTATTTGATAGCAATGATAAACTTTTATTAGCAAAAGGTTTGAATTTTGCGGCAACTCCAAAAACTACACCTACTTTCGATATGATAACAGCAATAGAGAATACAGCTCATAATTAACCACTAGAGGTAGCTGGTGGCTATAGATCTAAATGCAAACGTGTACTCACGCAATCTTGTGATTTTAGAAGTAACTTAAGAAAATTTGAATAAACTGCATTGATATCTTCAAGATGTGATGAAAGTAGAAAACTACTTCCAGTTGATGAAAGAAATGCTACAATTATCATGGACACAAACGAATATGAAAACCAAATGATAAAATTGACCAAAACTACCACATATGGAAACATTCAAACAAGTGTACAAGAAACTCAACCAAAACCCAACGAAATCTATTTAACAGGAGATATAAAGAACATTACTGAAATACAAAGACACGCTCTCGAAAACAGAACTTATTAATCATTATATCATTTTTATGGCTCGCCAAAAGTACATAATCCCATCCTCTGAGACCCATCGTAAGTTTCATTGAATCTCTATGCCAAAATCTAGCCAGGTACATACTCAAAATATTGAAATCTCTATCAGGTTATGGTAATTGCTTCATTAAGAATACTCCACATTTGATGAAAAATTGGATCAGATTAAAATACAAGCTAAAGACATGTTTGTGAGTTGATGGCAATGAAGAAAGTCTGTTCACCAACGTTCCTCTGAACGAAACTTCAGAAATTGTCATGTCAAAATTGGAGCATGATGGAACACTGATAAATAGCACGAAATTTGTAGATGCGATCATGAATATCTCAACTATCTACAGAAAAAAACATATTTTCAATAAAACAAATAATTTTTATCAACAAGAATTTGAAATAGGGTTCATCACTCTCCCCGATTCTTAGTAATATTTATATGGAGTATGAAGTTATCCAAGTTGTCCAAAGGTATGGTGGCGATATGCTGATGTTTTTGCTATCTGGAGTCATGGTCAAAATGAACTTGTCACATTTTTGACAATTAACAACAAGAACCAACAATAAAGTGCACATTGAAAACAGAAAATAACAATGAAATTCCATTTCTAGATGTTATGATTAAAAAATCGACACTCATGTAGACATAAGTGAAAGAAAACACTCACCAACAGATATCTCCACCTCAAGCCTCCAAAAATATCAGTTTGGTGTTAGGGTAATTTATCTCTAGGAGAAGTTCCAACTTTTACACCAAAGATTCAGAAGAGCACCGACCGTAAAGATATCTATAGAAGAGGGACAATTCTCCGATGTTCCAATGAAGTGAGCGAGTCTGTGAGCGAAGAATCACCAACAAGACGGATTGCCGTTCTCTGAATAGAATCGAGAAGCCTCAATGAATATTCTGGTGCCTAGCTCCATACACGAGAACTGTATTCCAAAACAGGTCGTATCTGAGCCTTGTAGATCATCAGAAGCTGACAAGAAGTATATCTTCGCAGGAAATTGAAATCCAAGTTTCTGGGAAGCACTTTTAGCGATCGATCCCACATGGTTTCCCCATGAGAGATTATTTCTGATGGTTATTCATAGCATTGGGATACTTGACTTTGTAGGAATAGTTGTTTCTGACATCTGAGTACCAGATATTGATAGATGGGCTTTCTTTGAGAAGAGACATGCTTGGATTTTCTTAACATTGAATTCCTCAAACTTTATGTGACCCCACTCTATTATTTCTAACAAGTCATCGTTAATTTTATTAACGTGAATGTTTCTTTGAATTTTTGTTTCTCTAGTTGGTATGGGGACTCTGGAAGAGAAACTAGTATGAAGAGTACTGTCGTCCGCAAAACTATGTACTGAACAATATTGTTTTCTGGAGCAAATCATTGATATGAAGCAGAAACGAAGTGGGCCCAAAAATTGAACCCCGTGGAACACCCGCATTTATTGGAAGAATATCAGATGATACTCCATCAACAACCACAAACAGAGACCTATCAGACAATAAACTCTTCAACGAAGCACACAACTGAGGGGGCAAACCATAAGATGGCAGTTGAGAAAGGACACCCCGATGGCAATCTCGATCAACCGCTTTTGAAATATCAAGTGAAACAGCTATCGGTTTCCCGAATTTTTCTATTGAAAGCTGCCAAATATGAGAAACAGAAGCCAATAAGTCACTGGTTGATCTTTAATGGCGAAATCCGTATTGTCGATCATTATTCATTCCTGGTTTCTATAGATATTTGATGAGCTTCATATTGATTGCTTTTTCCATGACTTTGGAAATGATAGAAAACATTGCAATTGGTCTATTATTACAAGGTGAGAAGTTCCCTTACCTTTTTAAGGCACTGGCTGAACCCTTGCTGTTCTCCAGGACTTAGAAAAATCCCCAAGTTATATGAAAGATTGAATAATTTGCAAAGTACTGGTGTCAATTCGGGGGCAGACGAGTTAAGAACAATTGTTGGGATTAGATCCGCAAGTCTTAGATATTGTAATACATCAATAGGCCCATAAAATAGGCCGCGCTGTTTTTCTCTCAAACTTGTTATACAAATAATGGAAATAATACTCGCCAAACGAGCCAACTCCTCCCTGGGCCTCTTATTTCGTCTCGAATGAATCAGCAGTTCGCAGAGTTCACTTCCAAAAGAATCATCAGCAATTCCTCGAACGATAAACAAGGTACCGTTACCCCACATTATGCAAAAACAAGGAGTTATCATCATTTGATGCGTGTAAAAACCCACCGGGATCCATTTCAGCATTATTATCGTGTGCGGATTCCTGCACGATGGAGGTAATGGGCCATCTTTGCGGCGATACAGGGTGGGAATTATATTGCACTTTTCGATGTAACAATGGATGATCACTATTTTGCATACCCAGCGTACAGTTCATAATTGAAGGAATCCCTCGCAATAACAAGCTTTCATTTTAATCATTGTACCAAAACAAATTATTTTATTTCGGGAATTTTCTGTAATAATCACGAGATTAGGTACTTATTGACTATTGATATTGAATTAGTTGGTTGACAAATACTTGTTAGCGATGAGTTTGAAATCTTGGTGTGAAAATTGTATTTTTGTGTAGAGATTATTAATTCGCCAACAAGACATTGATATTATTTGCATCTTCAGGAGAAGGAAACTGATGTGTCCAGTTTTCTGCTGTTCTCAGTTTTCAGTTTTCTTCTCCTGAAGATGCTAACATTGTAAGTGAAGCCCATATGTGGAGGAGTGGAATGGGACTTATTACATTATTTGGTTCAGATGGAAAATTTATGAATTTTTGAATTATCAACTGATACCCGATAGGATTAACTGAATGAAAAAATGAGCTTGTTTCATACTCCTCATTCTTTTATATAAAGCTTGTTTCATGCCACTTTATGTTATCTGCTTCAAATGTCAAAAACCTCTTGGAGGTTCACGTTGAAACTGACAGGATTCAGAATCGAGTTTCGAACAGAAATAACCTGAATACTTCCACAGAAACTATATACCTGGCCACCGAAAACCTATCGATAATCAATGAGCTCAAGTAATCATAACTTCTTTATATTCTGATAAAAGAAGTGTCAGTCAACTCAGTTTTTTATGAGCTCTTGACAAATTAAAAAATTGACCAAGAAAAGAAGAAATCATCACATCGATAAAAGAAACAAATTCATAACGGAATACATTGTTTCATTTGGTTATATTATTGAAACTAATTGAATATATATGACATCATTTGTTTTCAATCCAGTTATTTTCAATGGGTGAAATCTCTTTGAAATTCCTACACTATCGGTCTTTATCTTCTCACTAAAATCTACAAATATCTCTATTCCCACATGAAATATTGATGTTTTTCCAAACTCAATTTTGAAAGGTAATCAATTCATATTATTTATATTACTCGTTTGATGAAAACGGATATCCGAAGCATGATTGAATATGAGAACTGTTTTCGCCTGGTCTCGACAAAATAGTTGAAAATACACATTTTTGTTTCATATAATGACCGTAGGTTCAATAAATTATATGTTGTATATAAATTTTCAGAAGGTTCTGAATGAGGTAATTTGTCAATGCATTTTACGACTTTGTTCTGTAAACTTTGTGAATGTTTTGATATGGAAATATTGGCTGAACCCCAGATGGAAATGACGTTTTTTAATTTTGAATAAATTGGACGGAAATAAATTATTTTGATATATTTCAGAGGTGTGACATGGCTCACTTTGGATAACATCCCTATCAACGGAAAACAGTTCTTCTTACAGTGTTGACATGAAAGACTCCAAGAGAGTTTTGTGTCTGAATATAATCCTGAATATTTCGTTATATTGAGATATTGAATGACGTCATTAGCAATGTTATTAGTTTCAGAGAGTCATTATTTTGTTTGCAAATAAATATAAATGAGGATTGTGAAGAATTCAGCATTAGTTTATGAGTACATAGATAATGAAACAAAATATATATGTCATGTCCAATGCCTGAAAGAATTTCTGCTTTTTTTTAGCGATATATATACCTAATAGTTGTATCATCAGCAAAGAGACCATTCAATTTTGAGTTCAGATATCAAGTTTAAATAGATTAAGAAAAGTTTCGGAGCAAGTATGGATCTTTGAGCTAACCGAGTCTCAAATATAAAAACATTGTTTCCTATCTTTCAGATAAATTGTGAACCAAATATAAATTTGTCCCCGAATACCAATTTCGTGTAATTTTCCTAAAAGAATTTTGTGGTCAACCATATCGAAAGCCTTCCTTAAATTTAGTATAACAATCCGCATTTATTATGTTGGAATCTATATTGCTCTTCGTACGAAAAATTTGACTTTTTCAAATAATTTGCCAATTTCTTATCCATTATCTCTTCAATTATTTCTGAGAAAATGGGTAAGATTTTAATTGGCCGGTAATTTCTTTTCTTCTAGGCTTGAAGAGTGGTTTTACTTTTGCATTTTTCAATTGCGTTAGAAATATACCTGTTTTGCATTGACTAGTTTGCTCGATAATGGAACAATTTCATATTTGACCTCTTCAACAACTTTAGCATTGATTCCATCGAGTTCTGTTCTGTAATCTTCATCGGCAGTAAGAATTCATATATATTATTTACCGCCAATTTGTCTGTTTCTAATTTACATCTTGTTTTATCGTAAATAACTCTGTTGGCACTTGTGTGGTGGTTTGTGTGTGTTATTTCGATGATAGTCTCGGTAGTGTAGTGGTTAGCATATCTGCCTATCAAGCGGAAGACCGGGGTTCGAATCCTCGCCACCGTGCTGGGTAATCGCACGTTAAAAGGTAAGGCCTCGCTGATCCATTGCTCGCACAAGTTCCGACTTCTGGGGGTTGACGTTCGTCAGCTGGTTAACGGAACGAACAATTTTAGAATAATACACTCGCGTCTGCATGGAGTGACTTCTTTATCATCACATCAATTGTAATTCAGAATAGTCAACTGTAAATCAGAAAATTTCAATTGTAATTCAGAATAGTCAAATGTAAGTATAATTACTTTTCTTCGGGCTTGAAGGCCGTCGTTCTTTGGAATCTCTTCCTAACGTTTCTCTAGCGCGAGTGGCCAGCTTCTTCAGAGGCTTACTGATTTCCGATGCCAGTCATCTAAAGGCCAGGGTTAGTTGTTTATATACCTACAGTTTTACGGTCCGATATGGACTTTGTTTATTACTGCTACTTATTCTAATTAATTTCTCAATAATGAACTAGTGCTCTCATTACCTGCAGAGTTTTTTGGTCCTTCATCTGTTATTATTAATTATTGTGAATACTTTCTCAACAGTAGATTGAAAAGCGGACTGAAAGGGATAGGTTCCCTGCCACATGTATCGAGTTGTCTACCCTTCCATATTTCATGTGTGCAAAATGCTCTTTGAAACGGGTTTTAATAGCTCGTCGGCTCTGGCCGATGTATTTGTTGTTGCAATCTTGACAACTGATTCCCTAAATTCCCGACTTCTCTGAATTTTCTAATTCATCTTCTGGGTTACCAAGATGCTGTTGTAATTTGTAAGAAGTTTTATATGCAACTTTCATATTCACTTTATCGAATATCTGTTGAAGTCCTCTTGTGTATTGAGGTTCATATGGGATAACTATAAACTTCATTTTAGTCATCTTTTTGAAAAGTCGAAGATATACGGAGTGTTTACTAAATTTACATTTTCTCATTTTCATTAAAATTAGTCTAAAAGTAGCAAAATGTAAAAACAGCGTGAATGGTGACAAGGGACCTATCCCTTTCAGCCCGCTTTTCAATAAATTGTTGATGAAGTAGGTATTCCGAATAATCAATAATAACAGATGACAGACCAACAAACTTTGCAGGTAGTGACTGCACTAGTTCATTATCGGGAAATTGATTAGAATAATTGGCAGTGACAAACGAAGTCCATATCGGACCGGAAAATTTAAAATATATAAACAACTAACCCTAGCTTCCAGTGCAAAAATATCAGTTTGGTGTTAGGGTAATTGATCTCCAGGAAAAGTTTCAATGAATATAATATGTCAAAGTCGTTCGAGTATAATAAGTTGAGTCGTTGAATTCACAAACTACTGTGGAAACAATTTGCAGACCTGCAAAGTACATAGTAATGGTGGATTCATGCAGCAATCGTAACTCGGAATTCGCAAGTCGTAAGGAAGAAGATGAGTCGATATCTTTCAATGAAAACGTTCATGCAGGTATATTAAGTCGGAAATCGTAAGATATTGAACAAATTTCCACTCTTACGATTCAACACCTCTTGAGATTGCTGCATGAATGGTTTATATTTTGTTGCGAGTTCCGATTTCCGAGCTACGATTGTTGCATGAATCCACCATAACATATCTCAGTGGCATTTCTTTCTCACATTCGATCAAAAATAACTTCAAATTATAATATCTTGAAAAATAAACAATTTTCTGGATTATAATTGACAAATTCTGAATTACAATTGATGAGATCTGAATTACAATTGATATTTCCTGATTTACAGTTGACTATTCTGAATTTCAATTGATATTTTCTGATTCACAGTTGACTATTCCGAATTACAACTGATAGTTTCTGATTTACAGTTGACTATTCTGAATCACAATTGATATTTTCTGATTGAGAGTTGACTATCCTGAATTTAAATTGACATTTTGTGATTCACAGTTGACTATTCTGAATTTAAATTGACATTTTCCTATTCACAGTTGACTATTCTGAATTTCAATTGACATTTTCTGAATTACATTTGACCATTCTGGATTACAATTGATATTTTCTGATTCACATTTGACTATTCTGCTTTACAATTGATATTTTCTGGTTTACATTTGACTATTCTGAATTTCAATTGACATTTTCTGAATTACAGTTGAATATTCTGAATTACAACTGATAGTTTCTGATTTACAGTTGACTATTCTGAATCACAATTGATATTTTCTGATTAAGAGTTGACTATTCTGAATTAAAATTGACATTCTCTTATTCACAGTTGACTATTCTGAATTTCAATTGACATTTTCTAAATTACAATTGACCATTCTGAATAACAATTGATATTTTCTGATTCACATTTGACTATTCTGATTCACAATTGATATTTTCTGGTTTACATTTGACTATTCTGAATTTCAATTGACATTTTCTGAATTACAGTTGACTATTCTGAATTACAATTGATGAGATCTGAATTACAATTGATATTTTCTGATTCACAGTTGACTATTCTGAATTACAACTGATAGTTCCTGATTTACAGTTGACTATTCTGAATCACAATTGATATTTTCTGATTAAGAGTTGACTATTCTGAATTTAAATTGACATTTTCTGATTCACAGTTGACTATTCTGAATTTGAATTGACATTTTCTTATTCACAGTTGACTATTCTGAATTTCAATTGACATTTTCTAAATTACATTTGACCATTCTGAATTACAATTGATATTTTCTGATTCACATTTGACTATTCTGATTTACAATTGATATTTTCTGGTTTACATTTGACTATCCTGAATTTCAATGGACATTTTCTGAATAACATTTGACTATTCTGAATCACAATTAATATTTTCCGATTTACATTTGACCATTCTGAATTACAATTGATATTTTCTGATTCACATTTGACTATTCTGATTTACAATTGATATTTTCTGGTTTACATTTGACTATTCTGAATTTCAATTGACATTTTCTGAATAACATTCGACTATTCTGAATTACAATTAATATTTTCCGATTTACAGTAGACTATTCTGAATTACAATTGATATTTTCTAAAACACATCTCATATTTTCTGAATTATGATTGGAAAAGGTGTAGAAAAGGAAGTTAATCGTTATTTTCTGTATGTTTGATTTCATTCCCTATTGCCCACCCGGTAGTCGTCCTCCGCCCACACACCAGGAGTCGGAGGAGCGATGGCGATGCCCTCCGCAGAAAACACAGGGCGTTCGATAGCGGCGTGGTCGGGTAACACACATCCACTCCGCCCGCCCGTCCGGCAACATAACGGCATTCCGAAAGTAACCGCGCGACCCGTTACGAGTTACTTTTATTCAAATTTTGATTTCGTTTTGCGGATGCGTCACAAGGACACGTGCCCGTTAATCTCGCGCTGGATGCGACGCAACGGGGATCTGCTCACCTAATTCCTTTCTGCGAAAATGACCTACGCTATCGACGATAATAACGACTGCGGATGGACATCCAAGATCCAGCGAGCCATGAGTAGAAAAAACATTCGAAATATCAACGCAGTTGCCTCTCTGAATTATTGTTGTGGGCTTCTATTCTAAACGAAACTTTCATATTGCATAATATCAATACCTTAGAACTTATAGAAGTCACCAAAGACATAAAAAATAAAAAAGCAACAGGTTACGATGATATTTCAATCAAAATTATCGAAAACCTTCCAATAGAGGCACTTGAAACTCTTGTTTCAGTAATAAATCACTCATTTCGTAGTGGTGTGTTTCCGTCGTTTTTAAAATTATCTGTTGTTATTCCTTTGCACAAGGGCGGCGATCTTAAAGACCCCTCAAACTTCAGGCCAATTACTCTTGTACCTACACTTGCAAAAATAATTGAAAAACTCGTCAAAAATAGCTTCAATAAGTTTCTTGTCACCAACAAGGTAATAAATGAAAATCAGTTTGGATTCCAAAATAATAAAAACACTCACGACGCAATTTTCTCTTTCCTTCATGAAGTTTACTCAAACATCAATATAGGAGATGTGACAGCGGCAGTCTTCTGCGATTTAACAAAGGCGTTTGACTGTGTGGACCACAAAATACTTTTGCAAAAGCTGCTTCGATATGGCTGCAGAGAAAAAACCTATGAGTGGTTTGAGCCATATTTAACGGGGAGAAGTCAGATGGTGAGGACAAATGAAATGTCCAGAAAATCTTATATGGATTCAGGCGTACCGCAGGGTTCAGTCTTGGGGCCAGTCATCTTTCTTTTATGTGAATGACTTGATAAATGTTGTCATATCGGGTAAAATCACTCTTTTTGCAGACGATACCACAATTTTGTGGTGTAGTATATCGGCACGTAGCCTGCACGAGATGATATCTAGAGATATAAAAATCATTAAATCCTGGTGTGATTCAAACTTTCCAACATTTGATATCAAAAAAACGAATATAATTCCATTTAAATGCTCACTAGACGATTTGCCTATGCAAAATGAAACTATTGTTAGTAAAGATTGTACTAAGTTTTTAGGACTGACTGCATATCGACAAAGATCTCAAATTTGAAAATCACATCAAATTTCTGAGAGGCAAGGTATCTACGGGATGCTATGCATTGAGAATCATTTCCAGAGAAGTTGGAACTCCAATAGCAAAAACGGCATACCATGCTCTCATAGAGTCACAATTGAGGTATGGCATTCCTTTTTGGGGAGTATGTAGCTCTAGTTTATTACAATCAGTTTTGAAATTACAAAAAAGAGCTATCAGATATATGTATAAAATGAAACCACGTGACTCATGTAAACAGATATTCAAAGATAGTAAAATTTTGACAGTTATAGCTCTTTTCATCTTAGAAACTGTTTGTCTTGTGAAAAAACATATATTGAAATTTGAGAACACCCCTTCTTATTACAACACTCGTCTAAACAGAAAGAATAGTTTGAAATTGCCCCTACCCTCCTCTGAACTGATCAAAGATTCATTTTTTCATAATGGGTTGAAAATGTATAATCACTTACCAGAGAATATCAAGGAAACCAATCAGAATATTGTCTACTTTAGAAAAAACATTCATTGATGAGCAGACGCTATTATAGTTTGCATGAATTTTACGACGATCGCTTCTGAAGTGAAGTATTTTATCTTATATATTTTATGTTGTACATATGTTATTTTGTTTATATATTTATAAAGGCAATTTTAAAGTGTTTGTGTATGGAACCTGTATGCCACGTATATGTGTTTGTAAAAGATGTCTGTGTTTTATATATACATGTATCCAATTTGATGCTTTGTCAACAAGATGTAATCTTCAGGCAATAAAGTATATTTATTATTATTATATTATTATCAATCGCGAATTAACTGATAACGTTGAATACTTCATCTCGCCAATGTTAAAACTTCATAAAAACACTTGACATAGTCAGTGGGCATACTTGGAGACTGGCGTTAAATCAAATCATCTTTGGAACAATCTGTTCAGGCCAGTCTCAAATTACCTACACAGTAGGTTTCGGCTGGCACCTGTCAGAAAACAACTACTCCCCTGGCTAATACCACGAAGGGCATTGAATTATATCCGACCAGGTGCCAGTGCAGGTTTCTTCACAGAAGTAAATCCTGCATTTGCTTTCGTCGATACAAATGAAGGAATTGATTTTCAATTATAGGGACGGACACACTTGCAGACCGGTTTCGGGCTATTTGGCCACTCATCAGTGCAAGGCAGTGCCATCATCAACATAAAGTCGATGATTTCCCATAATTAAAAATCAAACTCCTACACGAGTATCAAGCCCCGGCCAAAGCTGATGCGAACAACGAAGTTATTACGCCATCTACCAATGGACGAGGTATTCCAAAAGCAAACCGAATTCGCCCATTCCTCCTGCGAGGAAAATGTAAAAACACTTGACATAGTCAGTGGGCATACTTGGAGACTGGCGTTAAATCAAATCATCTTTGGAACAATCTGTTCAGGCCAGTCTCAAATTACCTACACAGTAGGTTTCGGCTGGCACCTGTCAGAAAACAACTACTCCCCTGGCTAATACCACGAAGGGCATTGAATTATATCCGACCAGGTGCCAGTGCAGGTTTCTTCACAGAAGTAAATCCTGCATTTGCTTTCGTCGATACAAATGAAGGAATTGATTTTCAATTATAGGGACGGACACACTTGCAGACCGGTTTCGGGCTATTTGGCCACTCATCAGTGCAAGGCAGTGCCATCATCAACATAAAGTCGATGATTTCCCATAATTAAAAATCAAACTCCTACACGAGTATCAAGCCCCGGCCAAAGCTGATGCGAACAACGAAGTTATTACGCCATCTACCAATGGACGAGGTATTCCAAAAGCAAACCGAATTCGCCCATTCCTCCTGCGAGGAAAATGTAAAAACACTTGACATAGTCAGTGGGCATACTTGAAGACTGGCGTTAAATCAAATCATCTTTGGAACAATCTGTTCAGGCCAGTCTCAAATTACCTACACAGTAGGTTTCGGCTGGCACCTGTCAGAAAACAACTACTCCCCTGGCTAATACCACGAAGGGCATTGAATTATATCCGACCAGGTGCCAGTGCAGGTTTCTTCACAGAAGTAAATCCTGCATTTGCTTTCGTCGATACAAATGAAGGAATTGATTTTCAATTATAGGGACGGACACACTTGCAGACCGGTTTCGGGCTATTTGGCCACTCATCAGTGCAAGGCAGTGCCATCATCAACATAAAGTCGATGATTTCCCATAATTAAAAATCAAACTCCTACACGAGTATCAAGCCCCGGCCAAAGCTGATGCGAACAACGAAGTTATTACGCCATCTACCAATGGACGAGGTATTCCAAAAGCAAACCGAATTCGCCCATTCCTCCTGCGAGGAAAATGTAAAAACACTTGACATAGTCAGTGGGCATACTTGGAGACTGGCGTTAAATCAAATCATCTTTGGAACAATCTGTTCAGGCCAGTCTCAAATTACCTACACAGTAGGTTTCGGCTGGCACCTGTCAGAAAACAACTACTCCCCTGGCTAATACCACGAAGGGCATTGAATTATATCCGACCAGGTGCCAGTGCAGGTTTCTTCACAGAAGTAAATCCTGCATTTGCTTTCGTCGATACAAATGAAGGAATTGATTTTCAATTATAGGGACGGACACACTTGCAGACCGGTTTCGGGCTATTTGGCCACTCATCAGTGCAAGGCAGTGCCATCATCAACATAAAGTCGATGATTTCCCATAATTAAAAATCAAACTCCTACACGAGTATCAAGCCCCGGCCAAAGCTGATGCGAACAACGAAGTTATTACGCCATCTACCAATGGACGAGGTATTCCAAAAGCAAACCGAATTCGCCCATTCCTCCTCGCAGGAGGAATGGGCGAATTCGGTTTGCTTTTGGAATACCTCGTCCATTGGTAGATGGCGTAATAACTTCGTTGTTCGCATCAGCTTTGGCCGGGGCTTGATACTCGTGTAGGAGTTTGATTTTTAATTATGGGAAATCATCGACTTTATGTTGATGATGGCACTGCCTTGCACTGATGAGTGGCCAAATAGCCCGAAACCGGTCTGCAAGTGTGTCCGTCCCTATAATTGAAAATCAATTCCTTCATTTGTATCGACGAAAGCAAATGCAGGATTTACTTCTGTGAAGAAACCTGCACTGGCACCTGGTCGGATATAATTCAATGCCCTTCGTGGTATTAGCCAGGGGAGTAGTTGTTTTCTGACAGGTGCCAGCCGAAACCTACTGTGTAGGTAATTTGAGACTGGCCTGAACAGATTGTTCCAAAGATGATTTGATTTAACGCCAGTCTTCAAGTATGCCCACTGACTATGTCAAGTGTTTTTACATTTTCCTCGCAGGAGGAATGGGCGAATTCGGTTTGCTTTTGGAATACCTCGTCCATTGGTAGATGGCGTAATAACTTCGTTGTTCGCATCAGCTTTGGCCGGGGCTTGATACTCGTGTAGGAGTTTGATTTTTAATTATGGGAAATCATCGACTTTATGTTGATGATGGCACTGCCTTGCACTGATGAGTGGCCAAATAGCCCGAAACCGGTCTGCAAGTGTGTCCGTCCCTATAATTGAAAATCAATTCCTTCATTTGTATCGACGAAAGCAAATGCAGGATTTACTTCTGTGAAGAAACCTGCACTGGCACCTGGTCGGATATAATTCAATGCCCTTCGTGGTATTAGCCAGGGGAGTAGTTGTTTTCTGACAGGTGCCAGCCGAAACCTACTGTGTAGGTAATTTGAGACTGGCCTGAACAGATTGTTCCAAAGATGATTTGATTTAACGCCAGTCTTCAAGTATGCCCACTGACTATGTCAAGTGTTTTTACATTTTCCTCGCAGGAGGAATGGGCGAATTCGGTTTGCTTTTGGAATACCTCGTCCATTGGTAGATGGCGTAATAACTTCGTTGTTCGCATCAGCTTTGGCCGGGGCTTGATACTCGTGTAGGAGTTTGATTTTTAATTATGGGAAATCATCGACTTTATGTTGATGATGGCACTGCCTTGCACTGATGAGTGGCCAAATAGCCCGAAACCGGTCTGCAAGTGTGTCCGTCCCTATAATTGAAAATCAATTCCTTCATTTGTATCGACGAAAGCAAATGCAGGATTTACTTCTGTGAAGAAACCTGCACTGGCACCTGGTCGGATATAATTCAATGCCCTTCGTGGTATTAGCCAGGGGAGTAGTTGTTTTCTGACAGGTGCCAGCCGAAACCTACTGTGTAGGTAATTTGAGACTGGCCTGAACAGATTGTTCCAAAGATGATTTGATTTAACGCCAGTCTCCAAGTATGCCCACTGACTATGTCAAGTGTTTTTACATTTTCCTCGCAGGAGGAATGGGCGAATTCGGTTTGCTTTTGGAATACCTCGTCCATTGGTAGATGGCGTAATAACTTCGTTGTTCGCATCAGCTTTGGCCGGGGCTTGATACTCGTGTAGGAGTTTGATTTTTAATTATGGGAAATCATCGACTTTATGTTGATGATGGCACTGCCTTGCACTGATGAGTGGCCAAATAGCCCGAAACCGGTCTGCAAGTGTGTCCGTCCCTATAATTGAAAATCAATTCCTTCATTTGTATCGACGAAAGCAAATGCAGGATTTACTTCTGTGAAGAAACCTGCACTGGCACCTGGTCGGATATAATTCAATGCCCTTCGTGGTATTAGCCAGGGGAGTAGTTGTTTTCTGACAGGTGCCAGCCGAAACCTACTGTGTAGGTAATTTGAGACTGGCCTGAACAGATTGTTCCAAAACTTCATAATCCCGTTCCCTATGGTGACCATTCCTGATCTCAGATCCATATATACAAGCTGATCAATATTTAATTTTTTTGTTTTTTTATATATATGTATAACGATAGGAAAGCCCTGTACTGTTCAAAGTTCAAAGAACACCGTGTGAATCAAGGCACATAAGATACGAATAAACATTCACTATGAAATTTTGAAGTTTGTAAGCCCCAGGAAAAACCTCTCTCGGCAAGGAGTTTCAAATCTCAGCTGTTCTGTTGGTAAACGATCCCTGATCAAAAGAGGTTCGACAGGTCTCCAAATTCACAACAAAGGGGTGGGAATTCTGTACTCGTCGAGTCATCCGTGTAGATATTGCCAAGGTTGGAACAATTGAAAACAATTTAGAAGAGCAGCGAACGTGAAAATATATAGAGGAGAGACAAATCTCCGACCCTTTTACGATGTTCCAATGAAGTGAGCGAGTCTGTGAGCGAAAAATCACCAACAGACAGAATTCAAATGTATGGTTATGTATACCGGAATACCCCAGTATACCATAACCATACATTAGAGACACTCGTCACAGATCACCAACTTCAGAAATTTGACATATCGATCAACTTGATTGATGAGTGTCAATGTGTGTTAACATAGTGTATTTTGAATTATTATGGCTAACTACCATGGTGAAAAATTGTCTATTTATCGCGGATGTTTGTCGAAGGCTAAAGACAAATTAGCATCTCTCTTGAGGTTTCCAAAGGATGTCAAAATGTAATAGCCATTGGTGTTCTTCAGAATAGTAGCACTTTAAATTTTCCATATATTTTTTTACAAATTGCAGAACTTTCAATAGAAGCTAATTTGCGTCGAAATACTAGCTTTATAAAAATGCACCTAAATATTAAATAACTCTTTCAGGTGTGAGGCATGGGGAAGGCATGTCACTGAGAGGATTTACTCAAAAAATCTTCCGAAGCTCTCTATAACAACAATCGCTTGTGTGAATTTCACTTCGAGGAACGTGGATGACACATTCGTCATCTGGAAACATGGTAGGGACGCTCTAAAACTCTTTCTCAACCACTTGAACGCTCAACACCCCAATATTAAGTTCACCATGGATACTGAACAGGACCAACGAATAGCATTCCTGGATGTACTGATCGAACGATGTGGGGCTAGACTAACCCACAAAGTGTACCGAAAACCCACACACACGGATAGGTACCTGCACGCACTATCGAACCACCATCCCAGCCAAAAGAGAGGAGTCATTTCTACTCTAACGGAACGTGCTCGGAGAATATGCGAACCAGAACATCTGGGGGAAGAACTGGAACACCTTCAAGTGACCTTGAGGTCACAGACAGAATTGGAAAACTCCTGGGTATATACAACATAAAAACTGTATTTAAACCCACAAAGAAGATTCAACAGAGCCTCAGATCGGCTAAAGACAAAAGAGATCCACTGTCTGCAGCAGGGGTTTATCGCATACCGTGCACCTGTGGGAAGGTATACATCGGTACCACCAAAAGATCAATGAGAACAAGGCTAAAGGAACATGAAAGAAACTGCAGACTAGGGCAAACTGACAAGTCGGCTGTGGCGGAACACGCACTTAGTGAGGGTAACCACAGGATTCTGTTTGAAAATGCAAAACTGATTGCACCCAACCAAGGATACCATAGCCAACTGGTACGGGAGGCAATAGAAATCCACAAACACGCGGATAATTTCAACAGGAAAGAAGGAGCTATCAACCTCAACCGAATCAATATTAATGACAATTCCCCTAATCCGAATGGAATAATAAGCACCGCAAACTACCTGAATCGGCATAAATACAACTTGCGAAGTAAAAATCTCCAGTCATCGGAGTGAATTTCAAGATGAATGAGCCTCTGAAGAAGCTAGCCACTCGAGCCAGCGAAACGTCAGGAAGAAATTTTAAAAAACGACGGCCTTCAAACCCGAATAAAAGTAGTGATACTGTGCAAATAGTAATTTGAAAAAAGCAGAACTAATAAGTCGAAGAACAAAAAAATGACTGTTTCAAGTCATTTATAGTCTTTATTACATTGTTAATGTCTGAATATATCTATTGTATATATTTATTTGAGGCTGCTGCAAAATATTGATTTCATGTGATACTTGATATCCCGTACATTCAAATTTACCAGCACAATGATGAACAAATCCTTCGGTACTGCACATCGCAAGTCGCATCTGTGGCTCATTTAGACTTCTGGTAACTACAAAAAGCGTGTTACTATCTCACTACTTTCAAATCAAAAACTGTAAGCACCAATAAAAAATAAAAAACGAGGTGAACTAAAAAAGTGGGACCTACCTTTCAAAAAAAATTGTAAATAAAATCAAATCATTTGACGTTGTTCATAAAAGCTGACGATTGGCGTGAACTAGCGATGAAATTGAGAAAAAATGATATGTAAATATTGAATTCTGAACAATTTCGCATCAATTGCAACACCAGGGTTTTCAGACATCTTAGCTACATTGCACCTATCAATATCTGAAGTAGGTTCTTCCTGCTATAATTCACGCCAAAGGTTAGTTCTCGAAAAAAATTGAATCTTTTGATGATGATCACATTAATAATTCTTATCGATTTTAGTTTTATTTCATTCCTTTTAAAAAATTTTCTCCTTGGAGAGTTAAACTTAAATGAAAAAAAAAATTCAAACTGAATGAGTTAATCCTCTTTGCTGAGAACATTTTAACTAACCTCTATGCTTTTTTTTAATCCAATCATTCTTTAAAATAAATATTCATGGGATGCTTGAAGACTGGCTTTAAATCAAATATTCCAAAAATGAACAATTTGTTCAGGCCAGCCTCAACTCACCTACACTGTAGGTTGACGGTCTAACACCTATTAGAAAACAACTACTCCCCTGGCTAATACCACGAAGGGCATTGGATTACATCCAAGCATCCAAGCATCCCCGTCTACGGGCAGATGGCGCAGCAACGGCTATTTTGCTAGTTGTTTGTATCAGCCTAGGTCTAGGGAAGATACTCTACTCGAGTATGATTTTTAATTATGGGAAGTCATCGACTTATGTTGATGATGGCACTGCCTTGCACTGACGAGAGGCCAAATAGCCCGAAACCGGTCTGCAAGTGTGTCCCGTCCCAATAATTGAAGATCAATTCTGGTGGTGTATCGCCAAGAGCATATGTGGAATTTCTTCTGTGAAGAATCCCACACTAACACCTGTTGGATGTAATCCAATGCCCTTCGTGGTATTAACCAGGGGAGTAGTTGTTTTCTAATAGGTGTTAGTCCGTCAACCTACAGTGTAGGTGAGTTGAGGCTGGCCTGAACAAATTGTTCATTTTTGGAATATTCAATCATTCTTTGGCAGGTTTCAATTAGTCTATAATAAGCAATGACCTTTGCACTAAAAACATTGTGAAATGAGTCCCTAGATGTTGTGTTTCAACCTGACTAGTGACTTATTCCATAAATTAAGTATAAACACGTATGGGAATGACGGATGAATTCATACAAAGTACGACATTTCTCAACCATTCGCTGGGAACGGTCAGCGAACAATCACATTTTTTGCTACCAAATTCCCATCGAAATCGAGAATAATACCCTATCGCATCACGGAGGTATACAAATCCAGTCCGAAACTCGATCAAAAATACAAAAACTTGCATGTAACCATTTCATCAAGAGCCTTAGAAATAAAGATAGACGCCACGCATTGAAAAGGTCCCAACAAAAGGGCAAAAGTACCTTGTAATGCCCTCTCCCAGTGTAGGGGGCGGAAGGGTTATGTCAGCTGCGATCAGGGTGTGGGAAAATCATACAGGTGGTACAAACACGGAGGCTGGGAACTGTTCAGGTACTACGAGTGTCTTTCGCGGATCGTCGTATTGATCACAGAGCCGGCTCAGGATTTTTTATAACATCAATGGTCTTTACAACAAGGTAAGTCAGAGATTCAATCAAGGCATAATCAAAAGGTTTGTTCATTTTGAATTCTGAGCATCAATCAAACAATTTATTTGCTTATTAACAGTACAATATATTCAGCATCATGAAAAGACAATAAAGTCCTATTATTGTTTACAGCAAGTACAACTGTTTTGAATTTTCAATTATTGACGAATCACCATACCAAATCGCTGTATTGACGGAAATGGAATCCAATTATAATTTTCAATAATTTTTAATAACAGATCATTCGATAGTTTTCGGTTAAGTGATACTGAAATTGATAATTTACCTACATTAATGGGAATCATCTGTTCGAGAGTTTTGTACAGTTTTGTGTTAGAGAATTTCTCAATGGTTTGGAAAATATTGTAGAAAACGTAGAATTTTGAAACACTGCTGGCGTATAGACGCTGTGTTCACAATTTTCCCAATGATTTTCAAAGAAGATGAATTGAATTAGAATTCATAATGAATGAAAATGAGAAGAGAGTAATTGAAGATGAATGGGAATGCCGAAGCAGTGACGGCATAGAGTCGGTGTAATTCCAATGATAGTTTCTTGCGAATTTTCAACCAACGTGGATCGAATTTGAATTTGTTGTAAGAACAGAAATTATTGGGGGGTTGTTGGTGGTGAATGGGAATCCAAACAAGATACGGCATATAGTTGCTATATTCACACACACAACAACTTCTAGGCTTGTAATAGTGACTGATTTTTTCGAAATCAAATTATGATGTTGATGTTATGATTTAGTCTGTCTGAAAAAATTTACCAAACAACTCCAGATTTAGTGTTGTCAGAAAGAAAGGCTAAGGGGAACTCGTGATTCACCACAATGCTAGATTGAGAGGTCACCGAAATGGTTCTGCTAACTAAATTTGAACTCAATTTCGAGCAACTGGGAACGAAGGCTACTTTCGAAACTTCTTCCACCAAATATATAATATTTCATGTTTTCATATTTTTAGGATTTCACAAAGATAATTACTAATCTTAGCCGAAATGGAGATAACTGTCATTTTTCAAACAAGAAGTCTGAGACGATAGAAATTTGGACAGTACAGATACAAAATCAGATCCCTCATAATAATATTGTATAATAATAAAGTAATAAAGAAAAACATTGATTTGAATTGAGTACCATATCAACACAAGAAAATTTTGATATTCTAGTCATGCCCAATTTACAATTCCGTCTCTGGCAAGATAGATCTTTCTGCTTCTTACGTTACCTGAGGTGCTCACATTCCCATACTCATTCATATTTATTGTTTGTACTCCTTGAAAGGTGAACAGGAAGGAAGCTGGTGTTTTGGGGGTGGTAAAAAATCAATCAATAGTGGGCGACAAGATATCGGATCTATCGAGCTAAGCAAACAATACTACCGCTTAGCAGGTAAAAAATGGATAATAGGAAATGTATAATTCCATAATCTAAAGAGATCTCTGAAATATGAACTATTTGGGAAAGTAGTTATTGTGTATGGGCTTGAACTTTCTCCGTGGGGGCAATCATTTTGTATATTTCTCTCAATTCTTCGACCACTTATTTAATATTATTCATTGTCATAACTCAAAAACTTGCATTTTTTTTGTTCCTGATAAGATGATAAAATGAATTTTACCTCACATGGTGAGTAGTGCAAAAATATACAATTTTTATGGGAGTCACTTTTTAACGTAACTTCAAAATTCACAGGAAGAGCAAGAGTTTGGTATTTTCTTTGTTTTTATCTTTCACTACAGCTGAAATGATGAAATCTCGACAAAAATCCGTGGAAGAATACTTTGTTGTGCCTTGAAGAAACACACATTTTTTAGATGAAAAACTCACGAGTTTGAGCTATTCATGTTCCACTTATGAGTGGATTATAATTACAATCTGAGAACATATTCAAAAATTTAAAAACAAACTATGCAATGATTCTTTACGTGATTATGGAGTATTCTTTCCAATTCGAATGAAAAACTTGAAGGATTATGACATTCGATTGTATCGAAGGATGTGAGCAAATTGCAATGAAAAGGTGACTGGGCAAGTTTATATTAATTATTTTATCGTGAGCAAAACCTCTAGAGCACATAAAATTCTTGAAAGTGATGATGAACGTGACTGTTACCACTTCATTCAAAATTACACAAAATGATATTTATGGTACTATGGCACTTCCAAAAAAAAATTGCATCGACTTTTTGTTAATAGCATTCGTTATAGCACAAAAATTAATTTACTTTTAGCATATATAAATAAACGATGAGATTGAATTCTTTGGTGTTGAAGTTGAAACTTCTCCTAGAGATAAATTATCCCTACACCAAACTGATATTTTGCACTCAACGCGCGTTTCGCTAACAAGATTAGCATCTTCAGGAGAAGAAAATTGATATGATATGATAATGATAGTATTAATTTTCTTCTCCTGAAGATGCTAACCTTGTTAGCGAAACGCGCGTCGAGTGCAAAAATATCAATTTGCTGTTAGGGTAATTGATCTCTAAAAAAAGTTTCAACTTATAGCATAATCAGAAGAAATTTCTAATATATTCCTGCCAAAAAATTGATTGGTGTAATTATTACGATTTTTTTATATATCATGCCAAATAAAGATTCTAATTGACCGCCACGACAAACAAGGCTTCTGGTGATAATATTTCTGAAAAACTTACGTTTTTATAATACCGACATTACAAAATGAAATCTCAACATCGTTCTTGAAGAAAATGCGTGATGTTGAATAGGCCTCCTTTCCATTTTTCAGCATTACTGCTGAATCACTCTATATCCATATAGTACCACCGTATTTGTCTAAGGTACTCTTCGTTAAGAATCCGAATATAAAAACAACATTTTTTTTTTCTTTCAAAAAAAAAACAGTTATACACCACGCCTATGAATTTCCTGTGACATCGGTGAAGAATTTCAAAAGAGCCAACGCACTGTTATGTTCGACAGATTCAAATCTGTCAATGGAGAAATTTTTTATTTCTGCAGTGACCCTAAGACGCCATCGTAGTTATGTTATACGGGACGATTTTCGGTTATAATTGCACGAGTGCATAAAAATTACCAATAATTTTGCAAGAAAGCGTGATATTGAAAAATTGCAAGTTTATTTTCATATTTTGGCGAAAGTGCCAGAGTTCGAAGGAGTCCGAAGGACGAGGGCATTTTCGCCAAAATATGAAAATAACCGAATGCAATTTGTTTAAGATATCACGCTTGAATGCAAAATTATCTGGTCATTTTTATGCACGAATGTAATTCATTGGAATATTTCACGAATAAAGAAATTCTCAAGGAAATGTTATTTTTTGTTCATTTATACTTTCCTCTATAGATTGTATGGGGTACTCACCTAAATGCAAAATGTTTTTCTATTTTTGAAGTATATCTGACATTTATTTGTGTTGTTTACTGACGTCTAGCAATGCGGGTTTGAATGTGTTGTTATGGTGACTTGATACAATGCAATTACCGATTGTAAGTTTTCGATACAATGCAATTACCACTGTATGTTTTTGATAATTGCATTGCTCTTATTTTATATACGAGGAAAATATTCGATAATTTCGATCTTCCACCTCAAAGTTCTAAAGGGAGCTCGTTATCGCACACGTCGTATGGCGTTGCTGACAATATCGATGTCACCCATATGGAAAATTCAATAGCCTGTCAAACAACCAGCACAGGTAATTCCAATGAACTGATATTAGGATATTTGAATTGAAACGCCCCCTATCAGAAACCAGAAACCAACCAATTGAATTCCAAACAGAAAAAAAAATATTTTTTTTAACTCCATCATCATCAAGGACAGCTTGTCCAATCCACCTTGGCACAGACAATCCACCTTGGCACAGATTTAATAACGTATATGCCCAGCGATCTCTGTGGAGTATACTAGGATTAAAATACACCTATTATATGAGTTCATTGTGTTGGAATCCATCCCTAGAAGATGTTTTTTTCTCCGTCATGGTCTTCATTACCATTGTGCAACTGAAAAAGTATCTGAGATTGTGCCAAGATGGTTTGGATAAGCTGTAACTACTCAAACTTCGAGAATTCTCTAGATTCAAAGACAATACCAAAATCCTCCTGGCCCTCTTCCATTATCCAAGTAGAGCATAATCTTTGTTCACTCTGTATGCTTACTCAACCCATCCACCTGAGGGTAGGCGATTCACAGAAGTTTTTTATTTTCCATAACCATTACGATTTCAAGAGTTTGGGCACAAAAAACGTCCCATATATGGAGTGACAACTGGCTTGCTTGGTATCTCCGATATTTTTATGTTTATAATCAGTAGTATACGAATCGTTGATGCGAATTTAAAGCGGTTGACCGCTGGAAAAGTGGACAACTATTCGTTGAACTTGAATTCTTGTGATATTATGACGAGTCGAGGATTTATTCAAACAATTTTTTTACTGTAATATCCAAATCGAAAAGATAGGCATGTTCATGAAGCGACCCTTACAGGATACGGTACCTCTGACAGGACTTACTCAGCAGGGAGCCAGATGACTACAGTTATTTTCATGAGTTCTCCTTTAGAGGACCTAAAATGCACGGAAATTACTCAAAATATAGAAAAAGGGAAGAAAATTCACCACTATACTGTGTATACCCCTCGCACGTATCAATAATACTGAGTGTCGACATTTGAGATTCAGGCCCCCTGTACCTCAATTTCAACCTATCTCTACCAGTTTTTATCTGCAGAACAGAAGACAACTCTACTATTTACTATCCCACTACTCTGTTACCAATTCGGGAATGGCTAAGAGGTGTACTGTTTTCTAGTAACTTCCTAGCATTCTACTTGTCTTTATATGAAACTCTTCCCCACAAACCAAAACAAAAATCATTATAATTCCTCCGCACGTCATCAGATATAATAATGGCAAGAAGGCTATTATATTTTATTTTATGGTAGCTGTTGTCACCTGACCTCTACATCAAATTTTAGATGTTAGGAAATCCTGAAAAAGCTTGAGTTCCGCCTACTGCACGAAGAAGAGGTCTGTACTGATAAACTTGGGGTTTTTCTAGTACGCTGCAATAGGGTGGTTTTTTGTAATTGAAACCCGCTAAATGATTTCCAGGAGTATATTAGTGACAAATAAAAAATAGGAACTAAACAAAATAGATTAAAAAATATAAGTGGAAAAGTATTCATTGAAACAATTTATAACTATGGAATCAAGCATTGATTTGATCAGATTAATAAACAAAAAGATGTATGCACCAAAATTACCAACCAGGTATTGTCAGTGAGAAATGAAAAACTACAGAAGCAGACAAAAAAAATATATGTTCAGAACACCAGAGTCCAATTTTTCTCACTTATGCTTCAATGTTTGCGAACCTTTCTCGTTTGGCTTCCGAGCGTAACTTACCTTGAAAGGCTCTCCTTAACCCAACTACCTCATCCAAGATCGGCCGCTATTTCCTGTCCATTAGTAGTGGAAAAGAAGTGTTGGGACGGAAAATTCCCAAGTCAATGAAACTTTGTTGTTTACAGATTTTTAGTGGTGTCAAATCCAAGTTTTCGACCTCAAGAAGGTTGTGTAAAATTTTGGTAGACGAAAAATCGCGAAATTTTTGGACTTGTTTCAGTTTTTCACCTATAACGGTCATATAGGAAAGTTTTTATAGACGATCAAAAAATGTTCTTTCTCTAATTCTGTCAAAAACTGCTATAATCCATTTTCAAAGTGCTATTACGCAAAACTACCAATCCCAATCGCCTACTTCCTCCCTGAGAGTTGTAAATCACCAATTGGAGATTTCAATAAGCCCCAAAAATTCTAAATTGCCACATTTTTTTTTCAAAACTGTTTTTCCAAAATGAGTGTTCCTCGAAAATTGTTCTATGCTCTTTCCTGGGGCTTACCGATCTCTTTGACTCATGCTTCCCTCTGATACCATACCGTGTCCGTTATATCATAATTATATATCGAGGGTTGAAAACCAGAACGACGTAACAGAAAAAAAAACAACATGAGTTATCAGCGCTAAGTTACTTCCAATTACAGGAGAAAATCTGTACCAGAACATCGTAACAGTATGCTGCTACCATCTGCTAATTCTTGTTTGACGAAAATATATTTTGTTAAATTTATTTAGTGTCAAAACAACGAATCATTTTCACGTCGATTCAATTTGTAAGAAATTAAGGAACTAAGAGCTCATTCAACGTAACATATTGTTAGTTAAATCAGAAAATATAATAATTACGATTTGGGACCATATTGACGTAACTTCATTTTCTGTTATACAAGGTATCTGACATATGAAAAGTTAGTGAATTGTTTTGTATTTATCAGCCACAATCCTTGTTATTCTGATTATAACAATCATTTTGAGAATCCTAACTTGAGAGCTCAAAAGGCGTAACTTTCGTTTTCTTCAATTCAATTCAGAATGACCGTATTCGAGTTATAGGAGAACAACTAAATCAAGTCCGAAAATTTCACGGTTTTCCAGCCACCAAAAATTTTCTACAACCTCCTCGAAGTCGGAAACTTGGATTTGACGTCACTTTATTCATGTGTAAACAGCATACTAAAATTTCATAAACTTGGAAATTTTTCGTTAACAAAAGTTCTTGCCGACTGGACTATATCTGCAAATGACTAAATGGTTGAAGCTTTCGCGGTCGAGGTTTTTTTTTTTAGTATCACTACTTTTGTTCGAAGGCCGTCTTTTTTTCCAAAAAACGACAGCTGTCAAACCCGAACAAAAGTAATGATACTATATTTGTGAATCTTGAATTTTTGATTTTGATTTTTTTTGGTAAAATAATATGACAGCAATTGTTTTTTTCAGACAAGAGAAGACCATTCGTTAAAATGAAAGAACTTGTTTCAAACCAAGCAAAACAAAGGGTTCAAGATATGGATTATCACGAAATTTGTGAAAGTGACAATAAATTGCAAACTATATTTTTGATATTTTTGCACCCGACGCGCATTTCTCTAAAAAGGTTAGCATCGTCAGGAGAAGAAAATTGATAGTATCAATATACATTGGAATGCATAAAATCAAAGGGTCGAAATATGGATTCTGACAAAATTTGCGGAACTGACAATATTTCGAAAACTATCGACATTTTGAGACTTTTACTTGAGAACAATAACCCTTACACCAAACTGATATTTTTGCACTAGAGACGCACTTTCAGGACAAGAAAATTAATGGTATCAATTTTCTTTTTTTTTTTTTCTTTCGATAACTCCGACATTTATAAAAAGATCTATTTTACATTTTTCTCAAACAATTATTCTCACTATATCGAAACAAGCCCTGGACTAACCTTAAAATCTCCTCAGTGATTGAAATTTAACGGTGTCGTTCCTATTACTTTATATGTTCATCTCTTATTTTAGATAGTTTTATGTTTTCTATATATATTTTATCTGCATTGTATATTTTCTATCTACATTCTTCCTGCTATTTACAAGCTTTGTCCACAAGATTTACTCTTAATGACAATAAAGTATATTCATTATTATTATTATTATTAACAAGAACTATTTACCTTGTCTTCTAACCACAATCACAGTTACAGGTCTCTCACGTACCTACCATACCTACTAATTTCCAGCGAGCAAATTCTTTGGCAAACAAAAAGCCGCCGAAATCACCCATTGTCTAACTCTGTGAAATTAGTAATTCAAAACAATTCACGGTCGCAGAATACTCGAGGTATTCTCACAATCAAGAAGGCATAAAGGCATGATATTATCTGCTCCAGAAGACACGTAACAATATCCGTGGCATTCTGTATTATAGATGCACGAGTTGTGAGAGTTAGAATTACGCAACCGAAAAAATTTGCATTATTAAGTTGGGCAAGGCGATTAATTAAGAATTATCTCACGACTCGAACGATCAGGGGCAAGCTCACGGCTAAGGCGATGTCAATGACTTCCGCAGACGTCGTTCGGGTCCCATTTGTTATAAACAGAAGAACACGAGAGGTGCTTCGTGAATGTTCTTCGGAATTGTACAGAGTGGATTATTGATTTGGAACTGGAATAACAAAACAAACTGAACAACTAAAGACTATTAAATTTATATAAATACGCCACGTTGCTTTTAAATAATTTCTGAATTCGAAAAAAGTTGATAATCTTCAATATTTTTCACATATCAGGTGACGTGCCATATGAAAAAAATAATAATAGATATGCATCTATTGCAATAAAAAAAATGATTCCATCTAGCGAATTTCGTTTTCCATACGATGACGATTCAACAGTTTTATAAGATTTTTTTATTGATGAATACGAAAGATTATACCCAAGTACTTGTTTGATGAAATAATGTTACGATATATCCTTGGGGTTCGTTGATTAAAACTCCAAACAACACTAAACTACTTTTCACAACCCTATTCAATACAATCACTTGAATTGCTCCGCTAACTTTCCAACGCTCGGCCTATGAAGAATCTTCGGGAGAGGCCTCGATGATGTGTATCAAATTCTCCAAGCGAATCAACAGTTCCTAAAGGAACTATGTCCTAGTTAAGACATGTTTCGAACATATATATGTTCATCTTCAGTTAAGTACAAAAAGGCTGAAATAGAGTTAACAATGAGAAAACAGTAAAAGTGATTTTTTACATGATATTTACGAAAGTTGGGAGATCAAAATCGACAAACTACATTTTAACTATCCTTAAACTACTTTCGAGAACCAAAGTGGTTCAAGAAGTTGAATTATATGTTATAAGATGGGGGTGGAACCCCAGAATAATAATGAAAACTGCATTACAAATTGGAAATATTAACAAACACCATGCAAATGTGGCGTGGGTAGACAACAAAATGGACGAAATCGTGAAACAAAACCGAGATATAAGCATCAAGGAGACAAGTGGAGGCACCTAGGAGGAATGAGGCGAATCCAAAATCCAAAAAAACTAGAAAACTATAAAAAGTTTGAAGGTTCAGTCTTTAGGAGACAGATGTCCTTACTGAAACTAATAATTAATTATTTTGATAATGGATTGTTATAATGCAAGTAAATGAATTTAAACAAGTTTTTTATGATTTAACATTAGGGAGAAACAATGTCCTTTTCTGTGACTAAAAAATTCAATTGTGGGAAGAGAAAGTTAAAATAGAATCAAAAAAGGTACACAATCAAAGTTAATCTGATCATTGAAGGAATTATAGAAGGGTTGTTTCGAAATTTGATTAATATGGAAAATTTCACTAATATTGAGTAGCGCACCTTTATCACAAATATGAACTTTATCGAAATCTGTTTCTGGATTGAAAAAATGGTTAGAGTTAATAATGTGGTTAGCAAAAGAATTATTACACTATTACAATCAGGATGGGAACACATCAGTTTGTAAACTCCAGACTTTTCCATTAAGGGGATTTTATCTTCATTGTTAATTCAGTGTTTACCATTTTTTATATGCAGGAAGACTGGTCAACATCCAATAATACGGAGGACGAAAAAATTGAGTCATTCCATCCTCAAAAAAAAATTGTCGCGTTGAAGGGCAGGATGGCATACGTCACAAATCGGAGTAACACAGTGTTTCTGGGGTATGTTCACAACCTCCTCTTTTGTTTCGTCAACAATAAGTTGGACAGAATAATTTTTGAACACAGCTCCATTCAACAAGACATTGAAACAATCAAAACCTGGTGTTAAAACAGTTTACTTGTAATCAATATATCCAAGACTAAATTATTGACTTTCAAATGTGAATTGAACGCTGTAATGCTAGCCTCTAGTCAGAATAAAAATGACAAGTTGAAATTCAATGAACATGTTCCGGAAGCTATGCCATAAGGATCATAGCTAGAGAAGTAGGATTTGCAGCAGCTGAATCGGCATATAATGCTTCAGTTGAATCGCATATAGCTTATGGAATTGCTTTGTAGCAAGAACCTCATCCAAAGGGCTTAAGTCATCAAGAAAAGAGCAATCAGGGCGATTTGCAAGATCAAGAATGGGGATTCGTGGAGAGATTATTGCAAAAAGCACCAAATCCTTACTGTTACCTTTATTTTTATACATCTCTGGTTTTTCGGGCTTGAGGGCCGTATAGTAGAATTTTTACTTCCGAAGCTTTCGGCTACATCTGCGGCAGCCATCTTCAGCGGCGTGGTCTTAGTTGAACTCCTCTATGTGAGTTTACTACGACTGATTACAAATCTAGAATTGACTCGGTATTATTTCTCGGTCCGCCAGCGTTCTGTTGGTCCTCCGATTCCCTGGTTTTATCTGACTTCGTCTTTGCTGTTCTTAGAACTGGATGCCAAATTTTGTTCAAATTTAGTCCCTCTTCCTTTCTGTTGAAGTCATTCTTGTGCTTATGTATCTCAATCGCTTCCTGGTATAAGCAAGTGGAGTAATGCGTCGTCGTTGACAGAATTGAAGTTTTGTCGAATTGTATATTGTGATCGTTCAGAAGGGCATGCTCAGCTACAGCTGATTTGTCCGTTTGTCCCAACCGACAATATCTACTATGCTCACTGATTCGAGTCTTAAAACTGCGTTTGGTGGTCCCTATATATACTTTTCCACACGAGCATGGAATTCTGTACACCCCATCATTGGATAACGGATCTCTTGGATCTTTAGCTGACCTCAGTATTGAGTAATAGAGGAACAACAGTTCTTATTATTTTTTTGATAGGCAAAATTTGAGTTATACGAGAAGTTGCTGACTAATTGAATTTATTCTATCCAGAAAGAACTGTTTTTCAATAGACGCAGCAACATTTCTACACTTGTATAGATTCCAATATTATTTCTTATTTTTTCAGATTGTGGTAGGTTACAAACCCAAAAAACTACGGAACATGTACATACTAGTAAATATCTGTACTCAAGTTTTGCTTTCCAAATCGTTTGTGCTTCCTATATTTTTTCATAAGAAATTGATTTGTAAATGTAAACCATGTATTCCGTCCACGAAATTTCATAAATTGTGACTGTTTTTCAATTCGTTTGTAACTGGAGTGATTCTACAATTTCAACTCAAACTATTGTATTTGTTTGTGACAAATATCGAATTTGTGTACATTGAGGATGTCTTTGTCAATAAAAGTAACATTCTTTGGGAAATAAAGTATATTCCGGTTCTGAACCGAACTCTGGGCTCTGCCCATAACCTCCAAATGAGAAATTATGAGAGCTGTTCTTTGAATGATATGAAAACTATCGGACCTTAACTTACTTTTGCCGCACTACCTGCCGGCATGTTATTTGTTATTTTTGATCTTCTTAAAATGGGATTCCATATTCGGTTGAGGTTCACAGCTTCTTTTTTTTCTGTTGAAATGAGTTTCGCGTATTCAAACAGAATCCTGTGCTTTCCCTAACTGAGAGCGTGTTCCGCCACAGCCGACTTGTCAGTTTGCCCTAGCCTGCAGTTTCTTTCATGCTCTTTGAGCCTTGATCCCATAGCTCTTTTAGTGGTACCCACGTATATCTTTCCACAGGTGCACGGTATGCATAAACCCCTGCTGTTGATAGTGGGTCTCTTTTGTTTTACGAAGCCGTAATACCCAGTCACCGGAGTCTAACGCAAGATGTATGAGCCTCTGAAGAAGCTAGCCACTTGCGCCAGCGAAACGTCAGGGAGGAATTCCAAAAAACGACGGCCTTCAAACCCGAACCATAGTAGTGATACTGAATGTTTGGAGTAATATCAACAGAAACCGAAGTTTTCAAGTACTCACGCTGTTGCTTTGCATTTCGAAATTTAGCGGCATTGAAACGATCGTCGTTCTTCATGAATTCCATTTCCATGAAAATGTTTACGGATGGTAAATTGTTTGATGATAGCATTTCATGGTTACAAAACACAAATGCAGATACTAATTCCTTATAATATCGAAAAAATTCAAGTTTTACTATCACAAAAACCACGCTTCAAGTGTAAAAGGACTGCCACCGATATGAACTCTGCCGTCAGATTGTGTTTTGAAATTCATTTGAATTTATCGATTTGAACTCAGGTTTAATTTCATATAGATTTCATTCAGGTTTGAACAGTGGCGGATCCAGGATCAGGTCAAGGGGGGGGTCTATAACTCAAAAAAAAATATATATATATATATATATATATATATATATATATATATATATGAATATAACAGAAAAATTATGAGCTACCGGATAGCAACAACTAGTCAAGTCCCAAAAAAAAGGTGAGAGATTGACATGAGCAAAATTCGAAGGTGTAGCCAGGAGGTAAAGTAGGTAGGTTCGAAACTTTACTATTTTTAAATCGAATCGAGTTGATTTGACCTAATCAACAGCATATTCTACTCATACATAGTATATTCAAATCGTTACCGGCATACACAATACTCATCACAAATGTAACGAGTCTAATTTTTCAAATACTGCGCCAAAAAGGATCCAATGGCAGCACTGTCAGAAATTTCTCGAACTTTTCCTCGATAAGCCTGACAAGTGTCAATTTTCTTTGAAGTGTCATCGAGGAAAATTGCAATTTGATAGTTAAAAAAAAACATTTTATTTTGAACCTACAACATGAAGAGGACTCTATTTTCATATTTCACTCGACTTGATCCAGCGTCTGAACTGACTGAACCAGAAAAAAAAGGAAAGAACAATCGGTGAGTCCAAAAATTTCAAGCGAAATTTGTTTGTTTGTTTGGGTAACATTCAATCCAGATCTTGTTTGTACTTTTTTTAATTCTTGAGAATATTTTTTTTAGGAATTGGAGGATTATTGAATTGAATAAATTGATGAAATTGGTTGATAAAAAATGAAGTTCAGATTAGCTCAATATATTCTGTTAACAAGAACAGGAACAGGAACGACTGAATGGTCTTGCTTCTTCAAATATCCATACCCATATTGAACTCACCGAGGACGAAATTCTAGTGGAATTTAAAAAAAAACTCGAAAATTTACTAATGTTTAAATGTAGCCTGCTCTTTAGTTTTCAATGGAATGTAATAATAATTATTGAAGTTCTTCAATTTTAAAGCAAAAAAATTATTCTATTTTATTTTTGTCTTGCTCATGTGACATTTTTTTTCCCTAACAGAATTTGGAAATTGGGAGCCGATAAAAATTGAAAAAAAAACTCTTATTTTCCCAATGGGGGAGGGTCCGGACCCGAACCCCCCCCCCCCCCGTGGATCCGCCGCTGGGTTTGAATGTCCATATAGCAAAATATAATCACAAAGATATGTTTCAATCCTGATGACAACACCAAGAAGCGTTCTTTCCACGTCCAACAGTTATAACTCGTACCTGCCTCCTGCATCGTTAAACATCATGATCGTCTGCAAACAGATGAAGCAATCTGCTAATGGCAGTGGTAAATAATCAAAAGTAAAAACTTACAAATGGGAATGGATCAAAAATCCCGTTAATCGCTATTTGTTCACTAATTCATGACGTTGGATTTGCCACGACTCTTTCAAAATATCGAAACGTTTCCGATGAATTCTATGTTCGGAGTGCTGACCTATTTAAATTGTTTACCAAGAAGATGGTGTGCTGGTACGGCGTTGGCTGTACGTTTACCGGCACAGTGTCGTTCGTTCGACTGGGTATTTCAGATCCGAAGACATCTAAGACTAGTATGGTGTTGTTCGCACTACGGTGAGAAATAGGAAAGAATGTTCCACAAGATAAGTCTTTATAAATGGGGAGCCCAAAAGGGGATTTCGGGATTTACTAAAGCGCGGCAGATTAGGATACAGGGGGATACCTTGTACCGGGTTGAGTACTTCCATCATATATGAGCCCTATATATATGGCCGCCCTTCAAGGATAAAGGATCAGATTGGTAAAAAAAATTGATCATCTGAAATAATCGGGCGCCTCAGATTGAGGTAGGGTGAGTTAGTAAGTTACATACTGAAACGTGTATATTCCACTAATCTGAAAATTCGAGTGACCTCAAAAAGGAGGGCTACAAAGTTGTAAAAAAAACGGCATCTCAACATTCATGAGCGTGACTGATTTTATTTTGAAGGGAATAATTCAAGAATTGCAAAAAATATATGATCTGACGATTTCCACAAGCCGAAACAATAAAAATCCATCGAAAAAGTTTGCCTATATTCCGCTCCCCGCGTTTCTATTTCTCTCTCACTCTTTCTCTATCTATTGCTCTCTCACTCCATCGCCACTCTGGTTTCTGTTGCCATGATGTCATGACAGTTGATCACACAGACTCGTTGGTGACATGATATTGTTTACAACGTATATCCAACGTTTTTCAACGTATATCCAACGTATAATTATTTTCTTATAAATTATTCTACTAAAAACACATACACTTTTTCATTTGCATGTTTTTTCCTGAGATTTTAATTAAAGTTCAATGATTAAAAAAAATTCAAATTGGCAGAATAGGCAAATCCCTCCAGAGAATCGTCAGATTATAAGACTGCGACGTCTAGGGCGTAAAGATGAACCATATATATCTCAATCTGACGTGCTTGTGTATTTCAAAATGACGATTTTTTTTTCACATTCTAATAACGGCCGCGAGTCTGCGTCACATCCAAACCGTCAAATTATTATATAAGAGCTATTTTTAGGTTCACATAACATCCCCTCAGAAAATCTGACGCGCTCGAGATTTTTATTTTTTTTTCATTTCAAACCCTTACGTACGACCACCCCCATCATGGAAACAATCAGATTAACATGCGTACATTTTTAAAAATATGTAAGACATGGATGATATCAATATCTGACGCGCTCGAGTATGTCCATGCAACAGTTTAATTTTACATATTTGAAAGTCTAAAGCCGCTTTCCCCACCGATGAAAAGGTATACATTATAAAACATTTTTTTTCTTTTCATCATCTAAGCTTTGCAATCCAATAGGTCTCTATGACGCTCGAATAAATCTCGATTTAGCATCGAGGGATCTCCTACTATTATAACACTCTTTCATATATCACTACACGAATATCACATACTGGTCTCTTGTGAGTTTCGATAATAACACACTATCCTATCACCTATGGAACCTAATTACATGATTCTGGAACTATATGACCGGACTCATACTCATTGACAGTTCACTCATAGGCGTTCTATGTTAATTGTTCTGGAATGATCTGACACATACAGGCGAATAGGCTATCGTTTCAAGCCTAGGATTTTCACCTTTCAGTACGTTTTAGTTCCTCTCAGGTACACCAACATACAGTGTGTCAATTTTAAAACTCAAAATGGGCTATATCTCACGAACGAAAGATGATATCGAAAAATGCTTGAAACCGTTTCTAGGGTAATAAGGGGGAACTGAAGTGACATGAAAGAGAACTCACCCCCATCAACCCCCTATGCCCCACCCACCGAAACAAAAAAGTTCAAATTGCAAACTTTTACTTGTGATACATCATTGAAAGGACTATGAAAAATGCTATCCGATGGTGTAAATAATAATTGTACAGGGTGAGGCAACAATTGTGAAACTTCGACTCAAATGGAATATTTGATGAGGTTTTTGTTAAACTGCAAATGGATTGAAAATGTCAATTAAGTGAATGTTCAAAGTGAGTTCCATTGTTTTGTAAACAATAATACAGCCTATTTTCAAAATTCTGCACGAACTTTGGCAAATGTTGTTCTAGTAATGGCGCGACATGCTTGCGTAATTCTTTTTCGCAATTCCCCAAGTGACGTAGGTTGAGTTTTATAAACAACTGAATTGAGGTGACCCCACAGAAAAAAACTAAGGCGGCGTCAAGTCTGGTGAACTCGATGGCCACCCATTGGGAGAGGTACCTCTCCTTCCTCTGTTCGAGTAATTAGTGTCCAACCAGTGGCTAACTGGAGCTGCATAGTGAGGAGGTGCTCCATCTTGTTGGAAGTGCAGCAAATCTTCGTCTACAGCTAATGACAAACAAATGATGAAAACTAATGACATTTAGAAGTCTCAAACAAACCAAAAATTATTGACGACAGAACCCAAAAAACAGATCTTTCCAACTTGTTTTGCGAAAACAGCAAATTGAGTTTTCATTTCACAAAAAAGTATCGACGGACACTTATCATTAAAAATAATAGGCCGGGAGGTAGCATCGCAACTAAAAAAGTCATAATAAGCCGGCTGATATTGAAGTTCGTGCAGACTTTGACAACAGGCTGTATTATTGTTTACAAAACAACGGAACCCACTTCAAACATTTACTTAATTGAAATTTTTAATAAATTTGCAGTTCAACACAAACCTCAAAAAATATTCCATTCGAGCCAAATTTTCACAATTATTGCTTCACCCTGTACAATTATTATTTATACCAGTGGATAGCATTTTTATAGTCTTTTCAATTTGAACTTTTTGTGTTTTGGTGGTGGGGCCTACGGGGCCACGTCACTTAATTCCCCCCACTATCCTAGAAACGGTTTCAAGCATATTTCGCTATCAGTTCACGCTCGTGAGATATAGCCCATTGTAAGTTTCACTCACTGTATAAGGTTTTTTATGGGGAGTTGCTGCCTCTTTCAGGACCTTCTGCAACGTACCTCTAATAAGTGGCTTTGTTGGTTTATGATGCCAGCTGTGTAAATTGGGTTTCTTTTTCCAGCTCGATTCTTATCCAAAATTTGACTCTTTCACGGTCTCAATCTGTTCCGTTGTCAGATAGTCTAATAGTATGCTTAGAAGGTCCTGCGGTACTGCTGCCCCTGAACAGCATCTGCGCCAGTTTCATTCTGGGGAGTTATTTTCGATAAGTGGCTCTCATCAATACCAATCGATAAGCCACTGCCGTTTGACCTTGCCTGAACAATAGAATGGGTAGTTCAACTTGAAGATGCGGAAGGTCACTTGTCGAGAATAGGGATCCTGAGCTGCCCTTCAGGAGTTTTTTCCTCCTCATGGGTTCCATCGCTCTGCTCCTCATCTCTTCAATGAGAAGACCTATTTTCCAAAAGTACGGCTCTAACCTCATTCTGGTAGCTCCACTGAGCCTCACCTCTTTGTCCTCTTTCTTGGGGACATTCTTGGTCGAATAAACTGAACTGTACACACATAAAAAACATTTTCTTTAGTTACGACCTAGCCTAACCTAGGCTCACCTAACCTAGGATTGGCTCCTTCAACACGATCGATATATTTGGTAACCTTTTTTCTACACCTCTCTCTTACCTTCACAGCTGATTCAGTCACTCTCTCTGTCCAATTTTCAAATGTCATCTGGCCCGACTGTATCAATGAACACGTTCCACACATATTTTCTCTCCCTTGTAATGAGTGCTTCGCCTTCAAAACTTGAATTTGTTCAGTCTGGCACTCAATCATTTCTCGATATCACGTGTGAATATTTTGGGTTGCAAGAAATATCATCGAATGATATTTTCGTCGATTCCTAGTTACCTACTAATCTCGTACAGAATCTTACTCAATGTGAATTTTGTATGTGTTTCGCGATAGAAAATAAGATCGCAGCGCTGGTGCGGCGAAACGCGAAACTGTCCATGGTTAGATTGTCGTGTTTACGTTTGCATGAGTATACATATATGGAGCTTCGATGTTCTCGTGTTCCTTTTGTTCGTGTAATTTTCAATTTCTCAATGATTTCTGTGTGAGAAGTAACTCAATCGACAGTTGAATACTTGAATAACATTTCTCTGAACAAATTCGAAGGTTTTTCATTATCAAAACATTATAAAATTCGAAAGACTCCAGTTTGTTTCCAGATGATACTTGGATTTATAAGTTTCTGCTATCAAGTCGGGCTTACTGAACGGATATTGTATGATTTGATGATTAATGTACACCTGAAATAATTGAAAATTACATTTCAGTTGGAAAAATTTACTTCGATCACTTTAATATTAAATTTATCCAATGTATTCAAGCAATAATAAATTATCAGAAGTGGCAGTTTTTGGCTGGTTGATGTGATTCTCCATAATTAGAATTTGCCAAAACACGCTGAATTACATATTATCACCCACACCGTAAAGATTGTATCAAAGATTAACTGGTTTATACCCAGAACTAGAAAAATATACACTCACTATAAATGAAAAGCAGCAAATCTCCCAATTATTTCACTGGAATATTTCCAAACTTCTTGAAAATCTCCACAATCGCTATTAGAGCTAAAACACACACAAAAATTATAAAAATCCAAAATGATTGACGAGCCAACACAATAGCCCCATATAAACACAGGCAAACTAGAGTATGCCGATCTAACCATTGAGGGTTCTCGCAAAAGTAGTAGGGGGCGTATCGCTTTTTTTCTATCGCGAATACCTGCACAGTGGAAGTGACAGGAAGATTCATTTCATCTTTTCGAGATTATATTGATTTCATTATTGCAGTTATATTCAAATCAAAAGTTCAGAACAGAAATTTCTCTAATCTTCACTCATATCAAGTCCCACAGTTAATGAATAAAAAACCTTCGCTTGGATCCTTTCCTCACCACGCCACTGGATCGCTTCAACTGGCGAGCATGATCGAATTCCACATTACGTGTACCAAGTACAGTTAAAATTGATAGTAAAATCATTCGCATAGCTGTTTTATAAAACTGAAACGAAATTCGTTGCGTAAGATTAACTTTTTCTCGTAATCACGGTTTACTTTCTTCTATTTGGATCCTCAAGATCAAGACAGAATCGAATTCCTTTCTTCCAGAAACTGCTTGTATCGTAAATTTCAATGCTTGAATCGTTTTGACTTATGAGACTTTCGAATATGGTTCACACATTAGTATTTATATGATAACTGAATACAATTTTCTGGAAATACTTTCAACAATTGATCCCACAGAGTTTTTCAGATAGTCCAAGGTCCCAGAGCCTCCACAGCTGTTATTATATGAGTATTCATACAGTGTGGTCTCCCCTAAGTTTGCCGCAAATGATTTTTTTTCTATTATTCACAATGATAAACTGTGTTTCGCCGGAAGTTAGTGCATATTCGATATCCATATTAAAGGTTCCTGGTATGGTTGCAATATAGTTCAATATAATTTTGAAATTTAGCAAATATGTTCAGCAAAGGCATACACTGTCTGCACAACAACTTGAAATTTGCGTTTACCTGAAAAAGTTAAAATCCAAGTCAATGTAACAAATATGCCACGACTTGGTTGTTAAAGTAAAGGCATTTATATTTCTTTAATTAAACTTTTGTATGTTCAAGTGAATAGGGAGGTGAATTGTCTTTGTTAGCTAGATATTCACATGTACAGTTTGTCCATTTCATCTCGGCTGAGAAATGATATATATATGTATGCAGAAATTACAAGATTCACGTGGAATGTTCGAAACCAAAGTGTTCTTCCATTACACCCGTGTGTTGTCAATTTTGTGGACAACAAGCCCATCAGATGCTCTTAGAATTTTCATCGGGAAGCCTCCGTGCAGAAGGTTCCATTTGGAACTGGAACCATCAACCTGAAATCCGATGCAAGTCACCAAAGGCTGAAAAATTACGAGCAGACGTCATGTTATGGTTATGGTCTACCCATGAACTGCAGTTTCGTCCTTATGGGGCTCATCAGCACTGCGATGAACGCATTCGTACAAATTAATGCTCGAATGCACTATGACGTGTGATGAAATTTGCCATTCGACTCATCTCTCCACGATCCAACGATGAGCGTGAACTAATCGCCATCTCGTGATGGTAAGACAAATCAAAGGAGGTGGAGGTGCCCGGCCTATGCCACCGTGCTAGGTAAACGCATGTTAAAAGGTGAAGCCTCGTTGATCCATTGCTTGCACAAGTTTCGACTTCTGAGGGTTGACGTTCGTCAGCTGGTTAACGGAAACGAAGAATTTTAAAACAATTTTTAGAACAACGAATGCCATAACGAAATATACAATAGTTCAATTTTCTGTTACAATTACTCTATGTTATTACAAGCAATATCGTAATTTCACGATTAATTTTCATAATCTCAGCAACCTTCAAATAATTTAAGAAGTAGTTATTCTCGCAACACGACGCAGAACAAAAATCTTCGATTCAAATAAAAAGATGGAGTGATATCAAGGATAATAATACATCCTGGCGACCTTGTTATCACTTTTTTCTCAACAACTCGAATTCGAATATATGTTTGAGTACGATTTCCTTTGCAGAATATAGAAATATATCCCACTTTCTCCCATTATTTAGTGGATACGTGCAGCATAACGTAATATTACTCAAAGGAAAAACAGAAACTTCCACTTCCCCAAGAAAATTTCATTTTTTTCGCTAATATTTCATATCCTATTAAACCTTTGATTTTACATTTGACCAAAAAATCCATTTCAAACTTTTGTTTGGATTCGATTACCTTTTTGATTTGTATTTTTATCTACACCCGTACTCTAATAATACACTTATATGCCCACAACCCGTTTTATAATGAAATCCATTACGATACAGATTTTCATTACGATACAGATTTTCAACCAATAGAAACCCATTATTTTTCAATCAAGCATGATGTGCAAGCTTTGCATTTTGACGTTTGTCAAGTCAAAATCAGTAGGTATTGAATTTTTGAAGAATTTAGTTAATTTTCAATAATCGTATGAAAATGTCTTATAGCAGTAATATAGAAGAATTACCAGCGACCCTCCAAAGATGTCTTAGACAAGAAAAAAATACAATCGAAAGGATCATATTTTTCATTTGACAAATGCAACACATTTGTTTTTATTTTCATCTTAATAATATGAGCTGTCATGTCCGAGTGGTCAATGGCGCCGGTAGTGATCAGTTACGTCCGGGTTCAATTCCTAACCTCGGCAGAAGTTTTTTATTTTTTCTTCTTTTCATTTCTTATTGTTTTATTTTCCGTGGTTATAACATCAATTATAATTTTGTAGAATTTTACAAAGAAATACGATTGATTACCTATTACTATTATGTTCAATATAAATACCTAATAATATAATATTTTGAGTTCTTCATTATTTATTGGGTGTAGATAAAAGAGCGTATGCAACTCTCATGTAATGGTTGTTAATACACTCGCATAAACCATACGAGAGTCACCTTCGGCTCGTTTCGTATCCCGGTTTATGATCATATATTAATAACCATCATTACACGATCGTTGCATAATATACTATTATCCTTTCTTTCTTAGCAACAGACTTCATTCAATAGAGTTAATATAGACAATGGAAGGAAGTCCGAACCATTACCATTTAGCAAGGAACATTGTCAACCACATTCAAGTAAACGATGATCTTCTGATTATGAATTTTTGTCCCGTTGAGTAGAATTTGATAATGATAGTATCGATAGAAAAAACTCAACGTCGATGTGGCACAGCTACTGGTTCTTTGAGAAGGTTCTCGAGGAGATAAAGTCTTCGATGAGTGGAATGAGCTCTAAGAAAAAAAGGGCATGTTATATATGTGGAAAACTTGGACATCTCATAAAAGACTTCAGAGGGAGGATGCCACAAAGGACATGTTATGGATGTGGAAGATCGCAACATCTCATGAAAGATTGCAAGGTGAGAATGCCACCAAGATCCAACTTACCTGCCAGGATGCGGCCATGTTCGAAATTACCTCATAGGACAAAATTATAGTGTTAACATGCTAAGAAGCGACAGCCTAACAATTCCAGGAAAATTGAATGAAATGAACGTTACATGCACCATAGACATCGGTGCTGCGGTTTCCTTGGTACGCAAAAACATCCTTCGGACAGAAAGCGTGAACCCAACTTCTCCCAAACTCCGTAATAATTGTGCTAAATAGTCACTGTTGAAAACGCACCTACACCTGGAGAAGCTAAAATACAATGATTTTTGGGCGACTTACCGTCATCGATACCGTATAGGTCGCAAACGTATATTGCAAATTCATTCTTGGAATGGATTTGATCAGTGGCTATGGGTTTCCTTTCATTCAACTCTTGGAATTACTGATTCCACTCAGAACAAACAGCTCGGTTCATCCGTTTCAAATTTACTCACAGTTCTGTCGCATCTGATCCACCGAGTACAGTGTTTCCGGCCATTATCTGTGAGCCTATACGTGGCCTTTGAAACTCCAAGATTTCATTTTTGAGAACAGCCAAGCTGTTGAATTTGTTTTCTCGATGCTTTCAATCTTCAAAAAACGATATCATACCGCTATTCCTTTATTGATGTTATGTTCTGTGAACAAGTTTTACTTTCGTATGAGCTGAAAGATGAAAAAATATCAGAGTTCAAATAAATATTGCACATTCCGATAACTCGGTACCTGCCGAACACTAAAAACGGACGAATCTGAATCTTTCGTGTCTGAAAGAGGTATCCGGGTAAAATCATCGAAGATCTCTCTCACGATTGCCTGATGTTTCGTGCATCTGCTTCCTCTTTTTAATAAAAAGCCCTGAATTAGGAAGTCATTAATTAGACTCCTTTTTGTCGACAACGGGCTCTACACTATGTTTCGGAAACCTTAATGATGATCGCTTGAGGACTTCCAATTCTCTGAGATCGATATGATGTTTTCAGAGAACTGAGAGATGGGTTCTGAGAGAAACAAATTAGCAAGAAAAATCGAATTATAGGTATGATTCTTTTTGAACATTGCATCTTGAGGACCTAAAATGTTAACATTTGAAAAATAAATGTATCAAATTTACATGAAACTAACATTTTTTTCTGTCTTTCTGAAGAAGAGGAGCAAGCAAATGGGGTAATCTTTTTCACAATGGGTGTATTTCATACAAAGGTGGTTCAGGATTATTTTTTGTGTATTCTCATACCGTTGTGGAACTTTCGTGGTTTACAGGATGAAACTTTCTCCTTCAATTTGGTTGACAATGTCAATTTTTTGTAACAACATTATTTTCTTTGATCAATCAATCCTCAATTTCATAATTGACCGAAGAAATTTGATTTTGATTTTCTCACTTGATTTGTATTTTTATTCTTTCGTTCTCAGAAACAGGTTTCAATAAAGTCAATCAATATTGATTTTCAATTGTTCCTGGATTTCCAGGCGAACTGAATCTTCCGTCGTTTTTTTTTAAGAAAACACCGTCAATTTTTACATATTCTTCATATAAATTTTTTCTAGTTTCCGACTCATGAGCGATTACGTGAACGAACTGAAATCATAAATAATAATTATCAATCATCCCTGGCCTCCCAACGGATAGATTGATTTTTATACAGCATTGACACAAACTTGCTCTATCTTAGCCGTTCTTGATAGAAGAATTAGGTAAATTTCATGTCTTCAATTTCGTTTCCTCACCTGATAACACATTATGACTTCATTGTGTTACAGTTGTAGTTATTATTACAATATGAATCAGGTCTCCCATGGAATGTTAAAATTCAGACAATGTCAGCTCCAATCACCCCTTAAATTGTACCTTAATGGAAATTTTGAGTGAATTTTGACGACTTAAATTGTATAGGGAACACGTCAAACAGTTCAATATTGAGTATTGACTAAAAATGGAGGTGTTGTTCACATTATTATGTGGAGTCTCTCGTTTTCAAGAGGATAATTTTCCAATTGAAAGAAGAAATCTTGTGACACCTTGACCAAAAAAAAAGACAGGAGCAAAACGTCAGACCGTATGTATCAAATTAATACTTTTATTACGACTTTTTTTTTTGGATTGAGGTGAACTTTGCTTGATGGAATTACTGGAGACACAAGCCCGAAGAGATGTAGTTATACTAAATCCATAGTTATTACGCTATGAGGTAGAACACGATTAAATTTCCACAAAATTAATTGTCTTCGCGACATGTTTCGATACACTGTATCTTTATCAAGCGAATGTATCTAAACACTAAAATTTTCTTTGTTAAAAGCTCCTTAAATCATCAGGGCCTACTCTAATTATCCCTGATTCCTAGAATAATACGACTGATACTGATGATGATTCCTGAACTTATAAACTGATGCTGATTCCTGAAATTATACAACTGATACTGATTCCTAGAATTACAACTGATAATGATTATGATATCTGAACATAGTTACTACTTATTAATTGAATAAGTTCAACAAAGGGGAACTATTGAGATCCAATTGATCATTTAGTAAACAATTTGAATTTTTCAGTTTATTGATTTCCAAAAATTCTAAATAATTAAGTCTAATGCCCTTATTTTCAACATGCAGAATTTCGAAATTTTTATCGAAGTCATGGCCTTCCTCCAAAATGTGATTGGCATATGATGAATGAGTTGTCTTCTTTTCATAATTCATACGATGTTCACGTATGCGGCTTTTGAATAGTCTACCTGTCTGGCCAATATATACTTTGGAGCAAGATCCACAATTCAATTTATAAACTCCCGATTTTTCATCTTTTATTGTTTTATCTTTGTTATTCTTGATAAACCTTCCCAACGTGTTATCTGTTCTATATGTATTATTCTAGGAATCAGGGATAATTAGAGTAGGCCCTGATGTATTTAAGGAGCTTTTAACAAAGAATAATTTAGTGTTTAAATACATTCGCTCGATAAAGATACAGTGTATCGAAACATGTCGCGAAGACAATAAATTTTGTGGAAATTTAATCGTGTTCTACCTTATAGCGTAATTTTATTACGACGCCTTCATGTCACCGTCGACTAGTAAGCAAGAATCACTTGGGATTTGTCGAGCAAAAACTGCTAGAAATAACAAGCCTCTTCCAGTCACATTTCCTGTACAGCGTCGCTTCTTTCCGCGCTCGAGAACTAACAGTAAATCGTTAATGAAAGAAATTGATGATGTAACAAACATCCTGAGTGTTGCGGAAGTTGTGCTTCAATTTTTGGGTCAATAGACATAGTGGAAACTAAGTGGCTACCTGTGTTAGTCCATGGGCACGATAATGATGGTTAATCGAAATGGTGCACTTCAAAAAATACTTTCACGCGTCGAAGCGAGAAATTTCAAAGGATAATCTGATGTCTGACGTTTTCATGAAATTGCGATTTGTACCTCGGAGATGTCTCTCTCTCATTCTTTGTTATGGATAAAGTGAGTTTAAAATGATATTCTGGGGTACAGGATTCACTTCAAAAAATACTTTCACGCTTCGAAGCAAGAAATCTCAAAGGATAATCTGATGTCTGACGTTCTCATGAAATTGCGATTTGTACCTCGGAGATGTCTCTCTCTCATTCTTTGTTATGGATAAAGTGAGTTTAAAATGATATTCTGGGGTACAGGATTCACTTCAAAAAATACTTTCACGCTTCGAAGCGAGAAAGTTCAAAGGATAATCTGATGTCTGACGTTTTCATGAAATTGCGATTTGTACCTCGGAGATGTCTCTCTCTCATTCTTTGTTATGGATAAAGTGAGTTTAAAATGATATTCTGGGGTACAGGATTCACTTCAAAAAATACTTTCACGCTTCGAAGCGAGAAATTTCAAAGGATAATCTGATGTCTGACGTTTTCATGAAATTGCGATTTGTACCTCGGAGATGTCTCTCTCTCATTCTTTGTTATGGATAAAGTGAGTTTAAAATGATATTCTGGGGTACAGGATTCACTTCAAAAAATACTTTCACGCTTCGAAGCAAGAAATCTCAAAGGATAATCTGATGTCTGATGTTTTCATGAAATTGCGATTTGTACCTCGGAGATGTCTCTCTCTCATTCTTTGTTATGGATAAAGTGGGTTTAAAATGATATCGTGGGGTACAGGATTCAGAAAACTTCCTCTGGTTAACATTTGCAAACTGATAAATACACAAAAAGCAAGGAAGTTGGCAGGTTCTGGGTTCGACGTTTCTTGAAAATTTACGGGTCCACGAATACCATGCTGCTCCTGAGGAGTGCGTTGGGAGTTGGTTCCAAGGCCTAATTGCTGGAGGATCTCGGCCGACGCAAATGACATTAGGTATGAAATACCATTATTTAGTTTAGATAACATGAATATTGTAATTTATCCATATTCCCACTAATGAGTTTTTTATATTCGATTGATCGCTCATCGCAGGTGAGAGGGTGATATATTTTATTTTCGCAACGAGTTTAGGCTAAATAAATTGTGATCCAACCAGACTTTTGTATTTTTCAAATCCCTTTCAGATTTTCTTGTAAAATTCATCCCAGCTTCTTCCAGTAAAAATAACTGCTGTATCTTCAGCATAGCAGATCATTTGACCTTCAGAATTGTTAATTTTTGCAAGACTATATGTTTATTGAAAACAGTATGGAGGCCAGTACTGCTCCATGTGGTACTCCTGTCTCATCTCTTAAATTTATCTTTTGAGATCGGTTATTTGAATAGTTCTCAAAGAGCCCTAGTGATAACCCTTGAATACCACGGTCACACATTTTATATACTGACAACTAGTTATTATGTGGTGTTTGTCCGAGAATTCAATTAGCCTTATTTTAAGTGCATGTTCAAAAATTTTGCAAAATCATTATTAACGGAGTTGGGTCGATATTTTGTCATTGAATTACGTTTTTCGGCAACCGTCCGGGAAGTGGGTACTTCCCGGACGGTTTTTCTTTGAGAAAGTAGCATTTTTCCGGCCTAGTCCGGGAAATACGTACTTCCCGGACTAGGCCGGGAAAATGCTACTGGATGTCCCAGCTTGCCTGGATGTGTGTGACTTGCAGATATGCCCCGACTTAAAAGGTCTTTGTAGAGATTGCCAGATTGCCTGACTCAGAAGGGTGTTTCCAGATATGCCCCGGCTTAAAATGTCTGTGTTTCCAGATATGCCCCGGCTTAAAAGGGACCTGTAAGTTTTATAGGCCTTAAGAAATGTACCACTTCTACACACCTCCATTCGACTCGAGCTCTGTGTCCCATTATCACAAATTTAATAGTTACGACTAATACAATATGCTAATAACATATACATCAGAAAGCTCACAGAGATCTGAATATTATATCTATTGAATGTAAAAACATAAGCTCTGGGATCGACTGAAAGCATGTGAAAATAACCACACATATAAATAAAGCGTTGAAATTTAGCTTAAATAATCTCAATGAAATAAAACCTCATCGAATAAGCAAGGGGTTTGCTAAGGTAAAATCTGAGAAAGTTATGTGAGCTATCTCATATTGAAAAATGTGTTCAACAATAAAACGAATTTAGTGCCTGGAAAGAATTTTATATACGGGCAAACAATATAAAAATATGAATAATCATTCGAACCAGATCTTCACATATATATTCAGCAAAAAAATGGCGTTTCCCCAGATATTCATTCAGAAAAATGGCGTCTCAATGCACAAACACACAGCAAACATGCCTCCAATTCCTCCAGTCGAAAAAGAGAGTGAAGCAAGGTGCTCACCGGTTTTATTAATTTCATCTACACAAAAAATAATTTCCGGTCGAAAACACATCTACTTCCATCTTAACGCAGAAATTTTGACAGAATTGACGGAGGTCACAGAACCGCGATCGATAGCCGTTTATTGACGAGTATTGAAATAGTTGTTTATTTGTGAGCATTAAGGTAGGCATTTGTTTGCGTCTTACGGATACGTTACCAAAATATTTGTAGATTGATGAACTGTCATGACTTGAGACTTTTAATGATTCATAGGACATGTAACAATTTACTTGTTACAGTAAGTTGAAACATGATACTGTAAAATTTTGGGAAAAAATATCATATTGAACTCAACAAGCATCGAAACAAGTCGCCACGAGTTACTTCCCAAAAGATCATCTGGGAAAAACAAAATTTCTCTGTTGAAAATTGAAAGAAATGAAGAAAATTCAATTCATAGAGCATTTCATGAAATAATACGCACAAATCAAAGCAAATTGTTGATTTTCTGACCATGAACCATATACTAACAGATATTCAATTTGAATAAATCCAATACAGATATCCATATATGACGTTTAATTTCTTGCTAATGAGTATTAGTTTTGACCGCGTTTCGTTTTTTATTCAGCAAAAGTGAGTCAGTTCATGATCGATTTGCATATTACTCAATTTGTTCGATGTAACGGACCTCTCATGTCCTGGGATTTATGATCATTGAGCAGACTGAATGTATAAGGACACCGATAAACTGTTGAGAATGTGTCGATGATTTAATTCCTCATGAAAATGTAAATGAGAAAATTCTCCAAAGAGTTGTCCACCAACCATTCAAGCCAGTCTAAACACTTTTTGAATTATAAATACACACCTTTTTTTCAAATGTGAGAGATCTTAGCCACATCGACCCAAACTTGGGACAGGTCAATTTCACTGCCACCATAGTGATGATGATTTGAGTTCAAGAAAGGTACGTTAAGAGTTATAATCAATGTCAATCACAGAATATCATCAAGTGTTAATGTTGAACTAATATTCCCGAAGGAATAAGCAATTATTATTCTTGAAGTTAGTCCCAAATAGATGCAGAGGGAAATATAAGGCCCACGAGTCTAGATGGACAAATCAAAGTAGAAAGCTGATATATTATCTAATGTGTTGATAGTGAATTAGCAAACTCTAAGGGTGGAATTCAAAACGAAATAGCCCATTTGGCACAATGTGCTGTCCTGTTTCGATATGTCGGGGTTCGTTTAACTTAATAATACTCCAAGCAACACTAAACTGTTTTTATCAACTTCACTATAAAAATATAACTTCTGTATGGTATTCTTCATAGTAAATGGTATTGGCTTATTAACTGCAATAAACTACCCGATTTAATCCCATTGTGTAGAAAATCATCTGGTAAAAGATGCAAATGTGCTACATGGTTGAACTTAAGAAATTTGAATTTTGCATAATGTAGGAGATATACAAGTAATTTATTTAAATGTTACAATTCTATTCTATATTTAGTTCAGTGTCGCTATCGCTATTCTCATCTAAATTAATTATAATTGGCGCAATTGATTTTACAGAAAGGTACGAGTTTTCAACATTTATAACATGACTAACAGAACTTTTCCAACTCTCGGTAGGAATGACATTCATACAGTTCCTAATTAATTCTACCACACTACCACTTAGTCGGAGAAGTATTTTTTCCGCGAACGCTCGATTCAAGTTGGTGCCACATAAGCTCTATGGGATTGAACACGCAGTAGTAGGGAGGTAGTAGTAACACTGTATGTCCCAATTCTTCTGCAGTTGTATCACAAACATACGTTCTTTTTTTGTATAATTTTCCTCATTTGGAGCCATGAAGTTTTGAATCTCCAATTTCGTATTCTTTGAGCCAGGAATTTTTTGCAATTGTCTATTATGATAGCTTGCGTTGTCCATTACTATAACGCTGTTTGGCGGAATGTTGGGTAACAGACAATTTTCAAACCAATCTTCAAAAAGTTCTGCTGTTGTATCTTCGTGATAATCAACACAAGAGTCCTTAATATTTTTGGCAGAAAGCCACATAGCGTTTGGGATCTAACCATTTTCTGATCCTGCGTGTAATATTGTGATTTTCTTCCCTTCATTTGATGGTGCTTTTGTTTTACACTTATCAGAGGAATCAGACCATCCTTTGGAAGGGGTGTCATGCGTGTCAAACCACGTCTCGTCGAGGTAGAGTATTGGCCGATTTTCAGACCGGTATTTTCTTATTGACGTTATATATTCAAAACGCCAGTCTATTAAACGTGTAGATTCCATTATTACTTGTCTCTTGTCAATTTTGCGATATTTAAAGCCCATTGCAGACAGAGCTTGCCAAAGAGTAGTGAGGCCACAGTTGATGTGAGTTTTTTCATTGATGAGCCGCTGTTTCAGACTTTTGATTGTAGGGACACACTGCTCATCGTACATAGTGTAGATTTTTCGCCTAGACTTTTTGTGACACCGGAATCTTTACGCTTTTTTCTTGATTCCATGGAATTTTCAACAATTCGTCTAACTGAAGTAAGAGGCACCTTCGTCAAATTACTGGTTACTTTTGCTGCAGCACCTGCGTTATATTCTTGCTGAAGTAAGGAACTATACACATTTTTTATTATGATTTTTGCGGCGTAACAAGATAAGTGATTCTTCTTTAACGAACCACTGGAAAAAGCACTATTACTTTTTATCCACGGACGCCACATACTGCCTATTCTGTACGTTGGGGTATAAAATCTTTGCTATTAATGTCTGTAATAACAAATAAATGTTATAAAATTATTGCACGCCGTAACACAAGTGAACACTTTCAATGAAATACAAAGACTAAAATGAACAAGAAGTGTAAGCTGTAATCCTCTACAATCCCTCTCTGAGAAACAAAATTACCTGAATCCTATCCTTTTACATTTATGATACGAGGAGTTGCTGACTAATTGGACTTGTTCTATCCAGAAAGAACTGTTTTTCAATAGACGCAGCAACTTTTCGGGGTAGATAAAAATCTGCCCTTCTACACTTGTACAGATTCCAATATTAATCCTTATTTTTTCAGACTGTGGTAGGTTACAAACCCACGAAACTACGGAACAAATATTAATCCACCACAAAAAAATGAAGTTCAAACAGTAAATAATAATGTACTTGTATGAACATTCTAGTTTCGTTTGTGGCATACCAAGAATATTTGACAAATCTCAGTTGTATCACAAGGATTGCTGCAAATAAATAATGCCACTGAAATATTGACGGCCCTCCGAACAATAAAAATGGACTGGCCTGATAAGCGGCAGTGAGACAGATACTATACTTTGACAATGGCAGATTATTTTTGAAAATTGATTCAGGATTCAAATATTTCAGATGATTGGGGTTTTGGCAAAGAAAGTGAGTACATATATCATGTTTCTACGTTCGCCAGTGATCTAGTATATGATATAATATTGTGTCGATAACGGTCGATCGCGATCGACTAGTCGATCGCGAGTGCTTTTTGAGTCGATCTCGAGAAGAAATTTTCGATAAAGAACTATTAACAGATTTTGTTCTAGAAGATAGGTCACTAGAACAAAATGAAATGAATAAACTACTAAAATTTATTCGAACCACAATTAGGCCAGAATAACACCCTCGCCACTTTCTATCATCGTAATAAACCCCTGCTAGCAGGAAAAGGCGGCTTTATCAAAGGAACGCGCGGTACTTGTCAGAGAAATGCCGCGTTTGGGTCAATTTATTTGTGCCAGTCCGCAATTTCTGAAATGAAGATAATTAACTCAAAATATCGCAATCGACTAACTGGCGAACATGATTTGCACTCGGTAATTACGTACCCTTTTATGAAAAGTATGCTGAGGACATGCAATGCCGCGCTTCGATATCAATATCCAAAGTCACTCTTTAGTTAAGTTAATACACTACAACTCGTTTGTTTTGTAAGAACCAATGAACTCACAATTTTGAATATTTTTTTCATTGATATTTCAGAGTAGACCTACATTCAGAGTCGATCGATTGTAGTCTAACAATATTGAGGTAGATCGCCAACAGTTCAAGTTTGAGCACCCCTGATCTAGAATAATCTGTACAGTAAAAATTTTTTTGAATAGGTCATTTATTCACTATCAGCGGGGTTATTTTGCAAAAGCTGTGAAAGTGGCTATAACTGTTGTTGTCAACAATTTTTTTAACGAATTCACACGAAGGGAAAGCCCTGTGATGTTCAAAAAACACCGCGAGAATCAAGAGTCAAGAGATACGAATTATTCACCCATTCTTAACTCTGGTACGGAAATCGATTGATATTTCGTTTTGAAGTCAGCAAAGCGAATTGTGAATTGATTAGGGTAACAATTTACAAGCTAGCTTATGACCTCAACTTTTTTCTGATGAATTCCAATTCATGAATTCGATTCATTCTCCTGCGTGAATTGTGACTTCTATTCACGAGTAGTAGAACTCTGGTGCCTATATATTTTTCAATATATTTTCCATTCTTGAAAAAAATCTTGTACTCATTTCGAGAATAAAAGAAGTATAAAAATATTTCGGATCGAAGTTGACCATAAAATAGTATATTATGCAACGATCGTGTAATGATGGTTATTAATATATGAGCATAAACCGGGATACGAAACGAGCCGAAGGTGAGTTTCGTATGGTTTATGCGAGTGTATTAATAACCATTACATGAGAGTTGCATACGCTATTTTATCTACACCCAATAAATAATGAAGAACTAAAAATATTATAATATCAGGTATTTATATTGAACACAATAATAGTAGGTAATCAATCGTATTTCTTTGAAAAATTCTACAGAATTATAATTGATGGTATAACCACGGAAAATACAACAATGAGAAGAAAAAAAAGTCTTAGTCGAGATTTGGAATTGAACCCGGGACGTTTGAGATCATTGCCCGCGCCGCTGACCTCTCGTCTATGAAAGCACATTCGATTTGAACGAAAACTACATATCTGTTGCATTTGTCAAATGAAAAATAAATATAATCCTTTCGATTGTATTTTTTTCTTGTCTAAGACATCTGTGGAGGAGTCGCTGGTAATTCTTCTATATCACTGCTATAAGACATTATCATTCGATTATCGAAAATTGACTGAATTCTTCAAAAATTCAATACCTACTGATTTTAACTTGACAAACGTCAAAATGCAAAGCTTGCACATCATGCTTGATTGAAAAATAATGGGTTTCTATTGGTTGAAAATCTGTATCGTAATGAAAATCTGTATCGTAATGGATTTCATTATAAAACGGGTGGTGGGCATATAAGTGTAGGTATTATTAGAGTACGGGTGTAGATAAAGGTTATAAATGCTCCGAAGCATACAAAAAATGGTGAAAAATCTGCCTCCGCCCCAAAATTAAAAAAAGTCTACATCAACGAATGAAAAATGCTTTAACTATGATAGAGACCACAGCAAGGAAAATTTGTAGCCGACTACAAAATATAACACTACTGGACAACGCACACACGACAGCAGTACTTAATTCGAACGCGAGTCTTTTTTGTATAAACGGATGAGGGTATCCAATCATAATAAAACGTTGTCAAACATCTATTAAACCTCTGCAAAAGCACCTGCTGAAATCAGCCGAAACATGCTGCCCATGCACATTTAGTGCACATTTCACGACGTTTTTTCGACAGGTCCAATTTTCCAATTAGTGTTGGCTCGTTCTATAATCAGGAACGAATGGAAGGGTAATTTTGAACAGGTGGGAGAATAATTTTTTATGGCAGATGCTCAATGTTTTTCCAACGTAAAACAAAGCAGTGTTGTGGATGACGGGATATTCAATGAATTATTGGAAAATAAAAAGGACGTTAAGGGTAGAAAGATCGGAATCGCCTCAAATTATAATCGAAACTCAATTTGAGATTGATTTTTCTTCGTACCTCTTGAAAGCAAGCATCTTGTTGTCGAATTGGCTTGAATGGGAAACTATAATTCTGTTTCCAAAACTTTTTCTATTTCGATTTGATCTATTCTTTGAAACAAATTAAGATTTTGCTCCTCATTACATAGAAGGTTACTGATAAAAATATTTGTAAAAATTAGTTCAATATTCAAACGAACTGATATTTTACCTGATCAGAACCATAAAATCATTCGTATGTGACCATTTGAAAAAGTAGCTAGGGGATGCAGTGGTAGAGGCTAAATTATAAATATCGGAAGTAAATTATGAATAGTCAGCAACTGAGAATTCTCTTTTATCATGAATGTATAAAAAAAATACCTCCTAACCCAAGCATCGAACTAACGAACTCCATATGATGTGAACAGATACTCATCGACAATTCTAACTTTTGATAAATTGTGATATGAGGTGTGACAAATATGATTTCGGAAAATGAAAGAAAAGACATGACTTGCAAACGAAATCACTATTGCCATCTACCCGCCGTATCCGTCCCTTTAAATGATATTTCCGTAAGTTTGACTTAACTGTATCTACAAACAATTCTAGCAATATGCTTTTGTTTAACGAAAAACCTGTCGGAGTTTTCTAAACTCATTGTTATTGAAAATCGTACAGAAAACCATGATCTATTTTGTTAATGTATGGATTTTTATCAAGTATCGGTTAGTTCAATTCAACCATCAATTTTAGTTTTTCGACTCGATAAGTTTTTTTTATAGGTTTCGAAAGAGTTAATAACTTCTCGATACGAAACATTGTCAACCACACTGGAACAAATATCCAATAAATGAATCCCATTATATATGAAAATTGAAACAGAAATCGGATTCCAATAGTTCAATCTCCATCTGCATTATTTTTTCGAATTAAATATTTCATAGAAATATATTTTAGTACAACCTTTGTACATTGTCTAAGGATCCTTAGACAATGCTTTGTATATAGTCTATATACAAAGGTACAACATATTCCATACAGCGACATCTCTTATTGAATAGATGAACAAATGATCGCCAATGTCATCCGATCTTCATCCGATGAAAAACTAAATGACGTTTGTCGTTTAGTGCATTCGAACACAACTATTCTCGTAGAGATGTCGCGACAATAGTTTCTGATGCTGTGGAGAGAATTTCGATTTTATTCTAATTGACATTATAGATGAACGAATTCTGATATCAAATATAGGCGATGCCAAGTCTGTAGGATTATAGTTATCTAAGTGGAGGAGTTTTCTCGCAGCTGAAATAGTGAATATACAAATTAATGAGTCACTGCAAGCCACAACAAGCCTTCCATTTTTAATTTTCTCAACACACGTTTCGCGTCACTAACTTTACATTATTTTCGCTACAATTGGCGGCAGTCCGAACAATATGATTAATACTATAGTGAAATGAGTTAAGTGAAAACTATAAAATCAATCAAGATATAAACGTTTGAAACTCGAAATTAGACAAACGGGCTCATAGTTAGGTGTGATGTCACATATTCTCAACATCACATAACGTTTGCACAAAACTCCAAGACCGACTAATGCAGAAATTGAAGTCAGATATAATATTTATTTGCATTTCATCAATACAGGTTTCGAAATTGTCAGTCTTCGCTGCTTTCACTAAAGTCTCAACAATAAAACACGAATACAGATGCTTAATCAACTTACACAAAACTCAAATCGGATTGAAATTTGGTTCGGATTTGTAGTCCTGTATGGTTGCTATAATAACTCCAAGTGAATAGAGCATGGCCTTTCAGGAAGTTCTTCATGTGCAGGCCAAGAAATTTCAAGTTCTCTACTTTTTCAGAGACAAATTTGGTATTTTTCCTGTCGCACAAGAATACTATGATTTTGTTTGTGCCCACTCGATTGAAAATACCTCAAATCTGTAACAAAGAGGTTTAATTTCAGGCCAGGTGCAATGCATCAAGTTTCAATTTGACCAATGCAATGTGTTGAGTTTTCTGCAAGTTGTCCACCACTCTTTGCGGTCTCGGTAGTGTAGAGGTTAGCACGTTCACCTTTCAAGCAGAAGACCGGGTTTCAAATCCCCGTCACGCCACCTTGCTGGATAATCGCATGTTAAAAGGTAAGGCCTCGTTTATCCATTGCTGGCACAAGTTTCGACTTATGAGAACGAACAACAAAAACAACAATCGAATTCTACAACAGTGAAAATTATTGGTAGCAGTTTTGTTTCCTTCAATTCTTTAATCATGATCAAAAATGCATGATTTTGATATATGCTAAGTGTGAATATTGTGCAGCTCTTCACAATTTCCAGAGGGAAACATTGATAATTCTGAATCAAAATAAAATCAGCATTCCCAATCCAATATAGAAATGATCAGTGAGACTCACATTGAAAATATAAATTAAATATTTACAATTCATCATTATATGGGTGTAGCAAAATAGCATATGCAACTCTCATGTAATAGTTATTACATCATCGTTGCATAATATGCTATTACGATTGTATCTATTGATACAAAAACGCAACCATCAACGGAGCTTGAAAGAAACATCACCTTCAATTCAAAAATTCCACAAAATGATTACAGTTGTTCCTGAATTGATTGTCATCTTTTGGCATCAGGTGTAAGTAATCAGGAAAATGAGTGATTCAAGCTACGACGCCCGTAAAAAAAATAAAAGGAATGACATGACTTGATGAAGAAATCACTAGTGCTATCAACCCGAAGTATCTTTCCCTTCAAATTATATTTCCAAACGTTTGTCCAACTATACATATATCTCTATGAACAACGTTTCCAATCTACGCACGCGTGTTCTGGCAACACTGCCGGTATATTAATATGGAGCTGTTGCGATAAAAAATCAAATAGATTTGAGATTCCACTTTTCGATATCATTGAAAATTATGGTGCACAGAACAGTTTTTTCGAATCAACAAACAACGATTATCCTAGTGGCCGGTGTTTCAACAGCAATAACTATTCTAGGAAGTTATCTCTATCGAAGGATAAAAGGAGCCAGGATTCCCACAGAATGGAGACCGGTGGGTAAAATTAAAAAATTGTCCATATTTCCGATGAAGAGTGGGAGGAGAATCGAAGTTCAACATGCGGAATGTACGAAAAGGGGGCTCATGGAGTCAGAAAAGTTCGATAAATCATTCAGGTTACGCGACAGGTGAGTTATGTTTTCATTGCCTCCATTGTCTTTCTCTTTTAGCTACAAGACTTGTACTTTTATGAAACGGGCCCCAGAAACTAATTTCCTGGAGCTAACCACCCTCACAAATTCCTAGAAAGTTTTTCCTAACGGTTCCCAAGGCTGCTCTCTGAGCACCTTCAGTGTGAATCCAAAGTGAATGGAGTTCTGATTCAAAATCGTTTTAGAATATGCAGTTTTCGAGTTGGAATGTGACCAATTGTTTTTTTTAGGGCAGGAAATCGTCAATGGACTTTCTGTTCCACTTATTTCAATATTTGTTCAACATCACATCATAGACTGGTATCTAAAAGGTCATGGGCAGATATTTCCAATGATAATTAGTTTTAATATCAACATTGTGATTATCGTAACCAGAGGTCAAGTAGTAAACACGGGATTTGCACATACCTGGTGTCCCAACAAAGAGGGATCACCCTGAATATATTCGGGATAGATGAAAATATCTTAAATCTCTTGAATCGGTAACTAAGCGAAATGCATTTTCAGGTCTCAGCAACATCTTTCCTTCAATATACAGGTCCACAAAAAAAGAAAACCCTGTGAAGTTTGGCTGTTGAAAAAAGATTCCTGTGCAAGCCCCCCTTAATAGAACATCGAGTACTTACAGGCCCTATACAGTATTACCAGATCTGCCTACCTCAATCGGTACTGGCTTATTATATATTTAAAACTCAAGCTTGAAACAAGAAATGAAATTGTTGATGATAATTAGTACAGTCTTCGCAAATTACTCACTGAAACAATTTCCACATCGTATATGGCTTTAGCGAATTTACAGGCTGACAACATGAATAACGTATACCTTTAACCATTTTCTATGAACTGTCCAGAATAATAAGATCTGAACTTTTTGCTGAAACTATTCAGAATACATTGGATGGAGTGAAAATACTTACATCAGATTTTTTTAAGACAAACTTATTTACATTGTTGAGACAATAAAGGGGGAAATATTGTTAATGCCTAATTTTATTTACCCCACCCATTTATTCAGAAATTTGGTACCTTCACGCACACTGCACATTTCATTTTCCAGAATCTCACAATTCTAAATCATAGATGCATTTGAAATGGATTTTTTTAACTATAGATAAAGAGTATTGGAATGTTTCTAGAAAGTAATTTTTGCATTTTTCTTCCCCCAGTCAAAACAAAAAAAACTTCTGTAAAAGAATTAACGTCATGTGTTCACCAAACACCTTCTGTTGATTTGTTTATAGAGCCAACCCCCGCCTATGTGGCACAACGGGCGCTGAAGTCACTTTTTATTGCTCAATTTGTATACCAAGCACTCGAAACTTGATGTGCGTTGTTCTTTTTTTCAGGGCCTTTTTGGTGTATCAAGAAGGAACTCTCGAATACAGGACCGCCAGACATTATAATAGAATGGTTCTTGTAGAAGTGAACTCCCATGGTGTGGATAGCGTTGTTTTCAAGGCTCCTGGTATGAAAAGCCTCATCGTGAAAGTTCCCAATAAAAGGGAAAACAAGGAACTGATAATCAGGTAAAATAATCATTTCGTGTATTGGCCATATAGTCAAGGCGTTAAAGGACGTTTTGACTCATTAGACGAAGCGTTAACAGATGTTATGGAAACGGAACTTAAACGGACTGTTTGACACGTTAGATACGTTTTTGATAAGTTAGATGGGGCTTTATGTGGTTGACAATGTTTCTTGCTTATGTTAATGGTTCGGACTTCCATTGTCTATACTAATGACTCTATTAAAACCTGTGCTAAGAACGAAAGGATAAAAATACAAACAGAATTATGTGATAAAATCCAAACAAATGCTTGAATTGGATTTTTTGGTCGAAAATAAAATTAAAGGTTTGATTGATCAAGGAAAATAATTGTGACAAAAAGACTGAGATATCGAATATCAATAATCGGGGGTTATATCCCGAGTGCACCAAGTTTATTCGGTTAAAATGTGTGCTGCACTTCCATGATTCTCGAAATTTTGCCCAGCAAATGACTTGAATGTATGATAATTTGATAAAATCTCGAGACCGCAGGTCGAGAGATTTTAATAATAATAATAATAATAAAAGGTCTTTATTTTCAATTATGATACAAGAAAAAAAAATATTTGAATTACATGCATCGAATTCAGAATATATTCATATATCAACAATCGAAAATGAGGCGAGGTGTCAGGTGGTTGCGATGTGCATGCACATCACTTCCTCTGTTTTTCAACCTAACCTTGGTAAATAAAAAATGAAATGTGAGCGGGATCGAAATGAGTGTGAATAACAAAATGACCAATCCCAGAGAAATTATATAACAAAAAAAATAATGATTGGTATAAACTTCAAGAGCAATACAACGATAGGTTACTAAATTGTTATACACGTTCATGAATGCATCTATCATCTCAGTTGACGTGAATTGCACTCGCTCTTATTCATTCTGTTAATAATAGTTGACGTATTTTGAACTTGAATGAGCCCAGAGACAAAGCTTTTATTTTATCCGAAAAAGAGTTATAAAGGTTCGCTATTTGGTAACTGAAACACCTTTTGAAAATCTCTTTTCTATGTGCAGGTATATTGAGTCTGAATCTATGCCTTGTGTGCAGGTTATGGACATTATGACGATAAGATATTTTTTGGATCAGATACCGTGGTTTTCGAAAAGTTATAATCTTGTGGAACAGACATAGAGTATGCAGCTTTCTCCGCTTCGACATATTAAGCCATGATATTTCTTTTAATGTATGTGAAATGTTTTGTCGCCTACGCACTCCACAAATTAATCTCTGGCAGGAATTCTGGAGAACCTGAATTCTGCGTTGTTCAGTTGTGTCTATGCAAGGCCCGTAAACCGAATCACAATAGTTCAGTCTCGAGAGAACTAATGAATCGCAAAGAATTGTTTTAAGTTTTTTGTTGAGGATCTCCCGATTTCCATAAATTACTTTTAGATTGCCGAATCCCAGTCTGATACAATTTGTGATGTGTTGTTTGAAACGTAAAGTGCTGTCTAAGATGATTCCCAAATTTTTTGCGTACTCTGACGGTTTCACTGTATATCCATCAACATTAACTTCTATACCTGCTCCCAGCTCAGAAATAATTTTTTTGTTTCCGAAACATAAAAGGGTGGTTTTATCTGCATTTATTTTCAAAGAATGATTTTTAGATATTTCCACAATATGAGAGATGTCTTCGTTAACAATATTGATGGCTGTCTTCAAATCAGCTGGCTTGAAAGAATAGTAAAGCTGGGTATCGTCAGCATAAAAATGGACATTAGAATTCCTGATACCACTAGCAAAACTTGAGGTATAAATTGTGTATAAAAGAGGTCCAAGAATTGAACCCTGAGCAATACCAGAAGATAAACCGAGAGGCTCCGATATATTATCATTTATCCGAACTCGTTGAAAGCGGTTCGAAATATAACTTTTGAAAAAATTTACCGCATTTTCGTCTAGACCAATAAAGTGGAGAATACTCAATAACATTCGATGATTCAACATGTTTTATTTTGAATAATTATACACGAAAGCATTTGCTTGAAAGCAAAACTTTGAAAATCATGGAAATGCACGCACTTTGGTCGATTGAACTTGGTGAAGGAGGGATATATGTTTAGATTATTTCCAGAAAACATTTAAACTCAGGAAACATCAAAATCGAACACAGGAACAACATAGTACCAGAGATAGTACCTGAAAAGTGATCCAAACGCCCGGTTTATTTCGAACATTTTAATCGGTTAAAAGGTCTAGTGCATTTAATCGCTGTAAAACTCTGTAAAAGCAGTCTAGCCTTCAACTGTTTCATCGTTTATTCGCATTGAGGGAAATAATCACTCAAAAAAACTGTAAATATTGGAAGAAATGAAATAATATGTTGACAAGAAAATTGAATGTGAAATATTAATCAAATATTAATATTATTCAAAAAATATTAATGAAGAAATTAATGAAATAGTATGAATAAATGTTGAAACCAATTTTGATGTTGAGTGTACTCACGACGTTTCGATAGCTGGTATCCGCAATCGTCTTCGGGTGATGACGATTGTACTTGAACTTTTGTTTGGATTTGATCCCCTCCTTTGTTTTTTATTCGTATCCTTCCGTTCTTAGCAACAAGTTACAATTGAGTTGAAAATATAGGCAACGGAAGTCCGAACCGTTACCCGTTACCATTCTTGCTTGCCGACATGGTGGAGGTACCGAATACAATGTTGTCAACTTCCATGAATTGTTCATTAAAGATCAATGTTTTCACGGACGCTGAAATACTGAGAATAGTTCTTTCGGGTATTAATCCGTGTGCGAGTTGTTGGAATGTGCGACGTTTCGACTCTCATCCTGGAGTCTTCATCGAGAACTTATAAACATATTTCCATCAATGGATCGATTCAGCTGATCTACTTCTCACGACTAGGCCAGGAAAACTACAATATCAACTTCGACAGTCAGCCCTGCGTTTGACTTACTGCTACTGACTTTTGATAAATCAATCACGATTTAGGGCCGGTATTATAAATATCTTTTGGAGTTAACTTTAATTTTAACAGCCAAGTTAACTTCCACTTGCTGTATCGATGGAGATCAAGGCCGTACCCAGAAAAAGTTTTCGGGGGGGGGGGGGGTTGTGGCACCAGGCGGAGCCGAAGGCCCTCCCAAAAGAACGTTAAAACTAATTGTCAAATATACCATTTTTAAGCCATTTTAAGCTTCATTAACAAAAGTTAGGACGACACTAAATAATAAATATATAAATAATAACGACAAAATGAATTTTCCTGTTAAGTTGGTGTCTATGAAAATGAATAAATTGAAAATGCAAATAGACTCAACACTGTTAAGTACAATACAGTACAAAATTACGTCTGTAGACAATAATAGTTACATTACAAAACAAAATCCATTCTTCTGTTTTTTTTTTCTTGCGAATTCATCGATCACTTCGTCTGTTGAGATTTTATGGCTTCTATGAACCGACATAAGAGCCAGTCCGCTCAGTCTGTTTTGTCCACACGAATTTCTCAAGTACGTCTTCAATCGCTTGAGAGTGGAGAAGGTCCTCTCAGCAGTTGCAGTGGCCACTGGCAAAGAAGCAAATATTTTCAGGAGGGTGAATATGTCGGGAAAAAGTTCCCTATTACATTGGCTTAATGCCTCAATGCCACCAGGAGGCTTGTCGAGTTCCATTTTTTTCTCCCAATACAATTTCCACAGTACTCACTAGGTACTAGTTGTAGATCAACCATCTTTTCATAAAGTTTCAAAGATTCAATGTCTATTTTCTCGTTCATTGATCGCTCGTTTAGTTTCGGAGTAAGCCCTCAGTACTGTACTGCCAACATATAGAAACGATTTTTTTTTCGAAAGTAGTCAAGAGTCAGAGACTTGCGAAAGCGAGTGGCGGTCTTTACGGCAACTTACGTAATGAAACGCTTCGGTCTACGCCGTTAGCGGCGGATAACGTCCATCCACGAATTCCGCGTAGGTGAATGGATTGCTAAAATTATAATAAATTTGACAAATTATTTACGTACATTTTCAACTAGAAATTGGTTTGGACTCTTCCTTATTTACCTATGAAGAAGAAAAAGAACAATTATAACTTGAGTAAGGCGTTTAAAAAATCTTATTTTTTGGAAAATTTCGGGGGGGGGGTTCTAACCCCTCTGACCCTCCTCTGGGTACGGCCTTAATGGAGATATGTATTTGAGTTCTTGATAAAGAGGCCAGCATTCAAATTTTTTCATTAAATTTATGCATTGTCCACTAAATTGTCTTTGGTTAAGGAATTTTAGTCATTTCTAGTATTTTATATTTCTCGAACTCATTCAAAAATTTGATTATTTTCCACTGAGTTCAGTATAATTTCTGTACAAATAGTACAAGTGAAGCAGGTATCATCCAAATAATTATCCTCACTTCACAGGTTTTACCAAAAAGAACCAGTTTACAATCTTGATTGTGGTGACGAAGCAGCCAAATGGATATCAAACTATCTGTTGGAGGAGGATTTCGGATTACGATTATGCTATAATGATGGCAGTCACCAACGAACACACATACCGAAAATATTTGGATATCTGGATGATTTCTTCAAAAGGGGCCTAACAGCTGAATCTGCTGTGAGTATTGTTTTATTCACGGTTGAACAGAAACTCACCAAGAGGGCAGAGATTTTTCTTCAAAAGAATTTCTCTGTCGTGTTGGCGAAAGAGTCCTCTGCTACGTTTTATGGTTGAAGGGTTCGCGAATAACCATGCTGCTCCTGAGGTATGGCGTAGAAAGTTAGTAACAAGCCTACTTTCTGAAGGAGGTCGAGAGAACTCGATGGCATCTGGTATATAATACCATAAATAACATCTACTACTACTATACTATTTTCAGGGTTTGAATTCTGATCTAACAGCAATGATGCTGATGACGCAAACTTCAGTAGATGATGTCAACAGCAGAATGGATAGCACTCCCGTCCCTGTGGAAAGTTACCGCCCTAGTTTACTGGTAGAAGATCCTAATCTCGAACCATTCGAAGAAGATGATTGGATGTGGGTCAAAGTAGGCGACGTGGTCATGAAGAACGTCATAGAATGTTGGAGATGTGTTATGACGACTATTGATATGGAAACCGGAATCAGAAGGGCCGACAGGGAACCTCTGAAGACAATGTCAAAGTAGGTGAAAACCACAAAAATAGTACATTGTTTACCGGATTGGAAAAGCTTAACATTCCTGGGCGACTGTGAAGATTGCTAAGTCTCGGCTTGCGCTTCGACTTAGCAACACAGAGTCCAGGAATGTGGCTTTTCCTACGAGGTAAACATACTATTTTCCCGCAAATATTGATTGATTTAAAAAAAAAACGCGATAATTTTATTCCCAAATAAATGCTTTGAAATTCCTAATAAAATTACTTGGGTTACTATGGAAACGTATTGAGGTTGAATTGTCAAAATTGACGCTTATAAATTTAATTGCTGGTGTTCTCGAAAGTAAAATGATAAGTGATGATGAAATTTTCATTCCTGGGACTCCTCCAGAGCTGGTTGAGGCAGTGAATACTGCTTCATTAGAATCATTGCCAAAGAAATCAAGAGAAAATTACGAAAATGCATACAGACGTTTTATGGATTATCGTATGAGTGAAAATACGAGTTCTTTCTTAGAAAATGTTGTAATGGCATACTTCCTAGACCTTTGTTTAATGATGAAATCTTCAACATTATGGGCCAATGATTCAATGCTGAAGTCAACCCTTGCAATTAAACACAATGTAGATATATCTACATACTCAAAACTTCGTTCTTTATTGAAACGGCAAGCTCAAGGTTATAGGGCAAAGAAATCTAGGATTTTAACGAAGGAAGAAATTGGAAAATTCATCCAGGAAGCTCCAGATAAAGAAAATTTAATGATTAAGGTAATTTACAAGGTTTTAATTTCTATTTAGATTATACCTTTATTAATTTTTTAGGTGGCTGTAATATTTGGTATTTCTGGGGCCTGTAGAATGGATGAGTAAGTCCGAATGACTGTACACGATATAGGAGACCTAGAATCTAAGCTTTTAATCAGCATACCTGATTCGAAAACCAACAAACCAAGATCATTTGTAATTAATCAGATCTACTTGAATGTTTATCGAAAGTATGTTTCGTTAAGACCAGAAAATATGAACAGTGACCGATTTTTCTTTAAATATCAAAGCGGAAGGGGTTGTAGACAAGTGGTAGGAATTCATCAACTTAGAAAAATGCCCAAAATAGTTGCTACTTATTTGAACTTGGTAAATCCGACAGAATATACTGGTCACTGCTTTCGTCGGTCTTCTGCAACAATATTGGTTGACTCTGGTGCCGACATAACTAGTTCAAAGAGGCATGGCGGATGGAAGTCATCAAACGTTGCTGAAGGATATATCGAAGAATCGCTTAACAATAAGGTTGAGGTGGCAAATAAAATTTTCACAGTACAAAATATTCAACAAAATAACCCTACCAACCCGCATGTTGTCCAAAATGTTTCTCATAGTTCTAACAGTGTTCCTCCAATGTTCAATAATTGTACTAACTGTCAAATTACTGTAAATATAACGAATTGATCTTAAAAATGTATTCAGCAATGACTTGATGTTTTCAAAATATAAATTAATTCCTTATAAGCAATGTGTTTTCAATCATTTATGTAGAACACTAACAACTGTACGGAAATATCATTTCCTTACAGTAAGGAAATGACATTTCCTTACAGTAAGGAAGTCCTGACATTTTCTTCAAGAAATTTTGACAGGAATGTCAAAATTTCCTAGCGATTTGCGGAAAATGAACATTTTTCATAAATGAGTATGTGAACATGTAAATCGAAGCACCCGCTACGAGACCCGCTACTATAAAATATCGAATGTGAACAAAAATTATTGATTGTTTCTTCTTCAATTCGAGTACTCATGATTTGTGTGTAACCCAAAATAATGTGAGTCTTATTTTTAGGTATCGCATAAGCAAAGGGCCCGTGAAAGACCCGGTTATGGGAATAATGTGTGAAGTTTTTAGAGCTGGAAGGATATCTGTTGGAGACACTGTATATGTCGGAAAGTTATAACATTAAGTGTCAGTTCGGATCGAAATAAAACTGCTTAGTACTATCCCTTGTTTTTTCTGTCTATTAGGCATTCCAGATCAGGTTATGTCTGGGGGGCAAATACCAGTTTTAACCAATCACACACTTATAAAAAAGAAAAAAACGAAAGTTCCTGGGGGGCAGATGGCGCCGTATTGGTTCATTTAGATTAATTTGACATTTTTGACAAGTATCTGGAATGCCTAATTAGGCATTCCAGATGAGGTTATGTCTGGGGGGCAAATACCAGTTTCAACCAATCACAAACTTATTGAAAAGAAAACAATGGAAAGTTCCTGGGGGGCAGATACCGCCGTATTGGTTCATTTAGATTAATTTGACATTTTTGACAAGTATCTGGAATGCCTAATTCCATCCCCAAGATTCTGACATTCTCCGAACAGTCAATTGCAGTTGATATAACTCTTTCCACATATGGATAACTTTTCTTGAACCTTTTATTATTAACTAAATAGTCCCAATATTGTCTTTTAATCTAATTTAGGTGATGTTTTTAATTTTTCCTCTTAAACTGTTTCAATACCATGTAAATATGATCTGAATAGAATATATATTATTGATGATACCTATATTGTTATTATCTGTAATGAATACATCAACAGACCCTGTATAGTTCTCCAATAATGAATATCCTAGTTCGTTTTGATTTCGCGCTATTGCGTTGGATTTATCGTTTTTTCAAATTAGAAATCAACAAGACTAGAATTGACCTTGTATGCTGTTTATTCGTAGCCAATCTGAAAATACATATACCTACAGCTTATCCAATCTATCTTGGCACAGAACTAATAATGTATATGCCCAGCAATCTCTGTGAAGTATACTAAGATGAAGAAAAACCTATTATATGTGTTTACTGTCTTGAAATGTATTCCTAGAAGGTGTTTTTTCTTTCGTAATGGTCTAAACTACCAGTGTGCAACTGGAAAAGTATCTGAGTTCGTGCCAAGATGGATTGGATAAGCTGTACTTGCGCAAAGGTTTTCTTTATGGTTTATTACTATCGTTTCCTTCTAGTATAACTCGAATTTAAACAAGTATTGGTTCAAGTTGAATGGAAAATAACTGTCGGAGACACTGTATACGTAGGAAATTTGTGATGTGATATTTTACGAATGATTATTCCCATTAATTCATCATAATCCGAATTTTAATGTTCCGTTTTCATATATAGGTAGTACGGGTATGGAGAAAATTTACGCTTTACCAAACAAGTAAAGATTCGCCATCTCTTGTGGAGTAGACCGAGCACATCAACTACAGAATGAATACACGAATAAAACGAACAGAAAATTGTATTTCATTCAACACGGTTTCACCAATGTATTGAGACTAGTAGCATTATCTGAAGAAGTATATTCAGTCAACCTTATTTGCTTATATTTGAGTGACGATGGGATCCTCAGTAGATGGTGTTGTGAGTACAGTAGTGCCATTGTTTAAGTTAGACAATGGTTTAAGGTTGAAAAATGATGGTGTCCAAAAAAGAGACTGAAGAGATGAGATCGATTGCTTGTACATAATGCCAGAAGATGGCGATCAATTTGGAAAGAAAAGGAGTAAATATCATTCATACTTTTAAAAATATTTCAATATTCGAAATTTACTGTATGAACTCTCATTCTCAGCTCTATTTTGAATCCTCATCAGCTTTCTTTCAATATTTCAGTCACGCCATTGTTTTTAGAGGAATAGTTAGCATTACTCAGTCAACCGTATGGATATATTATTCGAAGGGATGAAAACTACGGCTAGATGGCACTAGTGAGTTCGTTTCCAAGTCTTTCCTTTAATTTTTCTCCAGTCACATATTTTTTTGATCACATAATGCCAAAAGTTGGCAATCAATTCAGAGTAAACTTAAATTTTTAATGGATATCGTAGATCATTCAGATTTTGAGGATTATTTCAAAGCCCAAACTTCCAATTACTTCAGAAACTCCTATTGTTAACTCTATTTCGAAGCTTCATTGGTTTCCTTCCAATATTTCAGTCAAACTGTGCACAAAAATGTGCACTGCACCTACTTTACATGTCAGAGAATGCATTGCCAAGTGAACAGAAATTTGGACATTATACGGGAGATGGCGTAACAAAAACGCTTCAAATCCTTTTCACACATGACTATCAGTACACCAGAAACACCAGAAAGAAGGTCTTTAATCTAAATTCAAGGATCCCTGATGGAAGGAATTCACCTAACCTATACAAAACAATCAAATCAAATAGAGAGGTCCGAAGAAACAAGTGGTGGAAGATCCAATCATACAGTCAAATTTTAATTTGTCAGATCGAATTCAAATCACAAGGTTTGTTTTATTGGTTCAATATATAGTACTTCTTCTATTTATTTTTGAAATTATTCCCCCCCTTTATATTCTGTAAATTACGTGGTATTCAATTATATAATTATATAAGAGAGAATTATCCTTCAGAGGATCAAAACCACAGAACACGGAATGAAACCCGAAAAAACAACGCATCATATATATATATATATATCCTGCAAATGGCATCTATATATGCAATTTATTACTCAATTCTGGAAAGTTTAAAGTGGTTTCATTACATATATTTTTGCTGTTTTCACACAGAAATGAGTTTTGATTCTTATTAAAGGTGATAGTTATTGGCTCCGGCGCTTTAGGTGGTTTGTCCAAGATGAGGTCCCATTATGTAATACTCGAAATTCAGTTTTTGATGTGTATTTGACAATTGCATTTATATAGGTGACAGAATTTGTTGTAATGGCCCTTTTCGATAAAAACATTATTGATAATTTTTAAATAATAAATGTCACCAATCAAAACAAATAGTTTTCTGTCTTATTCCAGGTAATACTCAAACCAAACATAGATAAATCTTATGATAACATTATAAAGCTTACTTGAAATGCTTTCATGAATGTCGAATCACTTCTGCAGATCCATTGCCTCATTTTCAATTAGAACTAGTAACAATAATATAATTATTTCGACAGTAATGACTAGCTACCGTTAATTTGACTCCGTTATAAGAAGAATACGTATTCTCACTCACAAGTCTTTGAAATGAAGGTACATAAATTAATATGTAAACCTAGGTCAGGAATCCAATAACCCAAAGCGGTGTCAATCCGCTGAAGACCCGGTATAGTCTCCAGAAGATGCGATTCTTACCTATATTTGCATTGATAATAAGGGTTCATAAATCTACTCAATTATATTTCCTGTTTCTGAAATGTAATTACTATCTGCTGTTCAAAGAGTTGCCATCCATACCGTATTTCGGACAATGAATTCCAAAATTAAACTTTCATACTTTTGTAACTGATACTATATTTTGTGTGAATAAACGATGATGATCTGTTACTATCCCAAAGCGGAAACGGTCTATTATTCATTTCTTGATGACATAATTTTGGATAATGCTGCCAGAGAGGTCACACGTAAATCATCCTAAAAATAAACAACCGTATGGTCAGATTCGCGGATAAAAAAAATGTAGGTCAGCCGTTACCCAATTTTCGCACGGTTCAAACGTGCTGCTGACTTTAAACAAAATATGAATGAAGAGTATAAATAGTTTACTCGTCTTATGACCACGATTGAATAAGGTAGGTACATACAACGCGTATTTAGAAAAACAAATGAATATTGAATTTTGATAAGAGAAGGTGGGGAATTTTTCAAACCAATTAATCGGGATCATAACTAAAGAAGTAGATTTTGCAGCCTCTAATTTCCATCACATGCGTTAGTTGAATCCCATGTAACTTATGGAATTACTTTTTTTGTAACAGAACTTCAATATAAAGGGTGCAAGTCGTTAAAAAAAAAGAGCCATCAAATATTCTGCTCAACTTATGTGAAGGTTTTGAATATTCCATTTTTTCTGAATTTTCTATACGGGTCCATGAAGTGGCCATCTCAACTTATATTTTGTTGAACGTCCAGCAAAATTCGTACTTTGATGTGTGGCTATTAGATTGATATTGTCTTGACCAATAGGAAGCAACGGTTTCTCATTCTGAATATTCACAATTAGGAGGTCTTTCATATGTTGATGAAAATGATAGATTTTTTACAGTGTGAACTTTTTTAATGAAGAAATTTTAATGTGAATTCACACAGAATTATCTTTGTATAAAATAATGACATTCGTCCATTGCAACATAGCTCTTCTCTACCATTACTAATACCAAAATCGTCCATAACCTTTTCGTCTATGATACTAATGGAAGAGACTTGCAAATTGCAGGTATTCCTATTGAGTCCTCATCAGCAACAATTCTTGAAAGAACTTTTCTATTCTCATTCTGAATGACCAGTACAGAATCAATTCTGAGATTTTCGATGGAGTCTTCTCATCATTATGAATCAGAGGACGGTGATAGAATTTCTTCGGCATCCCATTTACATTTGGACTTTTGATGGGAATTTTTCCAACATATAGATAGATAGATAGATAAAAATAAAATATATAAAACAAGGAGTCTTCTCCGTGACAGTCTTCCACTTCTGGCATATTTCCTCATACTTTGTCATGTTTTGAATCACAATATGGTCAAATTTCTGGGATGCCGATTCATATTGCAAGTTTTCTAAACATATTTTTCAGATGTTTCGGGATTTTATTCGATGAATCATGCAGCTTTTGCCATTTTTCCCAACCATCTTCTCTATAAGCAGCATGATCTTCCATTTCATTTCTTGATAATTCTGCATATGTGTCTTAAAATGTAGCGTTTTTATAGTCGCTATAATTTCGCTCGTGAAGTGGATAATTCCCTCTAGTTTCTCATCCTTCAGTGCTGGTAATGATTCTATTTCCATTTATTTACAGTTTCGAGGTTCTCAGTTTCGAGGTTCTCAGCTAGCAATATCATACCAGCAACCGCTTCACCACATAAACATTTATGGAGTTTTGTCATCTTCTCCTCTTCGCTGTATCGGCACTATTTTGAAATTCTCGATGGAAAAGAGGCCACTTCTCAAGATATCCGTGAAAAATAGGAAAGTCCAGTTCAGTAATCTGTCTTGCAAGAACAATTTCCTGTTACCGATTTTAGATTGTGGGGTTACAGCTGTTATTGCTTTGAAATGGTTTGGGATTATAATGTCAATGTCATGTCAATATTTGTGGTACCTTCAGGATGAATAAAAGGAAGTTTTTGATACATTTTCTCAGCATTTTAATATATATTTCAGTTTTTTGTTGCAGAAGTACCCGTTGTCTTTTATGTAACTCCTGAGGTTCCTTCTCAGTTTCGATAGGACATTTATTTCTTCCTCTCAATGCTCAACTGGGAACCATACAGTTTGCCCGAACTATTTCTGGAAATATTGGTAAAATTCTGTTTATCGGGCACACTACCCTAGAAAAAACGTTTTGGGGATTCTTACATATTTTGACCTGAACAAAACTCAAATATAATTTTTGGCACCCTCAATTATTTTCGGAAATACGTTCAAATTATTGGATGATTACTGGATTTTCTAGTGAATGTTACTAGCCCTAAAATTCTATCTAGCATTATATTTCGAGTCTTTCAGTAAAAAAGTTGTATAAATCGAAAAGGAGTGTTGAATACGTTGGCATGAGGTATGAAGAGCATATGACGAATAAAACGTGTGTGTTTGAAGGAAGAACTTTGCCCTTAAATTCGTATTCTTCACATGAAAATACGTAAATACAAGCTCTTTTTCGAAACTTCCATTACCAAACTTCTATCGAATGAACTTTAATTTCGAATCACTTGGTAGCAATGTTTCAACTTTCCACTTCAAGAACTGAACCAATTATCCAATCTACCACTGACTTCGAATCAAAACAAGCACTCGTAATCTCGACGAATCCCAGATAGTCATTTTATCAATCCGAAATACTCTGATATAAATCCAGTCCACTCGAACACATTAAAACTGACCTTTGAAGTCAAAGTTCATCCCAACCTGCCAGGAATGTTTGATGTCAATGAAAGTTAACGTCGGTCCCTCCAATTGAGAGGAATTGAGTAATCCGTCTGGAGTCTGGAAGGATGAAGATGAACAGTGTCTGTGTGTTTTTGTTTTGTTTAACTAGTCAAGTGGTTTGCGATGGTATGTATGACTTCTTTATCAAGAAATGAATGTATTATGAGATTCGTATCAGTTATCAATTGCTCAATGATAATCATAATGAACTAGTTTATCTAATTGATGTATCGCATTTCGAAATGAATAATTTTCCAAAATATTATTGGATAGTATAAACTCTTCAGACAGATATCGATATTATTTTCTCTACATCTGTTGTCAAAAAAGCTGACATTTTTTCGCCATGGATGCATAAAGAACACCGTTTTCAAATCACAATCAAAATCTCTCAAATATGAATTGAAATGAAGTTCAACTTATTTAGGACACGTTCTCGGTAGTGTAGTGGTAGAAACGTCAGAGTTGACTCCCTTTCTAAATGGTGACAAATTACCCTTGGAAATCTTCGTTCATTATCCATTTTGAAAAGGACAAGCAATATTTCATTCTTCTCCCATTTAGCAGTTTCCATAAGCTCTTATATATTTCTTTGGATTTTCCGGACTAAATATATAACATAAAGCAAAGATCAATACCTAATGAATAATATTGGCATAAGAACTTCAATATTTCGCAAAAAAAACGAGTTGAAAGCATTATAAACTATACCGGGTGTCCCACATTTTATGTGACAGGCAATATCTGGTTTGTTGAAGGAGATACACAAAAATGTTTCATACAAAAGTTTTAGGAGTTCATGAGAGCTTCATTTTGATATAATTTTTAAATATACAGGGTGTTTGGTGTAGGTGCTACAGACCAAAATTCCATTTTTTAAAATAGAACGCCCTGTATATCATTACATATTCAGATGCTACGTTGGATTCTGATATCATTTCATGTTTGGTTTTTGAAATTCGGTTACGGCGTTGTTGAGTTATTGCACTTTTCCTTAAATATAAAGTTTCAAAAAAACTTATTTACTCGTACACGAATCCAGTCTATATCTTTTATTAAATTGAACTAGACTACTACTGAATACAAACCATTATTCTCACCTCTACGATACGATATCGATATCAGTTGAATATAATATTGAAATTCTTGAGAATGTGACTAACTTGAGGGTGAATTGCTTTATATTGCACAATTTCATCAAGTAGCTTATGCTTGTTGATGCCATAGTAACAAATGTTGTTGAATTGTATCTACTTGTCAGTTCGATTCAGTGATTCTTTGCAAAACAGTAACTGTGTTCTTTGTGCGAAAACTCCAGTATGCCTTTCGCGTTTAGTCCAAGTGATTGCATTGATATGTTATTAATTTTTGGGGAATGTCAGAAACACTGCCGTCAAGCACAACGTCTATACCAAGAACGTTTTCCAGACAGACCCTTTCCGTCACGAATGACTTTTTCGAGAGTTGAAGAAAAATTGCGAACTGGGTCATTTCCTTCTACTATAAAGCATCGTCATCATACGAGATCTGTTAGAACTGAAGATTTAGAGATCAATGTGTTGGCTTATATTATTATTCATCCACATGTTTCTATCCGTACTCTTGCAGAAGAAGTCGGTGTGAGTAAATCTAATGTACAGAGAATTCTGAAAGAAAATAAATACCACCCATTCAAAATTCAGTTGGTACAAGACTTGAAACCCAGGGACTTTGAACGACGACTTGAATTCATTGCTTGTATTCAGGTAATATTACATGAAGGTCCTAACATATTCAGTCAAATTTTGTGGAGCGATGAATCGCGATTCCACAATAATGGAGTTGTGAATCGACATAACAGTCACTATTGGTCTCAAGATAATCCCCACTGGGTCCGCGAAAGTAATTTTCAAAGTACTTGGGGTATTAATGTATGGTGTGGATTGTTCAATGGCCGCATCATAGGACCTTACTTTTTCAATGAAAATCTCAATGGATTGCGATATTTACATTTTCTAGAAAATGATTTGATCCAGTTGATGGAGGATATTTCCATAGCAGAACGACAAGGAATTTGGTGGCAACAAGATGGTGCTCCTCCTCACAATTCACAGGTTGTTACTGAATATCTGGATAGAACGTACCCAAATAGATGGATTGGTAATAAGGGTCCAATTCGGTGGCCGGCTCGTTCCCCAGATTTATCACCGCTTGATTTTTTCCTATGGGGTTATTTGAAAGATATTGTTTACACTACTCCCCTTTGAATGTGGATGATCTGAAAATGAAAATTCGAGAACGACTTGTACGAGAGAAGTGATTCGACGTTTCGAAGCCTGTATAATATATAATGGGCATCACTTTGAACAATTTTTATGACTTATCCATGTACCTACCATTCTTATGAAATGATTTATCAAGTTATATTATTTACATTGTTATTAAAGATTTGTTTTCGAATACACCTCTTTCAATTTCGCAATTGTTTCATATTCAAAATGATTCCTGACTGAATTCCACAACTCAAAATTAAAACCATTACTTCGAACACCAAAAATGTTGACTAATTTTCATGTGATCTGATGCAGAGAGAATAATTGTATGAGATATTTTTAAAAATAATAGTCGTTCCCAAGACTTTACATTTTAAGCAATAACTCAACAACGCCGTAACCGAATTTCAAAAACCAAACATGAAATGATATCAGAATTCAACGTAGCATCTGAATATGTAATGATATACAAAAATTTAAAAAATTGGAATTTTGGTCTGTAGCACCTACACCAAACACCCTGTATATTTAAAAATTATATCAAAATATAGCTCTCATGAACTCCTAAAACTTTTGTATGAAACATTTTTGTGTATCTCCTTCAACAAACCAGATATTGCCTGTCACATAAAATGTGGGACACCCGGTATAGATTGGCTTTCTTCAATGTCACTTTCCCTTTTATTTTTTGATCGGATCAACTTAAACATTGAATCTTCGGATAATGAAATTGGTGCATAAATACCATATTTTCACTATGCGACTATGTGCGCCATATTAAAAAAAATATATTAAATGGAAAGGGGGTCTTGTGGCAAATCCTTTTGAAGCTCCCGACAATACCGCAGAACCCTAGAATATAAGGTCAATATATTCACGTACTACAAAATGGCGGAACATTTCATGATTGCCTGAATACATCGAAGTTCAACTACATAATTTGAGGAAATGAGCTGAGTTCAGTTCAGAATTGGCTCGAAATCGTTGCCTTGAACTTCTTCACCTGATATTCCACGCCAAACAATTTCGAACACAGGTACGTCGTTATTTCTACAAATATTTATTATTATCTGCCGTATATCCGATATTGAAACAGGTTAATTTTTGTACACCTTCTGCTTCAAGGAGCCACATGAAAAAAAAATTCTAAAAGTGTCAAATCTGGTGGGTGAGCTGGCCATTCCGTAGGATCTCGATGGACAATTCAACGACCAAGGAAAGCATTATCCAAATAGTTTCTCAACTCGTCTGAAGTAATGTGGTGGTGCTGAATCTTGTTGGAACACAATATCCATATCGAATTCATTAGGATTCTCTTCGACGATTCTGGTGAATAGAGGTTCAACAGGGTAGTTTCCAGCCTATTCAAATACGGTTCCCCTGGTATATTTTGACCAATGAATAGAGTTCCTACAATGTGAGGGCTGGTATCATTCAAATAACGGCAGTTCATTCTGTTTTTCGATTAGGGTCATGTTCTCTTATCTGGTGTACCATTGTGATTTTGTATGAATGATACTTAATTCTTTTCGAAAGTATCCACGCAGTACTAGGACACACTTCACAAATATTCCAACGGAGGAAGTTGACTGTTGGGAATTTACTAATACCTCACCAATTATTCGCACTTGCTGTTCTTCCGGAATGGACGGATGACCTGGTGGCTTTATGTTCTTGACATCGGTTTCAATTATCAATCTCTTGGCATCAGCTTCTGCTTCACAAGAAAATATTTCATTTTTGAGTGTTTCTTGTTGAGCATAGCCTCATTTTTGGCTGAAAACTTCTCCTGTCCTATTTTGAGAGGCGTGATGATATTGAACATTATGTCTTTACGACGCATTCTCTCCATCGATTTTGTGCAGTTCTTGCTCGAGTTATTTTTATAACCATCAAATACGACATAAATAATGTGTCTTCAATTTTCATGTAGAACTAGATCTAATTATGTCACGAATGAGGCAATCACAACTTTTATTTATATCACTATTCGTTGGTTTACTCATCTAGATACGAGTCTGTAACAAAAAGAATTGGTAATAATAATAACTCATCTCCAAATATACTATTAGAGATTCACAATTATTCTTTAAATGCGTGCAAAATAAATGAAAAACACAATTGTTTTGTAATAATGAAAATGGTCGATGATAACCTTCTGTCACACTAACTTCAAAATAATAAATATACATAAATAGCAATGAAGTATTCATTTCGAAACTCACAAAAATAGCTACATATTAAGCCTAGCTAGTTGTTTCGCCCACCTCTCACTTTTATACTGCAGTCCTTTGAGGTCCAAGGACAAGTTTGTGATGTTTATCCTTTTCAAAATATAACTTCAAATAAAAAGAAATCGAGCAAAACTCTGAAAAAACAATTATTATTATCCCCAATAATTGAAAAATTATGATCAATTGGGAATATTTTCAACTTTTTCATTTTGATATTATTTCCTTATATAGTTTCGATAGTTTTTCCAATGTTTCTATCCCGGATATACCAGATATAATCGTAATTGGTCTCTAAAAAGGCAGCCTAAAATGTTTTTTCCGTTAACCAGCTGACGCCCCCATACGAACGTCAACCCAGATGAGTCAAAACTTGTGCGAGTGATGGATTAACGGGGCCCTAATTTTTAACGTGTGCACCCCAACAAGGTGATTTCGTAATAGGAAATCGAATCTTGATAGGCGGACGTGCTTACCACTACCGAGAAATGCCTGAGGTGTATGATAATTTGTTAAAATCTTTAGATCCCTCAATCGAAATTACCATCTCTAACTCATTGTTTATGCATTCATTAATATCAGCATTCTGACTGAAAAAAGGATAGGTATCATTGAACGCTAAACAAATAAACATAGAATGAAAATAAGAAGAACTGTATGATTGTATTGGTGGAATTTGTTGGGAAATAACAATTCAAAAAATCCCCTCGACTTGTTTTAACAATTTCATTCTGATATTCAGCATTTCATGATACACTGGGACATATCAACCCACGAACGAGTCCAGAAGTGCAGTCTAAAGCTGCCTTCGAAGTCATCAAACGAACTATACCACAGCGAGCTGATGAATTTCACATTGAGATCGATCCTGTCTTGGGAGACCGAAGTAAGGACATGTTTCAGGTGAGTTAACCTTTTATTTATTCACGAGATTTATAGAGACCGGACCCACACATTACACACCCTCACATACGACGATACCGGTGTGCTGAAATCTGTGAGTCTGTATGGCCGAAAGTAATGCTCCAAAAGCTCACTGATTCTGCCACCTACGCATATTGTGTGCGGAAGCTCTTTGAATGTTCGTATGCCAGCGCGCTTTTGTCTTAATAGTCTTAAACTTGATATTTGATTGAAACACGTCTTCGTCTTTCATAACGTCTCAAAGGAGAAAATATAAAAAAATGTCAAGCTCGTTTCAGAGTGTGTTGATCCATTTTGTGAAATTGTGTTAAGTACAGCTTGTCCAATCCATCTTGGCACAGAAATAATAACAAATCATCTTTCGAACAATCTGTTCAGGCCAGTCTCAAATTACCTACACAGTAGGTTTCGGCTGGCACCTGTCAGAAAACAACTACTCCCCTGGCTAATACCACGAAGGGCATTGAATTATATCCGACCAGGTGCCAGTGCAGGTTTCTTCACAGAAGTAAATCCTGCATTTGCTTTCGTCGATACAAATGAAGGAATTGATTTTCAATTATAGGGACGGACACACTTGCAGACCGGTTTCGGGCTATTTGGCCACTCGTCAGTGCAAGGCAGTGCCATTATTAACATAAAGTCGATGACTTCCCATAATTAAAAATCAAAATCCTTCACGAGTATCAAGCCCCGTCCAAAGCTGATGCGAACAACGAAGTTATTACGCCATCTACCAATGGACGAGGTATTCCAAAAGCAAACCGAATTCGCCCATTCCTCCTGCGAGGAAAATGTAAAAACACTTGATATAGTCAGTGGGCATACTTGAAGACTGGCGTCAAATCAAATCATCTTTCTAACAATCTGTTCAGGCCAATCTCAAATTACCAACACAGTAGGTTTCGGCTGGCACCTGTCAGAAAACAACTACTCCCCTGGCTAATACCACGAAGGGCATTGAATTATATCCGGATATAATCTGAGTTTGTGCCAAGATGGATTGGATAAGCTGTACAGTTATCAATGAAGATAAATATAATGCGGAAATATAAACGAAATTTTATTTATTTATTCATTAAACGGTGAGCCCCTACTACAAAATACTTACGACAGCATCAATATAATATGGATACGTCTCTATTCAACTAACAAACTTAAGTATCAATGAATAGGTTACCAATACTACCACATATGTAGCCTTACTCTTACTAGAGATAACTGAAAACTCCCAAGACAAAGTGACAACACGACAGTCATAAGTCGGGGATATTTGATAAACTCTCTACAAAGTATCAGTAGAGCACTATTTAAGAATTGGAAAGATAAATATGAGAACGAATGCGGAAATTGGATGAAAAATTCTCGGAAGAATCAGGTACCGACTGGATAGTGACTCACATCCAAAAATCAGAAAACTCGAATTTCGCAAATATTTCTGTAGAAACAAATCGCAAGCTACACCTGTTATGAAGATACGTAAAATCAGAATGGATGCAAGAAAGGCGGATTCGTCCACGACTATTATATAAAATATTCATAATGCATGTGTTTCTTCAAGAATTACGATATTATATACTACCATCATATTGGTGGTAGTGAATGATGATTTGAATTTTGATTTTGGTGAAGTATAAAAATTTTCTCTCCACTATTGCTTTTTTCATAAGTGGGTGTTCAGGTGTGACATTCAACAAATAATTCGATTTAAACCAATAAAGTAATGATATTTTTCTGTGATCAACCAATGAACACTAAAACACTATTACAAGTCACAAACTTTCATTCAAATCAGAATGTATATACAGGGTTGTTGGTTATAAATGTCAACCCCTATTTACTTTTGTATTTTCAAAGATAAATAACAATATTATATACAAAGGGGTGGGTATCTTCTGATAGTCGTTTGATCGAAGATATATAAGCATGATAGTGGCATTATTATTTTGCGCTGGTTGCTTGAATGTTAATTTTTTTTTAACAATCTCGTAGGTGCCCTAATCATTAAGCTTTTGTAGCCTAATTATTGGCCGGAAATATTCACAGATCTCAGCGAGCTGGTGCAGTCGTATGGGAGGGTGTGTAATTATGCAGACCGGATAGGTCTGCCGTTCTGGGTACATTTGTACTTTTTGGCCACATTTTGCACGAATCAGGTACACGAGTACATTTCAATGATTTTGGGAATGTTTTCACATTTTGACAATATACATTCTCTTAGAGGAATAAACAGGATAAAATGTAACATTTCACACATAAATGGAAAATCCAATTTTGCGATTCGTATTCTATGAGAGGTATTAATTCTATTTCATTTTTTTTCTTTCTACAATGCGTCCATAAGGCCAAGCCTGGTGCGAAGAAGGTCCGGTTATTTCATGATGGCACATTTGGTATATCAACTGTGGGGATAATCAGGTAACACCATAGTGCTAAAGATCCCACTTACCAGAATTGGAAACTATAGAAGCAACTGACGCTCTGAGTCAGTCAACGAAATTTCTGACCCCACCGCGGATTCAACCGGTAGTAATAAATTTGAATGGAGTAGAAAACGAATTGAAATTGAAGGTCCTTGATCCATTCCAAGCTGCACTTCGTTAACACAATCATACACCTTTAGTTTTTCTCTATTCCAGATATGGAAACGAAATGGAATAATTAACATAAAGGCTACGACTGGAGTAACTGCAACAACAGGCTTCCACTATTATCTGAAATACTATTGCAATGCACATATATCTTGGGGAGCTTCTCAGTTGAATCTACCAGAGTTGCTACCTGAAGTAAATATCACAATCAGCTTGAATGATAGGTAAGAATCGAATCATTTGTCTTGAAGCGTACAGGTTATATTGGTTTGAATTCACCTATTCGGGTTATATCCCAATGCTGATCAAAAAAAGAAATATCTTCCAAAAACAGTATTATTCCATATCTTATGTGTGCCCAGTGGTTCTTGAAGCAAGTTTTTATGGCTCGTCGACTCTTGCCAAGGTATTATCTGTTGCTTGTTAATATCTTACCCAAATATAGGATGTTTTTTTTGATTTTGAAGAAACAATATCAGCTTCCCAAAAATCATTCTTTTCGTGGATCATCCGTCATTGAATATTCATTTCCGATTGCAGATTCCGCTATTACCAGAATGTCTGTACGACAAGCTATAGTTTCGTTTGGTGGAACTGGAAACAGTGGGAAACACACATCGACTGGATGGCTTTGAATTCTTTCAACTTGGTGCTAGCATTCAACGGACAAGAAGCCATTTGGGAGAGAGTATACAAAAAACTGAATCTCACCCAGCAAGACATCGATGAACATTTCACTGGACCAGCGTTTTTATCGTGGTAAGTACAACCTCTTGAAGATTAGAATGGAATATACTACCTTCTCTCCTTTTGAGATATTCTTTGAGTATTGAGTTTCATGGGACCCTTCCGTTTTATAATCGCGAGCACAAAGGAAGGATACTTCCGAATATGGTTCTGAAAATAATTTTCAATCTGTAGTTCCGGTAAAAAATTAAAAAACTTCAAATGAGTATCGTTATCAAAGAATGAACATTGAATTTGTATAATATTCTCATTAACAATGTCCCTGTCTTATGGGAGAGCCAGGCATCTCTCCCATAAGACAGGGTCATAAGGTCGTTTTATGTTTTCTCCTTGAACATGTTCTGAATTATGGGAGGCATCCGATTCTTAAATCAGATCTTGTAGATTTATTATTTAGCATTTGCAAAAGGTAGATAAGAGTACCACCATATATCGATAATAATTTTTTCCCGAGGTTGAGAATGGGCAATATACGAGGTTGGGGTGGACCTTTATCCAAAGCTTGGCATGAGCGATCCATTTGGTTGCAAAAGAAAATCCTGGAGAAAATGAGAAATCTCGGTATTATTCCAGTTCTACCAGCATTTGCCGGGCATCTACCGAAAGCTTTCAGAAGGTATCACAGTGTAACTGTTGTCGAAAACATTTTTCTTCAATTCATCATTCCAGGATATATCCAGAAGTAAACGTAACTCAAATGGAAAGGTGGAATCAATTCAATGATAGCTACTGCTGCCCCAATTTCTTGGAACCTACAGAGCCAATGTTCAAAACTATAGGAAAAATGTTTCTGGAAGAAGTAGATATTTAGCAATAATAAGTATTTTCCGTTCATTAGTTTGTTTTTAGCAAACTGCAGAATTTGGAACAGATCATGTATATAACTGCGATAGTTTCAATGAAGTAGATCCTTCTATTTCCGATCTCACATACCTGGCTAACGTCGGAAAAAATATATACGCTGCTATGGTAGAGGCTGACCCACAAGCTATTTGGTAGTGTTAACCAAATCCTTAATCTAATATTACTGTTCTCATATACTTGTCTTTCTATCATTTATCATCGTTCAACTGCCTTTACTATATCTCGTATTTATTAGTATATCATTCACCATTACTCATGTTTCGTTACTCATAATAATTTTTTCTGGTTTCTCATTTTTTTCATTGAATTTGAGAAGTTGTTCCTGTTTGATTTTTCTCAGGATGATGCAAGGCTGGCTATTCGTGCATTCAATGTTTTTTTGGACTCGTCCGAAGGTCAAGGCCCTTTTGACATCAGTTCCGAAAGTGAGTTAAGTACTGATATTCTGATCGTTTTCCAGGATCATGCAAGGCTGGCTGTTTTATTCTAGTGAATATTGGAAAGATACTAATAGAGTGAGAGCTTTTCTTAACAGTGTACCACTGGTATGTTTCATTATTTTGCTTGATTTTCAAAATTACGGTGGTGGTGTAATAATGCTTCTGACGACAATAAAGATTAAACATTCATAAGAAATTCGTTCACATTGTTAAGTTCTCCGTGGGTTCGGAGATGAGTCACACTCTGTATACTGAAAACAAAACAAATAGAAAATTTTTTTTTTCCTCACAGCAAAAAACAATCAGCAACCGACTTTTCATTCAAGTTCAAAATTTCAAAGATACATAAAAATATTTCATCTATACTTATAAGACTTGCCAAATATGATCATTACATTCTCCACCACATATGTATAAGCCGAATTTTGTCAAGGGAATATCTTAACTTTTCGGACCAAAGTGAAACCACATCCAAAAATCAATTAAATGGTAAACTATCTGGAAGAAATGTCTTGTTAATCCTAGTTCATATTTGAACATAATGATCGATACCTGATGAAAATCTATATTCAACAAATAATAATATACAGTACAGTACATAAGAACCGCAACGGTTGAGTAAACCATTATAAGTGTAAATATTTTGTTTTCGGATATCAAACTATTTAGGTGTTGTGTGACTTGAATATTCTTCGATTGAAATATAAGTTGTTTTTAAGGGTAAGATGATCATTTTGGATCTTCAATCTGAACAGTTCCCTCAATACAACAGACTGGACCAGTACTACGGACAACCGTATATTTGGTGCATGCTCCACGATTTCGGAGGAACATTAGGAATGTTTGGATCAGCCAAAATTATCAACGAGGTAAATAACTCCAACAACTCACACGTGTTTTCCATCTAAGAATATTCTAGAACGTTATAGAAGCAAGGAAAGCACCCAACAGTACTATGATAGGTATTGGCTTGACACCCGAAGGGATCAACCAGAATTATGTTATTTACGATCTCATGACAGAATCATCTTGGAGAACAGAACCTGCCGATCTGGACGAATGGTTCAGAAATTATACTATCAGGAGATACGGAAATTTGAACGAGAATATGGTTAAAGCTTGGCATTTACTACAAGTATGATCAACGAACAAAACTTAGAACTTGAATTATTAACTTGTTTGTTTCATTTCAAGAATTCAGTGTACAGCTACAGTGGTTTCATGAAAATGCGTGGACGCTATGCTGTAACGAATACACCTAGTCTGAGATTGAACATATGGGTAGGTTTGTGTTGAGCTAGAGTTCTAAAAAGTAATTCAAAAGATTCTTCTATGATACATCGCAAGTTTTTCGGGCTTGAGGGCCTTGTCCTGGAATTTTGAGTTCAGCAGCTTTCGGCTTCATCTGCGGCAGCCATCTTCAGCGGCTTGGTCTTAGTTGAACTCCTTCCTGTGAGTCTACTCTATAGAGTAGCAGATGAAGCCGAAAGCTGCTGAACTCAAAATTCCAGGACAAGGCCCTCAAGCCCAAAAAACTTGCCGATGTATTAACACCGGCCGTGAAAGCCTACATTCCTTCATTTCTACTATGATTTTTCTTTAGACCTTCTCCAATGAATATACTTGATTACGTATCACTTTTCAAGACATGGTACTCCTATAACGATGTATTCGAGGCGTGGTCACTGTTCAGAAAATCCTCAGCAGACCTGAAACACAGTTCCACGTTCCAACACGATTTCGTAGATCTCTCCAGACAAGTTTTACAGATACTTGGGGATATTTTTTATGGAAAACTCATTTCCTCATTTCAAGCTAGGAACTACCAAGAATTCGAGTGAGTGTGGCCACTACAAGTATGAATTGAATGAAGATTTCGAAATATTGAATCAAAGATATTTCCACCTGACTTCTTTTCAGATATGCTGCTACACATTTGTTGGATGTATTCGATGATATGGAAAAAATACTTTCGTCGAATGAAGCTTTCTTATTGGGGCCTTGGATTGAATCAGCCAAAGCGTGTGCGAATGATTCCAAGGTATGCATAATCTTGGATAGTTAGAATTTATTAATTCATTCATTGATCCCAAGAAACTACAGTGGTTTATAACAGGGGCGGATATGTGCACAGATATTTTGTAAAAGTTAAAATACAAATAATTTAGCGAAGTGGATTGAAACTAGTGAAATGACATATAACACGAATCTTCATATTCGAATGTACGTATAAATGAACACATCAAATTTGAATTTTTGTAAAATAAACCGTCCACAGCAGCTCCGGTGACAGATTATTCGTGACTCCTGTATTTTTGCAACCGTTATTGAAATATAATTTAATTTTTAGTGTTTTCTCGTTGAGACGCATTGAACAAATCTATTACAGAGGGTACCAGAAAAACACATTATCATTATTTTTTATATGCAGATTCACACGAAAGGGGAGCCCTGTAATGTTCAAAGTACACTGCGTGAATCAAAGGACAGGGGATACGAATTAACATTCACTTTGACTCTTTGAATATTGTAAGCCTCAGGAAAAGATCCCTGAGCAGGGAAGGTTCGACAGGTCTCCAAATTCACAACAAAGGGGTGAGAATTCTGTACTAATCGAGTCAACCGTGTAGATATTGCCAAGAGAGGAACGATTGATATCAATTGGGAAGAGCACCGACCGTAGAAATATCTATGGAAAAGAGACGAGTCTCCGACCTTCCACGATGCTTCAATAGGGAAGAATATCGACCGATGAGGGCGCTGGTGGTGGTTAAACTATATCCACCATTTTGAAATAGTTACCTTGTTTATATTTGTGAAATAACGCGCCAAACTGAAATCCAGTCATCAGTTGCCCTCGCTAGATAAGATTTTGGTGTTTTTTTGCTATATTTTCATTGTACGAATTTTTTCTCGTGAAGGTTAATATAACTGTCTTCATGATGCTTCGAATAGCCGCACAATACCATTCATTGGAGGTGAACATAGATGCATTGTGTTTCAAAATCTGATGATATTTGTTCCAGGACATTTTTTAGTTTTAGCGTAGTGTTAGTGAACCAAAGAGGCTTTTATTACATGGATGATGAAATGCGCCATAACTTCGCCTTAAATAGACAAACAGACTCACCAGGTAACAAGAAATCATCTCTCTTGAAATGCAAGTAACACACAGAAGCCGCTCTAGATGGTGATTTAGGCAGTTTCAGTTTAATTTTTCAAGCCTTGTACCTGCCTATTTTCTCTTTCAATCCACTTTCCGTAATGTTTCCCACCAAAGATGTATTTCTCTTTGGAAACGTGTGGAAAGACAACTTTGGAGATCGGTTCCTAGAGTTGCGGCAACTTGGCACCAAACACTTTATACGGCTCACTGAGCGATCTGCATCCATGATTGTTTGTTATTATTAATCAAAAAAATTACAACTTCAGATGAGATTTCCTAATTCAACATCAAAGAATTCAATAAATTCATACACTCAAAATGGAAGCCGTTTGTTTGTCAAATTCTAGCAGTGCGTTATATTTCCGCCAGACGTCGCATAAAATTATGAACTTCCCAATTGAGTGAGCGAAGATTCACCAACAAGACGGATTGGATTGCCTTTCTCTGAATAGAATCGAGAAGCCGCAATGAATGTTTTGGTGCCGAACTCCATACATGAGAACTATATTCCAAGACAGGTCGTATCTGAGCCTTGTAGATCATTGGAAGCTGACGAAAAGTGAAGTAGGTATTACTTCGCACGAAATAAGAATCCAAGTTTCTGGGAAGCACCTTTAGCGATCGATCTCACTTGGCTTTTTCATGAGATATTATTACTGATCGTAATTACTAGCATCTGGATACTTGACTTGGTAGGAATAGTTACTCCTGACATCTGAATACTAGATGATGAGAGATCGGCTCCAATTCAGAAGAGACATGCCTGGGTTTCCTAGCATTAAATTCCACCAAGTTCATGTTACCCCATTCTATTATTTTTACCAAGTCATCGTTAATTTCATTGACATGAATGTTTCTTTGAATATTTGTTTCTCAAGCTGTTATGGGTACTCTGGAAGAGAAACTAGTATGAAGAGTACTGTTGTCCACAAAAATATATCCTGAACAAGATTTTTTCTCGAGCAAATCATTGATATGAAGCAGAAACAAAGTGAAGAATACATACATTTAAATGAGAAAATAAAATAACTTCATATGATTGTAATTGAGTGCGATTTCAAAAAGTTAGATATATTCACGAGCAAATATGTCTGTTATGAATTACTACCCTATTACTATCGAGGGACCGAAACTCAACTTTATATTTGGCAAATAGTAAGTGAGCACACTTGAAGACTGGCTATAACAAATCATCTGGAGATAATTCACATTGGAATTTGCCATATCTCTTTTCAATCCCAAGTTTCAATGGAATATTATTGTGTGATTTCGCACTCAAAAATTTAGTGCACCTTTGAGCAAGGTTTTTTTTCGCATATCGGTAATCTGAACAATATTCTCTCTTTTTCTTGTACTGTACTCATGTGCCACGAGCTGTAGCCTAAGACAAATGTAATTTGGAATTGTTGACCGATACAGTCGACGTATATTATCTACGACTATTGTATAATGTACCCATTATACGTCTGTTTGCTCGACCTTAATGGTACCCATTATTCACTGCTGTCAAATACTTGATTTAGCTATAGTATTATATTGTTTTGCTACAAATAATCGGTTTTTCAAATTTTATCGAATGAACCATCAAAAATTTTCAATTCAGTTCTTTACCAGTATATGAAGAAAAAGAAGGCAAGAAGCATCTACTCTGAGCTATCAGCGACTATGAATGTGCGTGTCATATCGACATAACTTTCGAATCCAAATAAATTTGACTCAAACCTGTCAATAGTATTGTATGAAATATTTGTTAGAATAAAATAATAGTGTTTCTAAAATTAGTCGTGGATAAAGTATAATATTCTATACTCGTGTATAGTGGTTATTATTCGCCTGGGGCTCGTGAATAATAGCCATCATTATACCCTCGTTGAATAATATACAATTGCATGAGTAATTACAGTTTTTTCCTCAGATAAATAATTTTCAAATATATAAATTGCAGTGGTAATTTAACCATGTTCAAATAAAAACATGTTGTCACAGAAATAGCTGAGGAATCCTGAATGCAATAACTTTTTGAATCCGTTACAGGAGGAACAACAATTCGAATACAATGCAAGAAATCAAATTTCCTTATGGGGACCAAACGGAGAAATAATCAATTACGCAAACAAGCAGTGGTCAGGTAGGTGGAGTAAAGTCTAGAGGTTGAGTTCGCTTTCCTTTAGACAATGTTTCTTCCAGGTGTTGTCTCCCACTATTTTCAACCAAGATGGGAGCTGTTCATCCATTATATGAACGTGTCTATCCAAACAAAAACTAAGTTCAATGAATCGCTGGTGAGACGGGAGATGTTCAGGAAGGTGGAAGAACCTTTCACTTTCGATAGGAGTCTATTTCCAACTCAACCGTCAGGTAAATCTAGCAAAATGACAACAGAATATGTTACAATCCTGTCCCCGATTTCCAAATTCCATAACGACGTCAAGTTGGAGTTCTTCGATAGTTAGATATTCTTCCCGTTCTTGGTTTAAGCTAGCTTCATGAAATGTCGAGAACTCTGAAGTTTGAGAGCCTAGTATATATATATATATATATATATATATATATATATATATATATATATATATATATATAGAGAGAGAGAGAGAGAGAGAGAGAGATTTTTTTTATTGGGCTTTGCACTCAAATGAAAATAGCAACCGTAGACACGTGTTTCTGGGTCATTGCCCTTCTTCAGCACGGTGTAGCCAAGTGCAAGGATGGACAACACTTGGAGAAACATCACAAATGAACGGAGTCATCAACAGAAGCCAGCCGCACATTTGTGGTTTCGGTCAGAAGACCTTGTTATCACAAGGCATCAACTGACGTCACCACGGAGGCAGCTATAGCCACCTGCGTGACATCCATGCCCAGGAAATACATTATAAAATTTATAGAAGTTTCGAGTGGATAGATGATACAAAGGTTTGTTTATTGGGCTTTGATGACTCCCTTCATTTGTGATGTTTCTCCGAGTGTTGTCCATCCTTGCACTTGGCTACACCGTGCTGAAGAAGGGCAATGACCCAGAAACACGTGTCTACGGTTGCTATTTTCATTTGGGTGCAAAGCCCAATAAAAAAACCTCTGTATCATCTATCCACTCGAAACTTCTATAAATATATATATATATATATATATATATATATATATATATATATATATATATATATATATATATATATATATATATAACTGGAAAAGCTTTAGCGGGGTTGCAGTCACAATTGTCAGGGCTTCAAAGAAGCCTCTTTGTTTTCGTCAAGCTTTCGATAGTTTATTGCTACCTTCCTCAGGACAACTGTAATATATATTAAAATACACTGTGTTGGTATAAACGACACAATGAACACTTACAAACGTGAGGTTATCTAATAAAATTGGAATTTCTAACATAAAAATTTTGAAATGAAATGTGGAAATGAATGACAGTGACAATTTTTGATTTTCATTATTTCAAGGAGGAAAATTTTGATAACAGGGTGGTATTAATTTTGTTTTCTGATATTTGAGAAGGTAGGAATATATCATACTGAGATTATTCAAGTCTGTTCTTTCATTCATCGACTTTTCTTCATTGTTTATATGAACCATCTCAAGAAAAACTCTCTTATCAGTATTAGTTTCTGAACATAATATTGAAGTATTGTCTTAGTCCATTTGATGATCATTACTATTGACATGTTCAGATAATGCGCATGAATTAATGTTTCTCCTGCAATCACTTTTGTGTGATATAATACGGCTATTCAGAGTTCTTAATTAGTTATTAATTTAGGAGTAAGTTCTTGAATATTGGGCAAGGATTTGAACAGAATCAAACTGTTATTATTTGGTGAAGAAATTTCATTTGCAGATAATGAAGGTGTAGTTCTCAGTTGAGTTGTATCAAATGAAATTTCTTCACCAAATAATAACAGTTTGCAAGAAATGTTTTGAATATATATCAAAATTATATAGTGAAATAAAAACTCCAGTTCCTAATGAAAAGAAATCTAACGTCATTTACAAAATTCCATGTAAGGATTGTGACAAAACGTATATTGGTCAGACATCAAGAACTCTGAATAGCCGTATTATATCACACAAAAGTGATTGCAGGAGAAACATTAATTCATGCGCATTATCTGAACATGTCAATAGTAATGATCATCAAATGGACTAAGACAATACTTCAATATTATGTTCAGAAACTAATACTGATAAGAGAGTTTTTCTTGAGATGGTTCATATAAACAATGAAGAAAAGTCGATGAATAAAAGAACAGACTTGAATAATCTCAGTATGATATATTCCTACCTTCTCAAATATCAGAAAACAAAATTAATACCACCCTGTAATCAAAATTTTCCTCCTTGAAAATCAAAAATTGTCACTGTCATTCATTTCCACATTTCATTTCAAAATTTTTATGTTAGAAATTCCAATTTTATTAGATAACCTCACGTTTGTAAGTGTTCATTGTGTCGTTTATACCAACATAGTGTATTTTAATATATATTACAGTTGTCCTGAGGAAGGTAGCAATAAACTACCGAAAGCTTGACGAAAACAAAGAGTCATCTTTGACGCCCTAACAATTGTGACTGCAACCCCGCTAAAGCTTTTCCAGTTACTATACAGCCAGTCAAGATTATTTACAAGATAAATATATATATATATATATATATATATATATCTTATGATTTGTCTGAATGCCGCTATAATTTCATTCCATTGTTAATCACACAGACACTAATACTTCTATCGTATATATATATATATATATATATATATATATATATATATATATATAATGAATATGTAGTGATCACGATCTGATATTCAATACATACGACTTCATGATGTGTTATTGGTTTGAAACAAGTCTTTTATTGCAAAGGGAAGTTTTTGGATGGAAAATTTAAAGGGAGGTTTGGTAATCCAACTGATATTCTCAACTATTGAATTATTTGTCAGTGAGGGGCCAATCCAGTCGTAGAGAAACAAATTAGTTCATTGCTGAAGTTTGAAACTGTATTGAGCTCATCTTCAGGAATCTATGAATAAAATAATGTCATGAGGAAACAACATGCGTGCCAAAAGGGCCACAATATATGGTGATTGATTGAAGTTTTATATACAACACATACTGAATTCAAAACGTATTATTTTTCTAAAATAACGAGTATTTCATTTCGAATTAAAATGTGTTTGTCACAATACCGAAAGAGCTATATATTCCCAACTTCATCATTAATATCCAACATTATGACAACTACAGCATGCCATGTTGTGTAATCATCTCGTTTTCTCGAATGTTCAAGTACACTTTATTGCCTTTTTGTGTCCCCTGGGGGAAACGAACTAATTTATCACGAAATCAGGTCAGTAGAATAATTTAATCAGCAAATGATGTATATATCAACTGCCCTACCTTAACTGGCTTGCCCATAGGCGTGACATGAAATAGAGTCCGACGTTTCAGTGAGATGGATGTGTTCATAACGTATCCAACACTTCTTAAAACATCAATGTTCTCGAATTCTCAATCGTAAGATCACAAATAATTCTGATGAAAATGAAGATTTTTTCATTTATCAACTCAATCGAAGCATTTATGTTCGAATTCCTTCATCATGTTCATTTGGTTCGTTCAAGTGCTATCCATAGGTATTGCAATTAATCTCACCTTCTTGGTTAACTTATAAATGGTGTTTTGAGATTATTGTGATCTCTCAATCCATGAACCCTCACTGCATAATCCACTGGATATTTTTTCTTTCTCAGGTGACACTTCAGAAATCGCTGAGGAGCTTTTCATCAAATGGTCGAAACCGTTACCTTTACCACAAGTGAATTCCTTCAGGAAAAATAGAAGGAAGGGGAGGTCCAGCAATGAGATGATGGAAGAACTTGATTTTCAAAATTATGAAAAGAGAGACCCTGAAGTGATTGTGTTGGGCTGATACTGAGATGAGAAATAAATATTTTTTTCCCAATTGACACCACCCATTCCAAAACGTGCGAATTCTATAAAATTTCGTTTTACAAGAAAAATTAAACCATTGGGAGAATTGTAATAATTTTGATAAATATTCTTTTATTTTTTTATTATTATTTATCCTTTATTTATCACAAAGAGCTTATTACATACAGTTATATAAAGTCTGTCAAAATATATAAAATAAAACACATAACACAAAAAATACAAAACACATTCAACTTGAGCTGATCACAGTTGAAATGAGAGTTGGAAATCTATGCAATAGCACGAAGTCAGTACTTATATATAAATATATACAGGGTACTTCAACATATGACGCTTTAAACTTGTCTTGAAGGTATAGAGAGAGGTTGCCTCCTGAATAAATAAAGGTGATTCATTAAAAGCATTGAGACCTCTAAAAAATATGGAATTTTGTGACGAGCTCTTCAACAGTTGTGGCACATGAAAATTACTTCTGTTTCTTGTTTGATATGGGTGAATCTGGTAGTTATATATTATTTTATCAAGAAGATATGGAGGTGCTAGACCCATCTTAATTTTATAAATAAACACTAATGTCAAAAATCGACAGTATTTGGTAACAGACATCCAGTTCAGCGCAGCTAGCATATGTTGAATAGATTCACGTCGATTACAAGATGATAGTATTCGCATTCCTCTATTTTGTAGCTTTTGTAGTCTATATATTTCATTTTGTTTAAGTAAATACAATATAGTTCCACAATAGTTGAAATGGGGAAGTATTAAAACATTATATAGCATTCTTAATGTCCATCTGTTCAAGTGTTGTGATACTCTATAAAGATAGTTCAATTTGAATGAAATAGTTTTTATTATATAGTTGGCATGATCCTTGAAACATAGCTTGTTGTCTATTATGACTCCTAGGTATTTTACTTTTTCTTCAACTGCGACTTCTTCATTACTCACGTTTATTTTCATATTAGAACTCCTGAATTAGCAGTAATCACTGCCATTTCCGATGGGCATGAACTAAGTTTTCTTTGTATTGATTTGAGAAGATTTTTACTGCACCATCTGTGTACTTGTACGAGAGTGAAATTGATAGCTTCAACAACTTGACTGAGATCGGATGAAGAAAAATAAATGATAGTATCATCTGCAAACAAATGGATTGAACATCTTCCAGGAGCCTGTATAATGTCATCGATATACAGCAGAAATAATGGTGGTCCTAACACACTGCCTTGCGGAATACCATGAGTACTATCAATTATATCAGATGTTATGTTATTCAGCTTCAATTTTTGTTTTCTATTATGAAGATAACTAGTTATCCACAACAATGCATCTCCCATAATACCAAAATTTTTCAATTTTCTGACCAACCTTTTTCGATCTACAGTTTCAAATTCGAGGTATACGAGAAGTTGCTGACTATTATAACGTGTTCAAATAATCGAAATAAAATTAATCGAAATCAATTTCAATTTTTCCAAGAACCAAAAAAAAACGACAAAAAATAAATTGATTTCAGAACAGAAAATTCATAGTAATCCACTAATCGGTCATGTCGTGTATCGGTATAGGTACGTGGACGACATTTTAGCATGTTTCACAGGAACGAATGAGCAACTGGATAAGTTAAAACGATGAGTTTGAAACCTTTGGTGTGACAATTGAAACTTTTCTTAGAGATCAATCACCGTAACACCAAATTGATGTTATTTACATTCGGCGAGCATTTCGCTGACAGGGTAAGCATCTTCAGGATAAGAAAATTGATACTCATATACTGGATAAGTCCCTTGATTTCATCGATTCCATTCACCGTTCCCAATTCACTGGAAAGGGGATGGAAAAAAATAATTCAATCAATTAAGGATGAACATTATTTTCAATTTTTAGAAAACCTCCACATACAGCCATTGTAATTCACAATTCATTTAACCATTCTCACCAATATAAAGCGGCAGATACATCTTTTGAAAAAGAACTGAATATTATAAAACAAATCGCTATTAACAACGATTATAATAGTGATATCGTAAATTGTCCAAAAAGCTGTATAGTCAAGCCCTGAAAGAAATATAACCCGTTACAACAAATTATGATGAGAATCATAGAACGTTGACCTATTTAGGCCAAACAAGTATGAAAATTTCTAATTTCCCAAAACAGAAAGATTTAAATATTGTATATGAAACAAAGAATACTTTAAACAACAAAGAAGTTCAGTATCAGATAGATCAGGAGTTAATAGATTATTGTGAGGTTCATGTCCTATTTTTTATGTCGGTCAAACGGGAAGAACATTTGATACACACGTAAAAGAACACAGAAGTAGTTTCCAAAATGGTAAGAGAAATTCTACGTATGCATCTCACCTCTTTGCAGAGGGAAATGAGTTCAACCACGGATTTAAAATCCTTGATTTAGAAGGAAAGGGTTTGAAACTCAATCTTCTAAAAAGTTAGGAAATTAATGGGTGTACACATTCACAGTTCCTAATGAATGATTAGACATAGTTGAATAATTCGCCTCTGTTGAATATGTTCTTCCCAGGAAATTCATTAATGAGTTGTCGGACTATATTCTTATTGACCTTCGGATATAATGTTGTATAAATTCGGAATGCAACAGTCTTAGAATTAGTTTATAGTTCCTGCTTGATGTAGCTATTGTATAGCGAAACACGTGTCGCAGTTTAATGAACCCTTGTATGTGAAAATCTTACAGGCAACTGTATATTATTTGACCAAGCCTCGATCTTTCACAATACAAATTGATCCATCATACAGATAAGAACCTTCTACTTTATTTTTCATATCGCCATATCCCCAAATCTTACTTCAATCGTTTGATACAATAGTTATTCAACTTCATTTACTTGCATTTGCTGTTCTTCGGTCACGAAATTGGAGCATTCTTGAATTTTATACACGACTGAAATGATCGACTTCCTTTATGTTTGAGGCCTACGCGTTAATTTCTATTGCTAAATTACCTATTTCATGTTGGCATGTAGGCTTTAATTTCGGCTTTCAGATATTCACTAACATGCGAGGTTGTAATTACATGTATGTGATGGATTAAGTCACACCTCAAAGTTGAGTTGGCCGAGAGATTCTGATGATAACCACGAATGAAAATTGAAGGTACATAATAGTCGTATGACTAGCACCACAAAACTACATGGCAAAAATGTTCTCGAAGAGAGAAGAGAGGAAATAGAATTTAAACTTTGCAAACAATATATTGTACCAAGAAATTGAGCAAGACATATGAGATGTATTATAGCAGATAGGAGAATTCTGTCCGATAAGGATTTCAAAAATAATTGGACTTTTCCAACCAGAAACGCATTCAAATCATCCTTGTATAATTTCGGAACGCATAAAAGGCGTACAAATATTCCAGTTAGCAAGATAATCCAGATAAAAGTCGTTGATGAAACCGGGCCTCAGTGTTGTAGGTGAACTAATGTGATTTCACAACCACTTCTCTCTATCCCTAAAGCAAAACAGTATTTTTATTATTACCCGATGTTTCTATATTATGCTGATATTTTGGAAAGATATTTCTGGGTTCACTTTGTCAAAATTATTCTACATGAATATGGAGGACATGAAGGTCTCAATGTTCAATTTACAGGGTGCTGAGGATATTTTGGAATCAATTTTTCGGTTTCTCTATCCTCGTAACTGCTATATTTCAGATAGTCATTACGTATCGGGGTAAATATACCAATTTGATATATATATATATATATATATATATAGAGAGAGAGAGAGAGAGAGGAGACAAAACCATTTTTTTTATATTATATGTTTTATATTTAATTGAATATTTCCCTCATATATAAAATGTCCCATAAGAGCAATGCAATTATAGAAAACTTACAGCGGTAATTACATTGTATAGAAAACTTACAGCGGTAATTGCATTGTATCGAGTCACCATAACAACACATTTGAAACCGTATCGCTAGACGTCAGTGTACAACAAAAATAAAAGTCAGATAGACTTCAAAAATAGGAAAACATTTCGCGTTTAGGTGAGTACTCCATACAATCTATAGAGGAAAGTATAAATGAACAAAAAATAACATTTCCTTGAGAATTACTTCTTTCGTGAAACATTCCAATGAATTACATTCGTGCATAAAAATGACCAGATAATTTTGCATTCAAGCGCGATATCTTATACAAATTGCATTCGGTTATTTTCATATTTGTAAAAGAGCCCTCGTCTTTCGGACTCGGGCACTTTCGCCAAAATATGAAAATAAACTTGCAATTTTTAGATATCACGCTTTCTTGCAAAATTATCGGTAATTTTTATGCACTCGTGTAATTATAACCGATAATCATCACCTAACGGCCTGAAAGGCTTATCGTCGAGATCTAAAACTTGGGGGGTATGTACTTTGTATGGCGTAGGCATCCAATAAGAAGGGGTTTTCCGAAATTCCACACCTAAGGGGGTGAAATACGAGGGAAAATTCTGTATATTTTGCAGCATTATTCTTCAAGAGGATTGATGGGAGACGTGTTCCGTATTTTATTGAAATTCATTTCCTAACGGGGTGAAAAAAGGGCTTAATAACATTTTCGACTTCTATCAAACACTCTTTTGAGTGCGCTCAGAAGACAGAGCCGTGATGATCCTGATAAAACTTAGTACTAAGAACCACACAATACAATTGCATCACGAACATAATAAACGATCAACGAAGAAGAGCACGAATCGGCTAGTTATTTATGAAATGTAAAAATGAAATCATTTTGTGGCTCACAGCAGAACGGCTCCACTGTAGATCAATCAAACAGCATAATTTCCGATGGTTCCAATCTTGAAAACTTGAACATCTCCCATTCTCCATGGAGTTTATTTGGCTCATACAGAATTTATTTTCCAATTGAACCCTGGTAATCAATGAATTGAAAATTATGATGTAAAAAACAATCCTTCAACTTTTACACAATAGGTATATCAACAAACTTGCCTTTACAGTAGAATTTGTATGAGTGAATAGATATTTTTAGAAGGTGAGCAAGACCGAAAGAAGAAGTAACTTACCTGGTGAGGTTTCGAGGATTGGTGAGCGCTCGTACTCATACCTTGACCGACCGACCGCCTGTTGTCGATTCAATCGAAAGGATAACGTCATTTGCACCACGGCAATGGTCTATTGCGCAACAGCTAGCGATTCACTGGCTCGATTTGAATTTCAAAAAAATTGACTCAAGTTGGACTTGATTGAGAAAAAAATTCAAGTCGATTTGTAAAATTTGATTGATTTGTATAAAAATACATTAATATCATAAAGTTTTTTTCATTCAATATATCGCATATTGGTAACAAACAGTTGAAATAATATGAATGGAAACTGACTCTCCTAGAATTAATATCGTTCTCCCCATATATACTGAACAAGATGCATATACATCTTCGGTTTTTCGGGCTTAAGGGCCGTGTGCTGGAATTTTGACTTCCGGTACTTTCGGCTACATCTGCGGCAGCCATCTTCAGCGGAGTGGTCTTAGTTGCGCTCCTCTATGTGAGTTTATACTCCTCCGATTCGATATTGTTTCGTCAAAAACTCTTAGACACGATCAATCATATCCACGGAATTTATTGCGATTTCCAGTAGATGGTGCAAGAATCGAATTCTGTCATCTTTTGACATTTGCATTCAGTTTATTCGAATTTTGCTAGAAGTTTTCTATAATTTTTAGTGTTTCTTTCAACCAGCTATTTGTCGTTTCCAGATCAATTCTCTATCGTAGTTTTCTGAGTTATTTGTCGTTTGGTATTTGAATTAGGTGTTGTTTTAAATATTGTTTCATAATGGATATCAAACGCTGTTTTATTATTTGTGGACGAAATAATCAATCATCTTTTTATCTATATCAAGTTCCGATGGTTAGTACAAAACATTCATAACACATGTACTCAAGTTCAACTGGTCAATATAACGCGAGATTATCCTGACGCTGATAAAAACAAAGTTCATCTTGCTCAGTTTTCACTTTGGTAGAAGTTATATTTGTGTTATTTGCTGATTGCTTTTCAGAATTTCCCAGTTCAACATATTTATTTCAAGTTCCAGTATTAGTGACAATGGTTGTTACATGCCCTGTAAAAGGATGCAATAACAAAAATCAAAAATCATGGAATAAAAGTTCTTTCTGGAAAGTGTTTTCAAATACGGTCTTCTTGTACAGCGCCATGATAGCCTGCACTATAGTAATCTTCCTAATGCATTGACATTACTTAGGTTGATATGGACTATGGAGGGTCCAATGGGGAAGATGACCCAAAGCTTTTAGTGGGTGCCTAACGAGTGATTTTGCAGGTTATGTTTCATTTTTATTTTGATGAATATTTTCAAAAGATACTTAAGAATCATAAGGATGTTTTCTCCAACCGATAGATATGGATGTTTGTCTGTACCAGAACTGAAAAGTTTGTTGAGGGAACATGGTGGATCCCTCAAAGGAAAAAAAAAAGATCTGAGTGAAAGGTAAAAAATTCAAACTGATTACAGAGGTGTTTCGTTAAAAATCATTATAATAACCATCTACTAGCCCTGCTACGTCTTTTTGTAAGTGACTGGAGCATAATCTAAAATGTTCAGAAGCCTAAAAGCTCTTTCTTTTCAGGGCTACTTCCTACTGCTTTTTCAGTTTTGTTTCTTTTGGAAATAAATGCGTACCTACATTTTTACATCCGAATGAACTACATAAGACGATTTTATGTCGATTTCAAATCTTTATATTCTTAATTATTGCAAAGGAGGGACGTTTAATGTTTTGAATTGTTGTCATTTGACTTGAGAGGCTGTCAAAGGTACATGCAGTGGTGGCGCTCCTAGTGGTAGAGTTTTGCAGCCGTCATCCCCATCATTAAACACTATAGTGCTCAATGAACTGTATATTGGCGTACTATTTTTTCCATGTAGTCCAACTCCTCTACCTCTCACGTCGATACCGATATTTCGAAGAATCTCATCAGATTATCTGAAGCAGCACCGAATAGTAAAAATTTCCATGAAATCTGTATTCACGTCTAAACAGAAACAAACATGAAAAATATAGCGAATTCATAGGTGAGAACTCGTGCAATTTTTGACAGAATTCGTGTATCTTTATCCTTCGCCAATAGAAACTTCGCCCAACTCCATAATGTCATGTGCCTAGAGTTGGCGCTTGACGCCATCTGTATAGAAATTTCAAGAATGTGAATTTCCCTGGATGCCATTATCAAGTGAGCCGTAGGTCTAGCGTTTATGACGAAAACATCAACATTGTACTGGTAGAGAAGTAATTTCACCAGGAATATATGCATCTTGATACTGAAGAATTATAACAAATGAAATGACACCAAGGAATCTATCACTCAACATAAAATGAAGTCACCCGATATAAGTGAACATTCAAGTCATTACATACAACTGGTTGACTCCCTATTTAGTCTGAGGTTTTGTTTTCAATTCAATTCTTGCTCGTTTCATATCTCATATTCAAGATTATCAAGGATTGGTGCAATGCTAATCTCTTATCTCCCAATATCTGGGAGTATGTTCTAGAACTCTCATGAATTCTGTGTTTGTATTTCAAGAAAAACAATACGTTACCTCTTCGAAATGAAACAAGACTCTTGTAAGCCTATATTCATTACATATAATATTTTGACAGTTTATGCCATTTTCATATTAGAAACAGCTTGTTTGATGAACAAACATAGACATGAGTTTCCTTTGGTGTCCTCTATCTAATAAACGATGAGTTTGGACACTTTGGTGTGAAAGTTGAAACTTTCCCTAGAGATCAATTACCCTAACACCAAACTGATATTTTTGCACTCGACGCGCGTTTCGCTAACAAGGTGAGCAATCAAGGTTTTACTCTCTGGTAGACCCTATCACAGTTTGGTCGAATTGAGATGATAATTTCCACTAATACTTACTCTGAATACATCGTACACTGAGCTAATGTTAGTGTCAAACTAATATATAAGTGAAACTATTTTTCTTCGGGCTTGAAGGCCGTCGTTCTTCGGAATTTCTTCCTAACGTTTCGCTAGCGCGAGTGGCCAGCCTCTGAAGGAGCTGAAAGAAAGAACGACGGCCTTCAAGCCCGAAGAAAAGTAGTTATACTAATAACCTCCGCCGCGAAAGCCTTAACCATTTTGTTAATATATAAGTTCCATTTAGCATCTGCAATACCGTACACCTCTTTTGTTTTGTGAAATTCTCTTCTGGATTTTTATATTTCTACTCATTATTACCACATTTCACGCATGTGGACATCTTCTTCATTGTGGTGAACATTTGTTTTTATCATTTCATCATATGTTCAACTGTGAACATGTACTTGTATATATTTCAATAGGTTTAGAATTTTATAAACTCCTATATGCCTGTATACATTATTCATTTTTCACACACGATTTGTCAAATAAGATTCATTCTTCGGACAATAATAGTAGATTATAAGACACGAGTCAATAATATTCATTATTGCGAGAAGTATCCTCTACTTTATTTACGACTAATTAATCAATCATAAATAAATGATTTTCAGTTCATCCCAATACAAATACACACACAAACACTACCTACGCGTTTGACATTGACACTTTGGAGTTTGGTTATATCTTTAACATGGTAATATTCAATTCGAGAAATTTTGTGATAGGGCTACAATAGGGAAAAAGACTCTCCATTATTCCCTAAGGAAATAATATATGGCATTATACTGCAGAAACCATAGGTTTCTGCAGTATTTCACTATTTCAGTTCCGTTTTGGCTCGTCCAAGAATTTCTCCTACTCGCCCATAAAACAGCCTTATTACCTTAATTACTATTAATTTGAGGTGGTGTTATCAGTGTTGGAATCACAGCTTCCAACAAGTTTATTATGATATTTATTAATTATTTATTTCCAATTCAAATTATATTTGAGCCGTCCTTGAGCGCGCTCAGTTAATGTAATTGATATATTTTTATATAAAGACAATTGATACCTGGGTTTGTTTACTTTTCTGTCAGATCCACGACGCTCGAGTAATTGTCGGCGTTTGTACTTCTTCAATTTATTAGTAAAAATAGTGAATTTTCCGTAATCATTAACAACCAGTAAGGCACTGTGTATTTTGTGCTTTTGATGAATGAATATCCTGCTATCCTGTAAGTAGATTTTCCATTGACTATCGCATGAGAAGCAATTGCCAGAGTCCAATTCTTACCTGTGTCCTATGATTCAGTCGCTGTTTAATGATATTTGAATATATTGGTTTGATGAAATTGGTTCAGCGTTAAATTATTTTGAAACCCAGCAATCTAGACGAAACACAGTCCACAATTATCGAAGTTTTTTGAGTATAATCCCCGTGTTCGAGAAAGGGCAGTTAAACCCATCCCGATCAATCAGAGCTCGTTGATTGGTTATTATTCTATATTTCAAATTTATCATTCCATATGACATTAGTTGTTTCAACGAGTTCACAATGAATTATGAATGAACACATGCTCCAATGCTATTCAACGCCTAGAATGCATCATGTTTGAGAACTGGTTATCACCTCTCCAACAGAAACGATCCCACTGTCGCTGCTGGTGCAAACGACGGAAAAGCGCCGTTTAGAGCTTTGTACGACTTCACGCTGCACACACTAGTTGCTGGCGCAACTTGGCCAAGAAAAGTTCCGTTTTGAATTCACCGTCGAGTTTTGTGACTATTTCGAAATACGTGTTTTGTCAATATTCAGACTAATATTTTGTTAGTGGTGATTGTGTGATATAATTTCTCTGTGGATTTTTTTAATACGACCTATCGAATGTGGTAAGTTCTCCATTGGAGTATTGTTTAATAGTACTTTAGTGATCCACCCTCGAATCCAACAACAATTTTTCGAAATGTTCATCGTCTATTATAATCGATGATGATTTTCCTATGAGACATATTTCAATTCGAAAATGTTGGAGTAATCCTTTCTCAATAGTTATTTCATGAAAAACATGATGAAACGCTTTCCATACAATTTTTGTTCAAAAAGATCAAAAACAAAGTTTCGTGAAATATAAAGATAGGCTGCCTTTCTCAGTTCTGAATTGGTTTGTCTGATTTTTTTTCCTGCATCACGAGGATTATTCATAAAAATCAGAATTGTGGTTTGAACAATGCTAGATAACTATAATGATAAATCTAGAGTATGTATTTTGACCATATATTTGCGAGTGCTGAACATTTCCGAGAGATTCATAAAACTGGAAAAAAAAAGTAGTCGATTAGTTCAATTAAAGACTGGTTAATTGGTTACAAGTCCGTAATTATTCAAGTCAAAGATTTCTGATTGGAAGAATCGAAGTCCAGCTACAGCTTATCCAATCCATCTTGGCACAAACTCAGATACTTTTCCAGTTGCACAATGGTAGTGTAGACCATGACGAAGGAAAAAACACCTTCTAGGAATAAATTTCATCCCAGTGAACACATATAATAGGTGTATTTCCATATTAGTATTCTCCACAAAGTTTGCTGGGCATATACGTTATTATTTCTGTGCCAAGATGGATTGGACAAGCTGTACATAATAGAATATTCTGTCATGACATTTTTCTCAAAATATCACTTTGTCCTCACCATTACGTAGTTATAGTTATTTTTTGTCCCAAACAACGGCTTCGTTCAACGAAATAAATGTCATCTGCTCCAACATTGGGGATTACCTTATTTGGCGTGGTTTTCCATTCAAACTCATTGGCTTGTGGTTAATTCATGACCTCTGTGTATCATGTACCTCCCAGAACAATCGTGAGCCAGGCAGGTGTCCATTCAACTCGACTTCTCTTCATCAGATATAGAAGAAATACGCCTTTGAAGGCATTACGACTTATAATGGTATATTCTTTTTGTCGATATCGTGTTTATACATGATTTCACTTCACTGTCGAGTTCACTATTTCATATCTTGTGAAGATTAAAACGACTAGTCAACTGTGTATACATCGATACTCTGTCTGCTGGAGGTTACCTCAAGAATCCGCTCTCAGCCCCTCCCCTGTTTCTGATTTACAATAATAGTTCAAAAAACAATTTGAATTGTTGATCTTATCAGCTCGAGACAAACTGTGGACATTTTCAATCAACAGCCAGCTAAATTCATTGATTGTCCAAGTTACTTATATCTCTTTACAATTCCAACAACCCAAGTAAAAGATCATGACACGACAGTGATATGTTAAGTCAGGGCGATATCATCTCGCCAGGGCGATTACCAGTCAATATTCGGGGGACTGTCATAGCGATGTGTCGAAATGCAAGCATCGGAATGCCTCGAACACACAGGAATGAAACATTCACTGAAATATATGGGAAAATTGAAGACTCAACTGATTCAAGACTTCGACTGAAAGAATATATCGTCAAACATGTTACTGAGGTTATTGAATTTCAATCTGAAACTACGGCTTGTTTCAATTCCGGTGTTCACTTCAAGCACGGACTAATATATTTTCCGAGTTTGAGGTGAATGACACGAACATGTTTCAAGCCATTTTCATTATTTTTATAATGGTTCGGAGCGCATAACATAACATGGACGTAGAACAGGTAATTCAAAAGGTTTGGTTCCACTGGAGGCTATAACTGTTATTATATTCCGAATCCTTGATACACATTCTATCTGAAACTATATAATGGTTATGTAAGTCTAAATGTGAGTACATCAAGATTATTGAAAACAACAGATTTCAGCTAGCTGAGATAATCTAGAATGAAGGGAATGTGTACTGACCAATTCTGTCAGATTTGCAGGATGACTCTCCATCTTGCTCAACTTGCCATCTACCGCACCCCAATTCCCAAAAGATTATATCTCTAACTTCTTCTAGTCCTCTCTTCAGCATAGCTTCCTCTATTCCTTTTTCCCAACTCCTTCATCTTTTTCTCCCATTTGCAGTGCTCCATTTCCAAATCTTTTGTGGTGTTCTATCCTGATCAATTCTCCTCTTGTGTCCTCACCACATTAGTTGTTTCCCTTCTATTCTATTTATTACTGATGTATCGACTTGCATTATTTCTCTTATTCTTTCTTTCATGATCTAATAGTATTTTTCTGTAGCATCGTCTCCAATACATCATCTCTGTTGCCGATATTTTTTTTATTTTTTTATATGAAATGCAAATAGAGAAAAGTGAACTGATGGTGTCAAAATCCCAGCGTTTCTATTGAAATGAAATATTCAGCCTCGTATTCAGCAATACAAACGTTCACTTTGCAGGCAGTTACTCTGGGCCGTAAAACAAATTGCCGGACGTCACCCTGGGTAACGGCCGCAAAATATGATTTTACGGCCTCTGTTGCGGCTGCAAAATGCTTGTTTCGTGTCCGGTTGTAGAAAAACTTATTTCCTACCTCGTCTTTTCCTGGGTGAACAATTGGTCTCTTTCCAACCTGATAGTAGGTAGGAAACAAGAACATTTTCGATTTATTGTGAATCAATAGTATAACACACACTGAGGTGTGTATTTTATTCACAACCACCATATTTCGATTAAAATTTGTAAATCGCTGTTTCGTTCTGAACATATCTAAAATTTTACATTTAACGACAAATTACCAAGAACACGGTTTTCTCAGAATAATCAAGTGGATATATTGTTACCGTGACTACAGGGTATACAATTGTCACCAATATAAATAAATGTCAGATAAAGTCAATAAATGACAGATAAAGTCTAGAATAGATGAAATGAGAGCGGGAATTGAAGGCGGGAAGTAGAGGTGTGTAATGTGAAACTTTCCAACCTTCAATGACGTTAGTAAAGTAGTTTTCACAATAAATGGTATTGACTGAAGGATTATAATAAAACCAATTAGACCCTTAAGTTGTGAAATCCGAGATGCACATAATGCACATCAATGACGAAACCCACATCAACTGTGGCCTCACTACTCTTTGGCGAGCTGTCTGCAATGGGCTTTAAATATCGCAAAATTGAAAAGAGACAAGTAGTAATGAAATCCACACCTTCAATAAACTGGCGTTCTGAATATATAACGTCAATAAGAAAATACCGGTCTGAAAATCGGCCAATACTCTACCTCGACGAGACGTGGTTTGACACGCATGACACCCCTTCCAAAGGATGGTCTGATTCCTCTGATAAGTGTAAAACAAAAGCACCATCAAATAAAGGGAAGAGAATCACAATATTACACGCAGGATCAGAAAATGGTTGGATCCCAAACGCTATGTGGCTTCCTGCCAAAAATATTAAGGACTCTTGTGTTGATTATCACGAAGATACGACAGCAGAGCTTTTTGAAGATTGGTTTAAAAATTGTCTGTTACCCAACATGCCGCCAAACAGCGTTATAGTAATGGACAACGCAAGCTATCATAGTCGACAATTGCAAAAAATTCCTGGCTCAAAGAATACGAAATTGGAGATTCAAAACTTCATGGCTGCAAATGACATATATTTTGAGGAAAATTATACAAAAAAAGAACTTTTACAAGTGCTGCAGTCATTTTCTTTAAAAAAAACGTATGTTTGTGATACAATTGCAGCAGAATTGGGACATACAGTGTTACGACTACCTCCCTACTACTTCGTGTTCAACCCCATAATAGAGCTTATGTGGCACCAACTTAAATCGAGCGTGCGCGGAAAAAATACTTCTCCGACTTTAAGTGGTAGTGTGGTAGAATTAATAAGGAACTGTATGAATGACATTCCTACCGACAGTTGGAAAAGTTCTGTTAGTCATGTTATAAATGTTGAAAACTCGTACCTTTCTGTAAAATCAATTGCGCCAATTATAATTAATTTAGATGAGGAAAGCGATAGCGACACTGAACTAAATATAGAATAGTAAATAAATTACTTGTATATCTCCTACATTATGCAAAATTCAAATTTCTTAAGTTCGACCCTGTAGCACATTTGCATCTTTTACCAGATGATTTTCTACACAATGGGATTAAATCGGGTAGTTTATTGCAGTTAATAAGCCAATACCATTTACTGTGAAAAATACTATAATGACAGCATTACATATATGGTTGTAAATGAAAGCTATTTACCGGTCGGTATGTATTAAATTCGTGTCGTCTGGCAATTCTATAACTTGTCCCGAAAACATGCATTTTCGGTATTACTTAAATAATAACTATTTCAGTTCAAAATTCCCATTTCATCTTATTACGATTTCGGTACGAAAAGTGCTTACCATATATACCACTTCATTGTTTATATTGTAGTACTTTTAGGAACAACTCTTCAGTATCTTGAACATTCCTCAATGTCAATGTACGACTGTCACTGCAGTGTAATATTTTTTATGCACTTGTAACGAAGTCTCACCATGCATGAACGAAGAAAAAAGATATGTGCCAGTCGAGTTGACTTGGTTCGTTGGTGTTATACGGAAATAAAACAATGGGCTTCCATATATATTAACGGTAAATTCTTGGTCGCTTCACACTATGAATGCTGCACGTCCCACTTGGATGCATAGTTTGCTTCAATTAAGGAAATTGCTTGATCAATTACGAACGTAATTGGGTCAGATGGAACGAGTAATATGTAAAAGTCCAAGAGTTGACTACAAAAAGGATATGCATTGACCTAACCATAACAAGTTCATCAAAAGTGGTAAAAAATCATATTTTTTTATATGCAAATTCACACGAAAGGGAAACCCTGTAATGTTCATAGAACGAAGATACGAATTGACATTCACTTTGAATTTTTGAAATTTGTAAGCCTCGGAAAAACCTCTTCGGCAAGGAGTTCCAAAGCTCAGCTGTTTCATAAAAAGAATCCTGAACAAGAGGGGTTCAACAGGTCTCTAAATTCACAACAAACGGAAGGGAAATCTGTACTCGTCGAGTCATCCGTGTATACTGCCAAGGGTGGAACGATTGATAACAATTCAGAAGAGCACCGACCGCGAAAATATCTATAGAAGAGAGACAAGTCGATTTAGGAAATTTTTTTCATTTTTTTTGGGAAAACTCATATTATTGAGACTGAAAGATATTTGCCTAAAATAGCGTAAGATAGGTACATTACTTTCCTTGAACAAAGGAATCCGGATAAAAGCGAATATCAGGATACTACTGAAAAAAAAAAATAACAAAAAAATTGGATGAGTTGAAAGATATCCGAAGATCAACCAATAGATACAGATACATGTTTGTTTACCTTTCATTTGACCCCCAAATGAGAAACGATAGTTTCGAAGTACATTTTTCCAGTGGATCGATAATATGTATCACTCATTTATTTTATATTTCCTATTGTGCAGGCAACGGTACGGTAATTATCTTGGGTACCGAAGCCCTCTGGGACGTGTTACTGATTTTACAGAAGCGCTACTATTTCAACTTTTGGTGTTTATAGGTAAAATTATATTGTTTCATATCAATGATATTTTCTCACTCACATTTCAAAGCGTGAGTTCTTTGTGTTTCATCATTAATGGTTTGTTCTTGGGTTTATATATATATATATATATATATATATATATATATATATATATATATATATATATATATATATATATATATATATATATATATATATATATATATATATATATATATATATATAGTTTCTCATTTTCTCCTTCTTGATGAAAATATAACCATTCCTCCAAACCTGATATCAATGCAGCTAGATTCGGGTGAGACCTGAGCCCAGATTCTATTTCACGAATTCGATTATCGAATTGTTTAGAATATGCGTATATTTTCAGTACAGCGCATGCTTAAGTCACAGTCTGAGCTACTCGACAATCGAATTCGTGAAATAGAATCTGGGGGCTGATATGACCACTTCTCAATCTAACGTCGCCATAATAATTCGATACTCCAACTGAGCAGAAAGTACAAATGTGTATCTACAATTTGAATTTAAAAACTACTCTTTTTCCGTTAGGACATATTCAAGAGAGTAGATGATTCGAAAATAATTTAGATGCTTAGGAATTCAAAATATTTGGATGATTTTAGGTGTATATTATTCACATTTCCCCAGAGAGTTATGAAAATCCGTTTTCTCTTAGTATGTTATGTCCTTATGTTCATATGTAGCGGTGAAAGCTAAAAAAAATGGTAGAGTTGTGATTTTTTTCAATTCATATTTCAAGTGGCGGATCCAGGATCAGGTCAAGGGGGGGTCTATAACTCAAAAAAAAAAAAAATATATATATATATATATGGTAGAGTTGTGATTTTTTTCGATTCATATTTCCAGTGGCGGATCCAGGATCAGGTCAAGGGGGGGTCTATAATTCAAAAATTTATATATATATATATATATATATATATATAACGGAAAATTATGAGCTACAACAACTAGTCAAGATCCGAAAAAAAGTTGAAAGAGATTGACATGAGCAAAATTTGAAGGTGTGGCCAGGAGGTAAAGTAGGTTCGAAAATTTACTTTTTCTAAGTCGAATCGAGTTGATTCAGCCTATTCAACAGCATATTCTACTCATACATAGTATATTCAAATCGTTACCGGCATACACACTACCTACTCATCACAAATGTAACAAGTCTAATTTTTCAAATACTGCGCCAAAAAGGATCCAATGGCAGCACTGTAAGAAATTTCTCGCACTTTTCCTCGATAAGCCTGACAAGTGTCAATTTTCTTTAAAGTGTCATCGAGAAAATGCATTTTGATAGTTAAAAAAAAGCATTTTATTTTGAACCTACAACATGAACAGGACTCTATTTTTTTTATATTTTACTCGGCTTGATCCAGCGTCTGAACCGACTGAACCAGAAAAAAAAAGGAAAGAACAATCAGTGAGTCCAAAAATTTCAAGCGAAATCTGTTTGTTTGTTTGGGTAACATTCAATCCAGATCTTGTTTGTACTATTTTCAATCCTTTAGAATTATTTTTTTAGGAATTGGAGGATTATTGAATTGAATAAATTGATGAAGTTGGTTGTTGAAAAATGAAAATTTACTAATGTTTAAATGTAGCCTGCTCTTTAGTTTTCAATGGAATGTAATAATAATTATTGGTTCTTCAATTTTAAAGCAGAAAAATTTATTCTATTTTATTTTCTTGTCTTGCTCATGTGCCATTTTTTCGTTCCCTAACAAAATTTGGAAACTAGGAGCCGATAAAAATTTAAAAAAAAATCTCATTTTCCCAATGGAGGGGGGTCCGGACCCGAAACCCCCCCCCTGTGGATCCGCCACTGCATATTTCCCTTGGCTTATAACTCCCACGAGTGCGCTCAGAAGGTGGAGCCTTGTAAGGGCCAAGTTCGGCTAATCATCTTGGATGCCGAGGCGCTCTGGGGTGTCTTACCGATTTCCACGGTATCATATTTGCTGATTCAACTGTAGGGAAACCCAGAAAAAACACAGTACCCCTGATCGTTTGGTGCATTCAATCTAGATTTCTCACCTTCCGAAATTGGTATCTAGGCAACTATCAATTGCATATCGCACCGAGCCGGTCAGAAAAACTCTGCCTCGACCGCGGTTTGAACCATCAGTGAAAATGTTCTGCAATTGTTCGTTTCGTTTACCAGGTGACGAAGATCAACCCTCAGAAGTCGAAACTCGTGCGAGAGATGGATTACCTTACCTTTTAAAGTGCGAATCCCAGCACGGTGGCCCGACGGGGGATCGAACCCTGGTTTTCCGCTTGAAAGGCGGACGAGCTAACCTCTACAGTACCGAAAACCATAAATTAATGAATAGCCAAAATGACTTCTTAGCATCACCGTCCCATTTGAAAAAATGTATTTGTATCATTATGAAATAGCACACGTGTTGATTAAATTGACACTTATAATTACACGAGATCTTTTTTTTGTCGAAGTAAACTTGACATGTCGATGAGAATTTTGTTTCCTGACAACTCAACGAAAAAAACTGCCTCTGAAAAAATTACGAGTCCGTAGGTCGATATAATTTTCAATCAAGATTTTCATTTTTACAGTTACTTTTTCAATCTTGTCATCTTTGAAAATGGAACTCGTGGCATCAATATTTTCAAGCACTTACGATCTAACCTCAAATCGTGACTAAATATACTCATTACCTAAAACGAAATCGTGACTTCCTTTTCATACCGTAACAACCTTGCGAGAAATGGCTCCATTTTCTGAATGTCTCTGCATAAACCCACACTTTATGATTCCGTTCTCGAAGGAATATTCGTATGTATGCACTCACCTGGAAAAAGCAAAGAACTCTAGTCTCGCAATTTCCAGCAAACTACCAGCTCATTAAAGTTTTATCCTTTCCGGTTGATGATTTTTCTCAGAAAGTTGCATAAGGGCTCGTCTGGCGGAATTTTCTCTTATTGCCTTTCATGCATTCGTGGCCAGCAAAAGCTTTAAAAGGAAATGTCAGAGAATTCTAATATCTTGTTGAAGGATATAGAGAAATGAAAAATATGTTCATTGAGTAGGGAAAACGAAAAAATATCTCCTCTGAAAACACTTCGAGATCAAGGAAAAGGAAAAACCCAGGATTATTGATGAACACTCTAAAGGGTATGGGTATATCTATATGAACTTCTTCCTTCTTTATATATCTCGACGGGAAGTGGTTTGCATAGAAGTAAATTCTCAAAAGCTTCTGTTCAGCTTGGCATGCAGATGGATTTGATGAGAGGCTTGAATGAGTTTTTACATCTTGTCCTAGCTTTTCGCAAGGGATCGCACGTTAAAAGATGAGACCTCGCTGATTTCAATTCGCGCAAGCTTTCAATGTTATTTCATTGAACAGATAAAGCAAATTGAACATTTCTGCACTTGACTTGAGTGCTAGTTATAGTCAGTTCATCTAAGACAAATTTTGCTACAATGATAAATAACCAACCATTTGGTTCTACAAATAATATATAGTGGCCTGTAAAATTTTCACATATAAGGGGTTTACTAAACCTCGATACGTGTTTCGCTATACAATGGCTTCCTCAAGCAGGAACTTCAAACTAATCTCAACCCAGTTACATTTCGAATTCATACCATATCATATCAGACGGTCAATAGGAATATAGTCCAACAACTAATTGAAAACATTAATGGTCCGACGTCACATTTTTATTAGTTCAATTTCCTGGAAAGAACATATTCAACATAGTCGAATTAATCAACTCAATCTGATCATTCATTGAGAACTGTGAATGTTTACACTTATTAATTTCCAAACTCTCCAAGAGATTGAGTTTCAAACCCTTCTCTTGGAGATGAAGGATATCAAATTCGTGGGTGAACTCATGTCCCTCAGTAATGAGGTGAAATACAATTTGTCCCACCATTTTGGGAACTACTTCTGTGTTCTTTCACCCGTGTTTCAAATGTTATTCCCGTTTGACCGACATAAAACATAGGACGTGTACCACAAAATAATCCATAAACTCCTGATCTATCTGACACTGAACTTTTATCTTTGTTGATTTTGATATCAGTGCTCGAATTATTATTTGTTTTATATGCAACTTTCAAATATCTCTGTTACAAGAAATTAGGAATTTTCTTACTCGGTTGACCTGAATTGGTCAACGTTCTGTAATTCTCGTCATAATTCGTTGTAACTGGGTAGATTTCTTTCAAGACTTGACTATACAGCTTTTTGGAAAAAAATTGTCTACTAAATCACTATTATAACTGTTGTTGATAGCGACTTGTTTCATAATATTCAGTCATTCTTCAAAATTTGTATCTGATAAGGAAACATTAACCAGTCTGTGAATCATACTGTTAAATGCTGCCGCTTTATGTTGGTGAGGATGGATAGATGAATTGTGAATTATAATATCTGTATGTGAAGGTTTTCTTGAAATAATGTTTATCCTTATTATTTTTTTTTAATCAATTCCCAATTCGAAATTTGTCAATTCGAATCTCCTCCACAACTTATACCATTTGTTCTGATGTCACACATCACGTTGAGTGAATGACTAATAGATTCTCGAAGATGAAATATAAATATAACCGTTACTAATATAGAAGCTGATCAATTCAAGATAACGTGGCCTTTTATTAGCAGGATTTCTCAGATATGGATGCAGTAGTGGGAATATTAGTAATTCAATAACTGCTACTTCCTGTTCCACTGACACAAATTAAGTTAAAAACAAAACGTTGGCCGTAGTTGCCTGAACAGCAGACCATCGCATCCGAATGGCTATGATATAATATTGATTGATATTCAACGATTATGCATTTTCTCATAATAATTCACTTGGGGAACATAAAGTACTGTTTGAACGTCATTATTTTGTGGTGGATCATTATTTGTTCCGTAATTTTTTGGGTTTGTGATAGCCTGTTTCGACGATGCAAGTTTGTCGCTGCAACTCCAGAAAATTGCATAAAAGAGACGAATATAAATGGAAACTGTGGTGAAAGGATCCCTGAAGCCTTCTACTCGAGCTCCAGAGAGGAACTGAACGACGGTATCGTGGTAGAAAGAGATCTTATGACGTTTCAAACACCGAAGTCATGTCTGACTCCGATATGAAAGACAGACAATCGAAAATGACAAAGTTTGTGATAGCCTGTTTCGACGATGCAAGTTTGTCGCTGCAACTCCAGAAAATTGCATGTGTTCATGCAAGTTTTTCGAGTTGCATGAATCTTTTTTGGTGCGAAAAGTTGCAGCGACTTAGTTATTTCTATGGTGAATTTGTTGCCGCAAACCACAAATATGTGGTGGCATCTTGTGAAGAATATTGATTTTGAACATTTCAATTATTTTTCGAGACTTGAGGAATTAAGTTGAGTAATAAGGTGATTAAATCACAATATCAATTATTAGAAATGAATGAAATTATATATCAGTTGTGATAATGTAGACGTTCATCTTGGTAACATTCAGTGCTATTTTTTAATATTGGCAATGCAAACTGACAGCTAGATGACATATATCGCAGCGACAAGTCGCCGCGATAAGTTGCAGCGACAAAATTGCATCATCGAAACGGGGTGTAACCTACCGCAATCTGAAAAAATAAGAATCAATATCGGGATCTATACAAGTGTAGAAGGACAGATTTTTAATTTATCCCGAAAAGTTGCTGCGTCTATCGAAAAACAGTTCCTGGATAGAACAAGTCCAATTAGTCAGCAACTTCTCGTTATCTCAAATTTTTCCTGTCAAAGATATATCAAGGAACTAATATATATGAAAATACCTGTCGTTGACGTTTCGGAAACTAAATCTGTTTCCGTTCTCAAAACTTATACGCAAATTTCTGTTCAAATGCAATTATCTCTTGTAGGAAATCTTCGTTATCGACATTTTTCAAATATTTCAAATCTGACATAACATTTTGTCCTTCAGGAGGGGCAGCCATCCAAGATCCATATCAAGCGAACTCATAGATATGCATTCTTCACCAGACAGCATGATGAAAGCAGATTCCTTTAATTTTCGTTTCCTGTCGTTGCTCTCTTTCGTCATGATTTCAGTGTTGTCCCATTCTACTGTGTGATCGCCATCGGCAGTAAGAATGTGTTCTGATAATTAAGAACCACCTATCTGTCTGTTCCTGATGTATATCTTGTGTTCACTCTTTCGCACTTCCAATGGTCGAGACGTTTCACCGATATATTTTTGACCGCACGAACAAGGAATTTGGTAAATACAATTTTCTATGTTTTCCTTTGTGTTATTTGGTTTGCTGTGTCAGTATTGACCAAAAAGTATTTGTTGTTTCGAATGTTGTTCTAACATTATACCTGTTGCCGATCCGTTTTACCTTTTTAGACAAACGAGGGATATAAGGTATAATATTTGATACAGTTTGTGTAATTTGTGTAGGTTCTATGTCTTCATTGTGGGCTGTGTTCGGATTTTCAGTTTCTGTCCAAGTTCATTCTATGAATTTTTCTGGATATCCGTTTTCTTCCAATACTGATTTTATGAAGAATGTTGTAATATGTCCTCATATTTGTTGTCTTTCAGAAACTTATAAATTTTTATGGTTTGTATCTTGTACACCTGACGAGTAAGCACTGATTCATTTTCTAGTGCTCTGCTATGATTTCAATGAATATATTTCTACACGAGATACAAAGGTCCTTCGTCTTCCAAGCATATTGATACGTGCACACAGCTTAACGATTTTAACTCTTTCATATTGTGGTTTTGTAGAAGTTACGCGGTGGGTACCTAACCGTCTGGAATAATTAGTACTTTTGTCGAATGATTTCATCTGGTTTCTGTATCGACATTGCTGCTAGCTGATTAGTCAGTAGTTCGTGTTATTCACAGAATTGATAAATCACTCATGTTTATAATAACTGTTGATAGCTGCAAATTTTTCGTCTAAAAGAGTTGATAAAGACGATAAGAGGATGACGCTATTCTAAATTTGTTATGTTCAGGACTTATTTGCTATTTTATCATCAGTCGTGATGACAGTTTTAACTAAATGATACATTTTTGTTGTTGGGAAAGAGATTGATCAGGCATCATGGTTATTATGGGGTGAGGGAATATAGTTCTCATGATATTCTGCTGCTAGTATTTAGTTTGGTATATTTTCCGTTCAAAGAATGGGTCTTCACTAAATAAAACTCGTTCTGAATTTAGTCTAGATGAATTTATTCGACTACATTACAATACATGTTTGTTTGTAGCATTTTATAAAAAACGACAATACTATAGAATAGTGATTGTCAAAAATATATAATATATCACATACAGTGTTGAGCTATTGTATTTTTTTATAAAAATATGATCGAAACATGGAAAACAACATAAAAGGTAACATGAAAATGGAAAATTGGGCGATACGAATTCTATTCCCTACAATATGAAGCTTATCAAATACCTAGGGAAATCAAGAATAATTAATTATCGACAATACGGATTTCGCCATCAAAGATCAACCAGTGACTTATTGGCTTATGTTTCTCATATTTGGCAGCATTCAATTGAAAAACGATAGCTGTTGCACTCGATAATTCAAAAGTGTTTGATCGAGTTTGGCATCGGGGTCTCCTTTCTAAACTGCCTTCTTATGGTTTGCCTTCTCAGTTGTGTGCTTTGTTGAAGAGTTCCTTGTCTGATAGGTCTCTGTATGAGGTTGTTGATGGAGTATCATCTGATGTTCTCCCAATAAATGCAGGTGTTCCACAGAGTTCAGTTCTGGCGCCTACTTTGTTTCTGCTTCATATCAATGAGTTGCTCATACATCTTGTTCGGTACATAGTTTTGCGGACGACACTACTCTTCATACTACTTTCTCTCCCAGAGTCCCCATACCAACTCGAGAAACAAAAACTCAAAGAAACATTCACGTCAATAAAATCAACGATGACTTGGTAAAAATAATAGAATGGGGTAACATGAACTTGATGAACTTTGTTCAAATTTAATACTCCGGTATATATCATGTATATATGTGTATATATATTTTATGTGTATGGAGACCATTATGTTTTTTTCTCTTTAGTATTTTCGTATACTGTGACTTGCCATAAATGTATTTGTACGTAACATAGTACTCTACTCATACTATCATTGCCAACATTGAAACCTCACCACCTCCCCAGCGCGTACTGATAAAATATCAAGAAGTATAAATTTCTGCATGAAACTTAGTATACAACAATAACTGAGAATCCATCTTCAGAAAACAGATACTGTTCATTGAAGCTAGCCACTTCACATGTTCTCATAATGCGAACGACGAGTCTTCTGTCTCCGGAACTTGACTCAAATGTATCATCGAACGAATATTGCAGACTTTGAAATCCTTGTAAATGAAAGAGTCGACATGTCGACGTTCAGAAATATCATCGTCATAAACATACAGTTAACAACTCAAAAAAAAAAATACCGTACGCAAGAAATGCGGTAATATCACCGGCGACGTCCCCAGCAACTTCTTACAGTTCTTCATGGTTAATGTATGACATAATCCATCGGACAAAAAGCCAACTGCACTCGGCGAGCAAAGGCTCTTTTCTCAGCTGGCAGTCGATCACCCATCACGTCGATAATCGACAATTGAATCTCCAAGGAATCGACGGTGATTCTGCTGGTCCATCGGATTGATTACCGGTTGATTAATTCCTCAGGATCAGAACACGTCGCTATATTGGTTTGCGGTTCTGCTGGGGGTTTAATCATCTGTCTATTGCGAGTATTTGTAAGACTCCAGCACCGGAGACAGGCGACTGGCAAGTAATTTGTCCCGATAGAAGAACTTTCGTATTTATTTCAGATTTTCTTGCAAGAGAAGTGAACAAAGTCTCAATTATTTGGTAGGATCCGTGGAATTGACAAAAGAAACAAATAAAGAAATTCTCCTGAAGATGACAAATTGGTTGACGAAACACATGTCGAATACAGGAATTTTCGGTTTCAAGTTTAGTTTGAATTCCATCTGAAAAACCAATGTATGAATAATGTTCTCTATAACGTTGAAAAATAGACCAGATTTTATTGGATTTGATTATTCATTGATTTGAAAGTTCAAAAAAATAGTTATTTATTATACAAGAGAACAAAGTATTAGATTTCAGCTCGACGCGAAGCGGAGGGAGAGAAATAATATTTCTCCCGTGTATAATACACAATTTTTTCTGTGATGAGAAAAACGACGATTTGATATTGAAAAAAACACAATTTAAACACAGGAAAATTCGACTATTGTACCGAATAGTTCGAGGAACATGCCATTCATGCAATGCACATCTAATAATTGTACTTTTGATATAAAGGAAATGTAACTTGTGTATAAAAAATATTCTATAAAAAACGATATTTTTTGAAAATATATAGAATTGTTCATTGAGGTCACATGTGGAATTGAATTGACATTGCCGACACTGTATAAATATATATATATATATATATATATATATATATATATATATATATACAGTGTGTCCCTAGACCAGTGGGACAGTTGAATATCTCTTGAACCAATAGGAATTTTCAAAATATTTTAAGTTCACATTATATCGCATTGTGAGAGCTAACTTCAGGAATTACTATTTTTTATACGAGGGGCGCAAAAAAGGCTCACAAAATCGAACATCAATGTTTTCAAATGGAACACCCCATATATTTCAATATATCTGAAATCTCATTCCTTTGGGCAAATTATTGGTTTTTGAATTTTGAAAATCCGACAAGGCGTTGCCAAGTTATACCAGTGGTTCATGAAATGCAGACATTTTTTTAGACAAACCCATTATTCATCCTACGAAGAATATTTGGAATCGTTCAAGACTGTTGGTAGTCGGTAGCAAATTCTATAATATGGAATCCTCATCTTCTTCGAGAGTTATACAGGGTGGTCAGAAATATTATATGATTTTCACGAAATTTAAACTTTCTTCAAATCAATTTTTCGAATAGTGCACCTTACAATATGGATTATTTTATAGCCCATTGGTGATTTGATTGCTTATAAGGGCGGTTTTAGACATCTACTGGAGATTATCGTGCCTAGATATTCGTAAAGAAGGTAGTTTCTTGTAGGCACTCTTATGTAGTTAATTACACTAGAATACGTAGTTTGATTACTTTTTTGCATCTCCTGATGATGAAATTCATAATGGGCTATGAAATAATCCATATTGTAGGGTGCACTATTAAAAAAAATTGATTTGAAGAAAGTTTAAATTTCGTGAAAATCATATAATATTTCTGACCACCCTGTATAACTCTCGAAGAAGATGAGTATTCCATATTATAGAATATGCTACCGACTACCAACAGTCTTGAACGATTCCAGAAATTCTTCGTAGGATGAATAATGGGTTTGTCTAAAAAAATGTCTGCATTTCATGAACCACTGGTATAACTTGGCAACGCCTTGTCGGATTTTCAAAATTCAAAAACCAATAATTTGCCCAAAGGAATGAGAGTTCAGATATATTGAAATATATGGGGTGTTCCATTTGAAAAAATTGAGGTTCGATTTTGTGAGCCTTTCTTGCACCCCTCGTATAAAAAATAGTAATTCCTGAAGTTAGCTCTCACAATGCGATGTAATGTGAACTTATAATATTTTGAAAATTCCTATTGGTTCAAGAGATATTCAACTGTCCCACTGGTCTAGGGACACACTGTATATATATATATATATATATATATATATATATATATATATATATATATATATATATATATAAGAATAAAGTGAATGAAACATTCTGTACATTTGAACAAGGTGAAAGTAGTTGAAAATGCCGCTAATATTTCGATAAGTAATCCAAAGATTATATTTGCAACAATCCTCGTGAATCAAAACGGAAATTCCTTCAAATTATCTTAGCTAAATTATGAAACATTCTAACCTCCACATAAGCAAATTCGTTTACAAACAGGTCTATTCGGGTGCACATTGAATACATATTGATATTGAATACTGGTTATCGATAACATTTATTATATCATCGATAACTGTCATGAAGGAATATCATGGCAAACTATCGACGTTCCTCATATATCTTGTAGACAGTGATTTTTCAATAATCTTGTTATGATGAAGAATCAATAGTTCACTGGAATAGGCCTGACACTCTGGACATTTGTGGAAGCGTCATTGAGTTCTTTTATGTGCGCTACCTACTTCAAAACACAAACTGTGTTGAAATCACAAATATTAATTTCTTCATTATTTCATGAAAGCTATTTTTTTCCTCTGGAAAGAAATTAATCTTCTTTCGCCTCGGTATGTAATATACTTTTCCATTTTTCCAACGATACATGATAATTGAAATGAAGGGATTTTATCCATGTTGCCCAACATTTTTACACAAATGATAACAAAATCGACCATCTTTGAGGATAGATTGAACCTAAAATGTCAATCGCTACATTCGTGAAGATATGCGGACGGTTTTTCAAAACGATAGTCATTTCACAGTAGAAATATCTCAACTGTGGTCATTCCATAATCACGAAATAATTGTGTTCTGTGTGATATTTTTTTATTGAGCACCAGGTAAACGAAGGATAATAGGATTATATATTACTTCATTTTAGTCACTACTTTCAGACAAAATTTAGATGATCGTTGGTAACATTTTTGTTGATTTCAATAGTTCAGTTCTCGAAGGTTTTACATTGTGAGTAAATGATTTTTTTCTGGAATCGTTCAATTTTCATAGTTCTGTTTTGAAATGTACATCACTTCATATCATCAAAGCAACATATGCAGGTTATCAAATAGTACTACATGAACTGTATTTTCGAGTCGCCAAGGATAATTATTGAAGTGTGAACAGTAATAAACCATGGAAGTGGTCAACCGTGGAGCGACAAAATGCCTTCAAAACATCAGTTAACGTTTCGACACCCAAATAAAAATTTTCGTTTTTTCAATTACAAACTCTGCTACTCGACAGTTTCATAGACTCTGGTTATGTTATCGGAAATCTGAATATACTCTATTTTACATCACTATAACTCCCTAAGACTGCAGTTATTACAATTACCAATAATTGAGTTGAACTGGTCGAAAATCCATATTGACAAAAATATAGCTGTTTTCTGCAAGAATTTTACTGCCAATTGGTTTACAAAATCAATGATCTAGACTCTGTTAATATTTTATCATCTTTCGAACAATCTGTTCAGGCCAGTCTCGAATTACCTACACAGTAGGTTTCTGCTGGCACCTGTCAGAAAACAACTACTCTCCTGGCTAATACCACGAAGGGCATTGATACTCGTGAAGGAGTTTGATTTTTAATTATGGGAAATCATCGACTTTATGTTGATGATGGCACTGCCTTGCACTGACGAGTGGCCAAATAGACCGAAACCGGTCTGCAAGTGTGTCCGTCCCTATAGTTGAAAATCAATTCCTTCATTTGTATCGACGAAAGCAAATGCAGGATTTACTTCTGTGAAGAAACCAGCACTGGCACCGGTCGGATATAATTCAATGCCCTTCGTGGTATTAGCCACGGGAGTAGTTGTTTTCTGACAGGTGCCAGCCGAAACCTACTGTGTAGGTAATTTGAGACTGGCCTGAACAGATTGTTCGAAAGATGATTTGATTTAACGCCAGTCTTCAAGTATGCCCACTGACTATGTCAAGTGTTAATATTTTATGTGTATCTGCTTGAAAAAAAGACGATATTGTAATTCTAAAACTGTAAATTGAATTTATCAACCTTTCGTCTATTAGATAAGTTTTCGAGACTTTTTGCGTCTTACAATATTGAAAGTCGCAGAAATCCTGTTCTTCAGTTCTTCAGTTCCAATCATATTCTCTGAAATTTTCGAGACTTCTCATACTAACAAGAACGAAGATGAAATCCGGTAATTTGTCTGTAGTACCATTTCAAAGCGTTTACATCATCCAATTCGAGACTTGAGTGGGCGTCAAAGAAGATTTTCATAATTTAATCAATTGTTACATACAATCAGAGCCCAAAACAAACGCAAACACTAAAAATATCCACTGACAAACGGCGAGAGTCAAATGTCATGGTGTTTGGAGTAGGCAATATTCTATTTATAAACAATTATACAATTCAAACGAGGTGACATGTGAGGCGTGTTATCCATGATTTAAATCAACGTATTCCATCGGTTGTGAAAGAAATAATGGCACTCCAATATGGTTGTTGCGTGTCTTGTTTATTTTTATCGGTTTCATCAGAGAGTTTAGAAAAAGCAATACTCTCCCAAGAAAAATAAAGATGAAACTTTTATGGGCTGTTGATGGAAGAATCGGAACTGGAACAATATTCCATTCATTGCAGTTCACTCAGGTAAATGGGATTACGAGCTTGAAGCTATTTGCTGAAGTGCATTGAAAACTTGTTTTTTATGTACTGCATTCGTGTTTCACTAATAACCAATGTAGAGAAGAAAACGGATGAGGGAGAATTTTAAATCGAGGGTACCAAAGAACTTTCCACTGCTGATATTTGCAATACTTTTCAGGCGAAGAACCATTGAACTGCGAGATATCAATTGGGAATACCAATTTCAAGAATAAGAAGACATTAAGAAAATGCGAAAACATTTAGGAAAATTTCCAGCTTTGCAGTGCCTAGCACTTGAATTAAAATCTCACTATATAAAATATTCTAGAAGTGTCAATGAATGTTTTGGTGCCGAACTCCACACATGAAAATCATATTCCAAGATAGGTCGTATCTGAACCTTGTAGATCACTAGAAGCTGACGATAGGTGAAGTATTTCTTCGCACGGAATAGAAATCCAATTTCTGGGGAGCACCTTTAGCGATCGATCTCAAATGGTTTTCCCATGAGAGATTATCACTGATCGTAATTCATAGGATCGAGATACTTGACTTCGTAGGAATAGATACTCCTGACATGTAAATACTAGATTATGATAGATCGGCTTTCCTTGAGAAAAGACATGCCTGGGCTCTCCTAGCATAAGATTCCACCAAGTTCATGTTGTCCCATTCAAGTCATCGTTAATTTTATTGACATGAATGTTTCTTTGAATTTTGTTTGTCGAGTTGGTATTGGGAATCTGGAAGAGAAACTTGTATGAAGAGTACTGTCGTCTGAAAAACTATGTACTGAACAAGATGTTCTCTCAAGAAAATCGTTGATGTGAAGCAGAAACAAAGTGGGCGCCAGAACTGAACCCTGTGGAACACCTGCATTTATTGGGAGAATATCAGATGATACTCAAACCACATGCTTTTTATCTCTCAAATTCCAATTAGACTCCCAGGTCTTTATTTATTTTTGCGTCGTACTAGTTTATTATTTTCATTGCTTAGTAATCTGGTACATAACAGTGTACTCAAATGCCCGTGTGGTCATAAAGTTCACTGTACAGCCGCCTGAGCATAAAGCTCATTTCCTGACCAGCACGGCCATGAAGATACAATTTTTTTTGCATGTTAGTTTCAATTTTCACTCTATCTTTCTAGCAACTATGGTATTTAATAGAAATCGAATTGCATTTTCTATTTTTGTTCAAAAATTTATGTCGCTGATGCGATGACGAACTAGTATACTATATAATTTTCTATACTTCACAAGCATAAAAAGATGTATACGCCATCTGGCGACTCACAAACTATCCACGGGAATAAACATCTACTCTTACTTTTTTATATTTCCTTTTTTGCTTAACAATCTTACGAATGCACCCAGAAGGTAGAGCCTCATGCGAGCAAGGGTCGGCTAGTAGAATAAATTTCGAAATTTCAATTTCCAGAGACCAGAATTTTCCATCTTGAAGAGAACTCCATTAAAATAGTTATTATTTCATACGAAAAATTTCGTGATAAGAAATAACATTCGCGTCTATCAAAAGTGAAAATAATCCAACTTAATCCTTCTTTCCCGCATCAGTTGCGCTTTTTATGTTCTAAAATGCTGCTGTGCTTGTAATTTCGATCTCGAGATTGATGTTTGTTGTTAGTTGATTCATATCGATCGATAATCTGCCCCTCAATTCGTCGATAATAGAGAATTATGCATTTGTAATTAGTTGTCTCTAATCCATCCAACTTTAGGTTTATACAAGTTATACATCGAACTAAAAAGCGTCAGCCCATTCTATTTGAAGTCCTGATCATTCAGAACCGGTCAATCTACGTTCGTTTCTCAACCTTTCTCTCAGTTTTCCGCATGCATCCATGACATTCTACATTGAAATGAAATCACAGAGTTCAGTGGTGTGTGTACGATGTTCATCATAAATAAATGAATGCGAAGTCTGTCTGTGTTTACTTTTCAGATATGCATACGAATGCTTGCAGTAATCCGTCACATATGGAAATGGAGAATTCAGTTTTACGGTTGAAGAACCGCGCTGAATCAATGTTTACTTTTAGGTCACGATTGGGATAGATTTTGTTGCGGATTCATCACGAAAACAGGCGTTCGCTCAACACGAATTCCACGTAAAAATATGTCATCGTTTAAGAGCTGCATAAAAAAATCCCTCGTTTTTGATCGCGATTTGTGGTAGAAAAATTAACAGTTTTTAAAGATAATTTTGACCTGCAATCCTCGAAATATTTTAAGTTATGTTGTTTGACAATAAAAAAAGTGGAATGAATATTCGACATGTACAGCTTATCCAATCCATCTTGGCCCAAAACTAATAACGTATATGCCCAGCAATACCTGTGATGTATACTAGTATAAAAAAAAAACCTATTGAATGTGTTTACTGTGTCCAAATTTATTCCTAGAAGATGTTTGTTCTTTCGTCGTGGTCTACACTACTAGTGTGCAACTGGAAAAGTATCTGAGTTTGTGCCAAAATGGATTGGTTAAGCTGTACATTAAACCATTCAATATGCTTTGACATGCCTAAGTATTATCAGTAGTCTTCAATAATCCATCCCATATCTTGAATCAGATTTTTCACATTAAAGATAACTAATACACGACCATGGTTGTTGTTTCGAGTAAAATTTTGTAATGATCATGTATATTGCGATATAAATATTGCTCTACACCTGTGTTGCACAGAACAGAGTGTGCAAAGATATTGCTCAAAAGAGATATGTTATCTTTTGCCGACGTTTGTATACTATTTTATTCACAATTTCACAAAATAATTTTACAAAATGAAAATGAAATGAACATTTGTGAGATTAATATACATATAGACAAATATTATTGTTTTCCAAGTTGGCCTTCCAAATAATGTCATGTGTTCTTCCCCTCCATAAACAATTGCTCATTCTCAAACCTGAAAACGTGTATGAGTGTGTTTTCAAAAGATTGTGAAGCATATATTCAATTGTGTAATTCTCAAAACATCGCCTTTCCTCTAACATCTGCCAGGTTAACTTTTATAATATCACCAGTCACTGATAGTTTCTTTAAGCCACTCCTCTGTTGGTACCATAAAACACCTGCTAGGACTGATTGATACATATATCGAATTGCTATCCGACATAATTCATTTTAAAGCTAATTACAACATCGGGTAACGGCAAACTATCAGAGATACAAGGCGGATTGAAACATTTCATTTATAGTCAATTCACACTTGTGCTTCCATTGCGGTGACAACGTCAAAAAAAGGTAATGTAGATTCGATTCTGTATTGAGTTAACAGCTGTCTCAGGAAGTATGCAAGAAGAAACATGGATATTTTAGGTGTCATCGGGGCTTATTTAAACAATGTTCAGTCAAATTTGAAATTACTAAGAATTCAAAATAAATTGCATATGATTGTGTTCACTATGCTGGATAATAATTTTATAATGTTACTTTATCTACACCCGTACTCTAATAATACTCTCATATGCCCACCACCCGTTTTATAATGAAATCCATTACGATACAGATTTTCATTACGATACAGATTTTCAACCAATAGAAACCCATTATTTTTCAATCAAGCATGGTGTGCATGCTCTACATTTGACATTTGTCAAGTCAAAGTCGGTATAGGTATTGAACTTTTTGAGAATATAGCCAAACTTCGATAATTATAACAAAATGTCTGACACCTTCGACACCTTCACCGAAAAAATACAGTTAGGATGATTAAATTTTTCATTTAACAAATGCATGATTTATCACTTATTTTTTCATCAGTTATTGTGACCTCTCCGTAGCCGGGCGGTCTGTAGCGAAGACGTTGTATAAACTACAACGGAATGAAGAGCCATTGGTTCGAATCCGGCATCGAGCAACTTTTTTTTTTTCTTTAATTTTTGATCTTCCTTTCATATCTCATCGTTTTATTACTCGAAGTAATACTATTAATTGCAATTCTGTAGAATTTTTCAAAGAAATTCGTTCAATTAGTATTATTATGTGCAATACAAATATAAATATAATATTTGTAGTTCTTCACTATTTATCGGGTGAAGATAAAATAGCGTATGCAACTCTCATGTAATGTTTATTAATACACTCGCATAAACCATACGAAACTCACCTTCGGCTCGTTTCGTATCCCGGTTTATGCTCATGTATTAATAACCATCATTACACGATCGTTGCATAATATACTATTATCTACCTACCATAAATGGGGATTTCAACTTTCAAGAGTTGAAAGTACTAGTGAGAGAAAATCAAGTTCATCATTCCACTAGTTATAGCTGATTTTTGTGGAAATTATACTCGAAGTCAAATCGAGTACTATACTGAGATAACTGTATATAGGGTGGCCCATCGAAAACGAAACAATAGCGATATTTCATATTTATCGTTTGCAGAAAAAACGCTTGGACCCATCGATTTTTATTGCAAGGGGGACATCTTTTGGACATATTCCCAACTTTAGCTCCAACCCTGGGATAAGGGGGCGTGTGATTTCGCATTTTGAAGGTAATCGAATTCTCTCACCGACGCTTTTTAGTTTTTTAGTTTGTTGCAGGAGTTCTCGAAAAATAATTGTTAATATAATAAAAAGTCTAAATTGACATTACTTCGCATCAACTTTCAATTTGAGTTCTCAGAATTGTTTTCATAACAATTATTTGAGAAGAAACTAATTATTCCAAAGTGTTTTATACATAGAAGGGACAGGGCTGTTTCAAAAAAAATAAATTGTGACTACTATACTCTTTTCATTTCAAAGAGTGCTCAAAATGTTAGCCTCCTACTTCCATTCATTAATAGAAGCTTTGTTCAAAACGATTGCCAGGAAAGGTTTCATTTAGATACTGACGAACCGTAAGGAAATAGTGAGGAGGTGCCCCATCTTGCTGGAATGTCAAGTCATTCGCACTGTAGCGGTCATTATTCTCGAGAATTTCTGTAAACGAGGGATCGACAGTATCTTCAAACAATTTCAATGACATTGGTCTTGGTCGTAGATAAAATCCGTACTACCTACACGATGATAAATTATACTGATGACAGTGAAAAAAGACTAACTCTAGATTTTCAGTTGATGATTGTTCTAAACTTGTTTTCTCGAAAACTACTGCATCAAATTGAAAAAACTTCAATCCCATTGAAAATTTAAGGGTTGGAACTAACCCCTGCAAGCGGCTTGAAATTAAAAAATGAGAATATTCGCAAAAGATAGCCCCCTTGCAATAAAATCGATGGGTCCGAGTATTTTTTGTGCGAACGATAAATATGAAATTTCGGCCTTGCATCGTTTTCTCTGGGCCACCCTGTATATGTAACGTGAACCTACGTCCCGCTCTCAGGCAGTCTTTCCCGGTGTCCCCAGCGAGGCCGCCATAGTCGCGCTTTTGCAACTTTGGGGAAATGAATAGGAAAGGAAATTATTAATGTTCACTCAAAATTGAACGATTCAATCAGCAGACCGCTTATTGGAATTGGATGTGGAGCCAACATAGTCCACAACGTAATCCAAACTGCCGCCTATTGTCTTCCTATTGATTTTAAATGCTCCATAGTAAAAATTCACTCGATTTTCTGCATAAAGCGTAAGAGTAGAAGCTTTGAAAGAGTTCTGTGATTCTACCGATACAGAGTATAACAGACTGTTATCTTACAGTAGAACAAGCTGGCTTGTTTCAGCCATTGAAAAACTGTTCTCTAGTATCGAACAATTCCCCTTATATTTCGAAGACGTTTTTCGAAAATCCCAGTTCAGAATAGAGGTTATATTTTTTTGAGTTCAGTGCTTTAATTATTTTGTGTTGTTCAATCTTCTATCATGAAAAACTCGTAAGCAACTTAAAACGATGCCCCAACATTTATTATCTTTTCCATTAATACCCACTTGGATGATTGAAAATTGCGGAAAGCTGCAATGTGATGTGGATTTGTTAAACATGCCACCTCTGTTTGTTTGGGAATAATTTATCAGTGATGATGAGTAAAATACGACGATGAGAAAAGTTATATTGATCATTGTCATGTAACACTAGCCTGCACTTACCAGCTGGTGATTTCAAAAAAATATATCGATACAAGAATCTTCTATAGTAGCAGGGAGCTATGATCAAACAAGTTTTTACAGCAAAATTTTGTATGTTGACTGTTGTGTACTGCCAGTTGTAGACAATGACATGGCTGAAACAGGGTGACACTGAAAAGTAAAACTCCTAACCCTTGTCTCGGGTTGAAAAATGGTCACTTCTGGTCAGAGGTTGAAGAGTTAAAGATGTCAAATCAATTATTGATCTTTTCCGAATATAATATGGAAATATCTGCTTTACTGTTTCCACAATAAACGTTATCTAGATAAATCTTTTTGAATAATTCCATAAACTACACTTCATATGTCTTGCTTAGACAAAACAACGTTGATCTCTATATGGAAAATCACGATTTCGTCTCTTCCTTCCTAGATAGTAGACAAACGCTTGATTCATCACAATCATCAGAGGGAAACTGAGGAAGGTAAATAAGAAATATGCACCCTCAAGGTTAGGGAGACCCTATTGTGATTGTCACGGGATTCAACCCCACGTTATATTGATATTTAATCTCAATCAATGACCGAAAGAATACGGTGTGGGAATTGGAGAATTGAGAATTTCGGAATGTCACTGACTGAGATGATGATTCATATCCTGGATTTCGGATTATAATAGTATTAGTCTTCTAAGGAACTTCCTAACTCCTTGCCATTTTTTTCGTCGGATATCAGTAGCCACTTTCTGAAAAATTATGTATATATGTATGCTATCCCTAACGGCTGATTCACACCAATATCTACTACACTATATGTAACTCGACAGGTGTTGTCTGTATGAAAGCCATCCGTTCCATCTCGAATAGTAGGTAATACTTTCATAAATTAATCGAACATTCATGAACGTTCATGAAATATTCAGGCACAACATAGGACAAGGAAGAGAGTTGTTTATGTTGGAAAATCATTGACTGCAACGTTCACCTGTGGATAGAGAACACTTGTATGGAACAAGATTCATAATGTTTCAATATTGTAGAACAACTCTTTGGTCAACATTGACTCAGAGACATAAAGTCAAAATAGTTCAAGAGTTTATATTTCGAAAAAAAAATTTCTACAAACGTCAGTAAAAGTATTATTTTTGATGCATGCTGTCAGTGTCTAAAATTCCATTTCATGACACTGGTGTTGAAAGTAAATCATTTTTACCACTAGTGCTAAAAGTGATTCATTTGTAGGGAAAATATAAAAACACAATTCAAAATGAAGTGTTTATTCAATTAAACGTACAATTGGTAAAACTACAACTATGATAAGAAACTCCATGGCCGCTTCAAAAAAGCCACAAGCTTTTAATATCTGCTTATGTCATGATTATTAATGTTCATCATCGACTTCAACATAGAGTAATTCGACCAAAGCGTTGACGATTTCCATATTTTCGAATTTTTTTCAAAGTATGCCAGAAGCACTTTTTCACTGGCCTCCTTACCACTGACATTTTTCTGATCAAACCATTTCAAGCAACGATCGTATGAAAACTCGTACTGTCGCTTTGACTTACTAGGCAATAATTCAAAAGCAGCTTCATTGGCAGCTTCCTCGATTTCCGGTGGTAGAAATTCCTTTTCTGCATAACTCTCCACCGGGGAACAAAGAAACGAGGAAGAACTTTGGCAACTTGTTTCATGAATAGATTTGATGAAATTGGATTCAAAACTGATAATCTTGAGGATATTATTTTATCAATTAATTAATGTAAAATAGGTATGCGTTAATTTGGACTTTTAATGGTGTTTGTAGAAAAAATAGTAAATGATATACCTGCTAAAAGTGATTTTATTTTGTTTCTCACGAAATAAAATATCACTTTTAGCACTTATATCATAACTATTTCAACACTAATAATAAAAAACACGAGGATGCTCCATTTTCTTTCGATCGTGTTATTGTTTTTTTACAAAATCTCTATTTGTGGACAACACGCCCAACAAATTCAAAGTTTCTGAACCGAATGAAAACTGGTTAGGATTCATGATGAAAGAAGGTTATACCACTTTCGTTTTTTTATTTCAACGCTTTTATGTTCGATCCTGACGATGAGGTAAGCTACCCAATATAGAAATATTGTTGGTTATTTTAATGTCAGAGTAACATTAAGGTCGCATTGTTTGTAGAATGGGAATATTTATAGTCGGATTCGAGACGCATAGGCAGCGGTTGATGAATGAGTTATTGGATTTCACATCAATGCGATTTTTTCAAATCATTCCTGAGTGTTCTATTGTGCAGGTCGGAGTAGTCTAGGAACTAGGAACATACTGTGATAGTTGTTGCGAAAGCTGCACTGGAATATATCGAAATTTCTCTATTTCAGTTACTCCACGAAGCCCTACTAGGTCCATTATTATAGTAGTTTTCACAATAAATGGTATTGACTGAAGGATTATAATAAAACCAATTGAACCCTTAAGTTGTAAAATCCGAGATGCACATCATAAATGTAAAAGGACCGGATTCAGGTAATTTTGTTTCTCAGAGAGGGATTGTAGAGGATTACAGCTTACACTTCTCGTTCATTTTAGTCTTTGTATTTCATTGAAAGTGTTCACTTGTATTACGACGTGCAATAATTTTATAACATTCATTGGTTATTACAGACATTATTAGCAAAGATTTTATACCCCAACGTACAGAATAGGCAGTATGTGGCGTCCGTGGATAAAAAGTAATAGTGCTTCTTCCAGTGGTTCGTTAAAGAAGAATCACTTATCTTGTGACGCGAAAGACAGAAAGGGGGTGATAGCCCGTTCAATAGGTCTTTCAATTGTCTTTCCAATACTAGTTAATGAACTAGCCGTTCTTGAGCTATTACCAGTTCTAATTTATTTTAAATAATCTTCGAACCACAATGTCAATCAAAATCCAATTCGAAAATCGCTTCAATTCATTTCAATAACTTCCAATCAACCTCCATGACAATTATATCCAGTTTTGGCACTGGTTCAATTTTTTCTTCTAGAAGTCGAAACTAGAATCAAGGGAAACAATTGCTCATACAGATGAATTTGACAACTGATAACTCATTAGTTTGATTTCCCAATTTGAAAAACTAACAAAAACTATTTTTCTTCGTATTTCACCAAATTTTCAGTTGAAATCCAATTCATGAACATTCATTCAGTAAATGTCAAATTCAACTGGTTCAGAATGGCACATGAAAACTGAACAGGGGCTCTCTAGCACAAAATAACATCGAAGTCAAATTACAACTGTATCTATTAATTATCAAAGAAAGCTTTCTATGATGCGTACTTTGTGTGTGTCACTGTAGCTCATTTTCGCTCAACTGACTATAACTTTTGCAGTTTTGTGGAAAGTTACCAAAGTTCAAAATCTACTTGAACTCAATAACAATTTGATTTGTTTGGTAAACACAATGAATTTAATGGAGTCATTTTATCGTAATTGGTAATAATATTAGTGTTTATGGGAGCGTTCTGAAGTACACAACATGCAGTGCGGTGATAAAAGTATTACTGTCTGAAATTCATTACGAACTATATACGCCCTTTGACCTCTTTGATGCAGCCATGTTTTTTCCGAAAACGTCCAGTGCTCTGCTACGATTTCATTTATATATTCCAGTTGTGCGATGTCAAAAGAGTGTAATTTTGATCAAAACTACCAACTGTTACAACTGTTGTTATCATGTAAGTATACAACTACGTTTCTTCGACATCTTGGAAGAACAACAAATACATTGGTCAGAGCCGACGAGCTATTGAAACACGTTTCAAAGAGCATTTAGCACAAGGGTAGAAAAATCCAGTGTCGTCAAACACGCTCTAGACAATGACCACAAAATTGGTGAAAGCAATCTTAAACTGATCAAGCATGTGCATGACACAAGACTACTCGATGCATGTGAGAGTCTAGAAATAGCAAAATGTAAAAACAGCATGAATGGTAACAGGGAAAATTTGGCCATGTTTTATTTGTTGTTGCAATCTTGACAACTGATTTCGTAAATTCCCGACTTTTCTGTACTTTATAATTTATCTTCTGGGTTACCAAGAAGCTATTCTAATTTGTAGGAAGTTCTATATGCAACTCTCATATTCACTTTATCGAATATCTGTTGAAGTCCTCTGATGTATTGGGTTTCATATGGGATTACTATAAACTTTTCTCTTCCATTGACAATGAAAGGAGAGTGATGAGGTACGAAGCTGAAGTGAACGGTTTCAACCCAGAGATAGTCGATAAGATAATTAGAAAATGTAAATTTAGAGAAACGTTTCGTGAATCTTCGACTCCTCAAAAGGATGAGAGTGAAAAAAGTTTATAGTAATCCCATATGAACTTCATTACACTAGAAGACTTCAACAGATATTCAATAAAGAGAATATGGAAGTTGCATAGAAAACTTCTTACAAATAACAACAGCTTCTTGGTAACCCAAAAGATAAATAATTAGAGATCACAGAAAAATCGGAAATTTACGAAATCAGTTGTCAAGATTGCAACAACAAATATATCGGCCAGAGAAGACGAGCTATTGAAACCCGTTTCAAGGAGAATTTTGCACACATAAAATACGGAAGGGTAGACTACTCGATGCATGTGGCAGGGGACCTATCCCTTTCAGTCTGCTTCTCAATCCTTTGTTGAGAAAGTATTCAGATTAATTGTTGATAACAGATGACTGACAAAAATACTTTGCAGGTAGTGACTGCACTAGTTCATTATCGAGAAATTGATTAGAATAAGTAGCAGTAACAATCAAAGTCTATATCGGACCGGAAAACTTTAGCTATATAAACAACTAAACCTGTTTCTTAGATTTAGCATCAATTTTCTTCTCCTGAAGATGCTAACCTTGTTAGCGAAACGCGCATCGACTGCAAAAATATCAGTTTGGTGTTAGGGTAATTGATCTCTAGAAAAAAATGGTTAAAGCTTTCGCAGCCGAGGTTTTCACTACTTTTCTTCGGGTTTGAAGGCCGTCGTTCTTCGGAATTTTTTCCTGACGTTTCACAAGCGCAAGCTTGACTATTAGTTCGATGACTCATAATTGACTAATAGTCAAGATGAGTGAGCCTCTGAAGAAGCTAGCCATTCGCCCTAGCGAAACGTCAGGAAGAAATTCCGAAGAACGTTATTGAAAAATCTTTCTATCATGTGATTTTCACTTGACAGTTTCTCACTAATGTCATCTATCCGTAGTATCTAAGGTGGCTATATACTGGTGTGTTTACTCCATATAAGAGGTTGTCAGCAAATCAGACGACCGATATGGCCAACTTGATGAAAAATTTGATGATGTAGGCGAAGAAATACTGCAAAAAATCCGCTAGGTACCGGCACTCTTACAGTGGAGATGACAGTCCTGTGTTGCCAAGTGGCCATGTCGTTGCGAATTCTGGTCCAGATCAGTAGAAACACAATGCAAATTTATTCCAACTGAGAAATTATTTTCAAACTACAAGGAATAAATAACGCATAAAGTTAAACACAAATTTAGCGCGTTTTAGTGTTTTCAATAATCTCACATATCCAGTCCCGATAAATTCTCTATCCTTCTACAAAAACATCAGAATTGGCAACAGCGTGTTCCATGGATCGAGTGATCATGAAAATTAATAGAAATTTTTGATAACCAGCTCTCCCTCATGGCCTCTGATGAACTACCACGCCTTGTCCACAGGTTTGTCTGAAACAATATCGCAACATTAGAAACACCAGTATATAGACATCTTAGTAGTATCCATTCCTTCAAATGTTGACCATCTACCTATTCTATAACTCTATCAACAGAGATGGTGCACCAGAGTTCAGATTTTTTCTGTGAGAGACAAAAATCTGTCTGGAATTGGAATTGGGAATGCAATCATCTCGAATATCAAACTTCTGACGTTCGTAGAATATAGTTATAATCGGCAAACTATGGCAGATATAATTTAGCCTCATCAACACAGTTTTTGCTAGGGTAGGAGTATCGCTACCACTGCCGTACTGGGAAAAATGACGTGTTTGGACATCAAACTCATTCGGATAATGGCACGCCATTGTAATCAATTACTGGTTGTCATTTCTAGTGGCAACAGAACAAACAATTCATCGAGTATTTATCGATTTTCTGGTCCCGTTCGTCATCATACACCCCGTTATAATAAACTCACGCACGTTTCCTTCCTTTGTAGCTCCGATTATTTATAGAAAAACCTTGTTGCTCACGAATCGTGTTCGAAATCATCATTTTATTACAAGTCGCTGTTCTGAAAAATTATGTGATACATTGTGATATTTTTATATCATAAGTCTATCTGAATTCCATCCAATTTCCGCAAATGTCGGAACACTTTGAGCTTCTAAACATTGAAGATTTTAATCTTTGGTGTGGAAGTTGAGACTTTGATCTTTCACAAAACATTTGATCATTTATCAACCAGAAAGGTGATGCAGTGTGGCCATAGAAAAACCGAATACAGTCGGAAACTGAATTCGTAAAAAGATCAAATTCTTCGAGGGAATTTTTTTCCATTTTACGAAACCTATGGATTTAATGAATATTGTCAAATTATGGAATCCATTTTTTGAGTCTTCTCTCCCCTTTATATGAAAATGATTCAAGTTCTCTATATTATCTGTTGGGGGTATTTGGCCCAATACAAATCTGTAATATTGTGAAAAGGCAAAATTAGCTGACTCTTTGGATAGTTACGTAAAGTACATTTGATGTATTGAAAAATGAAATGAAAAAAATTTCCTTGGCGATGCGATGATTTTTGCTTGTGTCAAAATGTGACACTGCCATGGATCATCTGTCGATTGTTCTACCAGGTGTGGATTTAATTTTGATTTTTGACACGACCCAAATTGATTTTTTTTGTAAATTCGCAAACACGAATATAAAGATCAAAACGATGTACTTATCAGAATATCCTACGTTGGTGTATTGTGTGTGATGAAGTCATCTACATAAAAAAATAATAATTCAGACACTTCAACGCTGATTGTTGAACTTGATAAAGGATGATCATCTGAAACCATGACATTCTACAAACTTTTTTCTGTAATAAACCGAATAATTCATGAATTATAATGAATTTCAGGAATTGTCACTTTGATCTTCGACATGGATTTTTATCCTCATCAAAAAAAACTTCTGAAGCATCAAAATTGAATTATATGACGAAGAAGAAAATATTATAGATTATTTATTACAAATATCATTTACTTACATACAATTGATTCACTATTTTCGTTTTCGAGCATTTTTTTAATGCATGGAACCCGTTCAAATCCTTCAATTGATGTACCTTCTTATTTTACTTGGGAAAATAATAAGAAAACGTTTTATATGGAAACCCGAATTCAAGACAACTTCGTGAAGTGCCTTGTATAAATGCATACATACCCATTATATTTTCTGTAGGTCATTCCACACATAAATTAGACTAGCCTGATTATCATTAAAACATCAATTAATCTATACTAATCATTTTCTATTCCATTTCAGTCGCATATCCATATATTATATTTGCAATTCAATATCCTGTTATTGTAAAGCGGCGAATAAACACCGAAGAAGACAGAAATCGTGATCGCAGCTGCAACTACATGTACAGTGCGAACGTAAAAAGTTCCCCAGTCTGAACTTGGACGAGATATAAAGGCCAGACAGACAATTACCTTCACTCTAGTGGCATCACACCAAGCCGCCATTGGTGTTGTTATTCAGTGAAAATTTCGTTATCGAAATGCCTTCATTTTACTATTCAAGAATAGTCTGATATTCATCTAGTAATTAATACATTTTGAATTCATTTGTTCATGAAATTCGATATTCCAAAATCTGAAATTATCATTCGTTCATAATTCTCAGGGCTTTGAAGTTTTCCTTGAATTTGCTCCATTTCAAAACGATATTTTGGGATGTACACAATGTTCGGAACATATTGATTGGTGAAAAAAACAATCGTCCATTATATGTACCAAATTTCAGCTCTTTCACATTTTTCTGATCTTTTCAATGATGAACACTGGGACAAATCACTTGAAAAGTTGGCAACATAATGAAAAAATCGAAAGTTGTAGTTTTCACGGATTGTTTACATTCTATACTACACCTGAAAATATGCTTGAACAAACGCCAAACTTTAAATATCTCTTGCCGTCACTACCTACCCGTAGGTATTATTTGTGTGAGTGAGGAAAGAATAGTATCAGTATCAAAATATGAATTTTATATCATTTCAGAAGCACTCTCTTTAAACAATATTTAACATTTTGTTCAGTATTTTTGCACACAAAGACATTCAGACTTGAGTTTTATTAATAAATTTTGAAGTTATCTGCCCTACTATCTGGCGATCAGATATATTTTTAGATATATACACGTGATAAATTTTGGACACTTCCCATACCAGCCTTTGCTGTACGTTTGACATTATTGTTTCGTTACATGTACGTAATTCAACTGGACTACAAGTATTTTCATTTGATTTCTGATTATTGTAATACACAGTACCTTGAATTGTCAGTTTTGAATAAATTGTGCAATGATAAGTAAACTCACAGCAGTAATCTATTTGTGAGAAAAAACAATTGAATTAGTGCGTTTCACAATTCAATCATCTACGGTCTTTATGAATGTTTCACCTGTAAAAGAAGTTATACATGCTTTTACTTTCGAGCTGAACGCAATACTTATATTAGCAAAAACACACAAATGATAATACATGACCCAAGTGATGAAGAAAAGTCTCGACAAGGAACTGAACAACATAAGGAAGGATCTTCAGAAGAACGGCTACTCGAAGAAGCTACTGGATCAGACATTGGCCCGGACGAACCAAAGGAACACCAAGGAAATACTGGAACAACAAGTTCTCATCATCCCCTACGCGAGAGGACTTGCAGAGAGGATCAAGAGGATAGGAGGGAAATACAAGTCAGAGTCTGTTTTTGATCAGGGAACACAATACGCAGTCAGCTCACAAAAATTCGACCACCAGATAAAAACAGCGACACCAACTATTGCCGTTTATCGGATACCATTTGAGTGCGGCAAATCCTACATCGGAGAAACCAGAAGACCATTTGAAGTGAGAAAAGGTGAACATAAGAAAAATACACAACGAGGAGAAACCACGAAATCAGGAATAGCGGAGCATGTTTGGACAAACCAACACAACATTAAATAGTCTGAAGCCGGTGTCATACAAAAGGAGGAGCACTGGTTCAAGAGGAAATTCAAGGAAGCCGCCTACATCCCCAACAACGACGCATTCAGTCATGCCAGCGTGGAGATCCGGAATGTGTGGAGGCCGCTTTTTCAAGGCTTGGACCGTCTTCGGCTCGATAAAAGAGAATCTCACGCCCATACATTCATTTCATTCATTAGCGCACTTTTAGTAGTACCCGTGCGTCTCATGGGTAGTACCCCCCTTCCCCCAACATAGGGAAATCGGGTCTTTATAACCGACAACAACTCGAAATATTGTCAGTCATCAGCAGAAGACGATTGCAGATACCAGCAATGAAACTCGGTTTCAACATTTATCCATACTATTTTATTTATTTCTTCAATAAAAATTTTTGACTAAAATTTCACACTCGATATCACATTATTTTCTTTGGCAATGGAAGTCCGAACTATTACCAATCAGCAAAGAACATTGTCAACCACAATCAAGCAAATGTACAATTCCTTGTAACATAACAATTATATTTACACTACAAGTATTAAGAAAGGGGTATGGCCCAGCTCTTCAGGTTGACTGCAGTCATTCGATATCTGAAGTTAAGCAACGCCGAGCGCGGTTAGTACTTGGATGGGTGACCATTCAGGGAAATACCGTGTCGAAAGCCCGCACAGCTGCAGCGAAATAGCATATCATAGCTCGCAGACAATATATCAATGAGCACAAGATATATTGAGAATATGCCGTCCTTCGGAGGGGACGTAAAGACGTCGGTCCCGAGTCCATGGATGTTGGGCTCGTTAAAGATCCCTACCTCTGGTTGGAATTGGGAAGTTCATAATTTTATGCTACGTCTAACGGAAATATTACGCACTGCAATAATTTGACCGTATAAAGTGTTTGGTGCCAAGTTGCCGCAACTCTAGGAACCGAAATCCAAAGTTGTCTTTCCACACGTTTCCAAAGAGAAATACATATTTGGTGGAAAACATTACGGAGAGTGGATTGGAAGAGGAAATAGACAGCTACAAGGCTTGGAAAATCAAACTGAAACTGTATAAATCACCATCTAGAGCGGCTTCAGTGTGTTCCTTGCATTTCAAAAGAGATGATTTCTTGTTACCTGGTGAGTCTGCCTATTTTTAGGCGCATTTCATCATCCATGTAATAAAAGCCTCTTTGGTTCACTAACACTACATTAAAACTGAAAAATGTCCTGGAACAAATATTACTAGATTTTGAAACACAATGCATCTATGTTCACCTCCAATGAATGGTATTGTGCGACTATTCAAAGCATCATGAACACAGTTATATTAACTTTCAAGAGAAAAATTTCGTACGAAAATTTAGCAATAAAACCGCCAAAATCTTGTCTAGCGAGGGCAACTGATGACTATTTAGGGCGTTATTTCGTAAATGTAAACAAGGTAACTATTTCAAAATGGTGGATATAGTTTGACCACCACTAGCGCCCTCATCGGTCGATATTCTTTCCTATACCAGAGGGTTCGGCAAAATTTCCGGTTGGGGGAAGTGTGCTCAACGGCGTCGGTGATTGGCCTTGGTAGCGGAAATAGGCCGACGTTTAATAAAGAAATAAAAAAAAAGTATTACGAAACGATAGGAATAATAGGAATGAACATTGCTGCTTTCCGTTCGTATTAGAATGACTTTGTCTGTATTCAAATGATATATAATTTCTCATTCTAATTCTAGATGAATATTAAGTTCTCGACAAAATATTGTAATCGCTCTGAGCCTAACAAATGTGAATGGAAATACCATCAGTAGCTCTACCAATGCTGTCTATTGTGAATTTCATCACGTAATAACTGTACTGTAACCTGTAACGATGAATTTCCTCTATTTCATGGATAACGATTTGAGGAAACGCAATTCCCAAAAGTCACGATTTGCTTATATTTTTGATGGAGCAAGCAGAACGGTTTTTGTGATACTCTCAAGATTCGTTTTGGAGAGCAATCAACAGAGGATCATTAACAACAGGATAGGAATTCATTGCAATAGTTTACTGAAGCTGTAAAAAGTAGAATTCAATAACTATCTATCAAATTATCCAATTGAATTGCAGTTCGGATTATTATAATTTTGATTATGTAGGGAAAATTATTAATTCAATAGAATGTTTATGATTTATCGATGTAAAACTCTGTTATCGTTTCCTAAAACTTTTTCATCTCTGAACCCTTTGAGAAGAATAGTCGAAGGTAATAACTAGGAGTCCTTCAAATTTTATCGATGAATTTTCATCTTCCACAAAAACTTTTTCATTTGGCAAAAGTATGAAAACAAACGTATTGATAAGATCACGAGTCCGTAGGACTCGGTTTGCATGAATGATCTTGCCTGAAAATAAAAAAGTTTGAGTGTTCAAACATAAAAAATTATCTCATTATCATTATCAAATCGTCATACTAGTTTCTTTTCCAGAGTCCCCATACTAACCCGAAAAACAAAAATTCAGGGTAGTATTAGCGTCAATAATATTTACGATGACTTGGCAAAAATAATAGAATGGGTTAACATCAACGTGCCCCTAAAAAGTCGAGTATCTCGATGTTAGGAATTACGATCAGTGATAATCTCTCATGGGAAAACCATGTGAGATCGATCGCTTATAGTGCTTCCCAGAAGCTTGGATTCCTATTTCGTGCGAAAAAATGCTTCACTTCTCGTCAGCTTCTAATGATCTACAAGCGCAGATACGGCCTTGGAATATAGTTCTCATGTATGGGGCTCGGCACCAAAATATTCATTGAGATTCCTTGATTCTATTCAGAGAAGAGCAATCCGTCTTGTTGGTGATTCTTCGCTCACAGACTCCCTCACTTCGTTGGAGCATCGTTGAATAGCCGTAGACTTGTCTCTCTTCTATAGATATTGTCATGGTCGGTGCTCTTCTGAATTGTTATCAATCGTTCCACCCTTGGCCATATCTACACGAATGGGTACAGAATACTCACCCCTTTGTTGTGAGCTTGAAGACCTGTCGGACCTCTCCTGCTCGGGGATCATTTTTCAATGGAACAGCTGATTTTCGGAACTCCTTACCGTAGGAGGTTTTTCCTATAAATCCGTATCACTTGTCCCTTGATTCACGGTATGTTCATTGAGCTTTACAGGGATTTCTTTTCGTCTACCTATATTGAGAAAAAGCGATTCAAATCTCAAATTATCCATAAATTATTGGAGAATCTACAGAAAAATTAGGATACTGATAATGATTTTCTTCAGCAAAAGTTGACATATTCTCAGTAAGACACACTCCTCAAGTTTGAATATATCGAAATTCACTATCGATGATATCATCTCTATTATCTTATAGTGTTTTCAGTTTTCTTTGTTAATAACTGCATGAAATATCTAGTGTGGCATCCTGCCTCCATTATGAACATCCGTTTTGAATGTGCACTCATGCGATATTTATCTTTAATTACTCACCTTTCTTCGAAGAACTGCTGCGTCAATATCAACCTGAAGTTGTAAAGTGCTTTCAAGTACTCCCATACTGAAATTGTTACAGGAAAGATTGGTTTTTACGAGCATGCATCACTCTTCAATCATTATTACCAGCTATTCAATAAGTATCTTCTGCAACGAGTTCTTGAAAAAGTTGTATCGAAAAATGAGTGCATCAGGGTGGTTTATCGTCTGTCACAATTGGTTTGCAAAGTGAGCAATTGGTTGTGAGAGGGTGTGTTGGAGGTTTTTTTTCTTTTTGTCAGAAGTGACAAACTGATAGTCTCTTTCAATTCGTTCTCGTGGGGAGAACGGGGGGATAGGGGGGAAACCCGTATTTTTCGGTTAACTCGCGCATCAGAGGCAAAAATATTTCATAAAACTAGTTGAGCCAATATAATTCTCTGAGGAGCAGAAACATTAAAAAAACTTTTTTTGTTCACTTCTACTGGTAAATACGTTAATGTCTTTACAGCCAGCCACACGACATACAGTTAGCACGAATCCACACGACTAATCGTTATGGTTTCATAACTATACAAGCTATATAAGAGACGAATTTCACCAATCACGGAGAATAAAATACTTAGTTATCATCGACAACCTAGCTGAAACGTCACAATCGTAACCTGTCAACAAAATTGTCAGATCTTTAAAAGAGTGATTTTATTGATATACCTATCTACAATCGGAACTACAAAAAATTCATTTGGAAATATTGAATTTCATGAATCCTGAACAGAATCAATAGTAATTTTATCTACCCCCGTACTATTATAATACACTTCTATGCTCATAACTCGTTTTATAATAATAGTATATTATGCAACGATCGTGTAAGTGTATTAATAACCATTACATGAGAGTTACATACGCTATTTTATCTACACCCAATAAATAATGAAGAACTAAAAATATTATATTATTAGGTATTTATATTTAACACAATAATAATAGGTAATTAATCGTATTTCTTTGAAAAATTCTACAAAATTATAATTAATGGTATGACCACGGAAAATACAAGAATGAGAAATGGAATGAAGAAAAAATGAAAAAAAAATCTGCCGACGTCAGGAATTGAACCTGGACGTGACTTTCCACTGCCGGCGCCTTTGTCCACTCGGACATGAGAGCCCTTATAGTTTGGATGAAAGTAAAAACATATATGTTTCATTTGTCAAATGAAAAATATAATCCTTTCGATTGAATTTTTTTCTTGTCTAAGACATCTGTGAAGGGTCGCTGATAATTCTTCTATATCACTGCTATAAGACATTTTCATACGATTATCGAAAATTGACTAAATTCAATACCTACTGATTTTGACTTGACAAACGTCAAAATGCAGAGCTTGCACATCATGCTTGATTGAAAAAATAATGGGTTTCTATTGGTTGAAAATCTGTATCGTAATTAAAATCTGTATCGTAATGGATTTCATTATAAAACGGGTTGTGGGCATATAAGTATATTATTAGAGTACGGGTGTAGATACAATCCATTACGATACAGATTTTCATTACGATACAGATTTTCAACCAATAGAAACCCTTTATTTTTCAATCAAGCATGATGTGCATGCTTTGCATTTTGACGTTTGTCAAGTCAAAATCAGTAGGTATTGAATTTTTGAAGAATTCAGTCAATTTTCGATAATCGTATGAAAATGTCTCATAGCAGTGATATAGAAGAATTACCAGCGACCCTCCACAGATGTCTTAGACAAGAAAAAAATACAATCGAAAGGATTATATTTTTCATTTGACAAATGCAACATATATGTTTTTATTTTGGACTAATCCACATGAAATCTCATGGCCGAGAGATCAATGGCGCCGGCAGTCATCAGAAACGCCCGGGTTCAATACCTGAATTCGCCAAAGATTTTTTTCCATTTTTTTCTCCTCTACATTTCTCATTGTTATATTTTCGGTGGTTATACCATTAATTTCAATTTTGTAGATTCTTTCAAAGAAATACGATTGATTACCTACTATTACTGTGTTCAATATAGATACCCAATAATATAATATTGATAGTTCTCCATTTTCTATTGGGTGTAGATAAAATAGCGTATGCAACTCTCATGTAATGGTTATTACTCGATATTGCATAATATAATATTATTGTAAGCTTATTGTGGCACTTTTCAAAATTTACAACAATGTCAAAAGGCCTTATTACTTCAAATAATTAGTTATGGGGAATGATTCACATTTTTTTCTCGTCTCGTTGTATAGAGGCTTGACATTTCATATTCAAAATCATGGCTTCCTTTGCAAATTCTACAACTTCGTTACGGTCAATCTGTCAACTGTTAATGTTTAAACTAATTAGTTTCCAAACTCTCCAAGAGATTGAGTTTGAGTTGATGGTGAAACAAATTCTACGTATGAATCTTACCTCATTACAGCGGGACATCAGTTCAACCACGAGTTTGAAATCCTTCATTTCCCAGGTAAGGGTTGGAAACTCAATCTGTTGGAGAGTTTGGAAATTAATAACTATATTCTTAATGACCGTCGGATATAACGTTGTTTAAATTCGAAATATAACAGTGTTAAGATTAGTTTAAAGTTCCTGCTTGAGGAAGCAATTGTATAGCGAAACACGTGTCGCAGTTTTGTAAACCCTATAATATGTGCAAATCTTATAGGCAACTGTATATTATTTGTTTAATATGGATTTGTTGCCATTCAACATTTTGTGTATCCGATTGAAGAAAACATGCGATAATTAAGCTGTCGCCACTAGCAGGCTAATGAATGTCGAACAATAATATTTACTCGCTTACAAAGGTTCTCATTATACAAATTATCACTCGATTTTTCTTGGCAATTGTGTGGGGGTTATCACTGGTAATTATGTATTCCAACCATGAAACTTGTACAGTTTATCACATGCCTAAACAGTTTTAATACTCTTTTCAGTTGGTTGTTATGCCATCGCAATATATAGCGTTATCAATAAACACAAGATATGCATTGGGTTATTTCAATAGGGAACCGTTGAAAAACATTTTCCATAAGGGAACTTCATGATTATGGTCAGGCGACATATGATCCTACCCTACCACCAAGATTACAGTTTTTTCTCAAGTGATAAGTAACTAGGTACAGATTCTGAAAGAGTAGTGCTTCAGTTACGACGAAACATCATTTTTTCTTCACTTTCATTGAAGCTCCTCGATCTATTCAGAGAAAGGCAATCCGTCTTATTGGTAATTCTTCGCTCACAGACTCGCTCACTTCATTGGAGCATCGTAGAAGGGTCGGAGACTTGTCTCTCTTCTATAGATATTTTCACGATCGGTGCTCTTCTGAATTATTATCAATCGTTCCACACTTGGCAATATCTACACAGATGACTCGACGAACCTCTTTTGTTCCAGAGATCTTTTTTCAATAGAACAGCTGAAGTCCTTGCCGAGTTTTCCTGAGGCTTACAAGCTTCAAAAATTCAAAGTGAATGTTGATTCGTATATACTGTCCCTTGATTCTGGGATGTTCTTGGAACATTAGAGGGCTTCTCTTTTGTGTGAATCTACTTTTAAAAAAAAGATTATCCTTGAAAATGAATGCGACATCAATTTGAACGAATATTATCAAATTTTTCATTCCCGTATTTATAGAAATAGGAACTCTAGGATTGCCTTATATCTATCTATTTATAAGTAAGTAAGTAAGTAAGTAATTTATTTGAATAGGAAAATCCTAATATTCACAATACCTAGTTGAATTTACAATAGATTATCAATAAATAAATACTATACCAAAAACATACACAAATAAATCCATGTATAAATATACTACATTCATAACAATCACAGATATAATTTACAATAGATGATTAATAGATAAATACCATAACAAAAAAAAAACAATACAACAAATAACTCCATGTATAAATATACTACAATCACAGATATTCTGAGAGTTTTTTCTTAAAAGCTACAACTGTATCACATGCTTTAATTTCATTTGGAATGGAATTATATTCAACTAGACCTCGTACAAATAGTGAGTTCATACCTTTACTAGTATTAGTTCTGTCAACATGAAAATTGTTTGCACTCCTAGTAAAGTGTTTGTGGACCTCATGATTGAACTTGATGAACTGTCTGAAATAAGTTGGCATCAAACCTTTGACAATTTTAAAAATGAAGATCATTGTTGAGAAAAGCAACCTTTTGGTTACTGATTGCCACTTTAAAGTCTCTAGCATATGGGTTATAGGGGTATATCTATTGCATTTCAATATTAATCTCATCCCACGATTCTGAAGTTTCTGAAGAGAAACTTTGCTGTTATTGTCTAATAGAAATAGTATTGTAGAACAATAATCGAAATGTGGTTGAATGATACTATTAAAAACGGTCAATCTTGCTTTCATAGATATCTGTGCAGCTATTCTTGAGAAGAAAAAGAGTTTTTTAGAATTTTTTTTCTCTATTGTTACAAAGTGTTCCTTGTATGTTAAATTTTCATCCAATACAACCCCAAGGTACTTGAATTGTTTTATTTCTATTTTTTCTATTTTCTATAATTAAAGTTATGTTATCTTTATCTATATTTTTTGTCCTATTGTAATTAGAAATTATCATAGTTTTTGTTTTTTGTACATTAAGTTTCAACTTATTCCTCTTCAAGTATATTTCGAGATTCATTAATTCGTCATTCATTTTTTTAACGGAGGTCTCCACACAGTCACCACTAACTGCCAACAAAGTATCATCTGCATAAAGATTAATGAATTCACAATCAACAGAGCAGTTGATGTCATTCATGTATAGTATGAATAGTAGTGGTCCAATGACACTACCTTGTGGGACACCTATATTTATCTGTCTGGTAGTAGAAAAATGGTTATTTATTTTCCCAATCTGTTTTCTATCACTCAGGTAGCTTTCCAACCATTTCAAAGCAGTTCCTTCAATTCCATATGTTTTTAATTTCTGCAACAGAATACCTCTATCTATTGTTTCAAATGCTCTTTTCAGATCAATGAACACTGCCACGATATACTTTCCTTTATCCATCAATTGGTTCCAAGTGGTAACGGTCAGTTGTAATGCTGCTTCACAAGAATGTTTAATACGAAAGCCTGACTGGTTTCCTAAGAAGATATTGTTAATATTTATATGTTCAATGAGTTGGTTATATGCTGCTCGTTCAATCACTTTCTCAATATCTAGTAACGTGTTTATTGGTCTGAAATTCATTGCATCATTTGAATTTTTGACTTTTGGAATGGGTGTTATAATGGATGTTTTCAGCTCATTTGGAAATATTCCTGTTGAAAAGGATGTGTTAATAAGATTTAAAATGTGAAAACCACAAGTGTCAATGGTATTTTTTATTACTTGACCATTCATAGCATCATGTATATTACCTTTATTTTCCAAATTAGCACTTATATATTTGAGTTACTTAAGGCTTATTTTACTAAAGTTTTGGAGGTAAGTTTTTATTTCTGGGAGATGACTGGCGGACCATTTCTCATGATTATTCATGGTATCAATTATATCACCTACACTCGATATGAAATATTCATTGAAACAGTTAGCGATATCATTTTCTGATTTCGCAATCACTACTCTATCACTAAATTCAAATTTTATGACTGGATTTGTGAATGAAAGATTTTCATTTCGAATCAACTGTTTTAGCGTTTTCCACATTTGTTTAGAGTCTCCATAATGAGAATCGATCGCATTTTCGTAATAATGTTTCCTTTTCAATCTGAGACTGTTATTAACTTCATTTCTATGCATTTTGTAGATATTCCAAAGATTTTGTTTTTCATCCACATTTCTACTACATTGTCTGAAATTTTTATAAGCATTATCACGACTTTTTGCCTTTAAATGGATTTCTTTATCGTACCAAGGTAGGCTATTTCTACTATTTTCAAAAGTTTTTACAGGGCAAACTTCATCAACAACTTTTTTAAAATTTTTTGACATTTTATCAAAAATAATGTTTACATCTATGCAACTTGTTGGCCAACTGCAATCAATCAATCTCAAATTCATCATGTGAAAATTATCTACACTATATTTTCTGTACATTCTTGAAATTGCATTTACTGGTCTGTTGTTACTTCTAATGTTAATAGTTATTGCATCGTGATCAGTAATTTTTGGAACTTTGTGTACTCTGGCAAAAATATTTGGGTCATTGGCAATTACATAATCGATCAGCGTTTCACTTGTTGAGGTACATCTTGTTGGTTCGGTTATGATTTGTTCTAGACCGTATTTCATTTTTGTCCCTTGAATTTTATCTCTATAAAAATTATTGACCATATAATCAAAATTGAAGTCACCCACAATAACCAAACGTTGACTTTTTGTGGTAATCTTATCACACATTTCTTCGAAATAATTAATAAATTCTCCATGGTTTCCATTAGGAGAATGGTATACAACGCCTAAGTTGATTTTGTTATTACCTAACTGTACATTTGCAAAAATACACCAATAGTTATACTCCTCAATAGTTATTTTAGTGTCCGTTACGATAATACCCTGTCTTACATACATTAGCACTCCACCTGTATGACGGCTATTTGAATCGCATCTTATCAAGTTGTAGTTTTTTATATTCAGTTCAACTTCCTCAAAATCTTCCGTTGTCCTAGTTTCACTTAGGAGTAGTATTTTTGGATTGTAACAGATAAGTTCTTCAATAATTTGATCCTTATGGGCAATAAAACTCTGTGCATTAATGTATATAATGTCCGTATGGTACTGAATATTAGGATAAGCTACTGAAAATTTCTGGTTTGTCCGACAATTGTTGGTATGTTGTTTATGTACCTTATTGTTTTATTGGTGTGTCCTGCTTTTTTCAGTTCCTCTAATTTAGCTTTAATCTGAATGAAATACTCTCTTTGTTTTTTTGTTTGATCTGCATATATCCGGATGCTTGGTATTTTCTGTATAATTTTTTGCTTTTCCTTCAGAAATTTGATAGCAACCGCTTTATTTTCAAAGCAATTTTTGACTGGGCGAGTTTTCTGTTGACTATATTTCCCCAACCTCTGGAATTTGAATTCCTCTCTACCAAAATTTTCCACATTGTTTATAATTTCTTTTAGGGCCTTTTTCTCACTTTCAATCCTAGCTCTGCTGTTGGCCTCATTTACTTCATTCACGTTAAAGAGAATTACATTTGAAGCTCTATTTTGTCGTTCTAACATTTCATTAATTATTTTTTCTGTGTCCATTTCACTCTCCAGCTGTTGAGTTCTCTGTTTTCTTCACTTAGTGTCTTTAGATTATTAATTATTTCTTCACTTATCTTGTTTTGTTGTTCTAGTCCATTCTTCAAGGATTCAACACTTGCTTTGAGTTCACACATTTTGCCTTCCCAATTACGTTTTATGGGATCGAAAAACTCTTTCAGCACTATTTTCAGCATATTTTTCATCGCATCTTCCTCGGCGAAAAACATTTCACCTGTTTTTGGTGTCTTAACCTCACTTTTCTCCCTCTGTCTGCAACAAATAATTTCTCCACTGACGTTCTGCAACTTTGACTGCACTGCACAACTGGGATGAAAAGCTGCCTGGCAGACAATGCAATCTTCGGAATTCACCACTTTCTTTTTG